>CM054181.1:40084758-41284758 GCA_028829895.1 Sinotaia quadrata | reverse complement strand
TTTTGCAGTATAACTGTATAGGTCTATATGTGTCATCCTACAAACAGACGATAGTATAAGTTGTAGATCTGCCTGGCTTGGTTTGATTTTAAAATGTCATGATACAATAAAGATGGCAATGACAGACCTAGCATAAAACAAGTATTAAATTTAGAATATTTTCTAAGTGACTGAGAGCAAAATGTGAACGTCTAAAAGTGTCTAAATTGAATAAGAAAATGCATTCCCTGCTAAATTCAACCTGAATAATTTGTACGTGGTAGTACCTAACTGTACCTCAAACTCTAGATATATATTATTTTAAAAATTCAATTCAATTTTGACATATTTCAAAATGTAATAATTGAAAATTTTACTTGCATTTGATATATACACAGAATGTGTATAAAGTTAAATGCATGTCTGTGTGTTTGTGTGCATGGATGAATAAACCTGCGTATGCGCTTAACTATGTGTCTGTACATCATTATAAATGCAAATATCTGATATCTCTTGACCACAGTTAAAATAATATACAAGTACTTAGGCATTATATCAGTATAACACTCTATAACAGCAGAAACGAATGTATATACCATTGTAATTAATGAATGCAGGCCATACTGTACGACGCCCAATACAGTCGACGAGTGCTATGGATGCCATTTGTTATGTAATGGTATGGGTACTAATTGTTATGTAATGGTATGGGTACTAATTGTTATGTAGTGGTATGGGTACTGGGTGTTCCGAAGTAGTATGGATACTAGGTGTCATGTAGTGGTATGGATACTAGATGTTGTGGAGTGGTATTGGTAATAGGTGTTATGTAGTGATATTGATATTAGTTGTTACGTGTGTAGTAGTACGGTTACTAGGTTGAATGAAGTTTATGGGTGTTAGGTTTTAAGTAGTGATATGGTTACCAGGTGATATACAGCGCAATAAATACAACATAATGGTTTATTAACAGGTTCACTAGAAACAATGTCAAGTGTGTTTAGCATACTACATACAAGCATCATTGTTCACAATCTGTAGAAATAATAGTCTACGCACATAATACATCTCTACATGAAACGCAGGGATAACATACCAATAGCAAAATGCAAATATCTCTAGGTCCATTCACTCTCAATCAGTCAGTTAACTTACCATAAGCTAATGATCATCTTTATAACTGGACTCGAGTTATGTTCAAATTCAAAGTGATTAGAATAGAGTACTTCTTCAACAAACAAACTTTCAGTCTATTCCATTGGATGAGTTTGTTATGAACGTGAGACTATTGGTCAGAAAAACTACTGATCTAGTTGGAACTGGTTTGGAATGCTTCAGCAAAATTTCTAACCTATTCTCAGCCTGATTTGTTTATTTCAGACTTTGACACTTACACAAATGTATAGAGCTAATATTGGTTAGATACATAGATGGATGGGTATATGTTAGCAAAGGTAATTACAGAGAGGAGAGAGAGAAATCCCTATTAAGAAAAGTCTCTTTTATTCCAGTTAAGTTAGTCAAGGGATGCATTTGGCATCAAAGACATTCAGAATGTAGGGTATGCATTCTCCTCACTGGAGGTCAGTCGTAACATGCCCTCCTGGTAGCGGAAGCTGACCTTTGTGGTCAATTGCAACACGCCCACCCGTAGCGGAAGGTGACCTTTTCATGGCTGCCAGTACGTAGATAACTGTTGCCTGGAATGCATAACTCGTTCCTGGGGGACCTGACTGCGATTGACTATGACACCCGATGCGATAGGTATCTGTGGTCAGAAGCCATATTCTGGGTCACTCCTTTGTTCTCCCGGTTTTCAAGCCGACACGGCGCGCAGGAAAACCCTGTCCTTACAATAGTCTGGCATTCTGCCTGTTAGTCATAATGAACTTGTTCAACACAAATTGCTCTCTCTCTCCCTCTCTCTCTCTCTCTCCCTCACTCTCCCTATCTTTCTCTCTTTCTCTCTCCCTCTCTCCCTTTCTCAATAGTAAATTCTTTTGACAGACTAATTATAGTAAATTCTTTTGACAATTAGTCCTAACTACAATGACAGACAGTAATTAAAGTAAACCTTTCGACATACAGTAATTATAGTAAAGCTTTCTGGACAGAGTAATTAGAGTAATTTGAGGAAAGCCATTTGACTGCGAGTAATTAGAGTAAAATCTTTGGACAAACAGTAATTAGAGTAAAAGCCTCTGAACAAACAGTAATTAGAGTAAAGCCTTTGACAGACAGTAATTAGAGTAAAGCCTTTGAATAGACAGTAATTAGAGTAAAGCCTTTGACAGACAGTAATTAGAGTAAAGCCTTTGAACAGACAGTAATTAGAGTAAAGCCTTTGAACAGACAGTAATTAGAGTAAAGCCATTCGATAGACAGTTATAACATGTATAGTATCATTCTTGTGGCCAGACGGTAATTAGAATAAATCTTTGGGCAGACAGCAAACTTCTTCAAAGACAGCAACAGAAGTCCTTTTAAAGTCGTACAACAAACTCCAAGAGGTCCACACTACAACTCCTTTTAAGTCCTACAATAACACTTCTGTAAAAGTCTTAAGTCTACAATAACACTTCTGTAAAGGTCTTCAATAACATCTCCTTAAAAGTCTACAATAACACTTCCGTAAAATTCTACAATCACTTCTGTAAGTCTACAATACTACTTCTGTAAAAGAGTATTTTAGGGCTCCACACAAAAAACATGTTCTAAGTCTAATTGTTGTTGTTGTTCCGTTTACTTCTTTTGCTCCATCAGAATTGTTACAACTTTTCATCTTTACGATGTTCTCGGTTTTTGAGGGATTCCTGTGAAGGCATTTTGGCGGGTGCTCTGCTGCTCTTACTTGGTGCTTTTCTGTGATTGTTCCTTGTACGATTTTTAGCAACTGTTGTGGGTTATTTGGGGTCGGGGGATTTTTTTTGTTGATACTATAAACAAGTAGGGTGGGGTTGTTAGGATAGGTTTGCTTTAAGAGTATGTTCTGTGTTTGAAGTGTGATTTTGTTATCTTTGTTAAAGTAGTGTTTCTGTGTTTGAAGTGTGATTATTTTCTCTTTGTTAAAGTAGTGTTTCTGTGTTTGAAGTGTGATTTTGTTATCTTTGTTAAAGTAGTGTTTCTGTGTTTGAAATGTGAGCTTTAGATTTTGTTATCTTTGTTAAAGTAGTGTTTCTGTGTTTGAAGTGTGATTTTGTTATCTTTGTTAAAGTAATGTTTCTGTGTTTGAAATGTGAGCTTTAGATTTTGTTATCTTTGTTAAAGTAGTGTTTCTGTGTTTGAAGTGTGATTTTGTTATCTTTGTTAAAGTACTGTTTCTGTGTTTGAAATGTGAGCTTTAGATTTTGTTATCTTTGTTAAAGTAGTGTTTCTGTGTTTGAAGTGTGAGCTTTTGATTTTGTTATCTTTGTTAAAGTAGTGTTTCTGTGTTTGAAGTGTGAGCTTTAGATTTTGTTATCTTTGTTAAAGTAGTGTTTCTGTGAATTGGTTTTGTCCGTGATTGTTCTATCTTTTTTATGTTGGGGTAAGTTTTAAGATTTTTTTTATAAAAAATATGTTTAATTACAGTAGGTGAAGTGGGTTTGTTTAGAATTTAGATTATCTTTGCCTATTGTACTTACAGCATCTACAGTGCACTTTATTCTCTCTCTCTCTCTCTCTCTCTCTCTCTCTCTCTCTCTCTCTCTCTCTCTCTCTCTCTCTCTCTCTCTCTCTCTCTCTCTCTCTCTCTCTCTCCTAGACGTCTGCTGTCTGGTAAAGGAATTTTGCCACTTCCGCCTTTTCGTTGAAATCGTGGCTGGAGGGTACACGGGGTCACTGCACAGAACCATGCTTATGGATTTACACTTATTAGGTTCGAGTTTCCCCACCTTCCACAAGGTGCGCGTGCCGGCAAAGATAAAATCGTCCGTCCACGTGCTACGCACGAGCATTTCTTTCCTTTCTTCACCCTGAAGACTTCACTTCCGGTTTTAGCAAAGCTGCGTGTGGCAACGGAGCGAACAGTGCTGAGGCAGTTTTTGGGTGGAGTGAAAGTGGGGAAGACGCTTTCCCGCCCCGCCTATGCCCCCCCCCCCCGTTCTTTTTATTTTTATTTTTTGTGTGTGTGGGGTTTATTTTTGGTATCGCTGAAGCGAAATGAGATTCTGCTAAAGACAATTCAAGTAACGGTACTAATCTTTTTTTTTGTAAGCCCGAAGTCAAGTATATATATATATATATGCACAGATTAACAATCAATGCAATCGGCTAAATCGTTGTGGTTAGTTCAACACACACACTAGTTCGGGTCGTTATTATAAGCCGTACCTAATTAGTACACTGTTAGTTAAATGTTCTACAGGCTAACTAGACTTAGCCGTACCTAGATAGTACACTGTTATTTGTGGTTAGTTAAATGTTCTACAGGCTAACTAGACTTAGCCGTACCTCCCAGTACGTCTCTCCCGTTTGCTCATAGAGTCCACAGAAATTGGTTCTGAGCAAACGGGAGAGACGTACTGGGAGGTACGGCTAAGAACCAACCTCTGTGGACTCTATAACAGAACCAACTTCTGTGGACTCTATAACAGAACCAACCTCTGTGGACTCTATAACAGAACCAACTTCTGTGGACTCTATAACAGAACCAACCTCTGTGGACTCTATAACAGAACCAACCTCTGTGGACTCTATAACAGAACCAACCTCTGTGGACTCTATAACAGAACCAAAATCTGTGGACTCTATAACAGAACCAACCTCTGTGGACTCTATAACAGAACCAACATCTGTGGACTCTATAACAGAACCAACCTCTGTGGACTCTATAACAGAACCAAAATCTGTGGACTCTATAACAGAACCCACCTCTGTGGACTATAGCAGAACCAACCTCTGTGGACTCTATAACAGAACCAAAATCTGTGGACTCTATAACAGAACCAACCTCTGTGGCCTCTATAGCAGATAGGTAAAATTAGGCACAAAAAGAAAGTAGTTGTGGGAGTCGTCAATCGATACTCGGGCAAATATAAACAAGAGTACTCAGAAATCTTTAAATGTTCAATCTTCCTAATCCTAAAAGGATGACCTCCCTTAACTAAGGATTTCTCCTAGATTGAAGAGCCCTTCATGACAAAAAATGCGGTCGTTGACAGAAGAGACCTCTTTGACATTATAGCTTTCAGTGACAAAAGATCCCTCTGCCACAAAACAGACCTCACTGACAGAAGAACTCTCCATGATAGAAAGTGCAGGAAGATGACGTGCAATCCTCAATCATATAAATAATTATTAACCAGATGATTCCTTGCGGTCAGGTCTGGCAGCACGATCTAAATGCTTTACTTATAACGTCAATGATAAACAAACCACTAGTCATAGTGACAACCTAGAGCAAAAACACTGATGCAGACTCTTCACACCTTTTATCTATGTAATGAATGTGACTTAGGGTGAAGGGTGACGACATTCTGAAATTTCAGGCCAAACTTGCATTATGAATTATAACACATTCATAGTTTTAAGATTTTACTCTCTAAGTTAGACTTAAAATATTTTTGTTTTAAATATTTATATTAAAAACTTTACATGTAGAGTATAACATTTCCTCATCCAATATGTCCAAACTGTACTGTAATAGACTTCGGGAAATTTTGTTTATCTCGTGTAATTATTTTATAGCGTGAATAAAGGGAAATAATCCAAAATTAAAAAATACCGGGCAAAATTGCTACCCTTAGGTACACATCTGGAATATAATTAACTCTCATGTTGCGGCTTGATTTTAGAGGTCATTCTTATATATGAACTAATAAGTATTTATAGATAATATGATAGTTCTAATCTGTTAACTGTGTGGTTGCTATGAGTATTTATAGATAATGTGATAGTTTTAATCTGTTAACTGTGTGGTTGCTATGAGTATTTATAGATAATGTGATAGTTCTAATCTTTTAACTGTGTGGTTGCTATGAGTATTTATAGATAATGTGATAGTTCTAATCTTTTAACTGTGTGGTTGCTATGAGTATTTATAGATAATGTGATAGTTTTAATCTGTTAACTGTGTGGTTGCTATGAGTATTTATAGATAATGTGAGAATGATGAGAAATAATTACTAATAGTGAGATCTGTTTTAAATAAATGGTGGTAAGAATATAATTCATTAATTCCTAAATTTTTACTATTGAAAAGTAATTACTAGTTATGAGATATTTTAATTGTTTTAAGTATTTATAGATAATGTGGTACTTTTAATTTGTAAATAGCAAATATGTGAAATATTTACTAATAGCTGAGATATATTCAATATGAGAATTTTAAAAAATTTTTAAGATAATATTTTATATCTGTAAATTGCTAATACTGAAAAAAAAAATCCTAACAGTTAGATATTTTGCATATATGAATGCTGGTAAGTATTTATACATGATTTGTTATTTCTGATCCTAAATTGTGAGCATTGAGATGTATTTCTATAGAATTAGGTATTTTTAACATGTGAATGTTGATAAGTACCTGTAGATTGCATAATTATTTTCAATTTTAAACTGTGAATTATGAAATATATTTCTTAATGATAAGACATTTTTAATGTAGAAATAGAAATGAGTAATTACAATCATTTATATGACATTTCCGCTTGTGGTTTTTAAAATGTTGATAAGTACTTTTGATTACCAAGAGCACTTTTACCATAAATGTTTTTAGATGATGTTCAAGCAGTACTAGATCACTTAATTACAGAGTAATTTTACCATTCACAAATACTGGTTCAATGTGAAATATAGAGTAATAATATCAACTGGGTCAATGTAAATCATAGAGTAATTTCACAATTTACCAGTATTGAATCAATCAATGAATCATAGAGCAATTTTACCATTTACTAGTACTGGATCAATGGGGATTACAGAGTAATTTCACCATTCACCCGTCCATGGGAATTATAGAGTAATTTTATTATTCATCAGTAAGGAGAAGATGGGAATTATTACAGAGTAATTTCACCATTCACCAGTCCAAGGGAATTATAGAGTAATTTTATCATTCATCAGTAAGGAGAAGATGGAAATTATTACAGAGTAATTTTACTTTTCAGTAGTTGTGTGGGGGGTAGTGTTGGTGGTGGTGAATAAATGGATAGATGAGTGGTTGAATAGATGGATAGAAAAAAAGAGATTGATATTTTAATATATGTTGTAGGATTGTCAAATTTTTTCTTTATAAAAGGAGAAGAAGACAGGGAATTAAAGAAAATTGCAAAATTACAAAACTGCAAATGTCTTCTTTAAAACTGAGAGTCTCTACAGTGTGACAGCAGAAGTGTTTCTGCTACACGAATACTGATACAAATGGCATCTTAAATGAACTTTTCAATAGGAAATCGCCCCGCTTCGTTTCTAAATAGTGCCATATTCTCCGTAAATTCCTCGACTTCTGGAGGGCGTGTTTTTCTCATCTATCTGGAATCACAATTAGCTAACGGTCTACAGAAATCTTGAAAAGTCCCGGAAGCAATAGCTCGTTAGCCCTTATAGTCTTCAATTTATTTCATTTAAAAACAAAGAAATATAAATTGTAATTTAGTAGCTATTTTTAAATCTCTCTTTCACGGAAGTTAAAGGTCTGGAAATATTGAGGGTTCCGAATGCATTTTAGCCCAAATTCGTCACATCCTTACAGGAATGTGACAGATTTTTTTTTCGGATTGAAGATTAGTGTCGCTCAAGTCAGACGAGGTAAGGAAGGGGAAGTGACTATAGTTACAATGAATGAAATGTATTTGAAGGTTTAGCTATCCTGAGTATCCTCCCTTGTACAGCGTTTTGCTACTCGAGAAGCGTCGTCTGAACAGAACTTTTAATAATAAAGGTACGTGCCTTTATGTGTCATTGTTCATTTGTATGATGAATACATGTGCATGTAAATATGTATTGTGAGCTTATTTATATAACGGTGTTTGTGTGTGTATGTGTGCATATTTGCATGTAAGCCTTTGTGGTGATGTATGTATGCAAATATCTACTATAGGTTACAGGTATTTGCGAATTGTCGGGAGTTTAAGCAAAACTCCAGTCAAGATCAACATGTAAGTGACTAATCCCCCCTCCCACGCACTAGACTACACGTATGCCTAATTGATGTGGTGCGCCTTGACTGGAGATAATTAGCATGGAGTAGTAATAAGAATATTTAATTGTTCATGATATGTTTGCGTCCCTTATTAATGACATGTGTGGCACTTATTGCTTTCGTAAAGACAAGATCTGGAATTCAGCCTGTCCTGCCCACCAAAGAAAGTTAACTCAAATATAAGTTGGTGTTTTTTTTCACGAATTCCATGCGTAACACTGCCCATATCTCGTTGATATGGGTGCCATGTCGACCAGCAGAGGAAAAAAAATTATAAATGCAAGTTCTGTAGTCAGATTTTTGTCTTTCAAAATAAAAATAAGTTTTTACTAAAAGATGGAATTACATGTACTTCAAAGAACTTGAAATGCACTTTGTAGATGTCTTCAACCGATAACCATCACTATGGATTTATCAAGTGTAGTAATGAGTTATTTCCCTTTATTCTTAGGCAGTTTCTGACTGTATGCGTCATCCAAAAAGTACGAATGCCGCGCTTTACAAATAACGTATTTTTATTTCATAACGTCCCCCCCCACCCCCGATATTCTATTATAAATATTTATTTAATTGTATTAAGAAAAGAAATTTAAAATTCGCGTTAGTTAGTAAATTCAATGTAATATTTGCTCAATTTAAAATGTCAATATTGCATTCGTAAAAAGGAAAGCATTAAATTGATTACAACAAAGTGTCTTTATTTATGGCAATTAAAGCTTAAATAAACTCAGCAAATGAGTGACACACTCATGTTTGATAATTTATTTTTCATTTCAAATTATGGGATTCTTCTGTTTGTCCCTGAAATTACATTTAGTTTATAATAGGGGTGGGATCTTTTCCGCTTCGTTTTTGGCTTTTTAAGTCAGAGGCCATTGTGGTTGTCAATCTCATATTGTACTAGATATATTTCCTGTTTGTTTGTATTGTTTTTGTTTTTGTTTTGTTTTTATCATTAACAACCGTTTCATTAAATGTAAGTGGGTCACCTACCTTTTGTTTAGATTTTAGAAGAACAACAAAATTAGAGCACCCAAGAATATATAGAGAGAGATAATTATATTTCAGGGAATTTGAATGCCTTTTCTGTAGCGTTAAACACAGCGAGGAAGTGAAGTAAAATAATTGTTGAAATATTAATATCTATGCATACAAAATTGAACGTCTGTTTGTGTGTTTGTTTGTCTGCTATTAAACCTAAATATTCTCATTTTAATTGCAATTTATCATATATCAATAGGTTCGTCTTGATGACAGAAAGCTTTATAGACTTATGCTAAGAAGCCTGAACTGAAATTTTTCACTCGATAAAGACAACTCATGAAGAAAGTATTTCATTTTCGCAGTGGTATCCCCTTCGGAATATCTACCGATGTTCAACGTAAAAAGCAGGAGATTGCCGGACGTTACGCACATGGACTTTTCGTAAAGGACATTTCACAGTGTGATTGTTAAATGACAAAAGAACACTTTCGCGGAACAACGTAGGCCTATATATATGAAGTGAAGAGGAGATGTGTTGGATGGTGGAGGTGGCTTTCTTATATTTTAGGAGTTTAGTTACAACACTTAGCCCTTTGATTAGATTACTTTGCAGGCAATTGCCAGATGTTTCGTATGTGAACCTTTCGAAAAGGACATTTCACGCTTCCTTTGAGTAAGACATATATTTACACAACACAATAAAACTGCCATCGTCGGCCGTGTCCGCTTAGGAGTGTATAAACGAAATATTTACTCAACATGTGAACGAGATGTTTTCAGACAGTAAAATGCAGGGAGTGTCTCCGTACTAAACTGTCGTGTTTTATTTTAGAAAATGGTTTGGGTTAGAATTACTTGCAAATATGAAAAACGAAAATAAATCCATATACTAATATTGTTTTTAATTAGAGTTATATTTTCATTAACTGTTTATTCCTCATTATTTTTTGTTTCTGCATAAATTTTATTTTGTTGGTGTTAATAATTTAAATATTGCAATAAAAATAGCATCTAGTAACACTTTGAACATACATATAACTTGTGTCCTTCGATATAAAATATACAGACCCCTTGTGTTCACGTGATCCAAGACAGTTGTGGACGAAGTTGTTGGATCATCCGTACACAACCGTTGTGTGGGAATGTGTGGCGTGATCCTTGTCAGTTGATCGTCAATTATTATATTATGATATTTTACTTTTAATTAATTCATAATTAATAATTCTTGCACACACAAACTACTACAAGGGTCCAACGGGGTCTTTGTCTTTACGGTCACGAGAGTGACTAGGTCAGTCCCTGGATAGTCTGTTGACTAATTAACTCTCTGTCCAAGTGTTACCTGTCTGGATTAACATACCTGTCTCGTCGATCTTCTGTCTTTAATCCAGCCCCCTACACATATCTTTCTATTGATGACGAGAGCTATCCTAAAACATGCGCCTGACCGTCTTTCTAATATCGTTCCGTCAGTTACAGCCCCCACCCATCATCTACGCCAGTGGTCCCCAACCCCCGGTCCGCGGACCGGTACCGGTCCGTGGACCATATGGTACCGGTCCGCGGACCAAATGGTACAGGGCCCCCCAATTTTATTTTTACTCTGGTGTATTTCTTTCGGGTTTGTGCGACTTTCCATGGACGAGATTGAGTCTGAGCATTCATTCTCCCAGTTGGTGCACGATCATCTGTCTTTGCTTTTAAAGAATTCGAGCGCTACTTCCCAACCACACCAACACACTTCGCTTCGGACCACCGACGAACGCACTCCATCCATTGGACCGCCGGAAGGAGAGTCATGTCAAAGCGCCACACCAGACAAACCAGCACTAAGACTCAGCCCTTTTCAGGGCTGGCAAAAATGCCACTACTGCCCACTCCACCAAGTGACATTTTACGCGATTCTGAGTCAGTCACAGAAGATGCGGACGGCCCTTTCTGTTTCACAAACGAGCGCATAGCACAGCTGAGACAGATACGGCAAAAGAGGCTTGAAGAGATGCAAACATTAAGAAGTACAAAGGAGAAGACTGGACAAAATACTGCTGTGAAATCAGCAAACCAACCGAAAATGGGGGCATACGAAAAGTTACCCCCTTCACCTTCACACTAGAAACTAAAAACGTTGAACTAAAAAATATGTTCACTAATTTTCTGTTGACCCTCTTCCACACAAAAACAGAAGATGAACTTACACTAGACAACAAGCCATCTTAACCGCAATTGGTCTCCATAAGATTTTAAACAAGCACCTGACAAGGCGACACGAAAAAAAAACATCAACAGACTGTGAAACACAGACAGACATCTTCTGGAAAATAACGCCGACAACAAAAACACGCTCTTCACAAACGGAAAAGGAGAAAACAACGCGAAAACCCACACAGGAAGACGGCACAACTCAAACAGTCAAAGGAAAAAGCCACGTTTCCACCCAAACTCTACAAGCCACTACAAGAGAAAGTGGAATAAACACCAACATCATCTGGAAAATTCCACCTACGGCCAAAGTGAATTCAACTCAAACAGCAAAACAAGAAATCAGCCAGGCATTCTCGCAAACTCCAAAAACCCACAACAGATAATAAGGAAACTCAGACTTCAAGCTCTATCAGCAAAGAAAAAGAAATTAAAACAACTACCACCGAAAATAAGAAGAAACGCCAAAAAATCTCCAGCACACAAACGGTACATATCAAGACGCAAGAAAGAAAAATACAAACAGAAAAAGAAGTGAAGACAACTGACGCAAAGACCGAAACAGAAGTCGACAACGCTCCAACTACACCATAAGAAACAACAACAACGACTAAACCAACTGCCCCCAATCCACAGCCAGAGTCACCACCAGGGACTGCAACAAAGAAAACCACAACAGACACACGAGGAAACACTACAGAACGGAGCCCCAAATCAAAAAGAAGGCGCCCGCCACAACACATCAGACGACAACAACAGTATCATCTACTACAGCCACAACAACAGAATCCACAACAACAACGGTGGCAGCACAGGGAGCAACATCACATGCAGTTGGGATATTATAACCACCCCATTGCGGATCTAATTCAACTAATGCTTGCCGCCAACACCCACCTACATACAGTCCAACGGCTACCGGGGACATCAACAACAACAGTGCCAACGACAACAACAACACCACTGGTGAACATTACAGGGTGGGGAATGAACATCCTGGGCGCACATACACACTAAGTACAGACGATGTGGTATTATCCTGGGCTCTGTAAACCCCCTCACCTGCCAATACAACAACGGCCACCACAGCACTTAAATCCGTATGACAGCAACCAAAACAAAACAACGGATGGACATAAGCAACTCACTTCGGGTGTAATTGTCTCCTATTACCCCCAGATGGAACCCTCTCGTTGCAAAGAAACAAGCTCAGGGTTCTCTCTGATTTAGCGTTCTAGTGAGTTAAAATGTTAAATCACTTTATATTCATTTTTTGGTGTAACTGTATTTTAATTTCAAGGCACGTTTAAATACAATTTAATTAAAATTATTAAATCAAAACAATCTAAAATATAAACAATCAACGTCCCCCCACATCATCGGGCCGCGGTAAAATTATCAAGCGTTGACCGGTCCGCGGCAAAATTATCAAGCGTTGACCGGTCCGCGACAAAATTATCAAGCGTTGACCGGTCCGCGGCGATGAAAAGGTTGGGGACCACTGATCTACGCCATGTACCTCTCTTTCACAGTAATGAGAGTGGATAGTTAAAGTTTCAGCAATTTAATAAAGAAAATAACAATTAACAAGTAATGTCCATTTTACAATTAATGTTCCCCCCAAAAAAATCACACCCAAGGCAATTGTTAAGAGATAACAAAGCTCTCTAAGCTTACGACAATAAAGTTCAAGTTATCAGAAAAAATGTGTCACAATAATTCCACAAAACAATTACATGTACTAGGAATTTTGTTAAACATATGATCAAAGTCTCTAATCTAGCTTACAACAAATGTCAAAAAACTAAATTAGATATCAGGCAAATCAATCCATGCAAATAGGTTATAGAAGAATCAGAAAATTAGGAATTTAAGAAATCAGAGAAACATACAGATTACATGAACAATGCATAGTAATGATTCACCTAGTGCGCTTGGTGAGTGGTAGACTTGTCACAAATCATGGTTCTTTCACTGTGTTCAATGTAAATAGCATCGTACATAAGTCCAGTTTGCAGTTCTACTGACGGTTCACACTGTTACTTGGCAGAGACAGACTTAGGCACTCTGGGCTACTGCTCCCCTCATAACTCTTACATTCATGATAGACCAAATTCTTGAGCAAGCACCACTGATGCCTAGGACAAAACACCTTTCAACTCTTCATTGTGCCCTACCTAGCATCACACACGGTGGTCTACAAATATTCAGAGTCCCACACGAATTTCCTACTACCCATTCAATCTTGTTATCACCAACAGTTTAATGGCAGTTTTCCAAGTACCAACGTAGAAGTCAGCATCAGCTTTCACATCACACTTGTACCTTGAATGAATTTCCACACAAAAATTCAAACTTGAAAACTCGAACGGAAAACATGTTGAACTTGAAAACATAGAAAACGTTGAACTTGAAAACGTAGAATGTAGAAATGTACAACATACTTCACATGTTGAACTTCGTACTTGGTCCTTGAATTTAATTTGTGCACATCAGTAAATTCAATAAATTCTAATCTGTACTTTTATTCTCATTTCTTCATCTCAAAAATTCCTTTTACATTCGTTTATCTGATTCTTTGTTAATGAGAATAAAAATGACATAGTTAAAATCTTTATGCATTTTTTCAAGAATAAAACATAATTCAGTTAGATTTAAAAATAATTAGAAAATTATTTACAATGACAATTTTCTATCTCAGACATACCTTTCTGCTCAGCTATAACCATGAAATGAAAACCGTCACACGGCCTCTGTGATTAACAGTCAACCTAAGTAGGTTCTGTCAAACTTATCTGTGAAGCTTTTTTAAAATTTTTTTTTATTTTTATGCTTTTGATTCAGAATCTGAGCTCTACTGTGACTCATCAATTGAGTGACGTCATCGACTATCGTCATGGCCTGATGATCTTTTCTACGCCTACCAGGTTGTCCAAACTCATATCACAAGAGTTTTAAGATAGAAAAGAAAAATGGAAAAATGAATTTTGCATTAATAAGAGAATTAATTACAATATTAAGAGAAATGTATTAAAATTAATTAAGTACATTAATTTGCATTTTTCCTGCTACAGAATGCCTGCCTATAATTTTTAAAAAATGCGATATATGAATTCAACATATCATCTACGCGTAGGTGAATTAAATGGGGAGCGTTGTAGGCTGCTTTTAACGCGAATATATTATATATCAATGGATTACCTCATTGACGGAAAGATTCATTTCTTTTTATAGTTCACTTCATGCCACCTAAGAGACGATCTATTTTTAGAAGGTCTGCTGGTGCTCAGCGTAAAAATAAGATAACCCAGGCTGCAGAAATAGACGAAGAACACCAACAGACTCCAAGCTCCTGCAAGAAGACAGGTTGCCGTAAGGCAACTGGAAACACCAGAACAAAGAGAAACGAGGCAACAGGCTGTCGTGTCTAGGCAGACAACAGTCCGACAACAGGCGACAGATAATGAACGCCAACAAACACTCCCAGCCCAAGCCGTAAGACAAAGGAAAACACCGGGCATTTAGAGTTCTGCTTTCCATATGGACAACTCTATGTTGGATATGCAAGAGTGGGCAGTCCACATTATCGTTTTGTATAGGACTTTATTGTTGATACTGACTTTTGCCAACGAAAGGGACTTTGTCCAGTTTAGGAATGCATGGATATTAGGTTTCACTGCACGGGTAGACAACTGACTTACCTCTTTAGACAGTGTGGTGGAGTAAATTTGCCTATTCCCATTTCCAAACTTAATAGTTATATAAATTGTGAAATTGTCAAAGTGACTCGATCTTGGGCACTCCATGTGATGGTATTTTTTTAAAGTGTCAGAGTTGGAGAAAACAACTTGGGTTCAGAATATGATAGAAATTGCTGATGCAATCCAAACCAGTTCCAACTGGATGAGTAGTTTTTCTGACTAATAGTCTCACACTTGTTCATAACAAACTCATCCAATGGGGATGGACTGAAAGTTTTATTTGTTGAAGAATATTCTAATCACTTTGAATGTGAAGATAATTCGAGTCCAGCCATAAAGGTGATCGTTAGCTCATGGTAAGTTAATTGAATGATAAAGAAAGAATGGACTTAGAATATTTTGTACGTGTTTACTATTGATCTATGATTTAAGTTGGAGAATGCTTGTGTAATTGAACCATTTTTTCTATGTTCATTAATTTTACTACGTTTTACATTATACTTGTGAATTTTGATCAATGCTATATTTCTTATGTTGCGTGTGTATCGGGCTAACAAAATTGTTGCAGGATTTTGTAAGTTGAGAATGTTTATAAGAGGGAAAGGAGTTTAGAGATGAAATATGCCTGAAATTTAGTGCTGCATTAATTTGACTTTTGCAGAGAACGCATTCCTTTTTTCCTTTTGCTTCAAGCAGCAGTGGCTACTGTACTTACACACACACACACACACACACACACACACACACACACACACACACACACACACACACACACACACACACACACACACACACACACACACACATACATACATACACACACCATATATAATATAATATAAATAAATACATTAAATATGTGAATTTGTTTGAAAGTAAATTGAATGTAAACTAAAAATATTAAACAATTCTGAAAAATGTAAACAGCAAATGCCACGAATGGATCAAATATGCTTTAAAGTATAAATGAATAAATGTCAATACATATTTCACTCTTTTATTTCTGATACTAAGTAACAGCCAATCAAAATGATTGTCTCAATTCCTCAGTGCTCACTCTAACAGAGTCTAATTACCAGTACTTTCACAAATGAGGTTGTGTTTGGGCAAGCAGTCAAAACAATCAAGGCAAAAGTAATCAAAATAATACTGATATATTTGTGTCATTTCAATACATATAACGTGCTAGCACAATGAGACATTTTACGTAAAACATAACACTGTTTTTTAGCTTTTGTGTAATGCAGTACACGTAATAATGTTCCTGCAGCAGATCAGTCTAGCAATGAAAGTGTACACAACCATTTTTAGTACCTCAACTGGAGGGCAATGCCCTCTATAGAGGTCGAAACCTCACCCATTGGTATATGTGAAGTACAACTTGTGAGATGTGTCGTAACAAGTAAATTAACATTGGGTCAAGCCTTGACATTAAGTTGTCCATTTGTAAGATTCTATAAGGAGGTTTATATAAATATGTTTAATTTTCTACAACATACACACAAACACTCTCTCTCTCTCTCTCTCTCTCTCTCTCTCTCTCTCTCTCTCTCTCTCTCTCTCTCTCTCTCTCTCTCTCTCACACACACACACACACACACACACACACACACACACTTTTTCATTGCTTGGTGAGGATTTCATACTTTGTTGTCTACTTTCTCATTCATTTGGTGTAGATTTTACACTTTATTGACTTCCTTCTCATTCATTGTTTGGTGTGGATTTCATACTGTATTGTCTACCACTCTACCTTCTCATTCATTGTTTGGTGTGGATTTCATGCTGTATTGTCTACCTTCTCATTCATTGTTTGGT
The DNA here is from genome assembly GCA_028829895.1 of Sinotaia quadrata. Lineage (NCBI taxonomy): Eukaryota > Metazoa > Mollusca > Gastropoda > Architaenioglossa > Viviparidae > Sinotaia > Sinotaia quadrata. The sequence continues at coordinate 41,267,955 of CM054181.1, read as the reverse complement.
GTGGATTTCACACTGAGTTGTCTGCTTCATTCATTGCTTGGTTTGGGTTTCATACCTTGTTTATTTTCTCATTCATTGCTTGGTGTGGGTTCCGTACTTTGTTGCCTGTTTCATTCACAGCTTGGTGTGGGTTTCAAACTGTATTGTCTATTTTCTCACTCCACACAGAGCTCTCTGCTTTATTCACTGCTTGATGTGGGTTTCATATTTTGTTGTTTACTATCTCATTCGCTACTTTTGGTGTGGATTCCACAGTGAGTTGTCTGTCTTCTATTTCATAATTGGTAGATTCCACACTGAGTTGTTTTCTTTGTTCACCAGAGCATAACACAAAGTACAAAAGAACACGTTTTAAAAATTGGTTTATATGTTTGTTTTCTTACAGAGTTGCCTGCCTTTTTTATTCACAGTTTTGTGTGGATTCTGCATTTAGTTGTTTCCCTTTTTTAATGACTGTTTTACGTAGATTTTAGTTTGAGTTTTGTTTGCCTTTTTATTTCACTGTTTGTGAATTCCGAACTGACTGCCTTTTCTATTCACTGTGTTGATTCTATACTGATTCTATACTTTTTATTCAGTTTCGCGTGACTTCTTTACTGAGTTTCTCTATTTAATATTCATTCAGCGCGAAAGTCGTAAGCGCCCCCTACATTCATCATCAATATTCACTGTTTTGAGTTGTTTCTACACTGTTTCTCGCTCGTTTTTAGTCACTGTTTTGTGTGGTTTCTACACTGTTTCTCGCTCGTTTTTAGTCACTGTTTTGTGTGGTTTCTACACTGAGTTTCTCTCTCGTTTTTAGTCACTGTTTTGTGTGGTTTCTACACTGAGTTTCCCTCTCTCTCTTTTTAGTCACTGTTTTGTGTTGATTTTACACTGAGTTGTCTGTTATTTTTATTTGCTGTTTTTGTGTGGATTTCACATTGGGTTGTCTACCTTTATTATCCACCGTGTGGATTCTACACTGAATTATCTGCCTTTACTGTTTTGTGTGATTTCTGCATTTTGTCTGTCCTTTATATTTGCTTTCTTCGTGTGGGTTTCACACTGAGTTGTCTGCCTTCTTATTCACTGCGATGTGTGGATTCTGAGTTGTCTGCCTTTAAACGCCCTGTTTAGTTAAACGATCTAATATTGAAGGACTTCACGGGAAAGTGCGAGGACACAAATCCCGCTAGCCACTGGCAACTGAATCATTGACTTGCTTTCGATTCGAAAATCAGCTCCAAGCGTGTCTTTGTTTTGCTTTTTTTGTTAAACTCTTCTATCTCTTTAACGAACGCTGATACTCGGGCTTGAATTTGCTCGTTGTGCTCTCGCGACGTCTTCAGCAGGCGATGTATGTGACCTTCTTCCAAAGAGTAATTCTCTACATTTTTGCTATAGTCCTCAAAGGGGTCAGTCTTCAACTCACACAGTTTCTGCAACTCTCGTCGCGATCGAGGTCGGGGTGATCGATTATATCTATCGTACTGGTACGACGAGTTGGCACTGGCAAGGCGACTGACATTGTGCTTGTACAACCCTGGTGACGTTTGGGGACGGCCAGCACTTGGCTTTTTAACAGTGTTAGTAGAGAGCGTCATGGCAGACATGGCCCGCCTAACGTCATGAAAATTGTCGTTCTTGTTTGCTCCATCCAACGAGCCGACGTCTGAGCATTGAGGAGCGTTTCTGTCGCTGGAGCGAATGACGTTGAACAATTTCCGGGCACTGAAGAGTTCTTTTTCTTTGGCCAGGCGGCGCTCAGCTCGAGAAAGCAGCGATCTGTGCCTGCTAGTGTCACTATCATCTGCATCGTCGTCAGCGTTGTCGTCTTGCGCTAAGAAGTGCAGAATGTCGACGTTTCCTTGGTGACTGTTGACGGCTTCCTTCAACTTCAAGATCTGATCTGCGTCTACTTTAGCTAATTCTAGCTGCTCTTCCTTCTCGGTCAATTTGCGATACTGCGTGCGACTTAAGCCGGTTAAGCGTTCGTCCAAGTTATCGTTTAGTTTGTCATTCTCTCGGTAGGTAATGCTGTAGTCTAGTTTCACTGCCAGCTCTGGGCGCTCCTTGTCTATCTGCTTGTAGTTCATGTTGGAAGATTGGAGGATTTTTTTTTTTGTAAAGTCCACCACACTATCTTATCCTCTCCTTTTTTTTTTATTTTAAATGGTATTTGACATTGGGCATAAATTTAAGCTTTTCCACGATTTAAACTCAGTGAGAAAAGCCAGTCATTATTTCTAAACGATAGGCTTTTCACTGTCATTGAGACCGAGAGAATATTTTCTGTAACTATAATTCCAAGATCTCTTTGACGTCTTAAGCTCTGACGTCACCTAGCTTTGACGTAATCATGCCTCCTATGGAAAAGAAAAAAAATCACGTGAAATTGAAATTAACATGTAGTCATGGATATAATATGGAATTCGAATGCTCAAACTAGCTTGGTGGGCGGGGAAGGGATACTTTTTTGCTTTGAAAAGAAAGTAGAAAAAGATTATGATTAAAGTATATAGCACTTGGCAATTGATAAAGCCACAGTTACCGACAGCAAGAAACTAAGAACAAATCTTACAATGGTCTCGATGTCAAAAGACTCATGAATACTAAACAAAATAAAAATGTACTAAATAGTACCATTAGTCAAGAACCTAATTCAAGAATTAATGAAAAACTGGAAAACCACCCTTACATGGAACAACATAGAAATTGCAGACATTCCAATAAAATGTGGAATCTTTCAAGGTGATTCCCTATCACCACTGCTGTTTTGCATTGCCCTAAATCCTCTCAGTCAAGTGATCCAGGAAAACAAGATTAGGATACAAAATAAAAGCTGGACAGATTGTCAGCCGTTTATTCTACATGGACGATCTGGTTCTAGATCTATACAGTAAAAGTAAATGTGACATAACTTTGATGACCAATACTGTCAAGAGCTGCAGTGAAGACACTGACATTAAATTCGGCCTTGAGAGATGTGACAAAATTATCGTCCAGAAAGGCAGGATGAAAACAACAAAAGGCCTACAATCTGACATCGGAAAAATCATCTATGTTTCAATGGAAATGGCATATGATTACCAGGGGATACTACAACAGCAAGAAAATATGCTGAGTGAAGTAAAAGTCCAAATTTAAGAGAGAGTATGAAAAACGGGTTAGACAAGTCCTGAAGTATAAACTAAATGGGGCGAACAAAATACAAGACCTTAATGCATATGCAAGAATTAAAAAATTGCTAGGACAAACAATAACACTTCAACAGTGCCCTAACAACAAATAGTTCAGCAATGCAAGAATAAAAATAACACTTAAACGATGGCAAGATTAGTTAATGCTAAGAGGTTTTTTTTGCCCAAAGTGACTGGTTTTGGCAAAATTAACTTCTAGCTAAGAATATTACTACTAATTTATTTACACTTATTCAAACCATTCCACAATTTATCCTCTCAATACAAGTTTTAATTTCCTTGCATACCCTTATCTGAAATCATACAACAGGCGTGTCTCTGTCACGTCGACCGAATAAATGAATTAGGTTTGGGGGGGGGTTTCCATAAGCGATATCTGACACTTGTAAATCCTTTGACCTGGATCTATATCTCTCTGAGTGTCACTCTTAATGGAAGCTTTCTTTTTCACTTCAAAAAGTAATACCCACTCTTAACGGTTCTCTTCAGTTATGCAGTTTTAGGTAGTTGATATATTTTAACTATTAGTGTCGCTCTAGTGTATGGCTCTTGAAGAGAGACTACGATTTTGTTTTATTATTTGGTTTTTATTTAAGACTGTAATCATATATTGTAGTTAAATAGCTCTAATGTGCAGATTTTACCCTTGTAGGTTATACATCAAAATCGCTATTTAAAAGGTTCTAAATTGTACTAAACTTTTATACTTTAGATAGATGTATATGTGGATCTATTGTGCATTTTTATTGGTGAGCCTTAGTATACTAGTAATCTGTCGCATGCATTTTTATTGGTGGGCCTTAGTATACCAGTAATCTTTCAATGTGCCGTAGTTGTATGTATTTGAGTTCAAATTATAAATCTTATCTTGGTTTTATTGCTTATTTTTAATTCTAATGTACAGTTTGCAATTTATTCTTTAATTCTGTTACTTGTTCTAATGTACAATCTGCAGCTCCACTCTGCATTTCTGTTACTTTGTTCTAACAAATATAGTCTGCAATTTATTCATGCATGTCTGTAGTTTATTCCGGTGTACTGGCTCTAACACTTTTCATTTATTTCTATTACTTTGTTGTAATGTACTGATTGTAAGTTTAAACATGTATTTTTGTTACTTTGTTGTAATGTACTGATTGTAAGTTTAAACATGTATTTTTGTTACTTTGTTGTAATGTACTGATTGTAAGTTTAAACATGTATTTTTGTTACTGTTGTATATAATTTACTGATTGTAAGTTTAAACATGTATTTTTGTTACTTTGTTGTAATGTACTGATTGTAAGTTTAAACATGTATTTTTGTTACTGTTGTAATAATGTACTGATTGTAAGTTTAAACATGTATTTTTGTTTCTTTGTTCTCTGTACAAGATGTAATCTTTTCATGTAGTTCCATTACTTATTTTTTCCTAATAAACAGTCTGGAACATTAGTTGTATTATTCTGCTAATTTGTTCTAATAAACAGTCTGGAACATTAGTTGTATTGTTCTCTTAATTTGTTCTAATAAACAGTCTGGAACATTAGTTGTATTGTTCTGTTAATTTGTTCTAATAAACAGTCTGGAACATTAGTTGTATTGTTCTGTTAATTTGTTCTACGTTGACAGACCTCGTATTCACCCTCCTTTAAACGTGAAGGAAGGCAAGAGGAATGGAAACTATTCAAAGGAATGGAAACTATTCAAAGGAATGGAAACTATTCAAAGAAATGGAAACTATTCAAAGGAATGGAAACTATTCAAAGGAATGGAAACTATTCAAAGGAATGGAAACTATTCAAACAAATGTGGAAGTATTGTAGTATCGCTGCTGGCATCAACACATAAGAAGAACTGGTTATGTGAAAGCACTGTTTCTGCACACTCTGGGCCCTGGTGGTCCTTCTCTCTACAATTGGATGCAGTTAACTATTGATCACAATGTAAAAGATCACAGCTTTCGTTGAGCACTCCATTGGTAAGACTTAATGAGACGTATGAACACTGCATGTTCACAAGAGGGACCAGAGGTCTGGTGAAAATTTAGAGGATAATAAAGCTTTTCTTCGCACTCTAGCGAAAACATGCAACGTCTGCGAGCCTAAGCAAGACACTATTGAGAGACTGTCATCCTGGGGATCAGAGACAACAGCACTAGAAAACGTTACTACAGGAGTCTGATATTACTCTCAATGCCTGCAGTGACATGTGTATTGGCCTGATAATAAGCACCAACTACCTGCTGAACTGACTTCAAAGATGAAATATCAGTTCAATATGGCCTGCTATTCAAGGGAGAATGAGCAGTTATTCCCATGTCGATGCATTCAGAAATGAAGATGGCCCTGCACACGACGCATAATGGCACCGAAGGATGTCTGAAATGCACGTGAGTGTTTGTTCTGGCCTGGCATGACTGCTGAGATAAGACACTACATTTCCACCTGTGAACTGTGCCAACAATTCCAACATACCCAGCAAAAGAAAATACTGACATCTTTGTTACATGATTCTAATTATAGAATAAGTAATTTTGTATTTTAAAAAATCAATTAAATCTAATTGGCTCTAATGTACAGACCCTGAATGATTTTATACATAGTAGCTGCAGGCTAAAAGGTCTATGAATGACTTTAGACATTACTTAGTGGTTGCAGGGTAAAACGTCTAACTGTTGACAGTCTGTGAATGACATTATATTTAGCTCTGTGGTGAAAAGTGCAACAATGTACAGTCTATGAATGACTTATATTTAGCTCTGTGGTGAAAAGTATAACAATGTACAGTCTATGAATGACTTTATACATCACTTAGTGGTTGTAGGGTATAGACTATGAATGACTTTATACATTACATAAGTGGTTCTATGGTAACATGTCTTAACCATATACGTGTTGCATGGCTTTTGTGCATTGCTGCTAAATAATTTTGTACATAGTGTAATTGGCTCTAGGGTAAATTTTAACTGTAATCTGAGTTATGTGACTGTTTTGTAAGATTACAAATTATATTAAATTTATATGGCTTAAATGTCAGACTATGTTTAGTTACACAGCTATATATTCAGGACTATAACCTAATGGAATAGTACAAATAGTCCTTTGGTAAGACTCTAACCTTGTCTTTAAATAATCGAGTCGGCCTTGTCTTTATATAGTTTTTATACTCTGACCTCTTTATAGTTTTATACTCTGACCTCTTTATAGTCTTTATACTCTGACCTCTTTACAGTCTTCATACTCTGACCTCTTTATAGTCTTCATATTCTGACCTCTTTATAGTTTATATACTCTGACCTCTTTATAATCTTTATACTCTGACCTCTTTATAGTCTTTATACTCTGACCTCTTAATAGTTTTTATACTCTGATCTCTTTATAGTTTTTGTACTACAAAACTTTATAGTCTTTATACTCTGACCACTTTATAGTTTATATACTCTGACCTCTTTATAGTCTTTATACTCTAATCTTTCTTTCATAGTCTTTATACTCGAACCTTTCCTTGTATAGACTTTATTTATACTCTAACCTTTCTTTCTAAGTCTTTATACGCTAACCTTTCTTTCAAAGTTTTTATACTCTAACCTTTCTTTCATAATCTTTATACTCTAACCTTTCCTTGTATAGACTTTATTTATACTCTAACCTTTCTTTCTAAGTCTTTATACTCTAACCTTTCTTTCAAAGTTTTTATACTCTAACATTTCATTCATAGTCTTTATACTCTAACCTTTCCTTACAAAGACTTTAGTTATAACCTTAGTTATATAATATTTATACTCTACCTTTATTTAGTCTCTAATCTTTCTTATTTAGTATTTGTATGTTTCTCTCTCTCTCTCTCTCTCTCTCTCTGTGTGTGTGTGTGTGTGTGTGTGTGTGTGTGTGTGTGTGTTACTGTACTCTCCATACCTTTAACAGATGGCCAGAATCGCAGTGGGGTCGAATTGCGTATATTATTATCCAGGAGTACTACTACAATTTCCGATTTTAGTAATGAATGTCTAGTAGTACTACAAATTACGATTGTAATGAATGTCTAGTACTCTAGAAGTACTACAAATTACGATTTTAGTAATGAATGTCTAGTACTCTAGAAGTACTACAAATTCCGATTTAATATTGAATGTCTAGTAGTACTACAAATTCCGGTTTTAATAATGTCAAGTACTCTAGGAGTACTACAAATTCCGGTTTTAGTAATGAATGTCTAACACTATTATATATTCTGGTTTTAGTAATAAATGTCAAGTAGAACTACAATTTCTGATTGTAGTAATGGAGTAGTACAAATTCCGGTTGCAGCGCTGTCTGCACAGAATGAATCTTAAATACATTAGGTAATCCACACTAGAATAAAATAGTCATGACTGTGGTGCAGCACCTCTTCCTAAACGCTTTTTCGAATTCAAGTTTCTCTTAAGAGTCCTTATATTAATTTGTGTCGTCCTAGTGTCGGTCTTGGAGACGAGCAGTTCCAAGACACCGCCTGACAAACTGAACGTGTCACAGAAGGATATGCAGTGTTTACTTTCTGCGTTCAAACTAAGGCCTCCTATTGCTGGGTCAGCAGGGTGCTGGGTCACAGGGTTTTAGATCGGCAAGGGTGATAGGTCGCAAGATCCTGGGTCACAGGGTGCTGGGTCACAGGGTCTTAGATCGGCAAAGGTGATAGGTCACAAGATCCTGGGTCGCAGGGTGCTGGGTCACAGGAACTTTAGATCGACTGGGTCTGGGTTATATACAGTCTTTGGATCTGCAGGGTTTTGGCTAACAGGGCGCTGCTTTCTGACCGCAGTTCTCTCAGGAAAATGGCCTCACCCAAGAGGATGGCATTAATGACCACTTTCTGTCAGTCCTTCTCGTTACTTCCTTCACTCCCTCCCCTCCCTTGCGAATTTTTCGGCTATGTTGGTAAGGTGGATGATAATTTATAACACTTTAATAAAAATCCTGTTTACTAGGGCCAGTACCCGGCATGACCAGATGTCTTCTGCTATTTTACATTTCAGCGGAGTCACTGTAGCGGTCTTGAATGCTTCGCTGCATTGTTACAAGGTGGCTGCTGTCTGCATAGTTTTTTTTTAGTTTCGCCTCGCATATCGAGCCGGAGTGTCGGCCTGTGATTACGAGTTATGTGATAAACATTGATTACGCTATGAACTCGATGATTATGTTATGAGCACTTGATTACCTTGTGAATACGTTGATTACGCCGTGAACATGCTGATTACGTTGTGAACACATTGATTACATCGTGAACACGTTGATTACACCTTGAACACATTGATTACATCGTGAACACGTTGATTACACCTTGAACACATTGCTTACATCGTGAACACGTTGATTATGCTCTAGACCGGTACACAAATTACTTGAAGGATGATTGGTTTTTCTCAAATAGCGATCATATGTCAGTGTTTCCTGCACGCGAGCCGAGCAACCTAAATTCTGGCAACAAAGAGGCAATTTCTTCTACGACGCCTTCCCGTCTGCTGGTAGCAATTCGTCTAGTGATCGTCAGAAAGGCATTCGAACTGTTTGGGGTACCATATCTTCCCTACTTCACTCGGGGAGGAAGGGGTTAAAGTCCCACCCCCACTCACTCACATCACTTTCTCCTGTGTGCGAATTTCATGGCAAAGGTGAGCGTCAACGTCAACCTGTAGTTTTCACCTTAGAACTGGTTGCTCCTTCGATGCGACAAAAAAATTTTAAAAAAAGAAGAATTAATAAACTAAATAATTGAAGAAAAAGAAAAAGTAGTAACAACAGTTCGTGCAGAATAACTGGTTGTATGGCGTCTCTTAGAAACTGATAAAGAGGTCTTTGTTTGTTCTCTCCCTTTCTCACTTGTCATCTGGGTAAGTTACGCGATCGCGCATTGTCCCTTTTAATAGCGCGAAACTTAGCCAGGTTTCCTTCGACCACACGCGGTTCATTTCTGCTTGGGAGTGGCGGGAATTTGTGGGTACCTCTGTGCACCCCAAGCTGTTTGTGTTTTGAAGTGCGACGGGGATACGCCCACCAATGTAGACGAATATCTGCATTGAACCGCACATCGATCCTGAGAACGGGTAGACAAACACATGCATTGAGCTAAACAATGATCATGAGTCCGGGTAGACGAAAGCCTGGGTGTAAGGGAGGGAGAAGGGGAAGGAACGGAGGGAGGACCGAAGTTGATGTGACAGGCTACGTCTAGTAAGGATCGAATTTGCGAAATAGTCATCAATCACAATCACAACTTGATATTTTTCATGTATATGATATTGTACCACCTTTCTCACATTCTCTCTCTCTCGCGCGCGCACACACACACACACACACACACACACACACACACACACACACACACACACACACACACACACACACACACACACACACACATACACACACTTACACACCTCTACCCCACCCTCTAACTAACATTGCCATTAAATATAGATTATCGTCTCGCCGTAGAACATAGAGCGGTATTTCCAAAATGTGCGCTACTCACTTATGGCTAAGTCACAGGGGCGCCGCGGGATGTTCTAAATTTTCGAGGAAAACAGGACTGTTTTCTGAATTTGTGTGTCGTGGGGAAAAAATCCTGATAATATAAAGGCGTCGTCAACCGGGAAAGTTTGGGAACCACTGATAAAGTATTTACCATTCAATGTTACTGTTAGAGTTTGATTAATTTTTTTTCCCGCTGGCACTCTCCAGAGGATGCAGGAAGCCTTTTATTTGGGATATTGTCAGCTTTGGTGGTCCCCTGGAGGGTCTTCCTCTCCTCACTTGTTTCTGGGGAGAGGTGAGGGTGGATATTTGGAAGTGGTATTTGATTTTCATGCCTGTAGTGGTTGGGATTTTTATTAAGTTTGGGAACAACTGATAGAGACTGGTGATTATTTACTATTCAATGTTTTTTGTGATGTCAACGCCACTTAGTTAATGAAAATGATTATTATTATTAAGTAATCTTTCATAACTAATTACAAGTAATGAGAATCTTAATTCATTTTATTAATAATCCTTCAGCAGACGCCACTCGTCTTTCACTTGGGGGATATATGGGCGCTGTAAATGTTTTCTCTCTTTCGGTACATTAAAGATAAATATTTACGGTCACACAATGTTCTGTAGATGGAAAACTTCTTACTAAAAAAGAAGACAAATCCGATTTTAATCTATATTTAGTGACCCCCCATCCACCCACTTTCTTCTACAACATAAGATTATAGATATGCGTAAGAAGGTCAATAAATTTATGAAATCAACAATCAAATATACATATGACAAATACAATGAAATAGATTACTTGATATCATTATTTCCATAAACCCACATTCAGATAATATCTATATTCACAGTCTTATGCATAAAATACAATTCAGCAATAGAGCCAATATAAATCACAGGATAGTCTTATCAGAGAACAGAAAAGAAGTTATTAAAGACAAGCAATAATAGTCTTTATGTAACCTGATTCGGTACAAAGTTTTAACAGCCCTTCATGCACTTTGCCACATTGTCACAAATTACAGTTCAGTTCAGATTCCACATGCTTTGTGTCCTCCTGAAACAGAATTCGCTGCTCAATCTCCCAAAGGTAACTTGGGCCTTTTTCTTCGTTATCAGTTCGTTAAAGCAGAACAGCAATTGTAGTAATTTCTAGTATTTCCCTGTACCAGAAATTTTCTCAATGTAGTGAGCATACTTTGTCACCATACATCAAATAGAGTACAGTGTATTCTTTTACACTTACACACACTACGGCAGATGATTCCCACATCTTCCCAGTCACAGTGGCCCACAGTCAGTGAAACAGAAAACTCAAATAACACGTGAAAATAGGCAACTGGAAAGGCTGCCTGCTCACTGCAAAATATAATTAAGGAGCAATCCTAAGTGAATGAGGGATAAATGTTTATCTGTCACATGTGAATGAGGGATGATTGTTTAGCTGTCACAGGTGAATAAGATTTTAGCTAAAATACTCGCACATGTGTGACAATTATAACAAACATTATTCGTGCGTGACAATTAGAAAACTTGGATCATGTATGGCAATTAAAACAAATTCAATCATACGACATATAAATAAGCTCATTCGGGAATGACAGCTAAAACAAACTTGAATGACAGTTAAAAAAAATCAATCTGTGACATTTAAAAAATCTAATTCATAATTGACATTTTAAAAATATCTTTTTGTATGACCGCTAAAAAAATCTCATTTGAAAGCTAACAAACTTATACATTTATGACATCTTTAAAAATAAAAAAGAATCTCAGTGACATTTTTTTTAAGTCGTTCATGTGTGAGAGCGAAAATGAAAATTTATATATTTTCAAAATACAATTCGTGCATGACAGTTAAACACCAACACCTCATTTATAAACCTCGTTTAATAAAAACTCTTTTGTTCGACAGATCCGAGTGCGTATTAATTGAAGCCTGTCACGGTCTGCGTGTTATGCAGTTCATTTCAATTTGGCAGAATGCACTGAAACGCCAATACTTTGTTTGAAATGGGGGTGGGGGGGTTGGGGGGGGGGTTGAACGGAAGAAAATATACAAGTAATAGATTTTTTTTAGACAGTCGCTCCTTTCTTTCTTGGCTTTCTCATTACCAGCCAGAGCATTTCAACGGTATGAAAGGTGGGTGAGCCAATTGAAAGTGTGTGTGTGTGTGTGTGTGTGTGTGTGTGTGTGTGTGTGTGTTCGTGCGTTCGTGCGTGCGTGCGTGCGTGCGTACAAACAAGCGTCACGATGCCCGTCGAGGCAAGTTAATCATTGCAGCACCGAGAGACCGTATATTATTTACTCGTGCCGATCAAACAAGCCTTAGTAGGACCGGCCATTCTTTGTGTTTATTATTTTTTTAAAGTTGACATCTCAAAAGAAATAGCACAGACATGTCAAGTTAAACAAAACCAGGCTATGGTGGTTGAAGGCCTTTCATGACGCAAAACATGCAACCTTCATTAGATTGTTTCTATCACATTTTTCACGACAACACAGTCTAACAATTATCTGAAAATGGATAGGCCATTTCTCTCCCCACCCACCCACCCTCACCCTCTTGCAGTGGAGAGCATTCCGCTGGCGTGACGAAATGCTGACTAAATCAACTGTGCAGTTTCACAGACATACTTTGTTTCTACTTTCTTCATACTTCGCTTTTAAAATTGTACGTCATCAGTCAAACCTTTCCTCTAGTGTCTTTACATTTCGTGTTTTTTTTTTTAAATGTACGTCACCTGTCTTACTTTGTTTTGAGTGTCTTTACACTTAGAATTTTTAAATATACGTCACATGAATTTATCAATACTGACAACATGCATAGTGGGTTGACTGTGAATATGTTTCGTCGGATTTTGGTTAAAAAATATCTATAAGTAATGTATTATGGACAATTTCAAAAGCACTAGGTAGAAAGTGTGCTTGTCAAAAGATAGATTTAACAATGCTATGCATAGAAATTATTGCTGGTAAATCTATGTTGTCTTTTAGTGCTATGCATAAAATTTACTGCTGGTAGATCTATGTTGTCTTTTAGTGCTATGCATAAAATTTATTGCTGGTAGATCTATGTTGTCTTTTTGTGCTTCAGTAGATACACGTGAATATGTCTGAAAAGGAAGAAAAGTGGAATGTCAGAAGAATAAATATGGATACTCTATTTCTGACAGTTTGACTGTTTGCACGCATAAAGTCTATTCTGACAAGAGTTAAGGTTCTGTAAGACATAGGAAATGGGTCAGTGCTGACAGAACTTCAGCAGAGAGAGTACTCCTTTAATTTTTTTAAATTCAATTTCTGTTTGTTTTTGTGTGATGTCATTGATGTATATATTTGATCACCCTTCCTTTGTTAGAATTTTGTTAAAAGTTATTAAGTAAATCATGGCATCACGGAAGACAGTTATTGTGACTTTAAATTTTCTACACTATTCTTGGAAAACTGTCATTTTAGTGAAGTGTTTTAGATAGAAATAATTACTTGTTAGTCGTACTTTAAAGTGGATAAGCATTATATTTTGAACCTAAACTCTCCTGTTAATCTTTGAAAAACAATAATCATTAGATATTTTCAGTGAACTAGCACTTGTCACCTTTTTTGGTGAAATTTTCTCAGTCAGAAGCAAATTTGTAATAATAACTGTCCTGGATAAGTAGACAGAAAACAGTCAGCAGACAAATTTGTCGCAAGACATACTCTTACATACAAACATATCTAGAGACACCCATAAAAGAGAACTAAATTCCAGACTCTTCTAAATTTGGCCACAAATGTTTTCAAAAGCTAAGTGTCAAAAACAACTTGAAACTTGATTCTCATCTTTTCATTGCCTCAGTCTGAATCTATACAAAGCTGATTATAGACTTGATTGAGTGTCGCTTTTGTCAGCAGTGATTATAACATAAATTATCTTAGACTCTTAGAATATGACATTCTCGAATTTCAGAAACAGTCTTTGTTTGCCAACCAGGAACCAATGAAAGTATTTGATATTCAAATTAACGTGTGGTTTTACTGGGTTTTTTGTTCGTAGTACCTTGTGATGCAAAGTGATCAAAAGGTGGCTTTTTGGTTCTTCTGTTCTTAGCACTTGTGATGCCAATTGTTGAACAACATGTGACTTTATTGGTTCTTCGGTTCGTAGCTAATTTTTGATTAGCATGTGGCTTGGTTGGTTCTTCTGTTCCTAGCACCCTGTCTTTCCAATTGTTGATCAACATGTGACTTTGTTGGTTCTTCTGTTCGTAGCAAAATGTCTCTCCAATGTTTGATCATGTGGCTTTGTTGGTTTTTCTATTCGTAGCACCATGTCTTGCCAATTTTTGATCAACATGTGGCTTTGCTGGTTCTTCTGTTTGTTTCTGTGAGATTTTCTCTATTGCTATTGTACACAAACGAGCCTGGTGCAACATGACGCGAAGCAAAAACACACTCTGCAATCGTGTCTCGTTCTATGAGTAATTAATTGTACACAGTAAAAAAAAAGGAATGACCTTGACCTGGTTATGGCCCAAAACAAGTGAGCCACTGTGCGTCATCATGCAACGCGACGATCTCATTCTTTGAACGAGAACTTCTTATGTTTTGTGTTACTTTTAATGCTAAAAGAATAAGATTTACGAAATTTTTCCAGGAAATTTAGATACATTGATATTTGAAGTGTCGGCTCTGAAGGCTTGGCGTGGGTTCCTGCATGTCCACTTGGACTTTAAAACATAAAACCATAATGAGAAGAGTGTGTGAGATGTGTAACAGTAGACTCTCGCTTGCGTTAAGCAGAAATCATTCATCATCGTCTTCGTCACATCCAAACTCACGCACGCGCACACACACACAAACACACATTCTCTCTCTTTTTTTTATAAAAACAAACATATAATAAAGTGTGCAAACACATTGTTAACAAACTGATATGGTTACATGTTCATGGTCGTATCATGTTGTAGTATATGAAAATTTAATCTTTTGTTAGACTCATGTTGTTTGACAGAAGCAACAGATTGTAAAGAATGAAAAGAATTATTAAACTCGAAATATTCAAGATAATTCTTAGTTTAACAAATAAACAGAAAAATATTACATTTGACTAATGCATATACGATGCAGATTAGAACATGAATATATTCAATATTAGCCATATGTTAAGTTAACCAAAAGATAATTTGGCTTTAATGGCTCGAAATCATAGAATACTGATGAGGATAGGCGTCATTTTCGTTGTGTTCAAGTGTGCCCGCTGTTGCTAAGCACGCCACCACCACCACTACCACGCCATCCCGCGAATGCCCAACAATAATTATTATTAATGCACTGCATGAATACACTGTGTGGTGGTTGGATTACTCTAAAAGTAACATCTACGCACCAGTTAATTTACTGATTTATTCTTATTTATTGTTGTTAATTTTGCAGAGATAACTAAGCATCAATATTTGTTTATGCCTGGTATAGTAGATTCCACGCAGAGAAGAGGTGACAACTCAAATTCATAGAGACAACTCGTGTTACTTCCTTCGGCTAAAATGTTAGAAAGATGGACTACGATTTTAAGCTAAAAACAGCGGCTGAAAGAGCAAAAGTCGAAGACCTTTTTGATTATGAAGGATGCAAAGTTGGAAGAGGAACATATGGTCATGTTTACAAAGCAAAGAAAAAGGAAGGGGTTGAATTGTAAATAAATAACATATTTTGGTTAAACCAATTTTTATTCTCAACTAAAGTAGGGCCCACCTATCAGCTATTATGCTTATGTCGGTACTGTCACATGTCTTTATTTATACTATTGGATGATTTATGAAATACTGAAGATTTTTCTCCAAATATTTTTCAGATGCGTTGAAATTTATTTACAGGCTTATTTAAATCTCCTATTGCACGGTCTTCAATAGACTGATGCTGCTCGGATTAAAAACAACAAAGAAATTTGATGTCTTAAGAACTAAGCATTGTTGAGAATCGATTTGCAGTAAGTTCACTAGATCTTTTATGTATTTAAATCTTGGTGGTGTTTTGGCGAACCAAATTAAAATGTTTTTCATTTGTAGTTGAGTATGGTTTAGTTTTATAAATGATTGAATTAGCAATTTTATAACTCTTATCAGTGTTGTAAGTTGTCCCATATAATGTATGCGTTTCTTTTGACAGAGAATGTTGGATTCTGCAGCAACATTGCTCCCATTGTTACCCTTTGACTTGCATGACACTTATATTTACCTTTCAGAAGTGGCTCATTTGCCTCGAGAAGCATCAATGAATATGCATTAAAACAGATTGAGGGGACAGGTATATCCATGTCTGCCTGCAGAGAGATAGCAGTAAGTTGTCCTTTGCTTTCTTGCAAAAAAGTAATCATTGAGTCAGTCATTAGTATCATTTATACCCAAGTACAACTTATGCAAAAGTGTCAGTTGATAATTTTTGTGTACTGATAATATATAATTATGAACTGATTTAATTTTATAATTTAATTGAATTTAGTTAATTCATTTGAAATACAATTTTGTGTTTTTGTAATAATTTCATTGAGCTTCTTAAGAAAGTCCAAGATTTGCAGCTATGAATCATCAGCATTTGAGTGGTCTATGACAGAGTTGAGTTATTGCAGTATTTATACAATTAATCAGTACAGCTTGATTTGATTATCTCTGGTGTAAACATTGAATCTTGTGTCAACTTGACCTGTTAGTTTTCATATGATACTGGCAAAGAAATGGACTGCTTTAATGCTACAGGATACTTCTTTTCTTTCTTTCTGTTTTCTTTTTAGAAAAAAAAAAAACAATAAAAACTGAAGTTCTTTTTGATTATTCTGAACACTTCTGAATTATCAGTAAATATGCATGCAGAATGTTTAGGAAATGGTCCCTGAATGTTTGACTGTACATTATAATTTGAAATTTAAGCAGCTCAAGATATAAAAATTTATCATATTTTTGAGAAAAATTATGAAATGGAAAAATATCCACTTACTTAAAGTAAAACTGAAATTTAAAGATTTTATAATGAATTTAGAAGCTTAATTTTATGATTAATAAAAAGAGTTTGAAAGAAAACATTTTATGTGGTTTTTTAATACATGCAAACTGTTGTTTTCTTTTAAATATTGATTTTTAAACTTCAGGAAATGAGAATCTACAAATTTACAAAACTGCCTTCATACTGATGATGAATGTTACTAGCTAAACTTACAGACTGATTGCTGAGTATCTTTATAAGTTTACAGACTGATTGCTGAGCATCTTCATAAGTTTACAGACTGATTGCTGAGTATCTTCATAAGTTTACAGACTGATTGCTGAGTATCTTCATAAGTTTACAGACTGATTGCTGAATATCTTAAGTTAACAGATTGATGGCTGAACATCTTAAGTTTACAGACTGGTGGCTGAATATCTTCTTAAATTTACAGTTTGATGGCTGAATAGCTTCATAAGTTTACAGACTGGAGGCTTTATATCATTATTTCAGAATTTAAGACTAATGGCTATATATTTATATCACTTTCACAGTCTTTCATTCTGATGTGTTGTTTTTTTTCTACTGAGCCATCCTTGTGCAATCTGACTTGCGGTCCTCCATGCACTATCAATTGGAAATTTGACCCTCTGGCCTAAAAAGTTTGTGCACCCCTGTTATAGACAGATTTAGCTATATATACCACATACAGATACTTCTACCACATACTTACAGACAGATTAGCTCTATATACCACATATTGATACATTACCTGTCTACCACATACATACAGCTGTCTCTCTACCAGATACTCATAGACAGATAATATATATGACTGCTACATATTGAACCAAATAAAGTTTTTATTGTAAGAAGATACTCACATTATTAATTAATGTTCTATTTTAGATTCAGAGATGGAAAGAATTTTAATTTAAATATGCACATAATAAAAACAATAACAACTACAATTTTTATGTTCATATTTTTTCAGTTACTGCGTGAGTTGAAACATCCTAATGTT
Organism: Sinotaia quadrata; assembly: GCA_028829895.1. NCBI lineage: Eukaryota > Metazoa > Mollusca > Gastropoda > Architaenioglossa > Viviparidae > Sinotaia > Sinotaia quadrata. The sequence goes on along the minus strand of CM054181.1, from coordinate 41,250,291 downwards.
ATTAGCTTACAGCGCGTGTTCCTGTCACATATCGACCGTAAAGTGTATTTATTGTTTGATTTTGCTGAACATGACTTATGGGTGAGATTTGTTTCATAATACATTTTAAAGCAAAGTATTTTTGTAAGGGATTAATATATCTTCCATTTTCTTTCATCCTTATAATTCTCTTTCCTTCCTTCCTTCCTTTTTCTTATTCACTTTTTTTTTTTGTTCTTTCCTTTCATCTTCCTCATTCCTTTTGTTTTTACTTCTTCGTTTCTTCTTCCCATTTTCTGTCCTTTATTATCCTCCGTTCTCTCTTTCATTGCCTCCAGTTTCTTTTTTTTCTTCCCCTTTCCTTTCTGCTTCTTTCTATTACTCTATTTCCTTTACTTTTCCAGAAATCAAAACTAATATTGTGGCTGTTTAAAATATTTTGATTTTGCAACATTTAAAACTAAACTCTTTTATTGTTCTGATAAATTCTGTAGATGATACAAGACACTATTATTTTCACTTTAATTCTATCATCACAGCTACTAATAATGTAATATTGATAACTTCATCTTTTGCATCCAATTAGCATATAATCAAGTTTCATCGGTCAGCCAAAGCCAACAAAAAGCAGGTGAATGTGCCCAAGAATATGGTGAAGTCTTTGTTATTCCAGATTTTAGATGGAATCCACTACCTCCATGCAAACTGGGTCCTCCACAGAGATCTGGTTAGTAATGTGGGCATGTTGCTCTGATGAAATTGTATTCTAGGATTAATCCATTTGTCAGCAAACCGAGTCCTGCACATAGACCTCATTAGTAATTTGGAAATGTTACTTGATTAATAAACTCTTACATTGTAAGATTAATCCTCTGTCATCAGCAAACTGAGTCCTGTATAGAGACCTCGTTAGTAATATGGAAATGTTACTTGATTAAACTCTTACATTGTAAGATTATTCCTCTGTATAATTAATATATGAGATTTGTGGTTAATATAGACACCGTATTGTTAATACTTCATGGTTAATATAGACACTTTATAGTTAATACAGGCATTAAACAAATATGTATATAGATATATATAAAACAGAAATTGCTCATACATTTGAGCCTTGTTTACATGCTCAGAATATTTTAAATTTACTCAGTGTGGGTGCCCGTTGCAAAAAATTATTTTCATTATCATTAAACATGGTATATATTTGTCTCAAAATCAAAACATGAAAGTTATGATTGAATTAATTTCTATTTTTAATTTATTTTTGTTGTTCATTTTAGAAACCAGCCAATATTCTTGTAATGGGAGAGGGCACAGAAAGGGGCCGAGTAAAAATTGGTTCGTATTTTGATTTTTTATAATTTTATTCAGTTTGCATATTAATGGTACTTATTTTCATTATGATATTTATCTTAGAATCATTTTATATGCTGATTTGTTTACTTCAGTGCTTTGTTACAAATAAAAGTTTATGTCCTTAGCTATTCCTATTCACACCTTAAATAATTATATTTTGTTATTACCATGGTTGCTTTCATATATATTTTAATATATTTTCATGTGAAAGTATCTACTATAATGATGTCTGTAATTTTTAAATTCATATAAACCATAGCCTTACTTTGCAAACTGTTTTAAATTTTGTGTTTTGTTTGATACTATTAATTCTTGTTTAGCTAATATACATCTGTTACAAAGAAAATATTTTTACACCAGTATTAGTATCTGATAGTTCTTGATTTTTTTTGTTTTTAAGCATAATTCTTGATTTAATTTGGGATATTCCTATTTTAAATCTGAAAATCTGAAAAAGCCTGACAGAAATTTTAAAAATGCCCGGAACAGAGGGGGTTGAGCATGCAAGAAAATACATCCGACTCATCTGCTTATCATTTTATGTGCTTTGGTCTGGCAGTAGCATGTAATGAAAGGAGTCCACCCATATATATATATATATCTATATATAAGATCTAAGTCTTGCATAGACTTAGCGTCTAGCGTGCAATGCTTTGAAACCATTTCACATCAGTTGTACATAGGTATTTTTTGTTTTTATTTATAGGCATTGACATGTACATAATATTTTTCTAAGTTATAGACATCAGTGTATGTATAATATATTTCTAAATTATAGACATCAGTGTTTGTATAATAGACTTCTGGGTTTGTATAATATATTTCTAAGTTGTAGACATCAGTGTTTTATAATATATTTCTAAATTATTGTGTAAAAAACAAATGTATTCTGTTAACATATCTTAAAAATTGAGAATTCTAAAGATCACCTGGCAGTTGAAAATTGGAAAGAATTAGCTGTTGAATGTTGCCCAGTTAAAAAAAAATAAAGAAATTCACCCAAACCAGTAGGGCATGGATGGGTATATGATGGAAGAGAAGTCAGCAGTGAGACTGCAAGGAATGAAAAGAAAACTGAAGTTTAACAGCTTATTTGTCAGTGATGCTAACCAACTTGTGTTTTATTGGCACAGAGATATATTTTATGGGGTAAAAGCTAACAAACATGTATAAAAGATAAATCTTAGAATATGTAACATTATCTGCTCTGAGGTGTGTTATGGGGCTTTGGGATTTTTATAAATCTTCATATTAATGATTATTGCACAAAATTATTTTATAAGTTGCAAATTTAAACTGCGTTTCATTGGAAATTATTGGACAATTTTACGTGAGAACTATTATTTGAACGATTTTATAGCATTCGTAACTTTTCCTTTTTTCAGCTGATATGGGTTTTGCCCGTTTATTTAACTCACCTCTGAAACCTCTGGCAGACCTTGATCCAGTTGTTGTGACTTTTTGGTATCGTGCCCCAGAGTTATTGCTAGGAGCACGCCACTATACCAAAGCAATAGGTATGAGAGTGAACTGATGAATAGTTTAAGAATTGAGATAATAATAATAGGAGAATGAATTGGTGAGTAATGTTAGATTTGGAATAACTCTTATTCATAGGTTCATTGCCTTAAAAGTGACTCGATCCTAGACATAAATTTTAATTGGAATCCAAATAATTATGGTGACTCAAGAGAGCACTTCATCTTTAATATGTATAAAAGTTCTATGCACTTTATAACACTAAACAAGTATACAGTTAAATGATATAAATATATATTATAGTTTAGAACAGTAGCACTCAGTAAGAACACAGACGGGGTAAGTAGAACATAATAAATATGTGCAGCAGACATGATGCAAAGGTATAGATGTAATAAAGTAAATATTTACATCTATAATGCCTAAAAGGCTTAGAGATGGACAGGATATGAAATACAGAAAGACCAAGATCATAAAAAAAGATGTGTTAGAAGAGCTATTTTGAAAAATATTATGGTTCGACTATGACTTCTCAAGGCTTTTGACTTGGCATGATTGAAATACAATAAAAATGTTATAGATTGCCTATTGTTGCTATTTAGCCTGAGAAAGAATTCTCAGTATTGCATATCAATGAAGCAAAAGGAAGCTAAAGTAGAGATTTTACAATGAAGTTTCTAAGTAAAAAAATATTATGTAAAATATAAATAGTAAAGTATTTATTTATTCAATCTCAGTAACTTATAAGGTGACAACAAGATGAGAATTGTTCACTAGTTGAAATTCAGTGATTGTTGTTTTCACATAGACAAATAAGTACAGTAATTTCTTATGCTTTTGAATAATATATAAAATTTTCATCATTAAATTTCATATTTCTTAAAACTATCCTTTTTTATGTATAGATATATGGGCCATTGGGTGTATTTTTGCTGAACTATTAACTTCAGAACCAATTTTCCACTGTCGTCAAGAAGACATTAAAGCCAGTAACCCTTACCACCATGATCAACTAGACCGCATCTTCAATGTCATGGGCTTTCCACACGGTATTTAGTTTACAAAGCAGTTTTTCTCTCTTGATCAAAACATTTAGTTTACAAAGTAGTTTTTCTCTCTTTTTGATCAACACACAGTATTTAGTTTGACAAAGCAGTTTTTCTCTCTTTTTGTTCAATGCATGGTATTTAGTTTATAAAGCAGTTTTTCCTCTCTTCTTGATCAAAACACAATATTTATGCAGCAATTTTCCTCTCTTCCTTTTTATGTGCTCAGATTGTCCCAAAGGCACTTTTGTTTACAATGCATTTTAAAAATTTTATATACACTAAAGGAATTGCCAGATGTTATTTTATTTAAAATACATTTCTTTTTTCTATTTTTATGATAAATTAAAAAAATTTGTATAAAGTTTACTAATCGCTTACTTTGGTACCAATTCATCTTATTAAATTATGCAGATTAATATTTTGATCTTGTCTTAATGTATATTGAAGAGAGAGGATATATCAATCACTTTACATTCTTTTATTAATATCTGCCTTGTGTCTCCTAAATGTTCTTCTTATTTGTAAAATATATTTCATTTTCTATTCTCAGTCTATTTACAGAATTTATCTATTACAGAATTTATCTATGTTATAAATGTACACAATTTATTGATTTTTGAAATAGATTTAGAAGACAACATTTACATGATTTTAAAAATTCTTAATGACTTTTTACAACAAAAATGAGAGTCTGGGAAGATATTTAAAATATTTTAGGTTTGGGGATTTTTTTTAATAGAAAAAGAACTGGGAAGCCATAATATTTACATGATTTTATTTTAGAAATAGACTATATATATATATATATATATATATATATATATATATATATATATATATATATATGTGTGTGGGTTTTGTTACTTCTAGAAAAAGGCTATAAAAAATACATTTACAAGATTTTCTTACTTTTAGAAAAAGACTGGGAAGATATACGTAAAATGCCAGAGCACCAGCAGTTAATGAAAGACTTTAAGAGGTCAAGGTGAGCTTGAAATCCATTTTCTATTACTATTGTAAAATAGTTTTCAGTCAGACTGAACATGTTCTTTTTAAACTAGTGTGTTGCCAATGTACAATGATTTCTGTTGAGATTTAACTCTTTTTTCCATCATACAACCAGAAAAACGAAAGAACACTCTTTATTTATTCAATCAAGAATTGATGCTTTACAGCAGGGTTTCTCAATTGTGACTCCACAAAACCCTAGGTTCCTGTGAGAGGTCGCTAGGAGTTCCCCAAGAGATTGAGATTGAAAAAATAAACATCTTAGATATGGTAATTTTTATGCAGGATTCGCTAAAGGGTTCTCTGAGACCTGACAATTATTTCAAGGGTTCCTCCAGGGTAAAAAAGTTGAGAAAGGCTGCTTTAAAGCATCAGTTCATCAGAGTCAGTCTCCTTGTGTTGAATAATGTTCTCACTTGTACATAGAGGGACATTTTGTCAAGCCAAAGTTGCATCTCTTTTGAGTGCAGCCATCTCACATAATTATTTCTTGAGACATTCTGCTGCATTTCCTTGTTCCCTTTCTATCAGTCTTTGAACTTAAAGTAAGGCACATTTTCTTTCTTTAATTTTTTGTTGTTGATTAGCTGATCTCGAGAGAAAAACGTTTACAGAACCAGCATATGTTCCACGTGAGAGAGACAAGTGGTGTCTCATCATTCGTAATTAGTTTTGGATGATTAATTAATTAATAATAATCATATCCATTAACTAAGTGGCATTGGCGTCACATATTTTGACATTTTTACAAGCAAGTAATAATGATAGTTTTCTATCCTCAGAATAAAACTCACATATGAATGAAATCACTGAATAAGTGCGAAAAATATATATTCTGCACATTTGCATGCATTTGGAATGTCCAAAAAACTTTAGTAAAATTATATTTTGGGCAAGGCATAAACATAAAATTCACTAAAATTATTTCTCACATTTCAGCATTCACTCTTTATTTATGTATACTTTGAAAGTAATTTTCACCAATTGAATCAGATAGATGTCTTTTACACAACTCTTCAATGATTTTTCTCTATATGTTTTCTTGAAAATAATGGCTATTTTGAATGTGTGACTGAATGTTTCATTCTGTTTGTGCCTGAATAATTACAATGTCTTTGTTGCAGCTATGGCAACTGTAACCTTATGAAGTATATGGAAAAGCACAAAGTGAAGGCCGACAGCAAAGCCTTTCATCTGGTTAGTTTTAGTGCAGTTGCATTAAAGTTAATAGTTATCTAAATGTTTTTAATTTTGTTTTAAATGTAATTCAGTATCCAGAAATCTTACGATTTTTCTGAGAATTTTTATTTTTAAAGTAAAACATGATAATTAGTTACTGAAAGACTAATAATTTTGTTCTTATAGTTACACTGTGAGAAATTGGTAGCCTGATGACTTTAAATTCAATTAAACCTTAAATATACTCATCAGATTTTGTACTTTCTCTCGTGTGCCTGAATGTAACAATCTTAAGTTGTAATGTATGAGAACGTTTTGTTTATTGACTCCAGCACTGTTTTATAGGATATTTTGTTTATTGTTTATTGACTCCAGCACTGTTTTATTAGAATATTTTGTTTATTGTTTATTGACTCCAGTACTTATTTTTTTTAACAAAGGATACATTTGATGTTGTTTATTGACTCCAGTAATGTTGTACTAGAAGTTTGATAATGTTTTTGAGTTTAATAATATTTTATTACAAGTTTGATATTGTTTATTGGCTTCAGTAATGTACTAGAAGTTTGATATTGTTTATTGACTCCAGCACTGTTTTGCTAGGACAATGAGGATAATTTTTATTGCTTTCTGCATTGTTTTTCTAAGATAGATTTTGATAATATTTATTAATTAATGAACATTTTTATCAGAAAACTTTTGATAATGTATATTGATTCATGCATTGTTTTACTAGAATACTTTGGTAATGTTTTTATTGATTCCAGTTTTACCTGAATAGGTTATGAAAATGTCTGCTGATTACAGCATTCATTAAGAGGATAATTTTGATGTTTTCTAATTCTGGCATTGGTTTGCCAGGATAGATTTTAATGTCTTCTGATTCCTGCACTGTTTACCAAGATAGATATTAATAATGTCTTCTGATTCCTGCACTGTTTACCAAGATAGATATTAATAATGTCTTCTCATTCCTGCATTTACATTATTGATTTGAAAACTGTCTTTTAATTGCTGCATTGCCTTACCAGGGTTGATTTGAATATCTTTTGATTCGTGCACAGTTTTACTCGGATTAATATTAATAATGTTTTCTCGTTCGCTCTCTGTCTTATTTGAATGTCTTATGATTCCAGCACTGTTTTACCAGGCTGGTATTTGATGTCTCTCTGTTCCTATTTTTCAGCTACAAAAGTTGCTTACTATGGATCCCACCAAAAGAATAACCTCAGAGCAAGCGATGAAAGATCCCTATTTTTTGGAAGAGCCACTACCGTCCAATGAGTAAGTGTTCATTGTGTATTGCTTTATACTCACTGATATATATTCATTACTTGTTATGCATGTAAACCAGAGATCACTTAAGAATAAAAATATATATATTGTACAAATGTTATATATACAATTATTTTAGATGTCATGCTTTTCATAATCAACTGGCCTATTTTGTGTATTTTAGTAGTTGAACATATAAAATGCCTGAAATGCAGTATTTTTAACTAATGTGTTTGTCATACTCACCAGCTTAACTAGCAGATTTGAAATTGTTGAATGAGTCAATACACTTATGTACAAAATATGTATTCATAGTATTGTTAGTTTGTCTTTCAAGGAGGCGATTAGAAAGTACAATACCACTATTGTATAGGCAATTTTATGATAGTGAACACAGTTTTGTCAAACAAAAGCATTCATTGAATTATGATATAAACTGGGTCTCAAGACATTATTGTTGCATCATTGCAGTAAGCAGCAATCTAAGGAGAGTAAGTAATGCAATTATCAGTCCCAGTGTACTTTTGTTTAAAATTTTCTTTTCATTATAGCCTATTTATTTCATTATTTTTGAGGTACTGGTATACCTTAAATATCTATAATGATATACAAATGTAATTTCTAAGTAATTTTTTTCATCACAAAGTTATGAATTAAAGACTGGTCATCTATAGACATTTGATCACTCCAGCAGACTGAGTATTTCATTACTGACTAGATATGACAAACATCATAACAAAATGATTCTAATCTATAAATGGAATTTTTACTGTCTGTCAGCAAAATAATATTGTACTGCACTATTGACAAAAATTGCAAATCACATTTAGTCCAAGAAGGGAATTCTTTATCAAGAAAACTTAAACTAAACTATGAACTTTGTATCAACAAAGTTATTTCCCTTGTGTCTGTGTATTTCTCATTGTGGAATTTAGTAATAAAAACACTTTCATAGGAATATTTATATTTAGTTACAAAGTTATTTCCCTTGTGTCTGTGTATTTCTCATTGTGGAATTTAGTATTAAAAACACTTTCATAGGAATATTTACATTTAGTTACATTTTGTGGTGGAGTAAATTTGCCTATCCCCTATTTCTGGACTTTATTTTGCTATATAAATTATTTCTTTAAAACTCCACTCTCATTTCTGTGATGAATGATATCCATGAACTTATTATATATGTGTTCATTTGATTGCTGATGTCTATGCTAGGATAAACTGAATGATTGTCTAGCATTAATCGAACATTGTTGTGAAGTGATGTCAATGTCATTGTTCTTTTGATTATATTCATATGTTGTATATTTGATTGTTGATTTAATACATTTATTGATTTTCTTACACATATTGATAACCATATGTTGGAGAAATAGTGGGTGGATGGGGGCTCACTAAATATAGATTAAATTGGATTTATCTTCTTTGGTAAGAAGTTTTCCACCTATGGAAATATTGTGTGAAAGTAAATGTTTGTCTTTAATATTGTGGAAGAGAGATAATATTTACAATGCCTTCATATCCGCCAAATGAGAGAAATGAGTGGTGTCTTCTGGAGAATTATTAATAACATAAATTGTAATTAGTTATGGATGATTAAATACTAATATAATCATAGCCAATAACTAGAGTGGTGTTGTGTCACATATTTCTCACTGTAGAATTTAGTATTGAAAACACTTTCTTAGGAACATTTATATTTAGTTACATTTCTCTCTGTGGAATTTAGTGTTGAAAACATTTTCTTAGGAATATTTATATTTATTTACATTTCTCACTGTGGAATTTAGTGTTGAAAACATTTTCTTTGAGCACTTGGAACATTTATATTTTCAGTGTCTTTGATAACATGGCCATTCCATACCCAAAACGAGATTTTATCTCTGACGATGATAATGATGACAAAGCTGATACTGCAACCAGCAAGGTAAAAGTAAGATTTTTGATCGCTAAGTGTAGTCTTGTCGTTGTCTCTTATTGCACTTTATGTTTATTACTTAATATTATCTTTGCAGCATAATAACTTAGCCCGTTTTATGTTTAGTTGAAAAAAATAGAGCTTCTTTTATAGTGGCTGATAATTTTGTTAATATGGTTTCCAAGTTGTGAAGCTATAGTTTTATACTCTATTTTAAATTAAAATGTATCCAGATTAAGTTAATAAGTTAGAAAATAAAGAACATATATTGGTGGTAATGAGACAATTATATTGCTTATTTTAAAATATTTTTTCTGGTAAAAAAAAAGTCTTTTTTCTGGTAAAATCTTAATTTCTAAGTTTTCAACAGAAACATGTGATTTTACAGATTTCAGACTCCTATAACATCAGCAATTTATAATTTTTATCTTTTCTTATGATTTGTGGGAGCATTATAGCCCTGTTGTACTCTTTAACCTGTAAAATAATTAGTTTTAATCCACTTTCTTTTTTGCACTTTATGTAACAAAATTGTACACTTGCCCAGAGAATGAGCTAAATGTTGCTTTAATGTTAAAGTTCATGGAGTGCAAAGTAATACACAATAATTCACATATTTCCTTTTGTGCTGTGTCATGGATTCATTTATCGCCGTGCAGAATCAGGCAGCAGGAGGAAATAATGACCAGTCATCTGCACACAACCAACCACCAGCTAAACGTGTTAGGGTGATGGCTCCTACAACATCGGCTAATAGCTCCATGGTTTCCAGTGAATACCAGGTAAACTGTTTTTGAAGCTTTACAATCTTGGTCATTAGCTAGTGGGGATAACGGGGGGATAAGTGTGAGATTTGAGTGACATTGGATTTAGTCTGTGCTCACTCTTTGAATCTCATTAGTTTGATAATCATCAGGCTGCACTAAACTATATTCTCTTTTCTGCTCCATTTGCTTGTAAGATTTAATTTTGCTATTTATATTATTTAGTAGTCTGTTGATTGTATTATTTTTTATTATAATTGATGTTGCATTCTGATTCCTCGTTCATATTCTATTAATTTATAGTGTTTGAGAATTATAAATGCAGGGTTCTTTTTGTAAAGGGATGAACTCAGTTCTGTTTTCCCAAAAAGCCATGAAAAAAAGTTGTTTCTAAAGTATTACCAGAGTATTTTATGTAAAATGCCATTCAATACCACACAGAAAGCCATTCAGTATCACACAAAGAGTCATGCAATACCACACAAAGAGCCATGCAAAATCACACAAAAAGCTATACAATACCACTAAGAGCCCTGCAATACCACACAAAGAGCCATGCAATACCACACAAAGAGCCATGCAATACCACACAAAGAGCCCTACAATATCACACAAAAAGCTATGCAATACCACACAAAGTGCCATGCAATACTACACAAAGAGCCATGATACAGGCAATGCAAACACCTCAGTTTCAGTGCATAGCCTCTTAAAGTACCCGGCAGGTGTCCATAATGCAAATATTTTGTTGCCATGAAGTACTTTTAATTTTTATTTTTTAAAGACAAAACTCTATATTATACTTTGTACACCCACACACACACATACATGCACAACCACCCCTCATACATGCACTCACACACAAACATGCATGCTTATGCATTCATGCCTGTAGGACAGGCAGTATCATAGAAGAAAGGATGCTAGCCTCTTGCTCAGGCGATTGAAGTTTGATTCCCACTTAAGATTGAAAAATATAATATACAGAGTGATTCAAAAGTCTCCATATATAGGGGAAATGGCCATTTTTCAACAAGCTGTCACGTTATTCACATACTATACTGTAACATAGTTGTAATTCCTTTGAAATCACATATTAATGTGTCTCTCCCCACTCATGGTGAACTTGTGTTATCACATCTAGTGTTATTCATGTAATTGCAATAAAAAAAATACAGTATTTCCTGTGTAAGGAGACTTTTGATTCCCTATCTTTTAAATTTACATAGCATTTTTCCCTGTCAACTGTCCGCTATTCTTTATCATTTCTTCCATCACCTTCATCTGTTTTTATTGATGCAGACTTTTATTTCTATTTTTATACTGATACAAACCAATAACATTACAGTCATGCTATGAGTTACTTTTTTTCAAGGTGTTGCTTTGTTATTAATTCATTTGCAGTCCATTTATTCATGCTATCAATATCATTGTATTAAATCAGTATAACAAATTAAAATTTATGTTGAATGTTACTCCACTTTCATTGACAGTTATAGGTCTCTGCATTTTTTAAGACTGAAACTCTCAGTTCATAACTCAAAACTCTCAGTTCATAACTCAAAACTCTCAGTTCATAACTCAAAACTCTCAGTTCATAACTCAAAACTCTCAGTTCATAAGTTCATAACCCAGAACTCACAGTTCATAAAGGAGCACTGTCATTAAGTTTTCAATTTTGGGTTGCAGACAAAAGAATTATCATTGGTGAAGGCTATAGTGCTGTTTTACAACAGGAATAGTCAGTCATGCATATTGCCCAGTCTTGAAGAGTAAGACATCAAAACAGGAATAGTCAGTCTTGCATATTGCCTGGTCTTGAAGAGTAAGACATCACAACAGGAATAGTCAGTCATGCCACCTTTCATACACTGCTATGCAAGGTTTAAAAATGCAGACAATCAGACATCTTTTGAGGCCATATACTTACCAGTGTTGGTGCATTTGATATAATTTGTCAGGTTTTCACACTTATTTGTCAGATGTACTGCAAAAAAATATTTACTCATGTATACCAGTTTCTTTCATGCATAACTAATTAACAGGACTTTTAGGTATAATTAATTAACAGCATATTTCATGCATAATTAATAAATGGCACTTCTCAGGTATAATTAATTAACAGTGCCTCTTGGGTATATTTAATTAACAGCATCTTTCAGGCAAAATTCATTAACAATACCTTTCATACACAATTAACAGCACCTTTCAGGCCACATGAATTAAAAGTGTCTTACAGACAAATCTAACAGTTCCTCTCAGGTAAAAAATTTACAGCACCTTGCAAGCAAAGTTAATTTACAGTATCTTTCAAATAAAGTTCATTACAACACCTTTCAGGTAGAGTTAATTTATAGCACTTTTCAAGTAAAGTAAATTTACAACACTTTTCAGGTACACTTAATTTACAGCACCTTTCATGTAAAGTTACTTTACAGCATCTTTCAGGTATAGTTAATTTACAACACATTTCTGATAGAATTAAATCAACACCATTTATGTAAAATTAATTACATCATCTTTCATGTAGAATTAATTACAGCACTTTTCAAATAAAATTAATTTAGAACATCTTTCAGTAAAATTAATTACAGTACATTTCAGCTATAAATAATTGCACCTTTCAGGTAAAATTAGTTTACAAAATTCTTGGAATTTTACCTTTTAGATAGAATTAATTACAGTACCTTTTGGGTAGAATTATTACAGCACCTTTCAAGTAGAATTAATTACAGCACCTTTCAAGTAGAATTAATTACAGTACCTTTCAAGTAGAATTAATTACAGTACCTTTCAAGTAGAATTAATTACAGCATCTTTTAGGTAGAATTAATTACAACACCTTTTAGGTTGAATTAATTTCAGCACCTTTTAGGTTGAATTAATTTCAGCACCTTTTAGGTAGAATTAATTATAACACATTTCAGGTAGAATTAATTATAACACATTTTAGGTAGAATTAATTACAGCACATTTTAGGTAGAATTAATTACAGCACCTTTTAGGGTAGAATTAATTTCAGTACCTTTTGGGTAGAATTAATTATAACACATTTTAGGTAGAATTAATTACAACACCTTTTAGGTAGAATTAATTATAACACATTTTAGTAGAATTAATTACAGCACCTGTTAGGTACAATTAATTATAACACATTTTAGGTAAAATTAATTACAGCACATTTCCGGTAAAATTAAACAGCCAGAAAGATAGACAAGAGGAATGAGAGTAAATGAAATGGTAGAACCAGGGATGTTACCTCTGAGATTGACCCCTCTTTAAGTATTGTTCAAGAACAAATTCTACCTTGCCTCTCTCTCTATTTTTTTCATTTCAGATGCCTTTCCGACCATCCAGTCTAAATCCTTTATGGGTACCTTTGAATTGTTTCATTATGTTATCAAAACTTGTTGATTCGAACCTTTACAAATTTTCTGGTTTTCATTGAGTTTCTTTTATGTTTCATTGCCACACCCAGTGTTGATGTTTTTCATTTCATGTTTCATTACCAAACCCTGTGTTGATGTGTTTTTCAATGCTAAATACTGAAAAGGTGTCAATGCAAGATAAAGGAATTACTTCTCTAACTGTAACATCACAGGTAAAGTTCATTTACAGTGGTAGTAATGATGATAATGATAAAGATATCAATGATAAGATGAGATTCTTTTGGTATAAACCTTTTTCTTTTATATTCTTCTTGCTGTTTAAAGTGGTTTTTTTTTTATTGAAGCAGTAATTGTTTGTTTACATATCTGAGCAGTTTACAAGTGTTTCATTTCTTAATTTGTTCAGTCTTGAACCTGTTTATTTTGGCATTTCTTTCTCAGTGAGGTATGTGTGTGGTGTGTTAGTTTGCTTAAATTAATATAATTAGTTTCACATTTGAAAATGGGAGTTTGAAAATGCTTAAGCTTCTTCTCTGCACATTCAGAACTAACGTGAACTTGTGATTAGAAATGTAAATTTAATATATGTTAAATTAGGCTTTATTTAACAGACTACATTCAAAATCCAGTGCATAATAAATTATTTATTAATGTATTGGACTAATTTCTTGTCTGATTTTTTGTCAGGTAGGTCATTATATTATTAATTTCTGTTGGTATACTTTTTTTTTGTTTGTTGACTAAATGGAATTTTTAGCTCACAAAAAAGGCATTATTTTCAGTTTATTTGTTCAAAAGATGATAAAATCTCAATTCACCATACAAAAGAAAAACATTTACCTATAGTTGTCATGTGAAAAATCTTTAATAATACAATTATGTTGTACAATATATTTCAAAAGCAACATTTTTACAATATTTTTTTTATTTTTTTATTTTAGTGATTTTTTTAAAAATAAAATTTGTTATTTTTTAATCTGTCAGTTTATTTGTATCTTTATTGCTTTTTACACACCTTTATATTAACACATTGTTCTTTGTTATTATTCTTTTCATTTGTTCATTGGAGAGGGAACAACTCTCCATTTTCACTAACAACCCTAGGGTTTTTTAATTAACTTTTCTAGCATTTTCCATTTTTATCCAGGCACAAGACTAATGAAAAAATTAAACCCTAGGGTTTTTTAAATTAACTTTTCTAGCATTTTCCATTTTTATCCAGGCACAAGACTAATGAAAAAATTGAACTTGAATTACTATTCACAGGGAATGCATTAGGACCAAACATTTCTAATGACTGAATAGGACACGCATTTCTAGTTAATTAATGTGTGACCAACATTTCTACTGAATAAATGCCACAAACATTTTCCAATGAATGAGTATTTGACATGTTTTTAATTAATGAATGAGTAACAAATATTTTTAGTGAATGAATATGTAACAGACATGAGCAAATGAATATAATAAATATTTTTATAGAGTAAACAGGATAAATATTTCTAGCAAATGAATTTATGACAAACATTGCAGAAATGCAGTGATAAACATTTCTAATGAATGAATTTGATAAATATTTCTAGTTAGTGACTGTGAGAAATATTTCTAGTTAGTGACTGTGAGAAATATTTCTAGTTAGTGACTGTGAGAAATATTTCTAGTTACTAGTTAGTGACTGTGAGAAATATTTCTAGTTAGTGACTGTGAGAAATATTTCTAATTAGTGACTGTAAAAAATATTTCTAGTTAGTGACTGTGAGAAATATTTCTATTTAGTTACTGTGAGAAATATTTCTAGTTAGTTACTGTGAGAAATATTTCTAGTTAGTGGCTGTGAGAAATATTTCTAGTTACTAGTTAGTTACTGTGAGAAATATTTCTAGTTAGTGACTGTAAGAAATATTTCTACTTAGTGGCTGTGAGAAATATTTCTAGTTAGTGACTGTGAGAAATATTTCTAGTTAGTGACTGTGAGAAATATTTCTCTTTAATGGATGAATATGCTGCAAGAATTTTAGTTAGTGAATTTGTGACAAATATTACGAGTTTATAAATTTATTATAAATGAACTTATGACAAACATTTATAGTAAATGGATTTTTGACATATTTCTAGTGAATGAATTCTTGATATATTTCTAGTGAATGAATTCTTGACATATTTCTAGTGAATGAATTCTTGACAGATATTTCTAGTGAATGAATTTTTGACAGATATTTCTAATGAATGAATTCTTGACATATTTCTAGTGAATGAATTCTTGACAGATATTTCTAATGAATGAATTCTTGACATATTTCTAGTGAATGAATTCTTGACAGATATTTCTAGTGAATGAATTTTTGACAGATAGTTTTAGTGAATGAATTCTTGATATGTTTCTAGTGAATGAATTCTTGACAAATATTTCTAGCAAAATGAATTCTTGACATATTTCTTAGTGAAATTAATTCTTGACATTTTCTAGTGAATGAATTCTTGACAGATATTTCTAGTGAATGAATTCTTGATATGTTTCTAGTGAATGAATTCTTGACAAATATTTCTAGCAAAATGAATTCTTGACATATTTCTTAGTGAAATTAATTCTTGACATTTTCTAGTGAATGAATTCTTGACAGATATTTCTAGTGAATGAATTCTTGATATGTTTCTAGTGAATGAATTCTTGACAGATATTTCTAGTGAAATCTTGTGACCAAATAGTTATGCAAAATAAATGTGACCAACATTTCCAGTAAATGAACATTTGACAAACACTTCTAATGACTGAATGTTTAATGAACTAGTCAGTAAAAGTATGACTGACATTTCTAGTGACTGAATGTTTAATGAACTAGTCAGTAAAAGTATGACAGACATTTCTAGTGACTGAATGTGTGATGAATGAAATGTGAAATGCACAAGAAGATGAAAATCTTATAAATATATTTAGTAATTGATCATTTCACAAACATTTTTAAAGAAAGTGTAATTTATATTCTTGGTCTATTCAGTGAAAGTCTCTCACTCCCTTGCTCATCTATAATTTTGTGGCAAACATTTCTAGTGAATTAAAGTGTGACACATATTTCCAGTGTGTAAGTCATGACAAAAATATATCTAGAGAATGAAACTGCCAATAATTTATTGTGAATAAAATTGACATTTCTAATGAAAGATTTCTAGGACATTTGTAGTGAATGGCTGTGGCAAATAATAATGTCACAATATGTAACATTTAATTTAAGTTCATTGACTTACATTTTGTTCAATAACAAACATTTACATGACAGTGACATACATTTGTAGTGAATAAAAGTGAAAAACATTTCTAGCCAGTGAATGTTTGGAATACATTTATAGTGAATGGATGTGACAGTACAGTCTCAGTATGTGACATGCATTTGTGTTAGGTGACAAACATTTCTAACCACTGAACACATATATGTACACTTCTTTATAAACTAAAGACACGGCAGAGTTAAAGTCATATGGAAGTGAACAAAATGTACAAACAGAATTTAATAGGTAAACAGATAGAAACTGAGTAAAGAAACAAACTGTTCATACAAAATTGAAAAGATAAGATAGAGAAATATTTTAACAGATAATCAGACTGATTTGAAACTGGATAAAATAAAGGATTGGGAAAAAATACACGTACTATGACGGAAGTAGTTGGATTGACTTAAAATTGAACACAGTAAAGAAGAGATATAATGTACATGTAATGTGTACTGAAGCAATTGGATTGACTTTAATTTGAACACAATAAAGAAAAGAAATTACGCGTTGGTGGCATGGAAACAATGAACATATACAGAAACAATATCAGTGCAATAAAAACAAAATAGATCATGGAATAAAAACAGAGCAAAGTAAAGCGTAGAAATAAAAATAGATTCAGAACAGAACAAGGTACAGATTCAGAACAGATAGAAGTACAAAATCAGAATTGAACATAATGGAATTAGATCTGAACAGTACAGTCAGACATGTACTTGGCCAAATATAGTGAAGCTTAGAAATAAGTAGAAAAAGAATTTACACAGAATAAAATATAAAACTAAACATAATAAATTTGAGTATCAGAACAAGAGGCATGAAACCAAGATGATACAAAGTCAGAATATAGCAAGATGCAGCGTCAAAACGGAACAAGATGCAGGGTCAGAATGGAGGAAGATGGCGGCTCAAAATGGAACAATGCAGTAACAAAACAGAACAAGATGCAGGATCCAAACACAATGATCAAAAGGAGAACAGATCAATATACAGGATCATCACAAAGTTGTAGATGGCCAGATATGTTCCATATAGACTGTGTTAGTGTTAAATCATATAAAATTTATTAGAGCAAAACTACCTTTATTTTACTGCCATTATTGTTATTGCCTTTGTTGTTATTTCTTATTTCAGGTTATGATGGAGCACTTTAACATTTCAGTTTTTGTTGTTTTTTTAAAATGCCCATATCATTTTTATCAGATAGTTCTCCTGTTTGTGCTTGACAAACTCGAGGGCTGTTATGAAAATCAGTGGCTCAGATATAAACATCATTATGTTTGAAATGAAAGTTTTGGTTTAATACAAGCTTCTTTTTTTTTTTTTTTTTGTAAATGTGTTGTATATAATATGAACTTTCTTGTACATTTGTACTTGATTGAGTAAGTTTTTGTTTGACTAAAAACATCTTTCTATTTGACATATATTTCTTTACATTTAACACACAAAAATATTGTATTTTGATGTAAATATCTTTGTCTTTCATAAGTCTTAGCATATGATTTTCTTTTGTGTGTGTTATACATGAATGACCTTGTGTTAGTAAAATCTGTGTTTTGACTCAGCTTCATGTCTGATGTACTTCTCTCCCCTTGTTTGACACACTCATCATTGTGATCTTGCAGATCTTAATGTTTGATTTGCATTTTCTATTTGACTTTAGTGTTTGACATGAAAAACTTTTTATTTGACATGATCATCATTGCTATATTTTAATAGAAATTTTAATGTTTGATGTGAATGTTTTGGTGTTTGAAATGAACATCATTGCATGTTGTATATGCACATATTTTAGTGTTGGACATGAAAGACTCCTTTGACATGAATGTCATTGTGTTTGTCATGTATGTCACTTTTACTGTTACACAGACAGCCTGTTTACAGTTTGAATACATTTAGACTTGATATGAGTATCTCAGTAGTTGAAATGCACTTTCTTCAATTGGGCATGAATTTGTTGTCTTTTGTAATACATGAACATCTTGTGTTGTGTATGAATGTCTTTTACTTTGCACTAATGTCTTTTGTTGTGTATGAATGTCTTTCACTTTGCACTAATGTCTTTTGTTGTGTATGAATGTCTTTCACTTTGCACTAATGTCTTTTGTTGTGTATGAATGTCTTTCACTTTGCACTAATGTCTTTTGTTGTGTATGAATGTCTTTTACTTTGCACTAATGTCTTTTGTTGTGTATGAATGTCTTTTACTTTGCACTAATGTCTTTTGTTGTGTATGAATGTCTTTCACTTTGCACTAATGTCTTTTGTTGTGTATGAATGTCTTTCACTTTGCACTAATGTCTTTTGTTGTGTATGAATGTCTTTCACTTTGCACTAATGTCTTTTGTTGTGTATGAATGTCTTTCACTTTGCACTAATGTCTTTTGTTGTGTATGAATGTCTTTCACTTTGCACTAATGTCTTTTGTTTGCATGAACATCCTTTTGTTTAAAGAGCAACCTGTTCTTTGACATATGAAATGGCATACAATTTATGTTTACAAGGACATCTTTGTGTTTGAAGTATGTTTTCTTAGAACTGACTTGAATATATTTGATATTTAATACGAACACCCTTGTATTTGACAAGAATATCTTTGCATTTGAAATCTTTTTCCTTTTTTTTTTGTCTTTGACAACTAAACCTTTGTATTAAACATAAGCATTTTTTTGATTAACAAAGCATCTTTGTGTTTGACATTAACACCCATATGTTTCACATGAACAACTTATATTTGACATTAATTTTATATTTGTCGTTTTTGTCTTTGACATGGACATCTTTGTGTTTGACATTGATTTTATATTTGTTGTGTTTGTCTTTGACATGGACATCTTTGTGTTGAACATTAATTTTATATTTATTGTGTTTGTCTTTGTGTTGGACATTAATTTTATATTTGTCATGTTTATCTTTGTGACTGACATTGTCTTTGTGTTGGATATAAATTACCTTGATTTTGACAGTAGTCTGTGTGTTTGACATAAACATCTTTGATTAAAAAATTGTTTCTATGATACGAAAGTCTTAATTCAAATCTTATGTATATATGCAATTTCAAGTTTTAATTCTAATCTTATATATATATATAATTTGCATGAATCTCTTTATGACACATGTTCAGATAACTAAATGTTTTGGGGATTTTATAGTGGATAATTTACTTATTCATCACTTATTTCTCAATTTGTAAACTCAGTTTGTTATCTGATTTCAAGTTAAAGTTAAATAGTCCAGATAAAGTCAGATTTGTCATTTTGACAACATTTTTGTTAAGTCAGCCATGTCAATTAAAAACAAATATGTCTGTTAATGTCATTTAAAGTCTATTCCAGTTGAAGTCGACACATCATTTTAGTCAGTTGAAAATAATTTTTTCTTAAAATATTTACAGTAAAAAAAAAAAATTCAAAGTTTAGTGCCAAGTTCCACACTACTTTACAAGCAGTTACAGTTTTCAATTATAGTTGTTATCACATAATTTAACAAGTTTAATCATGCTGTAATGTGTGGTTAAATATCCTTGCCTTTAAACCTGTCCATATGCACTGTTACTATTATTCAACTGTGTTGTTGTCTTACACATCCATTACTGAGTCATTCCTATGTGTTCAGTACTGAGTTCATCATCAGTGAGCCATCCTAACCCCACCCACCTTTTGCTTATGTTTGTTTACTGCTGTGTTGTTTCATTACACCAGTGAGGCATCTCTCTCTCTCTCTCTCTCTCTCTCTCTCTCGCTCGCTCGCTCTCACTCACACACACACACACACACACACACACACACACACACACACACACACACACACACTGCTTATATTTGTCCACTGCTTTTGCACTAATGAGCTACACAACTACATGGTTATTAATGAGTCATTCTGATAATATTGTCATTTTTATGGTTTTCATGTGCACGTTCATTGGAGGATATTAAATCTTTTTGCTGCATGTTAGTGTTAATGAATCTTTCATGCACTTTTATCATTACTCAGTCTTGTACTGTTTTGCTACTGAGACAACCTTTGTATGTGTTTGCTACTGAGCCAAACTTGTATGTGTTTGCTACTGAGCCAAACTTGTATATTTTTACTACTGAGCCAGCCTTTCACTCCTGTGCTATTTAGTTAACAAGTTTGCTAGTCACTCATTCTATGGTGTGTTCAGAACTAATGTCTTTTATGTGATTTTGTTCTTTTCTTCTTCTTTTTTTTTTATGCAGCATGTGCATAACACGATGCAAAGCAACAACCAACAACAGAATCTTCCATTCTCAACTGGGTCTGCAACCCATACTTCTTCGACAGCCTCCTTTGGTACACGTATGATGTGAGTGTAGACAAGCAGCTATGTACTACAGTGAAGGGAGCAAAGAGGCTATGTACTACAGTGAAGGGAGCAAAGAGGTTATGTACTACTGTGAAGGGAGCAAAGAAGCTATGTACTACTGTGAAGGGAGCAAAGAAGCCATGTACTACTGTGAAGGGAGCAAAGAGGCTATGTACTACTGTGAAGGGAGCAAAGAAGCTATGTACTACTGTGAAGGGAGCTACTAAGGAATTTAAATACTACCAAGGGAGTCCAGAATGACTGATGAAAGGAGCTTGTTAAGAGAAAACAGAGCTAGGTACAACTCAGGAAAAAAAGCTAAGATGATGTATACTTGTATACTTCTAAAAAGGGAGCTCATCTGTGAAGGGAACTAAAGTGTTTATACAGCTGTGAAAGAAACCTAAGGGAATGTAGATGCTACATACAGCTGTGATAGAAACTAAGATTCTCCATATAGATATGATGGGAATTTAGATGCTACATATCACTCTCATGGGTACAAAGCTGTTATATACAGATCTGATAGGAACTAAGATGCTATATACAGTTACAAAGGGAAGTAAGTTGCTGCAATCAAATCTGATGGAAAATAAGATGCTATATACACTTTCAAAGAGAAGTAAGCTGCTACAAACAGTAACATAAGGAACTTAGATGTTACATGCTGGTACAAAGAAAACTGAGATGCTACATGAACTTTGAAGAGAATCTGAAGCTTTTCCATGTACATGTAACTAAGCCTAAATGGTGTACAGTGTTGATTATGTAAGATATGCTTTAGCATAATTAGACCTCATCTGGAGCTAGCATTTAAGCATTTAGCTTAGTTATTTGGATTTAAACGATCTGGCCTATAGTAATGCTTGCATTTTGGTTGCCAATTCGGATTGTTGGTATATAGAATCTCCATAGATTCCTGGATATGTGGTTGGCTGCCTTTTGTTTCTGATTGGCTGCCTTTCAAAATGTTCTCTTGTTATTTATAACAGAGTTTGAAAATAATCTTACAAGCAATGCAGAATGTTTTTTTTTAAATTATTTTTATTATCCAAATGTTAACATTTCTTCTTGACAGAAATATAATGCAAATTATACCATTGGTATAATATATAGTACACCTACACATGATTCTTAATGAGTGGCTTTGTGGACATAAAAAATCCCAACTTATGTGATGTAAACATTGTTAGGCACAAGTCTCCTGAGCATGTGTGAGATGTGAACAGTGTTTTGCTTAAGTGTTTAAAAAGCTTGATATTACACCACTTGCTTACGGGTATTTCCACATTAGTCTCAAGAAATATATCAGTACTGATAGTATTAGAGATTTTTTTTAAAAATGATATTGGAAATGTGTGTGGAAAGAATAGCAGTGAATCATTGTATAAAGTAAATTAGAACAGCACAAAAGAGAAATATTTTGAATGTATTTTAATTAAAGAACACTGTAACTGTGATGAACTGTATATTCATTGAGCAAAATGGCTGGATAGATACTTTGTAAAATGTTGTGGTTGAGCGAATGATAAAATGAAATTAAATGGATTTATTTTTAAAATGCTTATCTTATAAGATAGATTATTACAGATTTTCATTAGTATTATGTTCATAATTTAAAGGCTTCATTTTCTCTTCCTGATAACATCCAATTGATGACCACTATCAATTTTAATTTTACTTCTGGATTTATCCATTTAACATACATCTTTTTACCTTATAATTACCTAATTATATCTATTTCACACAAAAAAATGTTAAATGTTTATGTAGTTAGTGTTGGTGTCATTTGCACTTGTATAGAAAGACAATTAATAGACATATTGGCTAGGTTATTTAAGTGTCTAGTTAATTAATATACCTCTCTTGGCCTGATAATAAGTTCTAGTAAGTTAATATATCTCTTGGCCTGGTTATGTCAGCATCTAGTTAATTAATATATTGTTGGTCTGATTATGTCGGTGTCTAGTTATTAATATATTGTTGGTCAGGTTATGTCAGTGTCTAGTTAATTAATATATTGTTGGTCAGGTTATGTCAGTGTCTAGTTAATTAATATATTGTTGGTCAGGTTATGTCAGTGTCTAGTTTCTCAGTTACCTCTTGATTATTTACTGCTCACAGCACAGCGGTTATCTGCTTTCACTAAACCAATGGAATTATAAATCTGCATTTCCTAATGAATGTTTGTAATAAAGAATTAAAAGTTAATATATATGACTTTGATTGTCATTGTTCTTTGGCTTGAAACACAGGAAGTAAGCTAACAGTTTACCATGTCATGCACCTCAGTGATTGGTCATCAGCTGTCTTTGGACTGAATACATGAATGCATTTACATGTTTTTGAATACATAACTACAAGACAGAACACTTTGTGGTCATTTATGATAAGCCAACAATAAAATTAGTACTGGTAAAACCATGATTGTCTGTGCTAAACCTATAAATGTTGAATTGTCTAAACCAGTCAACATATCTTGCTACAATCATGGCTACCTATTGTTAAAAAGCCTTAATTAAAAGAAACTTGGCTTTCAGTGTAGTCAGTTTCCTCCCATAAATTATTTCATCAATGAACTTGTCTTCCACTGATACAGGATTTCAGGCTGTTATTGGACTACACCAGTAAACTTAGCTTTCACTTGTAGCCGTGGCTACCAACTGTTAAATAGCCTTAATTAAAAGAAACTTGTCTTCCACTGATACATGGTTTCAGGCTGTTATTGGACTACACTAGTAAACTTAGCTTTCACTTGTAGCCGTGGCTACTTATTGTTAAATAGCCTTAATTAAAAGAAACTTGTCTTCCACTGATACATGGTTTCAGGCTGTTATTGGACTACACCAGTAAATTTAGCTTTCATTTGTAGCTAGGGTTACAGCCTGTTATTGGACTACACCAATAAACTTAGCTTTCACTTGTAGCCAGGGTTACCTAGTGTATTTCAAATAAACCCACTCAACATGGCTACCACTTGGAGCCTTGTTTATTTGCTGTTTTTACTATAACCAGTTTGGTTTTCCATCTGTAGACATAATTACCTGTTTCAACTCTACCTGATATCAGCTAAGCTTCCACTTTTGCATAATTACCTGTTTCAACTATATCCTACCCAATATCAGCTAAGCTTCCACCTGTAGGCATAATTACCTGTCTCAACTCTCCCCAGTATCAGCTAATTTCCACTTGTAGGCATAATTATCTGTCTCAACTATACCCAATATCAGCTGAGCTTCCACATGTGGGCATAATTACCTTTTTCAACTATACCCAATATCAGCTAAGCTTACACTTGTGGGCATAATTACCTTTTTCAACTATACCCAATATCAGCTAAGCTTACACTTGTGGGCATAATTACCTTTTTCAACTATACCCATTATCAGATAAGCTTACACTTGTGGGCATGGTTATTTTACTGTATTTCAACTAAACGCAACCAGCTTTGCTTCCAAAGTAGCCATTGCTACCTACCATGTTTAAACCCAGCCAGCTTGGCTCCCACTTGTGGCCTTGGTTATCTGTCATATTTTATATAAACTAGTTAGCTTGGCTTTCACTGTTATCTTTCAATGTAAACTAATCCAGTCCATATGATTCCTACCATATTTAGTTAAACCAATCAACTTGGCTATCACTGTGGCCATGTTTACCTACATCATTTCGCCTAAACCACTAAGCTCAGTTTTACTTGTAGCCATGGTTATCTATTTTATTAAACCAGTCAGCATGGCTTCAACAGTAGCCACGATTACCCATTTATTTCAACCAAACCAATCAGCTAGGCTTTTGCTGTAGCCATTATTACTTATTGTTATTCAGCTAAACCCGTTCAGCTTGGCTTTCACTATAGTCATGGCTAATTACCATACTTCAACGAAATCAATTTGACTTCCACTTTAGCCAAGATTATCTGCTGCATTTCAATTAAGCCAGCCTACTTTTCTTTCACTTGTAGCCTATCATATTTCATCTGATACAGTAAGTTTCGCTTTCCCCAACCTACTGCAGCTTAACCAGTCAACTTGGTTTTTACTTGTAGCCATGGGTTAACTACCATATGCCAACTAGACCAATAATTAAGCCAATCAAAATAGCTGTCTCTTAGAGCCATGTTTAACTAAACCAGTGAGCGTGGCTGCTGTCACTTGTAGACATCGTTACCTACGACATTTCAACAAACCAATCAGCTTGTGTTTCACTGGAAGCCATTATTATTTAAGGATTTAAACTATACCAGTCAGTTTTGCATTCACGTCATGGTTACCTTATTTCAACTAAACCACTCAGTTTGGTTATCATTTATAGCCATGGTTACGTGCTGTATTTCAAGTCAACTTGCCTCACTGTAACTATGGTAGGTACCTAAACCAATTAACTGGACTTCTGTTGCCGTGGTTACCGTAGTCATGTTTCCCTACCGTATTTCAACTAAACCAATCAGCTTCACTCTCGCTGCAGCCATGGTTAAATACCGTATTTAAATTAAACCAGTCTGCTTGGCTTACAGTGTAGTCATGGTTACCTAGATTGTTTAAATTAAACCAGTCTGCTTGGCTTACAGTGTAGTCATGGTTACCTGGATTATTTAAATTAAACCATTCTGCTTGGCTTACTGAGTAGCTAGATTCAAAGTTTTTACTACCTTTAGAAATACAAGTGAACACTTACAAACAAAAACAGGAATATTTACAGTTTAACGGTTAGTCATACACACACATACATAAATACATAAGCCTACTTACACAAAATTACCCTTTTTAACATAACAGACATACTCAAAGACAAACTCACACACAATTATGCAGACACACCTAGACCAAGAAACATACACAGAGAGTACATATAATCATGAGTATATCAGACAATGCATAACACATACAAGCAGAAATACACGCACACTTACACGAAGACACGCGTATATAAATAAAACGACACAAATAGAAACAAACACACATGAATACATAATTACATATATACATTGATACACACATATACACTGTCATACATATAAACAAAAATTTACGGGCAGTTAGAGATAAACCACGTATATGCTCATGCAAATTGGCATTTAATTTAAAAAATACCAGAACAAGGGTGAGAGCATGCCTCGTGAATAACTGTTATCTCGTACTTGTCCGCCCCTGGCTTCGAACTGTCATCACCCATCAGTGTGACCTAACGTGATCGATAAAAGCACCCAAAGTTTAGTAACCCAGCCTATTAAAAAAAAATATGATCAAATAAATGATCAATTAGATCATCGCTGCTAATCTGAGTTTATTTCAGTAAGTCGGTGGGTACAACAGCACTTGTGAAAATAATAGATCTTTATTCAGTCACAGTCACAGTAGTACTGTTAGCTTAAGACTCTGCAAAAATTATAGTCAATATAGTTTATAGCCAAATAATATATATATCAAGAGAGAGAGGGGAGAGGTCTACTCAGTAAAATACTGTACACTGTTTAAGGCACTCTCAGTTATATAAATCTAATGAATTATATATGTATATATATTATGGCTACTTGTGTATTCTAGACTTTGCTTGAACCCATTAAGTTATTTATAATGACCATCTCAATTATGTATTCTGTTTAAAGCCACTGAATTATACTCAATACTTAGTTATGCAGTGTTGCCTGCTAAATTGTGTTATGATTAAAATCCACTCACTTTTATATCCACTTAGTAATAAATATTATAAGCCTGCTCATTTATAAATTATTGCTCACTAATTTGTACGTTAATTTTTAGAGACATACTCATATATTATGGCCCACTATATTATGTATTATGCGTAAGGCCCAATGTACTTTGTATTATGCTTAAGGCCCAATGTACTTTGTATTATGCTTAAGGCCCAATGTACTTTGTATTATGCTTAAGGACCATTGTACTATGTATTATGCTTAAGGCCCACTGAATTATGTACTGTCTTTAAGGCTCATTGAATTATATATTATGTTTAAGGCCTAGTGAATTACACGTTATGGCAACTGAATTAAATGTTATGTTAATGGCCCAATAAATTATATTTCATGGCCCATCCAGTTAAAATTTATGTTTAATATTCACTGAACTAATTGTTTTTATCTTAGGCCTAAACAGTTATATATTATATTTAAGGTTAACTAAGTTATGATATGGTCACTGTTGGATGTCCACTCAGTTATATATTAGGATCTCTGAGGTCATCCTCTATATATTATATTAATTTTTCAAGTTTCTTAAATAATTCCATTGTGAGCTATGTCAAAGTCAATATGGCACTACAAATAATTCATTTTCTGAAAAGTAATTAAGAACTTATTTTGGATGTGTGATTTTAATGCTGTAAAATGGTAACCTTGAGATAGATTATGTGAATGTCAAATTGACAGTATTCCGTGTGCTAGCTAAACATTCGACAAGGTCGCTCTGAACGAAGAACTCGTTGTACTTACAGGTGCAAATAAATTAATGGAAGCCGGCACGTGTAATTAAAAAGCCAGCTTTGAAAGATACCGAATACCTTTCAGGAACACTCCGACATATTGTATGCCAGGTGCGCTGATGCAAAACGTCAATGTATTCAACCGGCTGTCTTCCTAAAATGTCCTTTGACAAAATGGTACTTAGAGAATTAAAAAAATGTCGGTTAGCTGATTAATTCATTACGTGCAATGCATCAAGGAATTCCTTTGAGAAAAAGATCGTATACATCCTATAATATGAAAGTATATTCTATGACGAAATGGTAGTTAGGTGATCAATACTTAATTATGCAGCGCTATTTTTTTTATACTAAGATTCACAATTACGCATTTTAGAAACATTTAAGGAAAAGTTTCTATAGTTAAGAAAATATTGTTAGAGTTAATGTAATTATGAAAAAAACATTACAACCATTACTCTCTCTCCCTCCCTCTCTCTTTCTCTCTCTCTCTCTCTCTCTCTCTCTCTCTCTCTCTCTCTGAAAACACAGCCACATGCAATTTCCAAATGTCTTCTTGATGTCTTCCAATGTCTTCTTTACCATTATTATATATCACTATTCATACGGTTCTACATGGGACTATTCATCAGATGTCACTATTCACACGGGACTATTCATCAAATGTCACTATTCATACTGAGACCTGTCTGGGTACCCTTCATTCGTTATATTATTATTTATTAATAAACAACACAACTAATTACAAGTGATCGATAATCTTAATTTATATTTATTAATAATTTTCCCACAAGACCAACATGTCTCTCACTTGGCAAATTATAAGGGGAGTCGTTAAACTCTACTCTTTACACAATAATATTTACGTTTTACTGTCGTACAAAGACCACAGTGGAGAATCATGTAGAACTTCACTTGTGCTATCAAAGCACATCACACTGAGTGTTGTAGAATCACGCAGAACTTCACATGCGCTATCAAAGCACATCACACTGAGTGTTGTAGAATCACACAGAACTTCACATGCGCTATCAAAGCACATCACACTGAGTGTTGTAGAATCACGCAGAACTTCACATGCGCTATCAAAGCACATCACACTGAGTGTTGTAGAATCTGCATTAACGCTACTCAGCACACCAAGAGGAATGTTCAAGAAACTTTCTTGAATTCTCGAGATCAAATTTAACCCTCAATTTTTCCACATATTGGTTCTCGAACAGAATTCACAGGAATCAACTTACAGCAACATATAACTGATAAGTTTGATGACAACATTGGATACACACACCAACGTGATCTGTAGAGTGGTCACTGCAGTCTGAAGCAGATCAAAAGCATCAAAGAAAAAGGCATGGCTCATTACTACAAAAGTCAAATTAAGACAATGCTAAATTTCAGGTTTATTTCATTTCTAAACTCAATTCTCCCTCACGCTCATTCTCAAAGGACAAATCCTGCAACGATATTCATTAGCCCGATATACATACAGCATAAGATATATATAGTATCAATCAAAATTCACAAGTGTAATATATAACGTAGTCAAATTAGTGAACACAGAGATAAGGGTTCAATTACATAAAGGATTCTCCAGTTTGAATTATAGGTCAATAGCAAATATGTACAAAATATGACCAAGTCCATTCTTTCTTTATCAGTCAGTTAATTTACCATAAGCTAACAATCGCCTTTATGGCGGACTCGAGTTTTGTCAAAATCAAAATTAGTCAGAAAAACTACTCATCCCGCTTGAAACTGGTTTGGATTGCATTAGCAAGTTCTAGCAAAGTGTTCACCTAATTGTTTACTCCAATTATGACACTTAAAAATATCAGCATAAGGAGTGCCCGACAATTTCTAGAACAATTAAGCCCTGAAACGTGGTTAGGCAAGTTTACTCTGCCACACTTACTGTGTTCTACATAAGACTATTCATCAAATACCACTGTTCATACTGTACTACCGAGGACTATTCATCAAATACCACTGTTCATACTGTACTACAAAGGCCTATTCATCAAATACCACTGTTCATACTGTACTACCGAGGACTGACTATTCATCAAATACCACTGTTCATACTGTACTACCGAGGACTATTCATCAAATACCACTGTTCATACTGTACTATCGAGGACTATTCATCAAATATCACTGTTCACATTGTTCTACAATGGACATTCATCAAATACCAATGTTCTACGTAGGACTATTTTTCATACTGTTCTATGCAGGACTATTCATCAGATGTCATCATTAATACTGAACTTCTCATTAAAAAATGAACATATAGTTGTTTGAAACCCAATGTTAGCTCTTACCATTACACGCCCCCACCTCCCCCGTTCCTGGTTTGCAGTCATCAAATTGAAACATTAATTTCTCTGTCAATAAAACTGTTGTCATCACTCAGAAACGTCATTTCAGTCATTGTGGTAGGAAATTTATCGCCTTAATTAATTTTTCTAAAGTCAAATTTAGATATCTTCATTTGCAAAGTACATTTCGAATTATAATATTTATTAATTGACGTATCTTACTCTTTCGCTCACTTCAAATTGTGCATTGAAACGACTGAATGAAAATCGTATAATATTTGAAAACGGTTGTCTCTAAAGTAAGGTCAAGTAAGCACTGGTTTCAACAGTGCGTTCAAAATCTGTTCACACTCGCAATGCGTTCAAAATATTACTCCAGCAATGACGTCAGTATTCAACAGCGTTCAAAAGGCTCGTAACTCGGTCTTATCCTATTTAGTAATACTAGCTTCTGCTTTATTCGCATTCTTCTTCTTCTTCTTCTTCTTCTCTCTCTCTCTCTCTCTCTCTCTCTCTCTCTCTCTGCTAATTATATGCCCTTCATTCTGATTGACACTAGGCATCTGTACCACTCTTATCAACTATTTAATTAAATAGCGCCTGCATGCATTAATGAATTAGTCGCAGTGGGTTGACGAGCTGTCACATTGGCAGCAAGTGGCGTGAACACAATCGATCAATCGACCTGCCCCGGTACTGGAAGGAGACGTGATCGTTAAGAAAATTAATCTGCAATGGTGCTTTTTAGCTGACTGAAGAAATAAATAATTAACGGCTGTATATCCAGTAATTCACTGCAAATACGTCACACGACAATCGTAGTTTCAGTCACGTGACATACCATGTTCGTGCTAATTTAGTACCGTTATTTTGCACTTGTAGGCCTGTTTCACACCTTTAAGTTTGTTTCACACCTGTAGTGTTTTTCGTGCTTTTAGGCCTGTTTCTCGTCTTGTATGCATGTTTCTCACGTTTAAGTATTTCACACCTGTAGTTTTGAATGTAGGCCAGTTTCACATATGCAGGCTCTTACCTTTAGGTCTGTTTCACACCTGAAAGCCTCTTCTTCACCTTTAGATATGTTTCATATTTGTAGGTCTTTTTCACACATCTTTGTTATATCTGTAGACCTTGGTCACATCTTTAGGCTGTGGCACATCTACAGGCCTTTTTTTTTTTTTTTTTTTTTTTTTTTTTACACATTTAAGCTTGTTTATAAGCCTCTTTTACACTTTATGGCATGTTGCACACCTGTAGATCTGCTGCACACATGTAAGTCGCTTTCAGTGAAAGGTCTGCAGTACACATGTATCCTATTCCAATGTAAACCGTTGTCATGAAAAAGCTCACAAAATGTTCAAATTTACTTGGTGAGCAAACACAAAAGGCAAATATTCACATTTAATTAGTGAGCAAACATGAAAGACACACAGAGTGTTCACATGTAATTAGCGAGCAAACAGTCAGCGGATATGTCATGTCAAGAGCTCCTGCATTTAGCGTTTAAATAATTCAGCTTAACGGACAGTTTCCATCGAACAGTTTCAGCCGGCAAGATGGTTTCAGTCAAATTAGTTTCAGCAAGGTAAATATTTGTATCAGGCCAGATACTTTTAGCAGGACAAAACAATTTTAGCAAATTAAGCAGTTTTAATACGACAGACAAAATAGACAAATATTGAAAGACAATTTTAGAAAGTAAAATAATTTTAAAGTAAATATATGTTAACACTAAAGGCATTGTTAACAGAAGAGAAGAGTTTAGAATGTAAACATGAACAGTTTTTTCAGCAGAACAATTTTAAAATATAAATTAATTTGGACATGAAAGGCTGTTTTACAAGAACAATTTTAAAAGTACATGCAAGCTAGAAACACAAACAATTTGAAAGGAAGGCTTTAGCACAGCAATGTACGACAGTGATTTCAATATAATACAAGAGAAAAGATTAAATATATTTCAGTATCTTGGTTAATTATAATACTATGTAACTGGTTGATTATAGTACTGTTGAAGCTGTTCATTATCAGTGGTTCATTAAATACAATATGCGTGGCTCATCTAATACAATACGCGTGGCTCATTAAATACAATACGCGTGGCTCATCTAATACAACACTCGTGACTCATCTAATACAACACTCGTGACTCATCTAATACAACACTCGTGACTCATCTAATACAATACACGTGGCTCATCTAATACAATACGCGTGGCTCATCTAATACAACACTCGTGGCTCATCTAATACAACACTCGTGACTCATCTAATACAATACACGTGGCTCATTAAATACAATATTCGTGGCTCATTAAAGTACAATGTAAGTGGTTCATTATAGGAGTGGTTGTCGTGTACTGGAGGCTCCTTTTCGTAAGTCTATCTTAATTATTAACGCCTCTTAGACCAGGTCTCTGCAGCCCCTTAGTGTTTTGGGGACCTTTCAACAAAAAGTAAAAAATATTGTACTGAAATGTGAAATATATATATACATGATCAATTTTCGTAAGGTGTACGGCAAGGTGGTTTTCTGTGGAGCAGTGTGTGTGTGTATGCGCGCGCGCATGTAGAAAATGGGGGGGGGAGGCATTTTAGATATTTTGCAGGGGGTGGGGGGCGTTCGAAGTACGTTGCTGGTCCCCTCAAAACTTTAAGTAAAAGGGATTAACGTGGAACATTTTCGCCACAAAACTAAGCAAAAATTAATAGATACTATTGACTGACTGGACATCGCTATCCCATTAAATGACCTCAAACCCTTCACTCCCTGGCAGGGTGACGACTTTGACCGGTTTCTTGCTGGACTGTAAAGGACAATGCTCAAGTGAGTAAACTCTAGATCTGGGGCACAGGTGTGCTTGGCGGCTTTACCGCGTGTTGTAAAATACAAATGGTCTATATGTGATCCGTTATTATTACATTTTCTTTGCCACGTGTTGTAAAATACAAATGGTCTATATGTGATCCGTTATTATTACGTTTTCTTTGCCACGTGTTGTAAAATACAAATGGCCTATATGTGTTCCATTAATTTTTTAAAATTCTTTGCCGCGGAAACATTTTTTCATGAAAATATGAATTAGAAATAATATTCATTTAGAATCATATTCTGCAGGAAAAACAAAACAAGTACATACATAAAAATACGTAGCTCATACAAATCTTGATCGACATAATTATTGTTATCAAATAAAAATGAATAGAAGTGGATATAATACCAGATTTACTTCCTCCATGAAATGCACAGCACTTGTAATCAACATTTTTTAAAAACAAAGAATTATTCAATCTGCAAAGCCATTACTTACACTAGTAGAAAGAACACTTTTTTCTATTCACAAAGGGTGATATCAAAACGTCCATGTTAAGTCATAAGTCAGTAATGTTCACTTTCATTGACATTTATATTCTCCTTAGAGAGGACATTTTTCGCTCATATCTATTTATAAGTTGTTCAACGCGCACATGACAATGCTGTGTTGTATCTCAGCACTATACCTCGATGATCAAATGTCTCAGGTGCCTTACCTATGTGATCAATTATCTCAGATATCTTACCTCAGGAAGTAAGCAAACAGTTGATCGGATCACCCTAAGAGTCACTAGAACTAAACTCTACTCTTCTCCACTCCCTTCACTACTCTGACTTCACTGGCTGATTGTTTACTAAACTGGTTTCCTATTCACTACACTAGCTACCTTGTTGGCCCCCCTGTTCACTACATTGGCTTCCTATTTAATATGCTGGCTGCCTGTTTAATGTTTAACACACTGGCTGCATGTTTAATACACTGGCTGTATATTTAATACACTGGCTGCATGTTTACTATTCTGTTTCTTATCATACTGGTTGCCTCTTAACTATAATTGCTTTTATAATGGCTGTTCACTACTTTGGCTTTCAATTTACTTCATTGGCTATATGTTCACTATTCTGGCTGGACAGTTGCTACAGAGTCTGCCTATTTAATACACTGTGTTACATAATTGCTTATGTAGCCCACACCCACCCTTCCTCTAAAAATAGACTACACACTAACCTACCTTCTAGAAAGGCTGACCCATATCCCCAAGCTGGAAACATACCTAAATGTTCTAGCCATTCACTCTAAAACTAACCAATCAAAGCATAACTCAGCCACATACTGTACCAGAAATACCTGTAAATCATCAGTCAAATGCAGCTGACCATTGAGGCAAAACTTATTTTGGTTCCAGGCCTTAATAAGTTAGAATCATATTCCTAACCCTTATTGTTGGTTATCACTGCAGAAGGCCATATATATTATGTCTGAAGTTATGTGGTTTTCACTTGCCTAACAAATATATTCATGTTATCAATAGGAGTAGAGGCATTCCTATAAGACTCTGAACTACTGTCGGAAAATTCAATAGAAGTAGAAGCATTCCTTATAACTACTGCCGGAAAATTCAGCGAGAGTAGACGCATTTCTATCAATACTGCCGGAAAAATCAATAGGATTAGACGCATTCCTATAACTACTGCCAGAAAATTCAATAGGAATATGCGCGTTCCTATAACTACTGCCGGAAAATTCAATAGGAATAGACGCTTTCCTATAATTACTGCCAGAACATTCAATAGGATTAGACGCAATCCTATAACTACTGTCAGAAAATTCAATAAGAGTAGACGCATTTCTATAACTACTGCCGGAAAATTCAGTAAGAGTAGACGCATTCCTATAACTTCTGCCGGAAAATTCAATAGGAATAGAAGCATTCTGTCAATATTGCCAAAAGTTCTATCGTTGTACACAACGCAATCTGTCTGGGGTCGCTGCTGGCGTAGCTGCCGTTGCCTGTGAACTAATGACCTACTTATTCCGATCGGACCTTCCAGATGTTGAAGGTAATATAATCATTTCCCAATCAAGTCCTATCAATGAACTAAAGGTCACAATAAACAAAGTATGGTCGTCGAACTTAAATATTAATAATGTACACCACTTCTTTCCCTCCAAATCAATACACCCACACACACCCACACACTCTCATCCGACTTCCCCCTTCCACCCTAAGAATCATTACAACTCTGTTCCCTGACACGTGCACTCACGCCAGACTAAACAACAAGAAAGACAAAAAGAAAGAAAGAAAGAAAGAAAGAAATGGACAGAAATCATGACTGTATAATCAAAGATCAGTTTCTTCCATTACGGCCATGATATGACCACTTACCTACCAGTTCCTGTAACAGCTTTCAAATCAAACCGCCCAGTTTACAGTTAAAGGAATACGAGGCTTTACTTGTACAATATAAAAATCATAAACTTACAACAGCTAGGATAAGTATAGGAAAAACAGAGCATAACAGCCGTTGCGTATATAATACCCATTTCTTTCATGTTAATTCTTTTTTTAATGGTAAGAATGTAAATGTTTGATTGCCAATGATTTAGAATGAACAAATATGACAACTTTAAAGTACAGGTATTTGAGGTGTCGGCGAAGCTACGTTTCTGAAGTTGATGAATTTGGGAGCGCTTTCCGCTTGCGCCGATTTCGCGCTGCACTAGGGTTCTAGATATAACCACCGCTCTATATGTTCAATGGTGACCGGGTTGTTGGACACGTTCAGTGGCACATTTCGGTGTCACGCACGCCTCAGTAAGTTCGAAGGTCACACACACACACTCAGCACGTAAAGCAAGAACATATACTTCTCTGACAAGACATTTGGATACTGAGACAGGCAGGCATACAGACTAACAAACACGCAGAGAGGTGATCACTTGAGACATAAGTGGACCGTGAGACAGTCAGGTAGAACTATAGCAGGGACAGCATGCACGTTATTTAATCTTAAGTTGAATGTAGATGAAAGAATCTAGGATACGCTTACATATTTGAACTTTGACTTTGTCGATTGATGCGTACCACAGCTGGTTCCAGACTTGAGTAAAATTCTAGGGTTTTGTGTCTGTTGTGTCTGTCTGAACATAGACTGAGGCAGTACAAGTGTGTTCACGCGCATGGTTTTATCAGCATCGTTCCCCTACTGCAAAATACAAAGACAAAGTTTGTCGGTTAGTCGCCATTTTACAGGGTATCGCCCCCAGTTTCCTGGAACTGAAATCTAGCATTTTGTTTGTCATTTTAAATATATCGTGCGCGCTCTAACTTTAAAGTTATATTTAGAGCTAAGGTAAGCTTGCCACAACAACTTTAAAGTTATATTTAGAGCTAAGGTAAGCTTGCCACAACAAACAACTTTAAAGTTATATTTAGAGCTAAGGTAAGCTTGCCACAACAACTTTAAAGTTATATTTAGAGCTAAGGTAAGCTTGCCACAACAACTTTAAAGTTATATTTAGAGCTAAGGTAAGCTTGCCACAACAAAACTTTAAAGAGGACCAGCACATGGCGACCTAATAACGTTCTAGTCAACTGACAGCTTGAGTTGTACACCTGACAAAATGAATCGCTTTCTAAGCAATTGACAACTTGACCCGTCACATGGATAGATTATATTCCCACAAGCCAATTTTAACAATGTCAGCAGACTTTGATGACCGTCACATGGATAGATTATATTCCCACAAGCCAATTTTAACAATGTCAGCAGACTTTGATGACCGTCACATGGTTAGATTATATTCCCACAAGCCAATTTTAACAACGTCAGCAGACTTTGATGACCGTCGAGCGAACGAGCATAATTTCACGCTTTCTGAAGTGATTGCTTTTAAAGAAATCGAAAGTTTTTTTTTTTTTTTAAACTCGAGACTAAAAATATAAGCGTTATGGCCAGAGACTTTGCAGTCTGTAAAATGCCTATTTCGTCAGTGTGTTGGACAGCAGACGAATGAAAAGAAATAAAAATCACTGAAGAAGCTACACAGGGCGAAAGAAAGCTCTTTTTCTCTAACAAACTTGAAAATGGCTATCAGCGTGAAATTCAAACAGTTTCGATTCTACAGGACTATTTCTCGCGCGTATTTTGTATTCGTGCCGAGCGTTGTGTTGATGCGGGTGTTTGCCGTGTCAACTACTCTCGTGTGTGTGTGTGTGTGTGTGTGTGTGTGTGTGTGTGTGTGTGTAGACTGTAGACCTTATGTGTTATGCGTATCATTAGTATACAGTGAAACCTCACTTTAATGCGCTAATTGGGGTCCATAAATTCTGATCGCGTTAATAGAGGGGTCGCGTTACTGCAGGGAAATGGAATGCAATATTAAGATATATTCAAAATAATGAACGGATAATATATTTATAGGTTATTACTTTGCGTTAAAAAGTTTTAGTAATTTTCATTTGTTTATACCATAATACACATTGACCCATAATACATGTACTTTTCAACTAATTGCGTCTAACACCGACCAATCCAGCCAACATTTTGGCGGCTTTAGTTCTTTGATGTTCATTTTAAACTGTGATAATTTTTATCAACCACCATTTTGCTGCTTGGCTGTGTATGCAGTTAAAGAAGAAGCACATGCCAGCTATTGTATGTGCAATTATTGTATACAGAATTAATTGAATATAATCACAAAGACGATTGTATACAGAATTAATTAAATATAATCACAAAGACGATTGTATACAGAATTAATTAAATATAATCACAAAGACGATTGTATACAGAATTAATTAAATATAATCACAAAGACGATTGTATACAGAATTAATTGAACATAATCACAAAGACGACTTGCTGGCTTTACTCATGGATCAGTAATAAGTAACATTTCCGATAATGTTTATTTTGGCATAACACTTCAAGATCCTGGTGAAATTTCGGATAGTTTTATATTAAAAGTGATACGCGAACTCTTCCCCAAAATGATAATAAACATTTTACACACTATTTCTCCTACTTAATTTTTTCCCCCGGTACGAGAAAAATACACATAAATGAATCTTTAAAATACACATAAATTTGGGGTTCTATTGTAGTTAATTTAAATATCAAACATATATAGCAGGGGTGCACAAACCGCGGCCCGAGACAGGGCTCTATGCAGCCCCCCGGAGGACTTTTGGATGTTACCATTATTACGAATGTAAAGCACATTATTTCATTATTTGTATTGTTTTTTTTTCTACTGAGCCATCCATATATATATATATGTGTGTGTGTGTGTGGCGGCCAACCCGCCAACCTACACTTAACTGAAATCCTAACCGTCAGCACTTCCGAGGTCGATGACACAGATTTATTTTCATTCTCGTGTGCTTCAAACGAGATCCCAGCTGCTCACGTGACCAATGCTGCCAACAGACGAGCAGAGTTGTAAATCGACAAGGAACAGCGCTCGGCACACATAAAGACTGCGGGAAATAGCTTGGCGTGCAAAGAGGACAAAATTAGCTAAGAATGCGCATGCGCCGTGCGTTAACGGTTTTTGCAAGCAAACATCTGCAAGACGTTGCCGCCGGATTCGTTCCATCGAAATAGCGAATAATAGCGCAAGGTTTTTGTTTATTTTTTGCGAATAGTCTGTATGGTATTTGTGACGTATATTTGCAGAGTGTACGCTGTAGTATCATCAACATTTACTAAAGAATGGCGGGAACTTGCAATTAGTGGGGTCCGGAAAAGCAAAATTTTGTGTTTATATAATAATTCTCAAAAATATCTCATGCGTATGAATCTGTGTGTGTTGGGGAGTGGGGGATGTTTTAGCGTTAGTGGATGAATTTTCAAAATACAGGTGAACGAGGTGCACATAATCTAGCTAACTAGCTAGAACTAGATAAAAATAATACTAACAGCAGTTAAAAAAAACTAACTAGCTAGAACTAGATAAAAATAATATTAACAGCAGTTAAAAAAAAACTAACTAGCTAGAACTAGATAAAAATAATACTAACAGCAGTTAAAAAAAACTAACTAGCTAGAACTAGATAAAAATAATACTAACAGCAGTTTAAAAAAACTAACTAGCTAGAACTAGATAAAAATAATACTAACAGCAGTTAAAAAAAACTAACTAGCTAGAACTAGATAAAAATAATACTAACAGCAGCAAAAAACAAAAGAACTCCAACATTCATAATAATAATAAAGCATTAATATTATAAAATAGGCAATTGTTTAAATTAATTACACATACAATTCAAAAGGTTTTATACAAAATGTCACGATAAGAAATACCTAAATAGAATGAATTCGCACTCAAACTGCCAATATGTAACAAATAATATGGTTTCTTTTGCAAGATAAAGGTCTTGGAGGCTGTAGACAGGTAGCGGGAAAGAATGTGGATAGGTAGCCATGAATGACTTTGGACAGGTAACTAGAGAAGACTGTAAACAGGTAGACAGTGAAGTCTGTTAACAGGTAGCCAGTAAAGACTGTGAACAGGTAGACAGTGAAGTCTGTTAACAGGTAGCCAGTAAAGACTGTGAACAGATAGTGGACAGGCAGACTTTGAGGACTGAGGCCAGTTAGTCAGTAAAGACTGTGGACAGGTAGCCAGTAAAGAGTGAACAGGTAGTCAATGAAGACTGTGAACAGAGAGTCAATGAAGATTGTAAACAGGTATCCAGTGAAGACTGTGAATAGATAACCAATGAAGACTGTGAACAGGTAGCCATTGAAGACTAGAGATATGGGGTGACAGGATTAGTTCTTGAATTCTGAGAATACTCCTACTTGCAGTGCTTGAACCTTCTGAAGTTGTTTTTTTTTTTACAAGACTGAGTTATATACCAGTGAGAAGGGAGTTAGTTACAGAACAAAATGGAAAACAAAGTGAGAATGGAGTTACAGTACACAGTTGTAGACCAGTGTGGAGACGTGAAAAGGGAGTTACAAGACACAGTAGTAGATCAGAGAGAAGAGAGTTACAAGACACACTGATATATCAGAGAAAAGGGAATTACAAGACACAGTAGTAGATCAGAGAGAAGAGAGTTACAAGACACACTGATATATCAGAGAGAAGAGAGTTACAAGGCACAATAGTGGATCAGAGCGAGGGGAATTACAAGACACAATAGTGGATCAGAGAGAAGGGAGTTACAAGACACACTGGTAGACCACAGAGAATGGAGTTAACAATAATCAAACTGAGACAATAGCAATAAACACGATCGTTTTGTAGCGAGAAAATTGCGAGAAATGCTGACTCGTCCCGCTTCAGATATTTATTTTACAAATATTAAAGACGTGTTGTTTTATAAACATTGAATACATGTTGTTATACAAATATTAAAGACGTGTTGTTTTATAAACATTGAATACATGTTGTTATACAAATACTGAAGACGTGTTGCTTTAGAAATATTGAAGACGTGTTGTGAAGTACTGACCAGGTGAGGTTTTAGAAGTACTGAACACGCGTTTTACAAATATTGAAAGACGTGTTGTTATATACAAATACTGAAGACGTCTTGTTTTACAGGTTTTGAAGACGTATTGTTTACAAGTACTGAAGACGTCTTGTTTTAGAGGTTTTGAAGACGTATTGTTTTACAAGTACTGAAGACGTGTTGTTTTACACGTACTGAAAACGTGTTGTTTTACAAGTACTGAAGACGTGTTGTTTTACAAGTACTGAAGACGTGTTGTTTTACAAATATTGAAGACGTATG
Organism: Sinotaia quadrata; assembly: GCA_028829895.1. Lineage (NCBI taxonomy): Eukaryota > Metazoa > Mollusca > Gastropoda > Architaenioglossa > Viviparidae > Sinotaia > Sinotaia quadrata. The sequence continues at coordinate 41,209,973 of CM054181.1, read as the reverse complement.
TTTTACAAGTACTGAAGACGTGTTGTTTTAGAGGTTTTGAAGACGTGTTGTTTTACAAATATTGAAGACGTATGTTTTACAAGTACTGAAGACGTGTTGTTTTAGAGGTTTTGAAGACGTGTTGTTTTACAAATATTGAAGACGTATGTTTTACAAGTACTGAAGACGTGTTGTTTTACAAGTACTGAAAACGTGTTGTTTTACAAGTACTGAAGACGTGTTGTTTTACACGTACTGAAAACGTTTTATTATAGAGAAGCAGCTGTCAAAGAGTACACTTACATTTCTAAATGAGTAACTCAAGTTAATCGGAATGTCACCGACATTCATTGACTCAGGCAGCGGTAAGGATTTAGAAACCCAGGCCAAGCAACAAACATGACGTCAATAATATCATCAGTCATTTCTAACTTATTACTCATCAACCAAGACTTAGCACAGCAACACATTTCTCTACACTTTGCATGCTGGGAGCAATTTCATTTCGATAATGATCTATTCAGTTGAATGTCGTCAGCTGACAACTGTTGGAGCACGGAATTGGCAAAAGGGGCTGTGTGGGGCTGTGCATACATAATAACGAGCACTACTCCCAAAACAGAGCCCGGTGGGTCACTTTGACACAGACTGTCTGGGTTGGAATGTTTACTGTTTACTGATACATATTTTTTTCTCTCGGATGGATATAATTGGAGCCAAGATAAAGCAGAACGATGGATGTGAACATGCTGGAGATGGTGGAGCAATATGTCATAATTGATAGAGTCTAAGGGCAGATAAGCCAAGGAGAGCGATCATCCACGTCTTTCCACCATTCAAATCAAAGAGGTTATTAACAACTTTTAAATGAATAGTGTTTTGATAGGAACGATAGACCGCCTGTTAATATTATGACAGGGATATAATCTGACTTATAATGTTATTACAGGGGACATAATTTGACTGAGAAGGTTATGACAAGGGACATAGACTAACTGATAAAGTTGTGACAAAGGACATAATCTAACTGATAATGATGTGTAATGGGAAATAGAACGACTGATAATTCTGTGAAAAGGGAAATAGAACAACTGATAATGTTGTGAAAAGGGAAATAAAATGACTGATAATGCTGTGAAAAGGGAAATAGAACAACTGATAATGCTGTGAAAAGGGAAATAGAACAACTGATAATGCTGTGAAAAGGGAAATAGAATGATTGATAATGCTGTGAAAAGGGAAATAGAACAACTGATAATGCTGTGAAAAGGGAAATAGAACAACTGATAATGCTGTGAAAAGGGAAATAAAATGACTGATAATGCTGTGAAAAGGGAAATAGAACAACTGATAATGCTGTGAAAATGGGAAATAGAATGATTGATAATGCTGTGAAGAGGGACAGAATGAGAATGCTGTAACAGGGGGTGAAATGCTACTGAAAGCCAATGAAAAATTAAAAGGATTTAAGTTTGACCTGAGACTAAGACTGAGACCAATAAAAGAAATTTTTCCCAGGAATTTTGGCGTATGTAATAGATTATAATTCGGGGATTCGTTTTTCAGAACATTTTGGTCAGTGGTTGTTCCCCTCACCCCCCCGAAAGGCTGTAGTATGACGTCTGAAGCACAAACAGTTGTGACGTTGGAATCAGGTCAAAGTGTGCACGAAAGTTGTCCACATCAACACAACATGTTGAAAACACTGATTCGCTGTTATTCTCTCAAAAAGTCAAAGCCAACTTGGACATCCTCTGTCAGTTCCTTCAAGCAGAACAACAGTTGTAGTGATTTCTAGTAACTTTACTATACTAGAAATTGCCTGATGTAATCAGCATTCTTTGCCACAATACATCAAAGGAGTGTAGTGTATTCCTTTACCCTTACCTCACACTACTTCCCACCTCTACCATTGTCGATCATAGCAATTTACAGTGAATTAGGAGAGCCAAATACCATGAGGACAGAAAGGTTGCTTTATTCTGAAAAATATAATCAGGGAGCAAACAGTCAAACCTATTAGATTGGTCATGATTTAAGCCAGAGCTATTTTTAGACTGGTCATGATTTAAGCCAAACCTATTTTTAGACTGGTCATGATTTAAGCCAGAGTTATTTTTAGACTGGTCATGATTTATGTCAACACATAGGGTTCCCAGTGGCACGACAGAAAGTCTGTGTCAGAGCAATAGTTGCCTGAATATATTTATGAAATAATTATTATATTTATGCTGCAGTTATTTTATTTTGTACTGCTAATATTTAATGTGTTTGTGCACTGTATGTTAAGATAATATGTAAAGAAATCAGAACTCCACAGAACCATATTTAAATGAGAGCCTGAAGTAAAGTTATTTTTCTTGGTCAAAGTTTCATGTAGTGAGCAAATCAGACTGAGTCATAAGCAACTCACCCAGTGACGCTAACCAGTTGCAGGGGCTGGTTACGACCTATGATCTGATACTGGCCAATAACAAATCTAACCTATAGGAGTCAAACAGAAAGTGACCTGTTAGAAAAATCCCTTGTTTTTATCACTTTGATTTTGTCTACAGTCAAGTCCGGTCTTAAATGATGATCATTAGCTGGTGAATTATTTAACTGATAAAGAAAGAAAGAACATAGAAATAATTTCTTGCACTTTTGAACTATTGATTTATGATTGATTGTTATTTAGAAATATTTTATTTCATTTTTGAATTATTGATTTATGATTGATTGTTCTTTAGAAATATTTTATTTCATTTTTGAACTATTGATTTGTTGTTTGTCATTTGACTAATGATTCATGTATTTGGAATGTTGACTTTTATGAGTTTGCAATTAGATTTAGAAATGTGTTCATGTATTTGAACTGAAGCTCTGTGACTTGTAATTAGAAAGATTTTGCATATTGCCTTGTTGAACAAATGACATTGTCTCTAGTGGAAATGTTATTCGTTAATTTCATTATGTTATATTTTATGCCCATGTGTGTGAATCTGGCTTATGAATTTTATTACAGAAATGTAAGTTTGAGAATGCTTTTGGAGAGGTATGGGAGTGTAAAATACTTTAGACCTGAATCTTACAAGCTGTTCCTTGATTTTGACTTTTCCAGAAAAGAACAAGCCTTTGTTGGTTTTATGTTATCCTCTTCAGATTGCAGTGAACTACTAAGCTACATTGATACATGTGTCAAACACTATTCATTACATTTGCTGGAAATTGGTAACATGTATCTCCATCCCAGAACCAAACGGCAGAATTTGGGTCCGGCTTTGGTCTTGAGAGATACAGACCATAATATATAACTGTACTATGTGACTCTGATACAAACATAATTTGTCATTATGTGTTACACTAACTCTGACACAAACCACAACGTGTTACTGTACTATGCATCACTGATACAGATCTATGACATCCTTGGGCACCCTTCATTCGTTATGATTATTATTTATTATTATTTATTAATTAATAACACCAATAATTACAAGTGATCGAGGATCTTAATTTGTAGTTATTGATAACTCTCCACAAGACCAACATATCTCTCACTTTGGCGGATTATAGGATGTCGTAGTAAAACTCTACTCTTTACACAATAATAAGTTATTACTGTCACATAATATTTCTGCGGAGGAAAATTCTTACTAAAGGAGTAATAAAATCCGTCTTTTATTTATACATAATGAGCCCCCATCCACCTATCCACCTAGCATAAATGTCAGCAGTCAAATTCACACACACACACACACACACACGCACGCACGCACATATGCACACACACATACACACACACACACACACACACACATATATATAATTAAGTTCACAGGTATAATTCATCATATAAATGAGAGTTGAGTTTCAAAGAAATAATTATTGTCACTGTATATGTACATAATTTTTTCAATGATGGCAGCTGTTACTGGCATGTATTCACCATCACGTGGTTTGCAACAATTTTTTTCTTCTTTATTAGATGATGGTCCAACGTACCCCTTCTAGGCATGTTATACAACTGTTCCAGAATCTTCAGTGCACTCACAAAGCACACTGTGGAGAATCATCTAGAATTTTGCATGCAGTATCAAAAGCACATCATGTGGAGTGTTCTAGAATCTTTGTGTGTACTACTCAACACACCACATGGAATGTTCAGAATAAGCTTTGTGAATCCTCAAGACCAAACACAAGCCTCAGTTTATTCTGTATTGGCTCTCAAATGAAATTCACGGAAATCAACTTACAGCAACACATTTACAGATAAGTTCAAAGATAACATTGGATACAAACCAACATGAATCTGGTAGAGTACAGTAGTCACTGTAGTATGAAGTGGTTACAATGTTATGAAACAGAAAAGGGGTGCACACCTCTCTACAAAAGTCAAATTAAGGGCAGCACTAAGTTTCAGGCATGTTTCATCTCTAAATTTCTTTCCCCTTATACATATTCTCAACTTACAAATTCGTTAGCCTGACACACACGCAGCATAAGAAATATAGCACTGATAAAAATTCACAAGTATAATGTGCAACATAATCAAATTAGTGAACATAGAAATAATGGTTCAGTTACATAAAGCATTTTCCGATTCAAATCATAGATCTAAGGCAAACATGTAAGAAATATTTCTAAGTCCATTTTTCATTATCAGTCAGTTAAATTACCATAAGCTAATGATTGCTTTTATGACTGGACTTGAGTTATGTCAAAATCAAAGTGATTAGAATATTGGACTTTCTTCAACAAAATAATTTTCAGTCCATCCCCATTGGATGAAAGTTGTTATGAACAAGTGTGAGACTATTAGTCAGAAAAACTACTCATCCACTTCGAACTTGTTTGGATTGCATCAGTAAGTTCTAGCATATTCTTTCCCTGAGCTGTTTACTCCAACTGACACAAAAAATACTATATAGGCAGTGCCCAAAGTTGGGTCACATTGACATTTAACAATTTATATAACAATTAAATTTAGAAATAGAGATAGGCAAATTTACTCAGCAGAAAGACCATATGTTTTACTGTGCTATGTAACACTGATGCAGACCTTAATGTGTTATGTAGCACTTAAACATACAATAATGTTTTACTGTTCTATGTAGCATTGATAAAGACCGTAATATTTTACTGTGCCATGTAACACTGATACATATTGCAATATAGTTACTGTGTTATGTAACATCGATACATTTCGCAATGATATTTACATCTCTGTGTTACCCGGCACTGAAAGCACTGCAGGGGAAAGCGTATTGAGTGCCGTGTGCAAAAACCTGATTATCTGAAGCATGACCTGCGTCTGACCGCGCAGACTCGGACAAAGATAGCAGGCTTTGTGCACGTGCAATTCGTCGTTTGACGTCATTGAGTACAGGACGGCCATAGAAAGGGTCGCCAAGGTTACCAGAGTGGGGTGCATCGGTGAAAGCATATTCAATGATCGATAATCCACGAATTCTTGGACTCACCTAATGACCTAGTGACGCATCCTCTTTTCGCCGTGCAACTAGTGGGTGACTACTGCCGGGCGATTACTACTGGAATGCTGCCAAGCATGTGTAGCTATGGCTACTGCCGTGCGATTAATGCTAGCGTGCTGCCAACATGTGCAACTATGACTACTGTCGTGCGGTTAATGCTGGAATGCTGCTAATACATGTAAAATATTGCCGTGCATTTAATGTTGAAATACTGCCAACATGTGTAGCCATGACTACCGCTGTGCAATTAATGTTGAATTGCTGCCAACAAGTGTAACTAAGAATGTCATCGTGCGATTACTCGTTTTAATTGCTAAATACAAGTGCCACTTCAACTACCGCCGTGCGATTAGTGTACGCTCTACTGTCGAATGGGTGCTATGGGCACGAAAGGTAGTGTTGCGATGTTTACATTTTTCTGCTCCGCTTTTAATAGTTATCCTAGGCCAGTGTCAAACTGTCCCCTAGGGCCATCAAGTTTCAAGTATTCGCACCAAGGGGTAACACACTGTAACATATCATTGTCTACTAACAGATATCACGTCAGTGTGTGATCGACTTCTATGAGATGTTATAAGCCATCTTTTCGCTGCTTTCTATGGGGTTTCGTGAATGATACACGTCCCCTCCTTCTCTGGGGCCTCACAATCAAATCTACTTACTCCTCCGGGGCCTCACAAGAGTACCTACTTCTTAAGTTATTACATCTGTCCTCTCTCTCTCTCTCTCTCTCTCTCTCTCTCTCTCTCTCTCTCTCTCTCTGGGTCCTCAGTGTATATATTCATTTTGTGTGGCTTCCTAAGTTAGTTTTACCAGTTTAAGTGTAACAAGCCAATGAATCAACGCCATTAACAAGGTCGTACAAGGCGGGGTTTGTCATCGTTCTTATGTTTTTCACGAACCATTCTACTTTCTTCTTCTGTTGGGCCTCATCATTCAGTGTACCTACTCATACTGTGCCTCGAAAGTCACTGTATCCATTCCTTCTGTGGGCCTCACCATTCAGTGTACTTACTCCTACTGTGCCTCAAAAGTCACTGTATCCATTCCTTCTGTTGGGTCTCTACAGTCAATGTTTCCACTCCTTCTATTGGACCTCGTCAGTGTATCTGTTCCTTTTATTGGGCCTCACATGCCAGGGTATTTAATCCTTTGGGCATCACAAGCCAGTGTATTTAATCCTGTTGGGCCTCAAAAGCCAGTGTATTTACTCATTACGTGGAACCTCCAAGCTAGTGTACTCACTCCTTTTGTAGAGTCGTACATATGAGTTTACCAAGGCCCGTCATAAGTTCTCAAAAGTCAACTTCTCATTGACCTTCAGAGATCTAAAGAAAAAATATTTTATTTCGCCTCATTAGAAGAGTCTAAAAAAAAAATAGTGAATCATCATCTTCAAGGTCTCGCAAGTCGACATCACCAACCCTCTCACAAGACAAAAGTCACATCCTCACACAAACTACTACATCCTCACACAAACTACTACATCCTCACACAAACTACTACATCCGCACACAAACTACTACATCCTCACACAAACTACTACATCCGCACACAAACTACTACATCCTCACACAAACTACTACATCCTCACACAAACTACTACATCCTCACACAAACTACTACATCCGCACACAAACTACTACATCCTCACACAAACTACTACATCCTCACACAAACTACTACATCCTCACACAAACTACTACATCCGCACACAAACTACTACATCCGCACACAAACTACTACATCCGCACACAAACTACTACATCCTCACACAAACTACTACATCCTCACACAAACTACTACATCCGCACACAAACTACTACATCCGCACACAAACTACTACATCCTCACACAAACTACTACATCCGCACACAAACTACTACATCCGCACACAAACTACTACATCCGCACACAAACTACTACATCCGCACACAAACTACTACATCCGCACACAAACTACTACATCCTCACACAAACTACTACATCCGCACACAAACTACTACATCCGCACACAAACTACTACATCCTCACACAAACTACTACATCCTCACACAAACTACTACATCCTCACACAAACTACTACATCCGCACACAAACTACTACATCCGCACACAAACTACTACATCCGCACACAAACTACTACATCCGCACACAAACTACTACATCCGCACACAAACTACTACATCCGCACACAAACTACTACATCCGCACACAAACTACTACATCCGCACACAAACTACTACATCCGCACACAAACTACTACATCCTCACACAAGTTACTAATATACTTGCCTTACTGTCCTCTAATGGACTTAATATATTTGTATTACTGTCCTCTAATAAGGTACTTCATTACTGTCCTCTAATGGTCTTAATAATCTTGCATTAGTATCCTCTAATGTTTTTAGTATACTTGCATTCCTGTCCTCTGCTAATATATTTGCATTCCTGTCCTCTAATAGTTTAATTTACTTGCATTACTGTCCTCTACTGGACTTAATATACTTGCATTACTGTCCTCTACTGGACTTAATATACTTGCATTACTGTCCTTTGTAGTCTTAAGATACTTATTTTATTGCTCTCATGAGTTCTTGATACTTGTATTATTTCTCTACATTGGTATTTGTATTATTGCTGTCTTGTGGTATTTGTATTATTGCTGTCTTGTGGTCATAGGATACCTGTATTATTTCCCTACATTGGTATTTGTATTATTGCTGTCTTGTGGTCATAAGATACCTGTATTATTTCCCTACATTGGTATTTGTATTATTGCTGTCTTGTGGTCATACCTGTATTATTTCCCTACATTGGTATTTGTATTATTGCTGTCTTGTGGTCATAGGATACTTGTATTCAATGCTCTTATTCATTACTCTAGGCCAGGGGTTTTAGACCCTTGCTTTACCACCCTGTGGGCGACAAAAGATACTTGCATTATGGAACTAAAGGTTTTCAAAATGTTTTATTACAGTCATCTGCAAGTGTGACAAAACATATGACATTGCCCCTTTTGGGTCTGGAAATGCATATGTAACACTTACACTTAATGATTTCGAAACAGTGTAAAAAAAAAAAGAAAAAGAAAAAAAACTACTCCTATTTTGGAAACCGAAAAGAAATTTGACCACTGCCGCTGGCAACTTGCCTCAAACCTAAACAAAAAAAATAACGTGTGCTGGTCTGCGAGTGAATTAATCGCCATCGTCTCTAGATTTTATTTTTCCAGACTTTAAATGTTACAGAGAAAAATGCTTAAGGATGGGAGGGGTGGCGAGGGAATTGGAGTTAGGGTCAGTAGAAGAGCCAAGAAAGTAGAGAGAATCTGACAGATGATTACAAATATGGACACGAAGTGGTTCGGCTGAGTGCTTGCTTTGAGCTATATTTAGATGTTAATAAGCAGGAGTAGGTGGTGGCGGAAGGATTGGGCCCAACTCGGAAGCAAAACATTTTACATCTTTCTTGTACACATCTCTATGTCTCTCCTTTCTTTTATACATCTCTACATCTGTACTTTCTTTTACACATCTCTACAGCTTTACTTTATTTTACACATATCTATATTTCTCATTTCTCTTCTATATCTCTACATTTAGCCTGTATTTCCCATATCGCTATATCTCTCCTTTCTTTCTCATGTCTTTACACCTCTCTTTTATCTCCCACGTCTCCACATCTCTCATTTCTCGTCCTTATCTCTACATCTCTCTTCTGTCGTCCATGCTCTACATCTCTGCTTTCTCTCCCATGTTTCTCTATTTTGCATGTATCTGCCACGTCTCCACATCTCTCCTTTCTTGTCCATATCTCTACATCTCTCTTCAATGCTCTACAACTCTCCTTTCTCTCTTACGTCTATACATCTCTCCCTTTTTTCCCACGTCTCTTCCTCTTTACTTTTTTTACCCATCTGTGAATGTACAGTTTTTTCAGCGGTAGTTCGTTGCTATAAAGGCGAGCATTGTGTACGTCTACCTTGAACGTTATTGAAATTACTTCGGCTACCTTTGATTTACTTTTAATTTATTTCCATTTCCTTGAAGACTTGAAGACTACCCACTAAATATACTTTAATATTAATAGTTAATTAAATAGCTGGTTTGTCGTAATTATCTTATACGAGTTGTCTCAATCTAGACGGGGGAAATACGTCAGAACATTTTCCGGCAGTAAATTTCGGTTTAAAGGACAGTTACTTTCCTTCCTTTGGGTTTGTTTCTGGGTAACATTGAATCGATACCACATTTTACCCTGCTATCATTTAGAAACCTTTCATGGCGAGTGAGTGTTTGCAAGGGAATCACATAACCTGTTTACAATCATGATACCTCCCCCCACCCACCCATACACACACGAACACACACCACTCTTAATTTTCACTCGTAACTTTCACAATAACTTTTCAGACTTCTTGACTCTTAAGATATATTCCATTAATCCAAATTCAAATTTCAATTTTTTAAAATTTTAACCATGTTAGAATACTCAGTACTCAAAACCTGTTCTGTTAGATAAGTCAAACTGAGTACGCAGAACTTGTTGCGTCAGATAAGTCAAACTGAGTACTCAGAACTTGCTCTGTTAGCCCAGTCAAACGCGGTACTCAGAACCTGCCCTTTTAGCTCAGCCAAATTCAGTACTCAGAACTTGCTCTGTTAGCCTAGCCAAACTCAGTACTCAGAACTTGCAATATTAGCCCAGCCAAACTCGGTACTCATAAATTTCAGTGTTAGCCCAGCCAAACTCAGTACTTAGAACTTGCTCTGTTAGCCTAGCCAAACTCAGTACTCAGAAACTGCTATGTTAGCCCAGCCAAACTCAGAACTTGGTCTATTAGCCCAGTCAAACTCAGTACTCAGAACTTGTTGCGTCAGATAAGTCAAACTCAATACTCAGAACTTGCTGTGTTAGCCCAGTCAAACTCAGTACTCAGAACTTGTTTTATTAGGTATGTCAAACTCGGTACTCAGAACTTGTCCTATTAACCCAACCACAACCTGAAAGCACATACTGACTACGGACTACGGACTGCGTAAGGCTTGTGATGCAGGAATCCTGCAGAATGTGAAGCCTGAATAGTTGCAACAAAAGCAACAAAATGCTTATGTTTATAGTGGTGTTATTCCCTTACATGTAAAAATAGAAACAACAACATGTGAACTCCTAACAACAAACAAAAGCACCCAAGAGGTCAGTGCACTCTGCCTTAAGTTGCGTTTTCAGACGTATATCCAAGCACTGTCAGGGTCACTTCGTGTGACCTTGCTGCCAAGGGGTCATAACTCTATAACATCTCTTAATTTCGGCCTGCTCATTAACGAACGTTCGGTGAATAATCAGTGGAATGACTGGCATTTCTATTTTATTTTATTTTGAATTTAGTTAATTTGGCTTGTTCGTAATTAGATATATTATTATACACGTTTAGTTGTCATGGAATTACAACTCCTAAGTTCGATTGTTCAACATTAGACCAAACTGCTATATAACAAAAGCATTAGAACCCAGCAGACTTTAATTTCGGCCTAGTCATGATTTAGTAGTATGTTATTTGTAGACCGTTAATATGAGTCTGTTGAGTAAAACCATTAGACCAACATATCAGTATAACCGTTGTTATCAAGTTTACATTTTTTCCTGCTTAGTGAATTAGACCCACACATGAGTACAAATATTGTCACGAATTTTACATTTTGTAAACCTGTTTAGTGACACCATCAGACACACATATCAGTTCAAATATTATCACGAATATTACGTTTTATAGACCTGTTTAGTGATACCATTTGACCCATGCAGCAGTACAATTATTATCACGAATATATCGTTTTATAGACCTGTTTAGTGATACCATTAGACAACATAATACAACTGTTCTCACGGCTTACACTTTGTAGACTGTTAATGACCTGCTTTGATATCTCCTGAGACCCAGCATGACCAGCATTATCGTTATCACGACGGAGAACTGACTCAGTAGATGTTGCTTGAAAGTTACTGCGAACAATATCAACAGAACGATAACTTAATGATTAATGACGTTCGTGTGAACAATACTCGACATACTGATAATGTGATGATTAATGACGTTTGTGTGAACAATATTCAACAGAATAATAATGTAGTCACGGTTAGTGACGTTCGTGTGAATAATACTCAATAGAATGATAATGTTGATATGGTTAGTGAGTCCTCTTGATTTCTAACATTCGTGTGGACATCGTTTGATTAAAATATTTAGTATTTTGGATAATCAACTGTATTCTGCCGCAACTCTCAGAACGACTCACGCAATTTGCGTCACACCCCTGTCTCACTTGGTGAGACAGTATTGCACTCTGTTTCCATGGCAGTGAATCGCAATGACAGCAATGCGTTGTTGTCGTCATTACCGTCTGCTAACTACATCAGTACTCAACGATAAAACTGTGTTGTTTTCAGTCTCATCGCTAGCTTCACGACTGAAGCGCTTTCTTTCCTAAATATTGTTTTGGATTATTTTTTTTTTTTTAAATGATGGGGTGTACGTGTTCCACTGCAGAGATCGAGGATGAAGTTTGTTGGGCTCGAGCGTTCTGCATTAATAGATAAGCAGGCACCAATTCCAGTCCATTCAGCTGACTGGGCAAGCGTCCAAGTCAGTCCCTCGGCCGTCAAAGTTTCCCTACCCCATTATCCCCCCTCTCTGTGTCTCCTTTAAGTTCTTTTATAGTTTCCGTGTGGTGTGTGTGTGTGTGTGTGTGTGTGTGTGTGTGTGTGTGTGTGTGTGTGTGTGTGTGTGTGTGTTTGTGACTGTGTGAGTGTGAAAGAGAGTGTGTATATTGTGTTTGTTTAGAGTTTCTCTTTTCGCTCATTCAAATATAATATGTTTGTTTGTGAGATGCCTTTGTCTTTAATTGTTTCGTAATGCCATTTCTGTCGTATTTGTATTGTCTCTTTCATAACGTATCTTTGTCGTGACTGGATTGTCTGTATTGTAATGCTTTTGTGTCGTGTCTATATTGTTTCTATGTCCCCTGTTCTGTCCGTCATTGAATTTTACACAATTTGTCATTTATTGTCTGCATATGGTTCTTATATCTTATTTCACGCACACTGCAAATATTTCCTCCCCCCTCTCTCTCTTCTCTCTCTCTCTCTCCGCAAATCAAGCATATACAACACACTGTATCTCAGTACATTGCTTACTATCAAATGTTACTGAAATATTTGTTTTAATATTGTTAACTTAAATATTCTGTTGACATTTTTCTTTTGATTGTCTTGACTACAACAATTATGCTACTGAAATTTGCTCAAGACATTAAAACGTAAATAATGCTATCGAAATGTTTCTCTAGATCAGCCTTTCTCAATCTTTTTGCCCTGCAGAATCCTTTAAAAAAATTTCAGGCATCAGGGAACACTATACAAAAATTACTTTATCTTATTTTTTAATCACGATCTCTCGGGGAACCCCTAGCGACCTCTCACGAAACCCCGATTGAAAACCCCTATATAAAAATTACTATATCTTGTTTTTAAATCACGATCTCTCGGGGAACCCCTAGCGACCTCTCACGGAACCCCGATTGAGAAACCCTATATAAAAATTACTTTATCTTATTTTTAAATCACGATCTCTCAGAGAACCCCTAGCGACTTCTCACGGAGCCCCGAGAACCCCTATATAAAAATTACTTTATCTTATTTTTAAATCATGATCTCTCGGGGAACCCCTAGCGACCTCTCATGGAACCCCGATTGAGAAACCCTGCTCTAGAACTTGCAGTTAAAACTAGAACTAAAACGTCTCCTTGCTAACTAGAATGTCTCTTTCATTTTCTCCCTTGATAACTAAATTCTGCTCACGAAATTTTGCTAAATGCAATGTGCCCTTTAGTTATCTCCCTTGATAATTAAACTGCTAGCTAAAAAAAAAACTTTTCCTATCCTGCTAACTACAATGTGGTCTTTAATTGTTTTTCTTGGTATTATAACTAAAATCTGTTGATGAAATATCGCTCTAGGAATTGTCAATCCAAATCTTCTGATGAACTATCGCTCTAGGAATTGTCAGCCCAAATCTGCTGATGAACTATCGCTCTAGGAATTGTCAACCCAAATCTGCTGATGAACTATCGCTCTAGGAATTGTCAGCCCAAATCTGCTGATGAACTATCGCTCTAGCCAAAATCTGCTATAGAAACGTCTGTTACTATTATTATATCATTATTGATATTGCAGTCAATATGTAGAGCTTTATGTGTGACATTATTGTTATAGCGTGGCGTAGGAGCTATAATTATGTCAGTACTGTTGTTACAGGTCAATGTAACCCTAAATTCTTCACGTACACTACATTAATCTTTTGCTTATTGAATGAAGCACTGACATTCACTGGCTAATGACACCATCTGAAACTGTGGTCATCATCCCTAAACTTACTTTATTAATAACATGTCACACTAATTACGTGACATTCACTATTGTCACACTTTAGCCTTAGTGTACTGCCCACAAAAATCCATTACCTTTCCATGTTACAAAGATGTGCTCCGTGCACATGTGAATGCGAACTCCATGAGCTACACTCAGTTCTCTGTGTGTCTGTGACCGTGAGCCTTTGATAATAGAGAAACGTTGTAAGGCACCTCAAGATAAACCATTATTTTTATGATGATGACATTGCGCTTAGGAAGGGGAAAAAGAAGATTGGAGGGTGTGTTCGGAAAATAAAGTGTTGTTTTTTCATAACTGAGTTTTTGCAGGATTGGTCTTCAGAAACGCATCACCTTACCCGTGAAGTCTGCAAACAATCTCTCGACGCTGCGAGCTGCAGTGTTTGAAAGCTGAACCAGAATACAAACATCAGAGTTACGCCTAATTTAATCCTAGGCCTTTTGAAACAAGAATCCTTTCCAAGTATCATATTTATGTCTAATTTAATCCTAGGCCTTTTGAAACAAGAATCCTTTCCGAGTATCAGATTTATGTCTAATTTAATCTTAGGCCTTTTGAAATAAGAATATTTTCCATGTATCAGATTTAACGTCTAATTTAATCTTAGGCCTTTTGAAATACGATCTTGATCCAAAATCAGAATTACCTTTTGTATTAATCCTAGGACCTGAAGCGGTATATGCATGTCTATACTTGAAACAACCCTATTGTGTTTTGAAAACCTGACGTCAAATAAGCACTTACATCTTACTTTCCGACTTCATGGCGCGACTTGATATCCTTTCGAAAGTAATTTTGCAGGGGGTAGAGTCCAGTCTAAAAATACTCTCACGAATAGGTTAAGGAGCGAGATGAGGTAAGGGTTGCAGAGCAGAGTTGTTTGGGGTGTTTTTTTTGTGGCAGTGGAGTTGTTGATTGCTGTCGATGTGCGTATGTGTGTGTTTATTCTTTTATTTTGAAAGTATCTTATGATTACAGTTTCTTACATCGGGTCGGTTTGCTTTTAATTTTTTAATTTAATTATTGTGGAGGGCTTATAATTTTGGAAAGCATTTAAATCAGTTAAAATGTTTAAAAATCAGCAGCTTCCCGGATGTTGACCCACCTAGCCATCCTCATCCCAATCCCGTGTGCCTTATCGGTCTGACACACCTGTGTCAGCGAAGACACGCTAGAATAAGGTCTGACAAATAACTGTCAGTGAAGACATACACGAGTGAAGTCTGACACATGACTGTGTCAGTGAAGACACACCACGCAAGAACACCTCATTTTGTGTACTACAACAACGACCAGTTACCAAAGAGCCGTTGTGCACGCTGAATAACAAATGCCGTCAAAACAACGAGCAAAGCCTGTTGGTGGCAAATTTACTGATGATGTCGTAGCAATCAGCCATCCCCTTTTCTAGAGGAGGTGATGTCACTGATGCATGCTATTCTGTGCACAACCGGGATTCCCTGTACTGACTGAGTCATTCCATTCCTTGTAAAGAGTGATAATTTGGAATTCCATATACCGCTCCGTTTTACATGGTATTTAGACAACCTTTAATGTGAGATAATGACTGAAACATGCACAGGAAATGAGCAAAACGCTAAACCTGAAAACCAATTAGAAATAAATCATTTCTAAATGGTTCTGAATGATAACATTATAGAAACGACTCTTTGTCGAGATGGTGGAATTATAACATTTAAAAATAACCCGGTTTTTTCCTTATAAAATGGCTTTGTAGAAATGGGCCGTACTTTGTATAGTGGAATGATAGCGATGTATTATTTTTAAAAGCATGACTTTGAGTGGAAATACATCCTATAATTGAAAAGTTCAAATGATACTGAATGGTGATTAGCATGCAAGAAATGAACAATGCATTTCTGTGTATGCAAATGATAACACGATATCAATGGCAGATCCTTTAATAGTTGTGAGTGGTAACACAAAAGGAATGTCAGGCCTTTGTACGACAGTGACAGGTAACACAACAGGAATGTCAGATCTTTGTATGACACTCATTGGTAGCACTATAGGAATGTCAAGTATGTATATGACGGTGACTGGTAATACAAGAGGAATGTCATGACGTTATATGACACTGACTGGTAACACGAAAGGAATATCAGATCTTTGTACAACACTGACTGGTAACACAACAGGAATGTCAGGACATTATATGACACTGACTGGTAACACGAAAGGAATATCAGATCTTTGTACAACACTGACAGGTAAAACAACAGGGGTGTCAGATTTTTGTATGACACTGATTGGTAGCACATCCGGAATGTCAAGTATGACGCTGACTGGGAGTACCACAGGTATTTCTGGACATTATACGACACTGACAGAAACACAACAGTCATTTGGTGGTTGTGTCAACTCCCTCGTGTCCCATCTTATCGTGAAGTGCAGCCAACATTTCAGGCTTCAAGATCGCTGGCAGGACCAATTGGCAAAAAGGACCTAAGTATGGATCCCGTACTTTCCTGTATAACACTCCATTCTCCATCACCAGCCTATCAAACTGGTGGATCAGCTTTGCACATTTGGCTGCAATCCCTTAGGGGCTAGAGGTTGGGGCCAAGTGTTGAGGAGTGTACCTATGATGGCAACATCCTGCTGCATACTTGCCAGAGCCTCTGTCGAGTACCTTTAGTGTAGGTCTTTACTTGTGAGGTCATGGTCAGACTGCTGTGGATGTTGTTAGGGGTTGGTCATATTGTCATCTGCTGATATGTTGTGACACCATGCCTCCTGGATACAAGCGATGTGTGCAGGAATAACAGTCACATTGTCCGTCATTGTCTCAGAACTGGCCCCTGAGTCGAAACAAAGCATCTGCTGGATTCTGCTTCCCTGGGCGATATCAATATCAAGTTGGGACAGTTGGGCAGCCGTACGTTGTTCAATGGCATCCAACCTGGCTGTTCTAAAATGTGTCAATACGTTATTAAGTAGTGGTGGAATTTGTCTGCTTCAGCCCATTTCAAAACCAGCATCTCCATTTTCATGCTACTGTAATTTGCCTTTTTCTGTTCATTGGGATGGAGTCATCAACTAACAAATGCAATGGCCTTCACTCGCCCATCTGGCTGCTCCTGTGACAAAATGGCACTAAGACCTTCATAGTAAAGTCTGAGTGGAGTCTGCAAATCCAAGAACTTGGGCAACGGTGAGAGCTGTCTTTAAGGTGTGAAATGCATTTTGATGGGATGAATCCCAGAAGTGGTAAATGGTTTTCAAGTTCTTGGCTTTAGGGTCACTTTTGCCACACTTTTTTGCCACATCTTCTTGATGTTCTCGGTTTTTGGAGGATTCCTGTGGAGCCTTCCTCTCTTTTCCCGCAGAGATGGTACTAGAGGGGCGTGCTACTGCTTTTGGTTATATAAGTTCAAAAACTATTATACTATAAGACATACAGTTCTTCGCATTGAGTCATAACACGCTAGATATTAACATTACTTATATCAGTGATATATTTATAAACTAAAAATCTGAATATCAAATGTAGAATTGTAAACTTCAATGTGAATAATTATGACTACAAAAGTACATGGGTTTGTGAGTCTGTGTGGGTTAGAGGTGGGGTGTATAATTGAGTGAGTGTATTTGTTTGTGTTTGCTGGGCATGTGTAGGGTTTGTTAATTTGCGTGTATGGAATTTTGGTTGTGTGCATATACGTGTGATTTTAGCGAATACCTGCGTGCGGATGTGTACGTGCACTTGTGCATACGTGTGAGTGGCATATGAATATCAAATTAGAGGTGGTGGGTTCAGAATTAGCTTCGATATTATTAATCGACCTTGACATCTGAGCGAAAAGATTCAAAACACAATCTACCTTCTCGTTATCTCTCACCATGCACAGAATAATATTTCGTTGTTTGGCTCTGTAGGGAGTAAATAACGAGAGCATGAAGCTAAGCGTGTGTCTGTGTTTACTGTGGACAGGACACAGTACAGTCATTTTTCTAAGTGTGTAAACAGATATAGTCTGTCTGAGACTAAATAGATATAATCTGTCTGAGATTGTAAAACATATAGGCCTGCGGTCGACTCAATCTTTCTGACACTGTAAATAGACATAGCCTGTCTCGAGATTGTAGGCTTGTACAGTCCAGTCAGTCTGTCTGAGACTGTAAGTAGATATAGTCTTTGTGAGACTGTTAACATACAGTCCAGTCAGTCTGTCTGAGACTGTAAGTAGATATAGTCTTTGTGAGACTGTTAACATACACAGTCAGTCTGTCTGAGACTGTAAGTAGATATAGTCTTTGTGAGACTGTTAACATATACAGTCCAGTCAGTCTGTCTGAGACTGTAAGTAGATATAGTCTTTGTGAGACTGTTGACTGTTATACAGTCCAGTCAATCTGTCTGAGACTGTAAGTAGATAATAGTCTTTGTGAGACTGTTGACTGTTATACAGTCCAGTCAATCTGTCTGAGAATGTCGACAAATATAATCTAGTAAGTCTAAGATAGTATACAGCCCAGCCAGTCTGTCTGAGACTGTCAATAAACATTGGCCAGTAAGTTTTTTCGAGACTGTGTATGAAACAGGAAGTCTTTCAGCATCTGCAAACAGAACTATTTTAGCCAGTCTGTCTGCATCTGTAAACAGAAATATTTTAGGTAGTCTGTCTGCATCTGTAAACGGAAATATTTTAGCCAGTGTATCTGCATCTGTAAACAGAAATGTTATAACTAGTCTTTCTGCATCTGTAAATAGAAATATGTTAGCCACTCTTTCTGCGTCAGTAAACAGAAATATTTTAGCCAGTTTTTCTGAGACTGTCAACAGCTATAATTTAGCCAGTCTTTCTCAGGCTGTAAACAGATATATTTTAGACAGTTTTTTTCTGAGGCTGTAAAGAGAATATTTTAGCCAATCTTCTGGAAGCTGTAAACATAATTTTAGTCCATCTTGTTGAAGCTGTAAGCAGATATATTTTAGCCATTCTTTCTCAGGATGTAAATGGAAATATTCTAACCAGTCTTTCTGAGGCTGTAAAGAGATATGTTTTAGCCAACCGTTTTGAAGCTGTAAACAAATATATTTTAACCAGTCTTTCTGAGGCTGTAAACAGATAGATTTTAGATGAAAAACCTCCACTATAAGTCGAATAACTAATATTATAGTTAATGCTTTAAATGAGACAAAGAGGCACTTTGCACTCAGTTTTACTCGAAGTGAGGTAACTCACCATACATAGCTGTTAAGTCATGAGATCCTCAAGTTATTGCTCAAGTAAATGAGACCTACAAAGGTGAGTTGAGCATCAAGTGTCTGGAGACCCACAAATTACTGTTATCATAGATGAGACCCTCAAGTTATTGCTCAAGTAAATGAGACCTACAAAGGTGAGTTGAGCATCAAGTGTCTGGAGACCCACAAATTACTGTTATCATAGATGAGACCCTTAAGTGTGAATTGAACATATAGTGTCGGGATAGCCACACATCTGAGGTGACATAAGTCATGTCTTTACAACAGCCAGAAGATCCACAAGTCATGTATTTACATAAGCCAGAAGATCCGCAAATCATGTCTTTATATAACCAGAAGATCAAAAAGTCATGTCTTTACATAAGCCAGAAGATCCACAAGTCTGTAAGTGAAGAGGCCCGCAAGTTAGTGCTTTA
This sequence comes from Sinotaia quadrata, assembly GCA_028829895.1. Classification (NCBI taxonomy): domain Eukaryota; kingdom Metazoa; phylum Mollusca; class Gastropoda; order Architaenioglossa; family Viviparidae; genus Sinotaia; species Sinotaia quadrata. Next base: position 41,190,420 of record CM054181.1, on the reverse strand, counting down.
AGTTTCTGAGACTTACACATTTGTGCAGTCGTCACTAGATAATGCTCCAAGTGCAAAGACCCATTTCTCGCTGGCTAATGTTCCAAGTGCAAAGACCCATTTCTCGCTGGCTAATGTTCCAAGTGCAAAGACCCATTTCTCGCTGGCTAATGTTCCAAGTGCAAAGACCCATTTCTCGCTGGCTAATGCTCGAAGTGCAAAGACCCATTTCTCGCTGGCTAATGCTCCAAGTGCAAAGACCCATTTCTCATTGGATAATGCTCGAAGTGCAAAGACCCATTTCTCGCTGGCTAATGCTCCAAGTGCAAAGACCCATCTCTCGACGGATAATGCTCCAAGTGCAAAGACCCATTTCTCGCTGGATAATGCTCCAAGTGCAAAGACCCATCTCTCGACGGATAATGCTCCAAGTGCAAAGACCCATCTCTCGACGGATAATGCTCCAAGTGCAAAGACCCATCTCTCGACGGATAATGCTCCAAGTGCAAAGACCCATCTCTCGACGGATAATGCTCCAAGTGCAAAGACCCATTTCTCGACGGATAATGCTCCAAGTGCAAAGACCCATTTCTCATTGATAATGCTCCAAGTGCAAAGACCCATCTCTCGCTGGATAATGCTCCAAGTGCAAAGACCCATCTCTCGACGGATAATGCTCCAAGTGCAAAGACCCATCTCTCGACGGATAATGCTCCAAGTGCAAAGACCCATTTCTCGTTGCTTGATGAGTGTCGCTCGTAACTGTCGGCCATTTAACTACTGACCAACTCGCTTGTCACCTTTCTTCTCACGAGCCCGATTTGACTGATTCATGGTTATCTGTAGAGACCGGAACACACACACACACGCACGCACGCACGCACACACACTCAAACACATACACACACACTAACTAACTTACACACTGATACACACCTAACAGTCTCATTATGAATGCCATTCAAGTATATTCACCCTCTCGGGTCATTCATCGCTATGATCACTGATGGTGTAAAAAGAATTTATCTGCGAGAGCTATTTCAGTCAGACGATTTGACCCAACGCCCCCTAACCTACCTGCTATTGTGACTGGGAGTGGAATATAATACCGTACTTCCTCCATATATCATTCTAGTAGTATGTGTGGATGAAAACTCTTAAATTAGAGTTGGGTTCTATTCTCTTTCATATCGACCTTACCTGTCAGTGGCTGGCCGGGTGGAAGAAATAAACAGTGACACTTATCGTTATATATGTGTGGGTCATATCACTAGATGGAAGGGTGTACGCTCTTTGCAATTCATATACCTTCTCATTTTAAAGGCCTTCCGGGATTAATTTCAACAAAAGCGTCTCTCATTACGAGATGAAGAATTGGGTGACGTCACATGTCGGAAAGCAAATATTAAATTTCAATAGTCTTGCTAGTCTTTCTGAAGTACTGCGCTTGTATTAAAGGAGTTTAGACTTCAAATTCAAAGAGCAGCACTCCCTGACTATCAAATTTGAAGACTTTTAATGGACTCATTTTTGTTCGACTTAATAATCAAATGATGCTTCTCTTTTGTTATCATATTTGTCTATGAGTAGCCAATCTTTCCACTGCTTGTTTTCACCCGCCATTGGAAGTTTCAACCAATCAAGCTTTGAATTACTGCATCACTGTGTCATTGGATCACAGAATAAGAACTTTGTAGATTTATCTTTCTCTATGACTCACTTTGTTGTTGTTGTTGAAAGTGCGTTCTTACAACTTTTCTATGAATTTAAACTACATTTCATCAAGCATACAATTAAAGAAATCAATTATGAATAACATATACATCGTATCCTATTTGATTAGCGAAAATGTTTTAATAAGTCTATGCATCCGTGAAGGAGAACTTTGGTTTTTTATCATGTGAGGGAACAGGATGATCACGTGAGAAGACAGGAGACTGTTGATCTATTTGCTCTATGTAAACATGCTGTCTTATTTTTATTTCTTCTTGAATACATTTATTGTTGATACTTAGACCACTCGCGTTAGGATGAGGAAAAGTTGTGCCTTCCATTTAAAATAAGAAATTCCCCTAAAATTATTTTACAAGATTTATCATTAATGGCTGGTCAAATTTCACCAGGTGAATCCGTAACCCGGGGTATCAGTGGTTGCTGAACACCTTACCGACTTACAGGATATTATTTTTTATCTTCTTCTGCCAGAATAGATTCAAAATTGCATTTTTAACCAACTTTCGGAACTGGGGCATGCGTGGCCCGACGTCTGACCTTCAGTTGAGAGTCGGTATGCTTCAGTTCTTTTCTTTTTTTTTTTTTTTTTACTACAGCAGGTCTGTTATATATTTTACTAGTTTCCATGACAACTGAGCAATTTTGCCTTCACCGCGGTGCTAGCACTTGCTCTATTTTCGTATTTACTGTCAGATAACTTTAGGCTCGCTAACAAACTACCCAAATCTAACCTTGATACTGGCTAGGTTGAAACCCGACACTTCCATACGAAACATGTTGGTATTGATGCAATGTAGTCTGACAGTCTATACTTTCCAGTCGAGTAGTGCGGCCCACAGGCTCAGGATCCATTTTCATTACCGCTACTCTCTACGGGACTGTAAACCAGTTCCACCACGTAATTGGCAGCAAAGGCTACGCGACTAGCTTTGGTCGCGGAAGACTACACAACCCGCCAGCTCGCTCTTGCGTCAGCTTGAGGATTTCTTCTAAGTCCGCAAAGTTTGCGATAGTTCATCGATCGCCTGGCCCCAGAGTCGGCCAGAGTGGAACGTGCTGCGCGAGATTATTACTCCACAACTTGCGCAACATGAAGTCACTGCCGAGATCTTCAAGGTCGTTATGCGCACGGTCCTTGGCGGCTCGAGTTACGTGTACAAGGTCATTGCGATGCGCGCGCAGCCTAGTTGGGGAAAGGGAGAGAAGACAAAAGACTCCAACTTTATGGTGATCGGTGACTATTGCGTGTGACTTCCGCTGCGCTGCCTGCATTCTTTCATTCAGGCACTGCCACAACTCCAGAAGTGCTTGTTACAACTGTGTCCCATTGATCCCTGTTTCTAGACCGTCAGTTGTGGAACTAAAAAAGAGTCCGGGCTTAAGGAAATCGTAGACTGTTATACTATAGTTTTGTGTGATCTGTCAGTTAAAGACATTGATACTGTATTTTATATGAACTATAGTCATTTTACAGACTGGTACTGTATTCCTCCCTGAACTATGGTCAGCAAATGGTATTATCTGGTACTGTAGTGTTGGGTATATTCATCATTCAAGCAGTTTATCAATTTCAACATCAACAAAACTATCATTGGGTATATTCATCATTCAAGCAGTTTCATTTATCTAAGAAGGTAAAAATAAACCAACAAACCTACATTACATTTGAAACACAGTATTATGGATTTTAGTAAGATTCTTAAACAATGTAAATACTCTTAAGTTTACATCAATTTTGTTGCTAATGCTTGAGGCTTGCGAGGATTTATTGTCAATTAAAATTAAAACTGTTTAGATTCCAACAGGCCCGTTTGTTCATCTATGCTCACCTCTCTGAGTTTTGTCGAGTTAAAATTAGAATTGTCTAGGCAAGAGGCCACTTTGTTCATCATTGTTCACTTCATGCATTCTTGTCAAGTTAAAATTAAAGCTCTCTAGGTTCCAACAGGCCACTTTATTCACCAATGTTCACTTCATACATTCTTGTGAAGTTAAAATTAAGCTCTCCTTATTCAAACAGGCCAGTTTGTTCATCATTGTTCACTTCATACATTCTTGTGAAGTTAAAATTAAAGCTCTCCTTATTCAAACAGGCCAGTTTGTTCATCATTGTTCACCTCAAAGATCGTTAAGGTCGTTGCATTTTGACCTGATGATTTACCCTTGAAGAAATCCCCACCCCATCTATGTAATTTATTAATTTTTTTCCTTAAGCCGTGCCTGGATTGTACAGTTTAATCTTTTCAGTCAGGTGACCTTATCAATTGTGTCCAATGGATCTTGCTAATGGACTGTTCACTGCTGCACGACCATTTATATGACAGTCAACTGACGTCATTGTCAAGACTCTGTAAGACTAGTTATATGACAGTAAATCTTAACGTCATTGTTCTTTGTACAACCCCAATTGTATGACAGTCAAACTTACGTCATTGTACTTTGTACGACCACTTACGTCATCGTACTTGGTACGACCAATTGTATGACAGTCAATCGTACGTCATTGTACTAAGACTTTGTACGACCAGTTGTATGACAAACTCACATCATTGTATTTTGTACGATCAGTTGTTTGACAGTCAAGCTTATGTTATACTTTGTACGACCAATTGTATGACAGCCAAGCTTAGATCAGAATACTTTGTACTACCAGTTGTTTGACAGTCAAGCTTACGTCATTGTGCTTTGTACGACAAGTTGTATGACATTCAAGCTTACATCATTGTACTAAAACTTTGTACGATCACTTGTATGACAGTCAAACTTACAGCATTGTACTTTGTACGATCAGTTGTATGACAGTCAAGTTTACGTCAAAATACTTTGTACGACTAATTGTATGACAATGAAGCTTATGTCATTATACTTTGTACGACCAGCTGTACGACAGTCAAGTTTACATCATAATACTTTGTATGACCAATTGTTTGACAGTCAAGCTTATGTCATTATAATTTGTACGACCAATTGTATGACAGCCAAATTTAGTCATTGTACTATGACTTTGCACGACCAATTGTATTACAATCAAGCTTACGTCATTGTTTAAAGACATTGTATGACCAGTTGTATGAGTCAATCTTATGTTATTGTACTAAGACATCATATGAACAAGTGTATGACAGTCAAGCTTACGTCATTGTACTAAGACTTTGAACGACCAAGCACAGCTATAGGTGCATGACATTAAATCTTGTCATTGTACTATGACTCTGTAAGATCAGTTGTAGATATTAGATTTTATGTCTTACACTTAGATTTTTAACGAGTAAGCATGGTGTACTGCTTGCTTGTGGCTAATGTCGTGGCATTGCAAGTTAGACTGTGTACTTGATTTTTATCACTCACTCTTTCTAGTACTTAATCAGTGTTTCTGTATCCAGTCTTGTACAACCAGTGTTTTATCCGTCCGTAGAACATGGCGAGTAAATAAATCCATACAACTATGTCTGTAATTGCATATCCATACAACAGTATGCATAATTATAATCCTTACAACTTTTTAATTACATATCCATATATCCTTGTGTGTAATGAGGCATCTCTTCAGCGTTGGGTTTGATTATATAACCTTACAACATTGTCTAGAATTACTTATCACTACAGTACTGTGAAAAATTGTGTCCTGCAGAACTATGTATAATTATGTATCCCTGCAGTGCTATGTAGTTGTGTATCCCTGCAGCACTGTATGTAATGTATATAATTATGTATCCCTGTAGCACTGTAAACTCACGGCAAATACATGTGCCACTGTTGAGAATTGCTCTGTGGATCACTTTTGCCAGTCAACTGTAGAAAGAGAAGGACACTGATTACATGAATATCGACTATCGTGATAAGTACACTGCTGTGCCTGGCATAAAAACACAACACAAACAAGCCCACGCAGTCTGTATACTGCTTTATGGTTTGTTATTCCAGACATAAATCTGCTCAGATACGTCTAAACTAAGCGTTTATCGAACAAACATGCCATTCAGATAAACATAATGAAAACAAACGCTGACAAGTTACAAGTGATTTATTTGTTTTATGTTTGCAAGGCGTAAATACGCATTCTAAATAATTGTATATCTAATGTATATCTAAAAGGAGCACTTGTTTTACAACATAAATTGCAATTTCACTAGCGTCCACCCTCACAGAAAGACAGACGACGGTCTGGTTGGGTATGATCGCGCCTCACTGCGTCTTGGTGAGTAGACGTCCAAAAATAGGGCCGCCTCTTGTCTGTTCTGCTGGAATGGGGCTCTGTTGCTTGTTGCTTACATTCTCGTCACCTCTTTTATCTTTCTCGTTTACGGCGTTGTCTTTATCTCGACAGACTTGCTCGCCGCGAGCTTACACAACACAGACACTAACACGAATGCTCACATATGAACACTAACGCGCGCGCGCACGCACACACACACACACACACATTAAACCAAAGACTTTTTCATTTCATTTCACATTAGATTAAAACGAGATATCCATTCAAGTTTTTATTTGACAAAAAACTTCACACAGCTAACAAAATTCATGTACTTTCCTTTTATGGAAAATTAAAGAAAAGTGTATACGGTTTGTATTTAAACGCGAACAATTACATTGTTTCACTTTTATTCTTTTTTTTCAAAGCGGGACGAAAACTAACCACTAATTTACACACGCGCACGCATACACGCTGATTCAGTACTACGGTTACAGATAGACGTCACCAACAATTTAAAGCTTTGCAGTGGATTACTGAAGATTGTTATACTGTGATTGTGTCTCATACTAGTCACACGGGTTGTTTGACTGCCCAGCATAAGTGATTGTTGGCACAGATTGTTCACCCAGTGGATAAATTTCTCCATACCTACCTGTTCCATCGTTATCAAGAGCTTAACTTGTACTACTCCCACGGCAAGCTGCTAATTACATCCCTCATATACGCAATTGTTCACGGCCTGTCTCGGTTCACGGCCTGTCTCGGCTCACGACCTGTCTCGGTTCACGGCCTATCGCGTTGACTGACTATGTATAAATGGAGATGACATCCAATGATAGCAAGCGCTGCCGATGTGTCGCTAGCGGAAGTTTCAATGTGAAAGACCAGTTTAACATAACTGTGCTGAAGACTATGTGTTGGAAAGCATTCATTATTTTTAAAATATGCCTTACTTAACATTGTAAATTATATAATCATATTCATGTTATTAGACATTTATAATAATAATTATCGTTGCTAAAATTGGGTAAGGAAAAAGTATTGTATATTTTAAATGCTTAAAATAAACTTTCTTGACAATATTAATTTGTAACATTACACTTAGAAAATACAATCAATAAATGATGTCAACAGTATGTATCATATGTAAAAACAACTTTGTTGAAAAATTCTAATCAATGCTCTTGTTTTAAATTGTAAGTATTTCACTTCATGTTTATTATTTTGTTACTCAAAATCAAAGACATACTACAGAAAATGTATCCACTGTTTTTTATATATATACATGTTCTTGTAGTGTGTGTGTGTGTTTGTGTGTGTGTGTGTGTGTGAAGGTGTTTACTCTGTCACTATTGAAAGTTTTAGTTCAGTTATTTGGGGAAAAACCAGTCGTTGAAAACAACAGTACTGTAGGCAATGTGCTGAGAAGCATTCATTATAATTATTAATAAAATATGTTACATATACATACACTTGTTATACAGAGTCTTTTTTTCTCAAGGTAAAAAATATATCTTTGAAAGAGTGTATGTGTGTGAAAATTTACTAAAAATAAATATACTAAATATAATTTCCCCTCATATTACTTTGTTTAAAGCATACTCTTCTAACTTTGTCAGTGTAAACTTAAATCATAATTAACATCATAATTACTTTTGTATTTCACTATAGCATATATTAATATAGGGGAAAATCAGATTATAGAAAATCTCAAAACTGTGTATAAAGTATTAGACTGGTAGGTGTAGAAGTGGTTTACAACTAAAATAAGTCTGTATTGATGCATTTCAAGGGTTATTAGATACTAGAGTCACCACATTACAAATGCGTGTAAAGTATTAGATTGGTATATGTAGAAGTGGTTTACAGTTGTAACTAAAAATAAGTCTGTATTGATGCATTTCAATGGTTATTAGATACTAGAGTCACCACATTACAAATGTGTGCACATTTTGATAGAATGTTTTATTAACAAGCAGCTTTTGCATGGGTGAGGTACAATCACATTTCATTTAAATTAAGGGCCTTGTTTCTTGCGTACTTAGATTACCTTAATCATATGTTTCTTCTTTGATATAATTTAATGGGTAAAATCACAATTCTTAATTATAATTTGACATGAAATATTAGGTTATTGTTAACATGAAATATTAGGTTATTGTATTCTTCAAGTTAAAGGTTCCAAATAATTTCAAGAAAGTTTAATTTGTACACAAAATATACAGAATATACTTTATTTCTAAATATTAAAACTAAAATAGTTATAAGAAATGTCTAATAAAATTCATTAGATTTGAATTTATAATTTACAACTAGCATTATAAATATTTTTTTTTAAAGTGCTCTGCCATTCTTATGAAAAGCTACCTATATAAACTGGCTAAAAATTAATTATCTTATGAAAAGCTACCTCTATAAACTGGCTAAAAATTAATTATCTTATCAGATCTATGTAACCGTACTAGTGGTATGAGTTCTACCTTTACATAGTGATATATCAGTACAGCTAAGTAGATAGGGAAACTCAACAATAATAGTGCTATTGGTATGAGTTCTACCTTTACATAGTGATATGTCAGTACAGCTAATTAGATAGGGAAACTCAAAAATAAGAGTGAAAAATCAGATTTGATATCCATGGTTTAAAATGTAAAAGGATAATAAATATGTTTAATTAATTAAAATTTACTTCAAATTATAATTAAGAATAATTATCTTTACTCATTCACACTATATCGAGAGGTCGCATGTCATTTTCCCTACACGTTTCATTAATACACTGATACAGGTGATAATAGTTTAAATTAAGATATGATGTGTCAGCCATCAAGCATGTTTTTAAAATGCCTGATCAGAATCATATTACTTCATCTTACTAAACTGTTATGAAAATGCTTTTGTATTTATTTATTTATTTATTCTGACTGGTTTACAGAAGAGACATAGTATGCAATAGCTCTGAAATGAATTTAAAAAAAAAAAATTAAATATTAGCTTCCAATGATACGACCAGGACAGCAAGAGGATATTACGTCATTATGAAGGGCAGAGCACAATACAGAGGACAACATTGTACAATAAAACCAATAAAGAACACCAAACTGAAAATGATACCTGCTCTTGGGAAATTGGGTTTAAGCAAAGATCTTAGTGGAGCTTTTGGGACCGTCTGAATTATTTTTTAATTTTAAATTAGAAATATGTTTTTAAATACTTCGTTGTGTTATAACTATGTTACTGTTTTTCTTGCTAGATTTTTCTTGGTGCACTAAATGAATTCTAGCTTTAATAATAAATCTAGTTGGCAGAGTTCACCAAATCTTGTTTATTGTGTTAATAATAAGTATTAACGATAATCTAAAGGTAGGTACGGATAAATATTACTTTGGTTTTACTATTACATTTTCATGTATTAATGAATTGCAGTTTGTTTGGTTGGTTTTTCTTTGTTTGGGGGTCGTTTTTTTTTGTTTTTGTGTTTCTTTGCGGAGTATTATTATTTGATGCCTTAATAATAATCATTGTTTGTTAAATAATCGAATCGTGCTTGATATGTAAAAATAAGTGTATTTCTTGTATCATTAAATCGTGCTTGATATGTAAAAATAAGTGTATTTCTTGTATCATTAAATCATGCTTAGTGCGCTAAAATCTTTGTTTATTTTACCATTGAATTCTGCTTGTTGTGGTACTAATTCTTGTTTGCTGTAACATTGAATATTCATGATTAAATTAATTATCTTATTTTTGTATTAAAATTATTATGCTTTGCGTACTAAGAATTATTTTTTGGATCCATTAATCCATTTTGATAGGTGTACTAATTAATCTTATATATTATCTTGCTTAATACACTAATGAATCTCATTTGATGTACTAATAAATCTTACTTGCTGCACTAATGAATCTCATCTGGTGTATTAATAAATCTTGTTTGGTGTGTTAATGAGTTTTGTGCTGGTGTACTCATGACTCTTGTTTCCTGTGTTAATGAATCTTGCCAGGAAGATAATAAATCTTCTATGCTGTAGTAATGAATCGTTAAATCGGTGTACCCATGAATCTTGTTTGGTGTGTTAATGAATTGTGTTTGGTGCATTAATGAATCTTGCTTTACAAGTAATGAATCTAATTTAGTACACTATAAAATCTTACTGGGAGTACTTATGACTTTTGCTTGCTGTGATAGTGCGTCTTGTTATTGTAATGAATTTTGCTTGAAGTACTAATTAACTTACTTGATATACTAATAAATCTTGTTATTGTAATGAATTTTGCTTGAAGTACTAATTAACTTACTTGATATGCTAATAAATCTTGTTATTGAAATGAATTTTGCTTGAAGTACTAATTAACTTACTTGATATGCTAATAAATCTTGTTATTGTAATGAATTTTGCTTGAAGTACTAATTAACTTACTTGATATACAAATAAATCTTGTTTGAAATACTAACGAATCTCACTTGCGCATTAATGAATCGTTCTTGGTGTCCTAATGAATAATCCACTTGGTGAACTAATGGATAATCATACTTGGTGTCCTAATGAATAATCCACTTGGTGAACTAATGGATAATCATACTTGGTGTCCTAATGAATAATCCACTTGGTGAACTAATGGATAATCATACTTGGTGTAATAATGAATAATCTACTTGGTGTACTAATGAATAATCATACTTGGTGTCCTAATGAATAATCTACTTGGTGAACTAATGGATAATCATACTTGGTGTAATAATGAATAATCTACTTGGTGTACTAATGAATAATCATACTTGGTGTAATAATGAATAATCTACTTGGTGTACTAATGAATCGTACTTGGTTTACTAACGAATAATTGTTAGATTTTTTTTTGTATAGACTTAGGATATAGCATTATAATAATTTTATTATTTTATCACTAGTCTTAATCTTTCTTTCAGTTGAGCGACGATATATAAGAATTTAGATAGTGTTCGTTCAGTTCTATATGACTACTACACACGTATACGATGACGCCCATCCGGAAATGACGTCACTAAATTAGAAAAAAATGACTCCCTTAAAGTGATGAAAGGAGGGCTAGTAACTGGTCAAGGGAATTCCACAGCACGCATTCAACGTGTTCATTGCGGATTTACCTGGTAGAATGCCATGGCAACGCTTCAAGGGTGTCATGGGAGGGCATATACTCATCTCATCTAGAAGGAATCAACACTACAAACTTTCAGACACTACATTAACTACACACTACACCAGCTACACAATACACAAACTAAACACTACATCAACTACACACTACACCAACTACACCTACGCCAACTACACACTGCACCAACTACACACTACGCCAGCTGTAAGGTGGTGGTTTCACAGCAAAGCAAGGACAAGGACAAGGACAAACTTTCAACTCGTACGCTTCATTCGAAATGTGGACAACTCACCACACTCACCACACGATCCACGTCCTATTTTTCACCTTTCGCCAGCATCAATGCTACTACTCTCGTTCCCATCCGCCAAACCGGTAAACCCACGGTGGTACACACCGTACAGTGCAAGAGCACAAACATGTACACGCACTCAACTATCAAGCTTACAGGTAAACAGACATCACACTAAATAGGACAGCTCCCATTGGCACAAAGGTTGGTAGGTAGGTCTGAAACCGGCTGGTCTTATGCCTGTGGTTACAATCACACAAAAAAAATCTAGATCAAATAGAGGACAGTTGTGGATCAGCACCTGTCCGAACGGGGAAAAAAATATCAACTCTACAGCCAGTCGCCGCCAGCACTACGCTAAATAATTAATGCCATCTGCACAACCACGCCTCCCGCCCTCTTCAGAATCATGAGAGAAGAGGAAGTCCTCGCAGGTGCCATCCAAGATCGGCAACATCTAAGGATGAAAAGCTTACTACAGCTCCATTGAAAAAAGAAGTCAACCACAATATTTTTTTATTTTTTTTTAAAGGAAAAAGAAAATAAAGTTCAAGGGCCGGAGAGAGAAAGAGTGCAGTCATGTTTTGAGAATAGAGTGGCTGTAATTTCAGAAGAATTGTCTGGATTTAAACAACTGGTAGACTCATATTTTGGAAATATAACTTCATTGTTGAGAAAGGATAATTTCGCTCCCACGACCTGTAGAATCATATTTGGAATTACATCTTCGTTGTCGGGGAAAAAACAATTTATCTCTGTTGCCTGAGAAAGATACATACGTAGACCTGGTGCTACCCGCCTGTTACACTTCGAGACCCATGTCACATCATCAGTGTGGTCGCATTTCTGCTGTATATTTTCCCACCTGTTCCTCTGTCGTATTAACTGTCACTTTACCACAGTTCAACATCCATCAATGGGCATTGTTTTTTGTTTTTGTTTTTTTTTGTTTGGTTTGGTTTTGTTTTTTTTGGTTTTTTTTTTAGTTGTCGTGTGAACGTGTTGACTTTATTTACCTGAGTTGAAAGTGTATCGTAGTTATTACTGTATTTTTAGTTCCTCCCTTTCCCAGGGTAAGTGAACTTGACACAAAGTTCATATCGTGTTGATTGTTAGTTTTGTTAATAATGTTTCTAATATTGATTTCATTTTTTTTTTCTGGTACTGAGTGCATGGGTACGCGCAGTTGTTGTGGGTATTTTTTGTTTGTTTGTTTGCTGGTTCTACACAGGTAAAGGCTACTTTATCTCACATTTTGTCACGAGTTCACACACACACACACACACACACACACACAAACACACACTTAACACACACATAGATACACACAAACCTATGCAGTTTGTGCAAGCGCTATCACAACTATTAGTTTAAATTTTATGCACTTTTTCCTATGACAGTAATAATGAATTTGACTTGGATTACTAATGAATCTTTTTCCTAGGACAGTAATAATGAATTTGACTTGGATTACTAATGAATCTTGTTGATGCAATAATAAATCGTATTTGGAAAACTAACGAGTCTTACTTGCCATATTAACGAATCTTTCCACATATATTAATTAGTCTTAATTGATGTACTGTTAGTCTTAATTGATGTACTAATTAGTCTTAATTGATGTACTAATTAGTCTTAATTGATGTACTGTTAGTCTTAATTGATGTACTAATTAGTCTTAATTGATGTACTATTAGTCTTAATTGATGTACTAATTAGTCTTAATTGATGTACTAATTGGTCTTAATTGATGTACTAATTAGTCTTAATTGATGTACTAAGGAGTCTTATTTGGTGTACTGATGAATCTTACTTGGTGTAGTAATGAATTTTAGTTAAGAGTATTCTTTCGCTTTTAATTCTTTTATTGAAAAACAAATCATTCTTGTGTTTGACTTTAATAGTTACTGAAATTTTAAAGGTACTGTCTTCACACACACATTAAAAAAAAAAAAAACACGTTAAAAATAGCAAATGGGCTGAAGAAGAATTTTACTGCCCTCTTATTTCGTCATTTTATTAACGCTAGCCATTCTGTCTGTTCAAATTTTAAATTTTCTTTCCGTATTACGCTAATGTACCCAACATGACCGGGTTGACTGTAAGTGACACATTTCCTTCTCAAATGAGCATTAACTTGGATTGTGGAAGCATAACTAGGCCTGAAATGTCAGCAATAAAGAGTGTTAGACAAGGCTTTGTACCTGTGTACACACCCACCAGTTTTTCTTCTCCAATGCCTGAAGCTTGCTAAAAAGCCTTGCTAGCATTTGCCTGTCCGTCTGGAATGTGCATTCCACTCTTTCAAGTACAGATGTCACCACTCTTTGTCTATGTCGACAGATTGGATTGTTAGACGCGTGCGGTGGACACCTAGCCAGAATACTCAAACCTAATTGTTTTTTTTTTCTTCTTCATCTCCAAGCTGAAACTACGCCGATCGGTCGTTGTCATTCAGAATACGTCGTTAGTATATTATATGTTTATTTTTTTTCTTTCTTACCTGCAGTGTTCGTTCTAGATTTCTGCCTAGCTATTCTACTGGTTTACAGTAAAAATCGAATTAAAATACCATATCTTCAGCATTCAGAATAATTTATACTTGACTAAAAGTTTCAAAAAAACGGTAAGAAGATCTAAGATACGTAACTCTCGCTTACATCCAATTGGAAATAAAAAGATATATTTGAGAATAATCTAACAATTCAATTAACGGATTTGAATTTTATGGCAGAGTAAATTTTGCCTATCCCTATTTCTAAACTTAATTGTTATATAAATTCTTAAATTGTTAAAGTGACCCGGTCTTGAGCACACATTATGATGGTATTTTTTGTAAGTGTCAGAGATGGAGTGAACAACTCGAGTTGAGAATATGCTAGAAATTGCTTATTCAATACAAACCAGTTCCAACTGGATGAGTAGTTTTGTTATCCAAAGGTTACGTTTTACGAGAATGAGATCAGCCAATGGGCTGAGATCAAAAGTTTCCATGCTGTAGAAAATTCTATTGTCTAAATAGGCCAGCCAATGGGCTGTGATCAAAAGTTTCCATGCTGTAGAAAATTCTATTGTCTAAATAGGCCAGCCAATGGGCTGAGATCAAAAGTTTCCATGCTGTAGAAAATTCTATTGTCTAATCACTTGAATTTGGTGTGGCAAAATGTCTGGTCATGAAAGGCGGCCATTAGCTTAATGGAGAGGTAATTGACTGATTGAGAGAGAATGGACTTGGAAATATTTTGTGCATTTTTACTGTTGATATGTTATACTTGCTTTTATGTAGAGATGTATTATGTAAGTAGACTATTATTTCTACAAATTGTGAACTATGATGCTTGTATGTAGAATGCTAAACACTTGACATTGTTTCTAGTGAACTGGTTCATAAACTATTATGTTGTATTTATTATGCTGTATGCGTGTATTGTGCTAATAAATATTGTTGCAGGAAACTGTAAATTGAGACTTGAATGTAAGAAAGAATGGAATTATAAAGGAATAAACTGGAAACAGTGTTTGTTCCCTGATTATATTTTTACAGGGGAAAAAGCAGCCTTTCTTTGTTTTATCAGAATCTCCTGGTTTACTGATTATTTAATGTTATGACCATGGTAGACATGAGTGGTGTCTGCTGCAGTGTGTAAATGTAAGGAATACACTGCACTCCATTGATGTATGGTGGCAAGGTATGCTAACTACATCAGCAATTTCTGGTACAAGGAGGTTACTGGAAATTGCTACAATTGTTGTTCTGCTTGAGGGAGGTGTTATGGCAGAGCACTGATTAGCCTTGAGAGAATAGTAGCAAATCAGTGTTCTACAATATGAGGAGAGAAATATGTGGAATTGACGTGAACAATAAATTGTGACTTTGTTACAAAAGCACATGAATAACTAGTGAGTCAGCACCTAAATGAGGTTATGTACAAACTATCATCGATTATTTCTAATAACTTCATTTCTGTTCTCTGATAAGAACTATCCTGTGGTTTGTTTTGACACCAATCTGCTGAATTGTGTGTTAGGATATAAGACTGTTTAGATATTAAAATTATTCGAACATGGTTTCATGTAAAATGTAAAGTAATCTTTTTCATTGTATTTGTTATATGTATATTTGATTGTTGATTCAATAAATTTATTGACCTTCTTACAACATATTGATAACCATATGTTGAAGAAAAAAGTGTGTGGATGAGGGCTAGCTAAATTAAGATTAAAGATGAATTTGTCTTCTCCTTTAGTAAGAAGTTTTCTACCTATGGAAATATTGTGTGACGGTAAATGTTTGTCTTTAATGTTGTGGATGGTAGAAAACATTTACAGCACCTGCATATTCGCCAAGTGAGAGAGACAACTGGTTTCTGCTGGAGAATTATTAATAACATAATTTAAGATTCTCATCACTTGTAATTAGTTATGGATGATTAATTAATTAATAATAATGACCATTAACTAGGTGGCATTGGCGTCAGAGATTTTAATTTCTATCAGATATATTTTGGATAGTTTGGCAAGTAATTTATTTAAATATTTTCGTAGGCAGGGTAACCAGCTGGTCAAAACACGCCTTCAGGGAGCGACTCTATAATTTATATTGCTTTTTTTTAAAATTTTGCACGTTTCTGTAAAGCACGCTTAATATACACCCGTCCTCACGTGCAATTCAGGAAGTTTTCATGTCATAAGTTCACTTCCTTGGCAATGGTTGTTAGGTAGGTCCGTTCTCGGTTTTACATTGGATATTTTGTTGTTGTTTATTAAATTTTTATTTCGTGTTGATGTTGCTGTTTGGTCATGCACCCGGATAAAGTCATTTACTTTGAACATATCATGACGTCACGCGTATGCAGTACTTATGTCTGTATTATCCGCCACTGGTTTTTGTGGGTCAGTTTGATATTTATTTGCTACTGGTTTTTTGTGTGTCAGCTTGGTATTTATCCGCCAGTGTTTTTTTTTAGGTCAGTTTGGTATTATCCGCCACTGGTTTTTGAGGTCAGTTTGGTATTATCCGCCATTGACGATGATGAATTTTGTGAGCGCTTTCGGCTTACCCCGATTTCGCGCTGTGGGATTCGCCACTGATTTTTTAGTCTCGCTTTTATATTTATTCCCGCCACTGATATTTACTGTGACTATTGATATTTGATCCCAATGAACCACAGTCCAATATGGCTCCAGTCTATGTTAAGCAGTCTTTAGGCTAAATAAGAGTTGGCGGGTGGATAGATGTAAGGTGAGAAGAAAAAAAGAAACATTGCAAGCAGACTGTCTAGTACGGGTTCATTTGTTTAGTGCAGTAATAGATAGCAATTATTTAGTGCAGCACTGGCTAATAGACTGTCTACTATGGATTCACTTTAGTACAGCAATGACTGTCTAGCCTGTGTTCAGTTGTTTAGTAGAGCAATGACTAGTAGACTGTCTAGTATGTGTTCAGTTGTGTAGTGTAGCAATGGCGAACCATCAGTATGATTGATTTATTTGATTGAGTGTAGGGGACGCTTCCGGCTTCCGCCGCTTTCGCGCATCAGTATGAAGTAGTGCAGCAGTAGTTATACAGTACAGCATGCTGATAACGGTAGAGGAAGTGTACCCCATTGACATGAGTGCCGGTTCTGTACCCCTACGACGACTGGCACATTTACCTGGCAACAGGCCATCTTACACTGTGTAAAGCAGTTCATCTTACATAGTAAAAAGCTATTCTTACATTGTAAATAAAACCATTTGACAGTATGTACATTTAAATCATCCGAAGATGCACTTCATAAATTCGACGCATTAAATTTGGTACACCACATTCCTACACTGTGTAAACCAAACATCCTATGTTGTGTATGTATATACCAGATATCCCAGTATACTGTAAATATACTGGTGGTGTGAATGGAACGACGGGGTGTTGTGCCGCATTCACGAAATTTGGTTCCAATAGGTCGCACTCGTACGATTCTTTGCAGACTAAATCAAACACAACACAACACAATAGCGGCTTATTTCACTGTCACATGCACTCATGAGAATGAAGCAGAAATGTCGCTACATGAATATTGTGGTAACACTAGTCATTAAACAGAAATACTCATGAGTAAACATCAATCGAATAAATACCTAGGGTATATACACATCCAGAAAGAAATCTATATAAGGGGAAGTCACTCTCCCAGGCTTAAAGTCATTCTTAGAGTGATCCATGTGTAAGGGCATCTTCCAGTCAACAGATACACATCAGATGGAGTAGCAGGATGCAAAAAACGTTGCTTGACATTTGAAGTTTTCAGTTAAAAAGTTTGAATAAAGTAATAACGTTTTCAAACAAAAATATCGATTTTTTTTTTTTAAAGATGGCAGCCACTTTAAGTTGATTAATAAAAACGGTGGAACAAAGGGTTCACATAGGCTATTCTATTCGAACAATTATTAATGAAAATGTCAGGAAATGACAGGAAAACTTTTGTTAGATGCCTTTTATAGACGTCTCGTGAGAATTTTCTCCCTTGAAAATTGCTGTCCGGCAAAGAAAAATGCTCCATTCCATATGGCAACAATATTCATAAGTGAGTTATATCTGCATTGTGACGTGTTTGGATGAAAGCACTGCACAAGAGATTGTATCATAAGTGTTTATAAATTATGTCTATGCTCTATGACTTGTTCAGATCACTCTGGATAAGAGATTCTATCATGTTTTATGACGTATTCAAATGATAACACTACATGCGATATGCTGTCATGTTCTATGATGTGTTCTAACAAAATCATTGTAAAAAAGATGATGTTATGTTCTATGACGTATTCTAACGAAAACACTGAAAAAAAGATTCTGTTATGTTCTAAAACTTGTTCTAAAGAAAAAATTGCAAAATAGATTCTATTATGTCCTATGACGTGTTCTCACGAAAACATTGCAAAAAAGATTTTATTTTGTATGACGTGTTCTAATGAAAACATTGCAAATGAGATACTGTTATGTTCTATGACGTGTTCTAACAAAACACTGCAAAAGAGATTCTTTTAAAAGAAATTCTGTTATTTTTTATAACGAAAATACTGCAAAAGAGATTCTTTTATGTTCTCTAACCTGTTATAACGAAAACACTGCAAAAGAGATTCTTTTGCTTTCTATTAAGCGTTATAGTGAAAACACTACAAAAGGGATGTAGCTATGTTCTACGTTCTATGTTTTAACTAAAGCACTGCAAAATGGATGATGCTATGTTTTATAACGTGTTCTAACGAAAACCCTGCAAAGATAATTCTGTTCTTTGACAAGTTCAAAAAGAGCAAAGCATTAGAGATTCTGTCCTGTTATATAACATGTTCTAACAAAAATGCTGCATAAGGGACTCTGTTATATTATACGGCGGATCCATATAGAAGTCTGCAGGAGATTCTGTCATGTTATAAGAAATAGAATATATCTCTGAAGATTATTTCATGCTAAGACAAAGTACATATTGCTCATATTAGAAAACTGTATAAAATATAATTATAATTACAAGTATTAACTCTTACTTAGTAAAGATTAATACTGATTGTAGTAATAGTCAAATGTTACAGTAATGATACACCAAGTTATAAAGGTTAGTTAGTTTATACTATTATCATTTAATACGAAACTACAGTAATACCAATATCATTGACCACATTACTAAACTACTGTAAATGCCAATACCAATGAACATGGTAATAAATTACAACAAATGCCAGTACTACTGAGGACTGTATTAAATTGCAGTAGATGACAATACCTCTTGAGGTTTTAAACTACGGTAACATACTGTTTTCATTGAACACTACATTAAACTCTAGTAAATGCTAATTGCACTTGAAGAATTTAATTTGAGTATAAAATGACATGTAAATGCTAATTGATGACTGCGGCAAGAGTTGAATTCACTGGGCTTGTTGATGACTGCGGCAAGAGTTGAATTCATTGGGCTTATTGATGACTGCGCCAAGAGTTGAATTCACTGGGCTTAATGATGACTGCGGCAAGAGTTGAATTCAGCGGGTAAACAGCGTACTAGCAAAATGCATCCCACAGTCCTAAATAAACTGTTGCTGTAAAATCAAAGAAGCAATGTCTGAACCAAATTCCATAAGTTTAGCAGCACATGCATAAGCAAATAAACAGAAATTTATAACACGTCTTCAAGAATTTAAACTAATTAAAGATAAATAAAACACATTAGTTCGTACTAAAAAATTATAACTAATTATAAATTAACCCCCCCCCCAATAATTCGCATTCAAGAATAATAACTAATTGTAAAATAACCTAGCCATAGTAGCACACATTCAAGAATATTACTAATTATTATTAATAAGACTTAATAAAAAAATATTTTGAAAATATAATTTTTAAATGAATTAGTAAAGCCATGGGCCGCAACAAATAAAAAAAATCTTTCAGAGGGCGCTGGTCGATCTGGGTCTGGCCCTGAATCTACTCTGATTTCAATTCATTCTCATTTATATCCATGCTCATTTCAATCCATTCTTATTTATAGCCATCCTTATTTTAATCCAGTCTTATTTATATTCATCCTTATTTCTATCCGGTCTTATTGATCTCCATCCTCATTTCAATCCATTCTTATTTATATCGATTCTTATTTTAATCCAGTCTCATTTATATTCATCCTCATTTCTATCCGGTCTTACTGATATCCATCCTCATCTCAATCCATTCTTATTTATATAGATTCTTTTTTTAATCTAGTCTTATTTATATCCATCCTCATTTCAGTCCAGTTTTATTTATACCATTCTTACTTCAATCCACTAGCCTTCCATTATTTTCACGTCGATTCATCCTTATCCTCATTATGCAGTTCTTTTATTATATATGCTCACACTTATTTACGCGATAGAAATTATCGACAGATGACTTTGGCACGCAAATTTGTTTTCGCTGACTGTGACCATGACAACGACACACTCTAGGGAAATTAACTCTAGCATTTTCAGTCTTCTTGGAAAAAATAAACATTAAAAAATACTAATAAAATATTAATTTTTAGATATGTGAGAGAGAAAGAGAGAGAGAGAGAGAGAGAGAGAGAGAGAGAGTGTGTGTGTGTGTGTGTGTGTGTGTGTGTGTGTGTGTGTGTGTGTGTGTGTGTGTGTGTGTGTGTGTGTGTGTGTGTGTTGCGAGCACTGACGTAATGGCGCGGACGACAGCCAACAAGACTCTTAAAGAGGAAAGGTTAGCAGGACCCACCACCACCACCAATCCAACATCATTTAATAAATCATTTGTTATCTTAATTTTACCGCAAGAAGAGGTTTTGGAGAAAAAATGTCATGTTATTCCCTAAAAGTACTTTTAAAGGTTGCAAATAATGATTGCCAGAGATCACGTGTAAAACTGTCAATGGGCTACTCGAGACTTCAACAAAGAGCAGACAAAGCAGGAATGCAGAACGTTAGGGAAAAAATAGTGATTAAAATTTTAAAATCATGCGAATGAATGAAAAGAAATAGAATATTATAATGCTTAGATTCCAGAACCGGTCGGCTTGTTTAGTTATCGTCTCTTGTGTAAATGTACCGGTATGACAGACACTTTTGACGGACACATCTGCAATTGTGCCAGTGCGACAGACTTCTGAAAAACATCTGTACTACAATACCAGTATGATAGACACTTCTAACACACTTGTTCTACTTCACCAGTGCAATTGACACATCTGATACATACCAGTACAACAGACTTCTGAGTTCCGACAGACACCTGTACTACTGTACCAGTACAACAGACTTCTGAGTTTTGACAGACACCTGTACTACTGTACCAGTACAACAGACTTCTGACAGATACCTGTACTACAGTACCAATCTGACAGACACCTATACTAAAGTACCAATACGACAGACACCTGTACTCAACAGACACCTGTTCAACTGTACCAGTACAACAGACTTCTGACAGACACCAGTACGACAGAAGATACAGTTGTATATTTATATTTTAAAATCATTAATAGTTTCCTTTAATTATGTGGTTAATGTCTATTTTTTTTTTGTATGCACTCCAAACGTAATAAACAATACTTATATTAAATTATTTCATAAGCAAGCTTTCTTAGTATTTATTTGTAAACACGCTTTTGCTAAACTTCCCTCAAATTATTTGAAATATGGTGAAAAATCCAAGTTCTGTGAAGACGCTATATACATATATAAATATGTATATATGTATATAAATATATACATATTGTATTAAAGTTTCTAAATCAAGCTAAATTTCTTTCTCCGCTATCTCAAAGTCCTTATAATTTGTAACTTAACGCAGTATGACACATAGTCATATAATTGTAACAGTGAGATAGCAATGGCTTTGTATTATGTCATGACAAGAAAAGAAAAACAACAAGCCTATAACAGCTTACACTTCAACTTGTATTATTTATTAATATGAGACAAATGCCTCTTCAACTTGCATTATTTATTAATATGAGACAAATGCCTCTTCAACTTGCATTATTTATTAATATGAGACAAATGCCTCTTCAACTTGTATTGTTTTCTAATTTGAGACAAATGCCTCTTCAACTTGTATTATTTATTAATATGAGACAAATGCCTCTTCAACTTGCATTATTTATTAATATGAGACAAATGCCTCTTCAACTTGTATTATTTTCTAATTTGAGCCAGATGGCGCTGTTCGTTGTTAAACGAAATTGAAATGCAACACTGAATGTAACGAAAACAGACTAGTGTAAAGAGTTTACAGTATACATCTGCGGGTGTGTGCTCGTCACCCCCCCACACTGATGTAGTCTGCACGCACGCACCGAGAAAGCCCGTGCGTAAAAATCTAGGGCGTACTTTAGTGTTGCAGCCTGAGGTTACATTCTTGCCTTCCGGCTTTTATTCTTCTGCCAGCAACTGCTTTGGCACCTCTCAGGCTTTCCATGATAGACAGTCTGCAATCTAAATGATGTGCGCACGCTCAAGGTTACTGAGTCAAAGGTTACTCTCGGTCAAGGAGGACTCACTGACGTACGGCTCCAAAGTATGACTAATACACCGACAAATCATAAGTAATGTGACGTTATGTTTGCGAGTTTACTACACGGAGTCAGTCATTAATACATTAGCTAGTTTATAGTTAGAACCTCAGTGGTACAAAAGCCGGCATATAGGTATAATCTGTGGTTCAAGAGCCGGCTTATAATCATAGCCTGTGGTACAAGAGCCAGCATAAGGTCTTAGGCTGTGGTACAAAAAAAACGGCTTGTAGCTAAAGCCATATTGGTACAAGAGTCTGCACATACTCCTGATCTCAGTGGTACAAGAGTAGGCAATATATTCATGGCCTAATTGGTACAAGAGTTGGCAATATATTCATGGCCTCATTGTTACAAGAGTCGGCAATATATTCATGGCCTCATTGATAACAAGAGTCGGCATGTATTCATGGTCTCACTGATGCAAGGATCGGCTTGTATTGTAATTAGTCTCAGTGGTATAATAGCCGACTTTGTTGTCAAAGTCTCATTGTTACAAGAACCAGCCTGCAATCAGAACCTTAAGGCTATGAGGTTTTTATGCATAAAGAGCCAGCTTGTAGTCAGAGCTCAATGGTATAAGGTCCGGCTTGTAGTTAAAACCTCAGTTCTGTAATTTGACTGCTGATGTCTATACTAAGATAAAATGAATGAATGTCTAACGTTTAATCAGACATTGTTGTGAACTGATGTAAATGTCAATGTTCTTTTGATTATATTCATATGCTGTAGATTTGATTATTGATTTGATAAATTTATTGTTAAATTTATTAATCTTTTTGCACATATCATAAATCATTATGTTGCAGTAAAGTGTCTGGATGGGGGTTCGTTAAATTTAAATAAAAGACGGATTGTTTTCTTTTAGTAAGAAGTTTTCACATGTAGAATAATGCGACAGTAGAACGTCTGTCTTATTACTGTGTAAAGAGTAGAGTTTTACGAAACCTTTATAATCCGCCAATGAGAGACATGTTGGTCTTGTGGGAAAATTATTAATAACTATAAATTAAAAATTTCGATCACCTGTAATTAGTTATGTGTTATTAATTAATAAATTATAATTATAACGAGTGGAGGGTGCTCAGAGGTGTCACAGTTTGAAAGCCAGCTTGAAATCAAATCAACATGAAGTATGAGTGCCAGTGATTCAAGATCGACTTGTAATAATGGTTCGAGAACCGAGTTTGCAGTTGGCTGTACAAACAGGTAGAAGACAAACTTGCAGTTGGCTGTACAAACAGGTAGAAGACAAGCTTGCAGTTGGCTGTACAAACAGGTAGAAGACAAGCTTGCAGTTAGCTGTACAAATAGGTAGAAGACAACCTTGCAGTTAGCTGTACAAACAGGTAGAAGACAAGCTTGCAGTTAGCTGTACAAATAGGTAGAAGACAACCTTGCAGTTAGCTGTACAAATAGGTAGAAGACAACCTTGCAGTTAGCTGTACAAATAGTTAGAAGACAAGCTTGCAGTTGGCTGTACAATTAGGTAGAAGACAACCTTGCAGTAAAACACTGTCTTGCTGTCATATCTATATTTATAGTCAACAGTACAAAAACGATTTGCAGTCAGAGGTACAAAAATGAACTTTCAGTCATTAAGTACAAAAATGTGCCTGTTGTCAATACTACAGAAACGAGCTTTCATTAATTAGTAAAAGAACAAATTGCTGTCAGAGGTACAAACACAAGTCTGCAGTTCGAAGTTCAGAACGAGCTTGTAGTCAGAGGTATGAGAAGGAGTTTATAGTCAGAGGTATGAGAAAGAGTTTATAGTCAGAGGTATGAGAAAGAGTTTATAGTCAGAGGTATGAGAAAGAGTTTATAGTCAGAGGTATGAGAAAGAGTTTATAGTCAGAGGTACAAAAGCAACCTAGCAGTCAATAGTACAGAAAGAGCTTGCAATCAGTATTACAAGAACAACCTAACAGTCAATAGTACAGAAAGAGCTTGCAATCAGTATTACAAGAACAACCTAACATTCAATAGTACAGAAAGAGCTTGCAATCAGTTTTACAAGAACAACCTAACAGTCAATAGTACAGAAAGCGCTTGCAATCAGTATTACAAGAACAACTTAACAGTCAATAGTACCGAAAGAGCTTGCAATCAGTATTACAAGAACAACCTGGCAGAAAGCGCTTTCTGTACTATTGACTGCCATCTCGCTCTTGTGCTACTGACTGCAAAACTCACTCTTGTAATACTGAGTGCAGACTCTTTCTGTACAATTGATTGCCAGCTCCATCTTGTATAATTACTGTCAGCTCACCCTTGTACTATTGACTGCCAGCTCACCCTTGTACTATTGACTGCCAGCTCACCCTTGTACTATTGACTGCCAGCTCGCGTTTGTAATACTGAGTAAATGCTCTTTCTATCCTGTTGTTCTTGTAATTCTGATTGCATATTACAAAATCCACAACATTCTAGCATTGATATGGCCTAAAGGTAATTCAAACTTATGTGACAGTAATGGATTTTAATACTTCTTAATTAACATTGATTTAATGGACTGTGAATTTCTAAACTAAAATTACTTTTAATTAAAGACTGATTATATCCAACTAAATTGATTTTATGCATTACGTAGTAACATTAATAAAGGGTAAAATTTACTTTGAAGGACCAAGTAAACTTGCTTTAATGCTAGATAACATTAATGAACTGGGTACATTTAACTAACATTGTTTAATAGATCTCGAGACTTACAAACTAGCATTATTTTAATGGAGCTGGGTACTTTCTTTCATGGGTTTCGGTTTTTATGGAATAATATTCATTTAATGGATTTATAAAATAATATTGTTTAAAAAGATGATATATTACATATTGCCTCTTTAACGAATGGCGGTGTTTATGAAACTACTAATGCTTCTAAGGACTAAATAATTACTGATGTTGCTAAAAGGGGATCTGTGCTTAAAAACTATTGCTGCTTTAATGGGAATGGATACTTCAAAACTAATGCTTTTTTTCCTATTGGTAATGGCTATTTAAAAATCAATGTTGTTTTAATTAGGGTGATACTAAAAATATATATGTGTCCGGAACCACAACCAGAGTTACAGTCACTGATGTACAACGAATAATCTGGATGAAACAAAGAAGCACATAGATGACATTACGAATGGTTCAGCGGTGGCAGTCATAGGAGTGGTGAGGGTGAACTTGTACATAAGTTAGCTGTATGGGCGAGTGGACTGCATAGGAGTGTGAGTGTGCCATTGAGAAGAGTAGGTGCTACTGTGGAAGAATCAGGAAGGGCTTATTTGCTATATCCAGTACAGAAAGACGAATTCGTATTGGGTCATAGTGACCTGTCTACCGCGGAGTGGCTGGAAAGAAGTGCATGTTTGTGACGTCATTGCTGCTTGTTGATAGTTAACAGAGCTTAACCAGTGGAATAAGTGCATGTATTTAAAGAGGGAAAAGTACTTTTGCACTCATATGGTTGTAAATTGTGTGAATTCATTTGTATTAGTACAGTTTGATTCCCCCACCCACCCGTTTACCTAAATTTGTTCTGTCTTTTCCGCTTTGTACAAATTCTGTCTTTTCTGCCTTTTACAACTGTCTTTCCATTTTGTGCAAATTCTGTCTTTTTGCCGTTTACAACTGTCTTTCCATCTTGTGCAAATTCTGTCTTTTCTGCCTTTTACAACTGTCTTTCCATCTTGTACAAATTCTGTCTTTTCTGCCTTTTACAAATTCTGTCTTTTCTGCCTTTTACAACTGTCTTTCCATCTTGTGCAAATTCTGTCTTTTTCACCTTACCCAAATTCTTTCTTTTCCACTTCATACAAATTCTCTCTTTTCCGCCTTGAACAAATTCTGTCTCTCCTTCAGTATATCAGTAAAATGTAAACAATGACAGGCAAGTGGAAAGCTAATTCCATAACTTCCATATATCTTCTAATTTTTTTTAATTTTTTTTTTAACATTACTACCCTCCTTGAACATAGTAAGGAGGAAGGCCCCATAGGAAATCTACAGAAACTGAAAACATCAAGAAGATGAAAAGTTTCCACGCAATTCCTGTGGGGGAAAAGAAGTGATCGTGAAGAAGAAGAAGTATATCAGTGTTTGTTGTCCGTCTTGTATAAATTCTGTCTATCCATTTATTACATCAATGTGTTCCTCCTTAAATAAATTATGTTCTTTAATCAGTGTTTGCTTTCTTACTTGCATAAATTCTTTCCTTTCTTTTATTACGACCATATACCAAAAGTACAGTTCTTTTAATAATTTAATGCCTGTTTTCTGCCTTCTGTAAATTATATCTTTTCATTTACATCAGCTTTTGTTGTTGTTGTTTTGAATAAATTCTATAATATTCATTTCATAAAGTAATGTAATGTTTATATCATTTTCCTTTTTCTAATTCTATTGTAATTCTCCCAAAAATAGTTGTATAAATTATTGATTCTAGATCTTCCTCGTTGCTTGATTTCCGCTTTGTAAAATTGTCGTTTACAGCGTGCTGAAAATCGATTTATTACCGCCTATAAACTGTCTCTTGCTGTACCTAATCCATA
Organism: Sinotaia quadrata; assembly: GCA_028829895.1. Classification (NCBI taxonomy): domain Eukaryota; kingdom Metazoa; phylum Mollusca; class Gastropoda; order Architaenioglossa; family Viviparidae; genus Sinotaia; species Sinotaia quadrata. The sequence goes on along the minus strand of CM054181.1, from coordinate 41,163,510 downwards.
CGTGATTTTTCACTGGCACTAGTGTCTCTTGCTGTACCTAATCCATACCTGGGTTTTCACTGGCACTGGTGTCTCTTGCTGTACCGTATTCATACCTGGTTTTTCACTGGCACTAGTGTCTCTTGCTGTACCTAATCCATACCTGGTTTTTCACTGGCACTGGTGTCTCTTGCTGTACCTAATTCATACGTGATTTTTCACTGGCACTAGTGTCTCTTGCTGTACCTAATCCATACCTGGTTTTTCACTGGCACTAGTGTCTCTTGCTGTACCTAATTCATACGTGATTTTTCACTGGCACTAGTGTCTCTTGCTGTACCGTATCCATACCTGGTTTTTCACTGGCACTAGTGTCTCTTGCTGTACCGTATTCATACCTGGTTTTTCACTGGCGTCATTATACATTCCTCGTAGTCACTTTCTGATACGTTCAGTTTGGTTTTTCTTTCTCTTTGCCTACAGTGTTTCGATTGAACTATTCATTGGAACTGATTGCTAGTTTTCAAACTGAGCCCATTGAAAGGCTGATAAATTGCAAGTACTTTTTTCTTTTATTACATTGTTGTAATTTGTTATTCATTAGTTTATTCTTGTTGTTAATGGCAGATTTCATCGTCTAGTTGAGTCCCTTGTCTTTAGCAATATGTCAACGAGTGAGTGAGCGAGTAGATAGTGATTGATCTGGACTTCAAAATAGGTCAAATTTTTTTTTTAAAAGGGACCTGACCTAACTGACCGTACTAACCGAATCATGACTGGTCATGGCTTGATCACTGATCACATGACTGATCGTGGCCAGATCACTAACTTGTCAAATCAGCTATTCATGGCCCGATAACTGGCTGATCAAATGAGGACCATTTATGGCCTGATAACTGACTGATCAAATCAGAACTATTCGTGGCCCGATAACTGACTGATCCGATCAGGACTAAATATGATCCGAATACTGACTGATCCAATCAGGACTATATATGGTTCGAATAACTGACTGATCCAATGAGGACAACATATGGTCCAATAACTGACTGATCCAGTCAGGACTGTATATGGTCCAATAACTGACTGATCCAATCAGGACTATATATTGGCCCAGTAACTGACTGATCCAATCAGGACTATATATGGCCCAATAACTGATCCAGTCAGGACTATTCATGGCCCAATAACTGATCCAATCAGGGCTATTCATGGCCCAATAACTGACTGATCCAATCAGGACTATATATGGCCCAATAACTGACTGATCCAATCAGGACTATTCATGGCCCAATAACTGACTAATCCAATCAGGACTATATATGGTCCGAGTAACTGACCCAATCGGGACTATTCGTAGTTCAATAACTGACAAATGAAATCATGGCATACTAGGTATAAGTAGACCTTTTGACTTGCTGTATATCAGCTCGTCAAGTTCCATGATACCGTATTTCGCACAGGTTACTTCTTTTCCATCTTGCATAGGCCTACACAACCAAATATATACGTGCCGTGTGTTCTGATAGAGACACACCCATAGGCCTACACACCCAAATATATACGTGCCGTGTATTCTGATAGAGACACGCCCATGGCGCTCGGCGATATCGCTATAAACGTCTACTTTGCTGACTAGAGACGGCAGTTAGCGATTTTAGGCGTCTTTACAAAGTGACTGGAGTGATTACACAACGATAGTTTAAAGACATTACACTATTATATCATCCATATCACTTTTCATCCATCCACAGGGGTGAATAGTTTATTGTGTGTACATACCATTACATAGTCATCCACAAGGGGTGAATAATATAGTTATGTACATACCATTACATAGTCATCCACAGGCGTGATTGTATAATAGTATGTGCACTATGCGTTCTACTACTAAGAGACATCCAGAAGGTTGACTGCATTGCAATGACAAGTGGCACGGTTAACGTTATTTGCGTATCATAGTCCATCAGACTGGTCACCGAGCTGATGAGACCATGGTCAGCGTGGTGATTTCAACTTCAAGAGAGCTCCCCACTTCTTCAGCAGCAGGAATAGCACTGATTTGTCTACATATTTTGTTTGCTCAAATTTTGCATTTGTAAATTTATTTTCTTTACCTTTCTCATTTGCAAATAGAGTTATTTGTTGCGTATTAGTCACTGGACATGTGGAAACATTTGATTGGTTATGCTGCTTTTAGTTTTCTTATATGTTTAAGCAGTTTGCATAAAAAACTTGTATTTGTGTGTGTGTGTGTGTGTGTGTGTGTGTGTGTGTGTGTGTGTGTGTGTGTGTGTGTGTGTGTGTGTTTTGTGTGGGCAATAATAGTAGTGTTTTGAGCTTTTTATACAGCTCAGTGCTTTATTAAATCATCTAGCAGTAGTTTTAGTATTACTACCAGTAGTGGTAGTAGTAGTAGCAGTAGTATAGGATGTATATTTAATCTAACAGTTATTACTGGGGTTGATTATAGTATAGCCTGCAAATACTACTTAAAACTCTCACATACAGTATTGCTTATTATATCCTGTACAAAGAGATAGTAATCCATTGCAGTACTATGTGTACCAATGATATTAATCAATCACTGCAATGACTAACTACTACAGGCGGGGAGAAAACTGATTGTATTACAGATGTACTAATGTTTCTAATCAATCAGAATTCATTAATTTGCATCAGTACTAGAGGATATTAATAAATCATCAGACTGAGGTAGAGTATATCAACTGCTAGTAATCATCCACAGGACTGAGGTAGAGTATATCAACTGCTATCAATCATCCACAGGACTGAGGTAGAGTATATCAACTGCTATCAATCATCCACAGGACTGAGATAGAGTATATCAACTGCTATCAATCATCCACAGGACTGAGATAGAGTATATCAACTGCTATCAATCATCCACAGGACTGAGAGTATATCAACTGCTATCAATCATCCACAGGACTGAGAGTATATCAACTGCTATCAATCATCCACAGGACTGAGAGTATATCAACTGCTATCAATCATCCACAGGACTGAGGTAGAGTATATCAACTGCTATCAATCATCCACAGGACTGAGAGTATATCAACTGCTATCAATCATCCACAGGACTGAGGTAGAGTATATCAACTGCTATCAATCATCCACATGACTGAGGTAGAATATATCAACTTCTATCAATCAGTCACAAAAATTAGTATATTACAATCAGTAATAATTAATTCTAGTCAATCATACGCTGATAGTACTGCACCTGTTCAAAATGAGTATAATCAACCACTGGAGTGAGATATTATGTACAAACTGCTGGCAGTCAACCACAGGACTGAACATTTTACAACCTGTAACTGGAATGAGATATTATGTACAAACTGCTGGCAGTCAACCATAGGACTGAACATTTTACAACCTGTAACTGATTCTAATCAAAGAAAGATCTATTGCACTGCACACGTACTAAATCCAAGTCAAGAACAGGACTGGTTGTAACACACCAGTGCTAATTGATTCCAATCAACTAGATTGATTGTAGTACACCAGTACTAACTGATTTCAATCAACCCAGACTGATTGTACTACATCAATACTAACTGATTCAGTCAACCCAGACTGATTGTACTAATTGCTCCAAATCAACTCAGTCTGATTTACTACACCAGTGCTAATTGACTCCAGTCAGCCAAAGACTGAAATATTCAGTACAAACTGCTGCCAATCACAAAGCAGTCTGCCGCCGGTAGTTAAAAACAGCACAAGAATCTGATATGGGTTAAGACCTAAAGAAAATGCTATTAATAGTACGCCAAAATTGGCTGCTACATTTTGGTGCCACGAACTCCGCAAAGCTAGATTGCATGCATGCTAAAGATTCTAACAACCGTTTACCTCAGAAAAGAAAATGTTATAACCGCGGGGCGACATAACTGAGAGTCGTCGGGAAGATTAGTGGTACTTCGTATTGTAGAGGTAGTCATAACAGGACTTCCTTACGCACGCAACTTCAGGGCTTTATGCGCTGGCCGTGACCTTTTCCCCGCTTGCAGCAAGCAAAAGCTGTACGAGGAATCGTCCTGAACATCAGAATTTTAAAAAGTGTTATACGTTCTCCTCAAATAATATGTTTAGTCGCAAGGCGTTGGTTATTGTACGTAATTGTACGAAAGAGTTGCATAATTTACATAGTACTAACTTCGCTCGTCCATTTGCTCCTTCTTCCATTATCTTTTCCTTTCTTCTCTCACTATCTACCTCTCTTTTTTCTACTTCTCTATCTCTCCATTTCTTTTCCTGTCCTTCTCTTTCTCATTCTCTCTGTACCTTCTGCTGTCTCCCTCCATACTGCCTATATCTACTGTTATAATAATAATAATGTAGACATTGTAGTTCTCAGTAAGTCCAACAGAACAGCAACAATCATTGATGTCGCTGTACCAAGTGATAGAAACAAAAACAAACGAAAGAGAAAAAATAGAAAAATACCAAGACCTCAGATCAGAAATTCAAAAGCAGAAGTGATACCTATAGATAGGAGCCTTGGGGAACATAACATCTGAATTGGAAGGCTACCTGAATAAACTCCCTGGAAACCATAGACTCGCTCCATTACTCAAAGCAGCGCTCCTCGGAAGTGCCCACACCCTCCGTAAAACCTTGGATCTCCCAGAATATTGGTAAGATTCCGAGACCTTGGATCACAACCGACAGTCAACAGAAGTCTTGGAAAGAGGCTGAATAATAATAATAATAATAATGATAATAATAATAATAATTTTAAAAGTCTCTACGCACTTTACAATAATTATGCACAGGATGCACAAGATCTGAGTAAATAAACTACTTAAACACAAGCAAGATAAAATAGCTTAATTAACTAATTCTCAAGCAACAGAAAATATATAACAAGCAACTATATTTTCAAGAGTAGAGTATGAATTAACTTCGTTTGCAAATTGCAATATATAACAAACAACTATTTACAAAGGGAAGCAGGGAATTTATTTTTTACAAATGTGCATCTAGAACAAAACATGACGTCAGAAAGAGAATGCTATTGTTACTAATGAAAACAAAAATACCCTGAGATCACTCTTGGAAATGGCTATGGTGTCTTGGTGTCCCACTTAAAGGTTACTGATTAAAACAAAAATACCCTGAGATCACTCTTGGAAATGGCTATGGTGTCTTGGTGTCCCACTTAAAGGTTAATGATTAAAACAAAAATGCCCTGAGATCTCTCTTGAAAATGGCTATGGTGTCTTGGTGTCCTTCAAGGCAACAAATTTTAGGTTGGTGAATACTGAGAAGCAGAGAAAAATACGCTGATTTTATTTATACTATGCATTCAGAATGTTTTCAAATACGTGTGTCAAATACGTAGGCCTGGAGCTAGCCGATAAAGGGTGAAAAAGAGGGGGAAATCTTGTAATCTGCTTTAGATAGACAGCCAGTGAAAATCGTGGACCGCTCTGAAAATAACCTTAGTTGCAGTGTTTTGAGCTCTGAAGTTTTTCAGAGGTAGACCAGAATATTCCCAAGACATAGACTAGACACTCCATCTCCAACTCTCGCTTACTCCCTCTCACGTGACATATATTAAATATTACCTCACAACGGTCACACAGACGCCTTTCCTCCAGTCACATGCAATCGTGGATAGGGGTGGGTGGGGGTGTCTGGATTTGAAATTTGGAAAATGAAAAATAGGCAGTTAGGTGACTATGCCGGTGAAAGTTTATACAACCAACAGAAAGAGCAAGACGTTACGTGATGGTGGTAATTTTAATCAACACCGGTATTTGTGACAGAATATCACACATACACACACGCAAGCACACACTGTCTTGATATATTCTGTACATTTATTTATTATTATTTGCTACTGCTACAGCAAACAACTGATACCACAAAATATCATTCCGCAATAGTGGCCTTCATGAACCTAGTCCGTTAGATATCTTCACGACAGGTGTGTTAAGTGTATCAAAAGTTGAATATAGCAAGAAAGTTAAGTGTATCGGGGAGTTTAGCTTAGCAAGGGGGGGGGGGTTAAGTGTATCCGAGAGTTTGGGCATAGCAGGGTTTTTAAGCTTATCAGGGGTGTTTAGCTTAGCAAGGGGTGGGTGTGTGTTAAGTGTATCCGAGAGTTTGGGCATAGCAGGGTTTTTAAGCTTATCAGGGGTGTTTAGCTTAGCAAGGGGTGGGTGTGTGTTAAGTGTATCCGAGAGTTTGGGCATAGCAGGGTTTTTAAGCTTATCAGGGGTGTTTAGCTTAGCAAGAGTATGTTAAGTGTATCCGAGAGTTTGGGCATAGCAGGGGTTTTATACGTAGCAAGGGTGTGTGTGGTAAGTGTATCCGAGAGTTTGGGCATAGCATGGGGTGTTTAGCATAGCAAGGGTGTGTGTGAGGTAAGTGTATCCGAGAGTTTGGGCATAGCAGGGGTTTAAGCGTATCAGGGGCGTCGAGAGACTAGAGTTTCTAATTTAGTTTAAAAATGTAATTGCTGCTGACTTTTATATTCCGTTAGAGTTCCTCTCCAGGAACATTAACAACACCAGAAGGTCAAGGCCGTCTAAAGAGAAGGGTTCATAAGTAGCATAACGGTTATTTTACATCGTCGTTCACTAGTAAATAGCAACAAATTTAATGCGTATCTCCAAGGACTGGCCTAGTGAATAGCAACAAATTTAATAGCGTGTCTCCAAGAACTGGCCTAGTGAATATCAACAAATTTAATAGCGTGATTCATGGGTCTCCAAGGACTGGCCTAGAGTAGAAAAATGTGCACTGATAGAATTCGAAGAACACAACTCCATCCAGTGGTGGGAAAAAATACCCCGGAGCAAGGTTAGCCAAATTTCAGTTCAGAGTCCTGAGTTCTGAGTCCAGAGTTCTCCCCAATCCCGTCCGTTAAACTTCAGTTGAAGCTGCTTGCTGATTAAGTCAGTGATATATGTTTTTCTCTGTATTTATTGCATTAAAATGAAACATATTTTAATATAAATTATAATGTTTGCTCTTTCATCAAAACAATTACAAATTAAACCTGTGGTACACACACACAAATACACGAACGCACACTCAGAAACATGTACACACATGTATATACCCATAAATACACGCACATTCTCACCCCCACAGCCAGCCTTAATAAGAGCTGTATTAGCCCACATGAAACCCAGTGTAGTATGAACATTTAGATGGCAACATTCGTTGGAATAAAAGTTTGGCCTTTGTTGCTTTTGGTTTCACCTGAAAGAAAATGTCTTCTTTAAACGGCAACCTGATCACCGATCACTGGCAAGAATGCTAAATAGATATAAATTATTCACTGCCTCTGAAGCCCCCGTGGTACTTGGGGGATGGGGACATTCAACAGAAGGGGGCCAATATTTGTTCCTTCAAAAAAAAGGAATGAAATTTGAAAAATGTACAAATTACCAAGATTTTGCAGAGCGCAAGGCAAGCTGATTCTCTGTAGGCAGAGAGAGAGAGAGAGAAAGTGTGTGTGTGTGTGTGTGTGTGTGTGTGTGTGTGTGTGTGTGTGTGTGTGTGTGTGTTTGTGTGTGCAATACAATTGTGCAATTGTGCTACTCTGAACAGGACCTCCTTTTCCCCTTCAGATTCAGCCACAGTCTGACAGTCAGGAACAACCATCTGCTCTGCCACGAGTGAGTCCGGTGCGACTTCTTGGTGACATGCCCCATTGATGACGGATTCAACCAGAGTAGTCGTCGTGTCACCTTTGCACACGTTACTAATCGCCTCTGGTTCGCCATGCTTACTTTCACACTCGTCTTTTGCTGCTGCTTCCTGCACAGCCGCCTGCCTAAGCATGAGTACACATTTGTTATCGAGAAAATCAGGAGCGTTCTCGCCACTGAGAACATATTTCCAACCAATGATCTCACTCTCGACAATCCCACTCTCGACACATTCTTTTTAGACATATAGCCTGAATGTGTCTACCATCACAATGGGTACTCCTTCTTTTACACCACTGGCTAGTGGTTAATCATCTTTTTTTTCACCAGGCTATCACATTAATGTTACCCGGGCAGTGACGTCTGATATGGCCTGGTTTACCACAGTCGAAACACTACTAGTTCATTCTTAACACCTTTGTCTGGGTGACTACTCGTGGTTGGTTTTTTCCATTGGGTTGAGGAGTGTGTACCAGATCTTTCATCTTACTAAATGGGGGATCCCGTGTTAGGTTTATTATTTACTCTGTCACTCTGTTCATTAATTGGCCTGCAAGGTTAAAGGTTATGGCTAGCTGACAGATTAATATGTGTCCCCGTATATTTCTTTGTATCTGTCAACTGCTTCTAACCATTATGTCAAATTCTGATGGACATTTGTCAATCACAAAGTGATCCCCAACATCTTTCCCATTGTCAGTTTTCACATCGTACACCTCTAACCACCTCATCAAAAGGCTGACTGTAAAAATGTGTTGGTTGGCTCACGTTTGAACTGGTGAAACCTCTGTCTGTACCTCTTGCTAATCACCTTAAAGTACACCAACAATTCAGCCTTGTAAGCCTCGTATGTTGTTTGTTCCTCTGGGAATCTAAAATATTATCATAAGAAGTGCCCAAGGTTGGGTGACGTTGACATTAGCAATAAATATATAATTAATAACTTTAGGGATAGGCAAATTAACTCTGCCACAGGGAGTTGCGAATTTCAAATTTTTGCAGAGGGGCCCAGCTTTGGAAGTTAGGTTACTGAAACCATTCGAACTATTCTTTGAACTCTTTTTGACATAAATATCCAACAAGCACTCGTGCTCTTTTTTAAAGTGCTACTGCTTCTGTCAAGACCCTTCTAGCCACACAACCACACTTACACATCACTTCTCTTAATCATTTTCTTTTATTTGTCCAATCTATTTTTTATGGCTTGAAAAATTCACAGAAACGAGATGATGAAATCTGCCACAATCAGCTGCCTGTACTGTTTTCACCTGTTGTAGGCGAGCTCTTACACTGATCTATTTATAAGTCAGAGGTTGTCAGCGAGAAGTCAAAGCAACATAACTTTGGAGTTCTCACATACCATGCTTGGCCTTCGTGACAAGAGTTATCAACAGGCAACATTTTCGTTCATTGCAGCAGTTTTGCACCATCCTTCACTTCTGTCTATCTGTATATCATTAATTAATGTAGTTTATTCACATTATCTATTTTTCTTTTAGTGGCTATAGAGAGGAAAATGTTACCATTATCTATCTTTCAATTAGTAATACAAACAGGATGGTAATATGTATGTTGTCGTTATATATATTTTTTAATTTAGACAATATGACAAGTATGTTACCATTATCTATCTTTCAATTAGTCAGTATAGACAGATATGTTCCAAAATATGATTGTAAGATGTGTGTGCGTGTGTGTATATTTGGGTGAAGGTGGGGGTAATATTTAAATTTTCAATCTCCTTTGAGAAGGAATAATTAATAATCCTAATATTAGCATTTAGTTTTGGGATTAGCTCAATAAAATTAGTTGTATGGGTTCCTACTATATACCTGTACCAAATCACACACTTACACATACACACATACATACACACACACACACTTCACCATACACACACACATTTCACCATCCTGCACGTAGTTCTCAATCAACTACACATAATATTGTTGACGGAGTTGCCACCACAAGTGTAAATACAAATAAAATACATTAAATGGCAAAATTCTTCTTCAACAGCAAAAAATAATAATCAAAGTGGGTTAGTAATTTTCAATCGCCCATACACTCAACACTCACATCCGTCATTGCTATAATAAGCAATGCACAAAAGAGCGAGATAGAAAAATATTAATGACAGATAAGATAAATGTTGAAAAAATCAAACTGGTATTCCACCAAGTGATTCATATTTGTACAAGTCTTGACCACAGAGATCAGAAAAGACGTACTCTACTAGTCTACTCTGTAGTATATATCTATGATAGAGATATTTCATTCCACACCCGCGAGTCAGCAATGGTTACACACCCATCAAATAATGGTTCTCATTCAAGGTTACTGGCCCAAATGGAAGTAATAATGTAAAAGAAAGCTCTACCAGAATGATAACTAACTCAGGCTCTCTGGTTGTATCTGTCTCAAGTTGGGGATGTGTTACTTTGGTTTTATCTGTCTCACGTTGAGGATGTGTTACTCTGGTTTTATCTGTCTCATATTGAGGATGTGTAGCTATGACTAAAGACCGGAGTATACTAGGGAGCTAGTGAGCTAGGCAAGGCTTCCTCACAACTGTATCTCTAAGAAGGATAAGTCTTGCTTTATTCTTAAAGCAAAGAATATAACAGTCTTTCTCTCAGTGTTATCTACCTGTCTCACAAAATAAAGCAGTTATTATCTTACACTTACTTAAAGCGTCAATACACAAAATATCAAATTAATGCAAAACACATGATCTGTGATTAGTTCACAAAATCAAATTATTAATGTGTCTGTGGAACATAATTTGTCTACGTTACTTAAAGTGGCTGTGCAATTTAATGTGGCTACGTTACTTAATGTGTCTACAAAACATAATAATGTGTCTATGCAATATAATGTGTATATGTCACTTAATGTGGCTATGCAACATAATGTGTCGATGTAACTTAAATTGTCTGTACTACTTAATATGTCTACATAACTTAATGTGTCTATGTTACTTTTTAATGAACTTAATGTGTCTGTGTAGCATGATGTGTCTATGTAACTTAATGTGCCTGTGGAACATAGTGTGTATGCGTAACTTAATGTGTCTATGCAACATATTAAATTGTCTGTGCGGCATAGTGTGTCTACGTAATATCGGGCACTAGCCACAATGACATTGGTCACTTTTTTTCATTATCTTATCATTATGACAGAAACAGAAAATAAGTAAAATAACGCATATTTCCATACCTTACTTCACTGTATAGCATATCTCTACACCATACACCACTTTACTCTTTATAGTAAAACTACATCATACACCCAATTTACACTGTATAGCAAAACTCTACACATACAACACTTTGTAGAGCAAAACTCTACACCATACATTCATTTTACACTGAATGGTAAAACTCTACACCATACACTCATTTTACACTGAATGGTAAAACTCTACAGTCTACACCATACACTCATTTTACACTGAATAGTAAAACTCTAGACCATACACTCATTTTACACTGAATGGTAAAACTCTACACCATACACCCACTTTATACTATATAGCAAAACTCAACACCATACAACACTTTAATATGTACAGCAAAGCTCTACACCATACACCCAACTTTACACTATATAACAAAACTATACACTATGCACCCACTTTACATTGTAGAACAAAACTCGACACCGTACACCATTTTATACTCTATAGCAAAATTCTATAACAAACCTCTGTACTATAAACCACTTTATACTGTGTAGCAGAACTCTACGCCACACACCACTTTACACTTCTTAGCAAATTCTACACCATCCACCACTCCACGCAGTTTAGCATTACTTTTTACACACGCCATTTACTCCATATTGTATAACAGAACTCCACATCATACACCACGCCACACTTGATAACTCTACACATACATCATTCCACAATGTATAGCAAATTCTTTATCAAATACCACTCCATGCTGTACAGCACATTTCTTCACCATACATGACTCTACATTACAGCAAAGTGTCACAAACAATACACCAAACTATATAGTAACATTCCACATCATACTCTTCTTTACAATAAGTTGCTAAACTCAACACTTTGCACCGTTGCCCACTGTATAGTAATTGTATAGTAATACTCTACACATTTCATGTTATGTATTAATATTAACTCGATACATCACACTAAATTGCAGAACTTCACAGTTCATATACTACTTCACGCTCTATAGTAGTACTTCACACCAAATACCACTTCCCAATCAATAGTAATACTCCACATCACATCACACTCTATAGTAATACTCCACACCACTTCACACTCTATAGTAATATCCACGCCATACACGACTTCACATTCTATAGTAATGCTCCACATCAAATGCCACTTCACACTCTATAGTAATACTGCACACCATACACCAAATTACACTCTATAATAATACTTCACACCAAATGCTACATCACATTCTCTAGTAAAACTCCACGCCGTGCACCACTTCACACTCTATAGAGTTATACTCCACACCATACACCACTTCAAACTGTAAAATAATATTCCACACCATACACCACTTCAAACTGTAAAATAAAATACACCACTTCAAACTGTAAAATAATACTCCACGCCATACACCAATTCACACTCTATAGTTATACTCACAACATACATCACTTCACACTCAATAATCCACACCATACTTCACTTCACATTCAATACCCCACGCCATACACCACTTCACACTCAATACTCTACACCATACTCCACTTTAGACTCTATAGTTATACTCACACTATACACCTCACTCTACAGTAATACTCCACACCATACAGTACTTCAAACTTTATAGTTTTACTTACACCACTTCCCTCTATATAGTTATACTAACACCATACATCATTTCACACTCTATAGTAATACTCCACGCCATACTGCATTTCCCATTCTTTAGTAATACTCCACACCATATATCAATTCACACTGCATAGTTATACTAACACCATATATCACTTCACACTCCATAGTGATACTCCTCACCTTACATCACTCCCCACTCTATAGTAATACTACACGCCATACAACACTTCATACTCTATAGGAATACTCCACGCCATACATCACTCCCCACTCTATAGTATTATTCTACACCATACAGCACTTTCTTTAGTTATACTCACGCACCATAATTCACTTTACACTCTTTAGCTATACTCGCACTATACACCAGTTCCCTCTCTATAGTAATACTGCTTGCCATACAGCACTTCACACCATACCTCACTTCCCACTTTATAGTAGTGCTCCATCTCACTTCCCACTTTATAGTAGTGCTCCATGTTATATAGCACTCCATAGTAATCTTCCAAGCCAAATACCATTTCATACTATATAGTAATACTCCATTCGATACACCACTATATTGCAAAACAACTATATTTTACATCTTCTCACTGTACAGCAACACTATTTATACATTATGTCACATGTACAATAATACTCCACATATTTTATAGTTCACTGTATGGAAAGTTTCGCACTACGCACCACCTCACACTTTACAACAAAGCTAAAATCGGCCGAAAACGTAAAAATACTCCCATACGTTCAAATGTGAAAATATCCAAAAACTTTTTTCGAAGCATTTGGGGTAAAGGTGGCAAGTCTTACTAATGGATTGCTGAAAGATTTTGTCTTCTTTTTCAACCAGGTAAATGAGTTTCTAATCTAACGCTATCCTTGACGCACTGTAATTGTAACCCAATGACCCCACGGCCCATAACTCTGTCATGCACTTGTATGCTGCATCATTGCAGGTCATATTATGTACTTATCTTTACTACTTTTTCGTACTGACTTTTCATATCTTGTCATACTATAATGTCACGCTTTTTGCTTAGCTTGATTAACAAGATATCTGAGGCACTGCAAATGATGGCCCACTCCCGACGGCCCGTAACTCTGCTGTGCTCAATCATGCGCATCGTTATTGCGCAGTTATATGTATATTCTTTCCTCACTTCTCATTGATAAAGGTGTTTTCTTCTTCATTGTATCTGTGGTGGAGTAAATTTGCCTATCACTACTTCTAAACTTATTAATTATATATTTGTTGCCAGTGTTAACATGTCCCGACCTTGGGTACTGCTTATGATGGTATTCTTTGTAAGTGTCAGTTTTGGAGTAAACAACTCAGGTCAAGAATATGCTAGAACTTGCTGATGCAATCCAAACCAGTTCCAAATGGATGAGTAGTTTTTCTGACTAATAGTCTCACACTTGTTGATAACAATTTCATCCAATGGGGATGGACTGAAAGTTATTTAGTTAAAGAAAGTTATATACTATTCAATTTGATTATGACATAACTCAAGTCATGAAGGCAATTATTAACTTATGGTAAGTTAACTGACCGATAAAGAAAAATGGACTTAGAAATATTTCGTACATGTTTGCTATTGATCTATGATTTGAATTGGAGAATGTTTATGTAACTGAACCTTATTTCTATGTTCACTAATTTGATTACATTGTACATAATACTTGTGAATTTTTATCAATGCTTTATTTCTTTTGCTGCATGTATACCAGGCTAGTGAATATTATTGCAGGATTGTAAGTTGAAATTGTGTATGTAAGAGAGAAAGGAGTTTAGAGATGAAATATGCCTGAAATTTAGTGCTGCCTTAATTTCACTTTTGCAGAAAGAAGTTCACCTTTTCTTTTGCTTTGCAACTTTGTATCCGCTTCAGACTACAGTGATTACTGACAACAACATTGTCATCGAACTTGTGAGTAAACATACTTGCTATAAATTGATTCCTGTAAATTCCATTCAAGAGCCAATACACCAAAAGTTGAGGCTTGAGTTTGATCTTGAGAATTCATGAAGACTTTTGGAACATTCTTCATAGTGCGCCTTGAGCAGCATACACGAAGTTTACAGAACACTCTGAGTGATGTGCTTTATAGTGCACGTAAAGTTCTGGATGATTCTCCATAGTGTGCTTTTTGAGTGCCTTGAAGATTCCAGAACAGTGGTGTAACGTGCCTAGAAGGGATATGTTGGACCATCATCTAATGAGAAAGAAAGTGACTTGTTGCAAACCACATGATTGTGAACATGTGCTAGTGACAGCTGCCATCATTGAAAAGGTTATATACATTCATTATAATTATTTCTCTAAAACTCCAATCTCATCTCTATGATAAATTATATTCATGAACATGATTATATATGTAAGTAGGATAAAATGAATGAGTGTCTAGCATTAATCAAACATTGCTGTGAAGGGATGTAAATGTCAATTGATTTGATTATATTCATATGTCGTAGATTTGATTGTTGATTTAATAAATTTATTGCTAAATTTACTGCGTAAAGAGTATAGTTTTACAACTCCCTTATAATCCGCTAAGTGAGAGACATGTTGGTCTCGTGGGAGAATTATTTATAACTATAAATTTAGATTCTCAATTACTTTTAATTAGTTATGTGTTATTAATTAATAAAAACAACCATAACGAGTGAAGGGTGCCCGGAGGTGTCACAGTATCAGAATTATAAATATTTATTCTCCGTTATAATTTTTCAATCACAGATGTGTAGTTTTGTTTTTGTTTTTCTTTAGTTGTGTTGATTTCACTGCATAGAGAGTGCTATAAACTATCATGTTTATACTGTTATAGTCCAAAAGATTTCATGCATAGAGAGTGCTATAAACTATCATGTTTATACTGTTATCGTCTAAAAGATTTCATGCATAGAGAGTGCTATAAACTATCATGTTTATACTGTTAGAGTCTAAAAGATTTCATGCATAGAGAGTGCTATAAACTATCATGTTTACACTGTTATAGTCTAAGATTTCATGCATAGAGAGTGGTATAAACTATCATGTTATAGTCCAAAAGATTTCAAGCAATGCTTAGAGCTATCATTGAGTTAGTTCTGACATTACGACATAGTTAATGCAGCTTTACATCATTCTGACAGTTTGATACCATCTTTTGACGTCAATGTGACGTTCCCCTTTTCTCATCTGTCATCCCAAAGACATCCTTCGAGTTTAACAGATAGAAAGGAGGAGGACAATTATTTAAAGTTGTTAAGTTATTTTTATATATGAGGGTTCAGAGATTATATATATCAACCCTTGAATTCAAATAGTTGACGGTAATCGCTATGTGTAGTTAAATTCGTATTTTATACCGAGACCAATAGAAATCGCGGAATCTTCCTCAAACGGAAGTGACTTTGTGAGGTCATTGCCTTAGTTTACATTCAGCTCTTGACAGGCATTCAGCATCGTCTTTTGTCATTTATTTGCTATTGACCACCTTCAAAAATTTGTACCAACGGTTACTTAAAGCTCGAGTCGAGAGGAAATTTCCGCTTCAGAGAAAGAAAACATGTCACTAAAACCATATAAGTTTAAATCTTTTTTTAAAAAATCCCAAACAAGCAGGTGAAGCAGTGACCTTCTTCCGCATCCCTCAGACGAGTAGTGACTAGGTTACAGGCGATGTTGTCCAACTAGTATAGTGCATGTATTTCGTAGTTCGCGGGTGTGTGTTTGCAATTTTACAGTGCTTCAATTTAAGTACTGATAAAAATTTATGTTAAATCTGATTACTGTTCTTGGATTACTGTTCATATAAATTGTTTGGGGTGGGGACGAGTGGTTGAATGAAGGAGAATGACACACAATTTTTTACATATTTAAAAGACTTTGCTTAAAATGTCATCACGGACAGGATGGAATTATATCACTCACTCCATGGAATTGTCACTTACAAGATGGATATTACTTCAAATTTGGTTTGTAAAGGCCACAGTGGGCCACACTGCTTTGCTTGACATAAGAGCCACAGTGCTTTGCCTGACATAAGGGCCGCAGTGCATTGCCTGACATAAGGGCCACAGTGCATTGCCTGACATAAGGGCCACAGTGCATTGCCTGACATAAGGGCTACAGTGCTTTGCCTGACATAAGGGCTACAGTGCTTTGCCTGACATAAGGGCCAGAATGCGCATCTGAAAAGACACAAAGCTTGTCTAATGTAAACTACACAATCCGTATCTGACGTAAAAGACACAAGACAATTCGCATCCAACGTAAAAGACACAATACTGGTTCAATGTAAAAGACACGATTCTTGAGTGATATACAATGCATAATGTTTTGAAAAGGCTAGAAAGATATTTTGACGATGTACATGCTACAGCATGCTTGCCTACTGTAAAATCTGCCAAATGACAATATGTGTCTGCTGTAAATGTCACAAAACTTTTTGGCTTACTATGTTTATCTTATGTAGATGTCAGACTGCTTCAGATTAAATGGAAAACCTTGATTAATTTTGCACAGGTAATTTAATTAATACCAGCAGTGACCGCCCACTCCGCAGTCTAATGTAAATTGAAGTATCAGCTGTTGTGTTTTATATCTAAAGAACGCACATTGACGTTTTAGACAGAACTTGCAAAATCAAGTTTCTTCACCAAAAATTACACACCTATAAATTGTTTGACCCAGGAATACAACGTTTGTTCATTTCATTTAGATCTTTGCCTATTATTTTTATATTTTATTATGTAGCGACAACATTTCTATAATGTACACGCATATGCATACACACATATAGTGTGTGTGTGTGTGTGTGTGTGTGTGTGTGTGTGTGTGTGTGTGTGTGTGTGTGTGTGCGTGTGTGCGCGCGCGCGTATATACGTGCCATGAATGCATGTATATGTTCATGAAGACAGAGAGACAGACAGGTAGACAGATAGGGATAGATAGATAGATAGATAGATAGATAGATAGATAGATAGATAGATAGATAGATTAAGAACATTTGCAACATATTTAACATGTATGTACTGTTGAGCAGAGTTCAACAGATTTCTCGTTTTTACTGACCTAGCGCTGAATAGTTTATTACAACCTACTGGGGTCATACATGTTAAACATTTTGAAAGTTTATTTCAAGACAAATGCAGAAACGTTATAAATTTAATTTTTAAATATATAATTGAGGCCCATCGCAGCACTGTTTTAATGAAAATTGGTGAACATACAAAAAGGAGAAACAGTACACTGAATGCATTAAATACATTAGTACATAGAGCTGATGGACTGTTATAGCAATAAAGAACTGCTACACATTACCATATTTTACATAAAGGTGGACCTCATTCTTACCATATTTTACATAAAGGTGGACCTCACTCGTACCATATTTTACATAAAAGTGGACCTTGTTTTTACTACATGTTATATAAATATATACCTCATTCTTACCTTATGTTATGTGGAGGTGGAATTTCTTACCATATGATACATGGAGTATAACACATTCTTACCATTTGATACATGTGTGTAACTCTTTCCTACTGTATGATATATAGGGTATAATTCATTCTTACCATTTGATACATGTGTGTAACTCTTTCCTACTGTATGATATATAGGGTATAACTCATTCTTACCCTATGATACATGGTATAAGAGGCATTTAAGGGTCTTTTTTTGTGCTTTCTTACTTTCTTTTATATATAATTTACTTCTAGACTATTAAGAGTTATATTATGATTTTACTATCTAAGGAAACTACATTAAATCATTTTTTAAAACTACAAATCTATCCTAATAAATAATTTAAAAGATAATGTACAAAATAAAATAAATAACTATATGGACGTGCTATGTCAAAACCGTGCTCACACAGATAAATCATAAAAGTACACAAAAAAATAAATATAAACTAGCACATCAAAGTACATAAATACAAACTATAAATTATTTCCTGCATAAACACGCAAACGTCTGTTATAATTAATGAATGTATAAAAACGTAAACAACGATTAAAATGTGTACACTAACACAGCACTTACACATTTTAGATCTGACACTGTTTACTCTGTTTACTCTGTTTACACTGTTTACTCTGTTTTAGAAACAAAGGACGAGATCGATGACCTAATTTGCTGCTACAGCTATGAATGGAAAACAAAGTGCTGTACATGGCGGGCAGTAATATTAATTAAACCCTCTACACAAAACCCAGTCTTCTACATTAGGGGTCTCTAAATTCTGGGGTTCCTACATGTCCAAAGACACTGTTTGTGCTAAAGGAGCCATTATAATTGGTTACTGAGGCATGAATATGTGTATGTTTATATATGTAAGTGTATAGTTATATATGCGTGTGTGGTGGTGGTGGTGTGTGTGTGTGTGTGTTTGTGTGTGTGTGTGCGTGCGTGTGTGTGTGTGCGTGCGTGCGTGCGTGCATGTATACATACTAACATACTCTTTTTCTTTCTTATTTATTGATTAATTAATTTTTCTTGACATATGGCTTTACAATTTAGATTAACAAGTCATGTTTATTATATTTTATGTGCAATTAAAACTGCACGTATGACATTTCTTTTATTAATGCAGATAAGACTCAGATCTGCAACCAAATAATCTTTATTTACTTTAATATTTTAATTAATTTTGTTTATGGCTCCGTCTGACCACTAATACCTTTACACGGCAGCTCTGGCTGATGACTACATATTAAATAGAGTGAAAAAGAAAAAGATAACAGTTGAGCATTTAGGGAGGAAGGCCAGTTACTGAAATAAGTAATTAGTTGTTTTTTTTCCTTGGACTGTCCTCTTTATTCTTTACTCCCTTTCTTCTCCCACCTGCCATCCTTTATCTTTATTTATTTCCTTTCTTATTTCTTCCCTTCGCCCTTGCTTTCTTCCTTCGGCTTTTGTTCTTCCAGTCTTCCTTTCATTTTATATTTTCACTCCTTTTTGTTTGTTTGTTTGTTCGCTTCTTTCTTTCTTTCTTTCTTTCTTTCTTTCTTTCTTTCTTTCTTTCTTTCTTTCTTTCTTTCTTTCTTTCTTTCTTTCTTTCTTTCTACAGCGTACATAGTGTGTGGTCTTGACGATAAGCAGAGCAGTGAGCCAGCTCGAGATGAATTAATTTCATTCACACTCTCCAGCAGGATTCGCTTCAAGAAGTAAATCACCTTATCCTGTAAAGTCGACAAGTAGCACGAAATATCAGCTCGAGTTCAGTATGTATATACGTGCTAATGATGTGTAGAGAATAAAAGTTAATGATGGTGCTTTTTATCTTATGTACACACGCGCTCACGCGTTTATATTTACATATCTACACGTATATATATATAAACAAATATACATAAATATATGTATACATGATAGATAGATAGATAGATAGATAGATAGATAGATAGACAGATAGATAGATAGATAGATAGACAGATGTGAGCTATATTTAGAATTATATTTTGGGTTTGGGTTAGTATATATATATATATTTCTGCATCATCTAACTTCGACGTGCTATGCTTTGTAAAAGTAACCCTATTAGCTGTATCAAGACATCATTTCTTAGTCCTGTGTCTTACTTTATAACTTATCCAACAAATTATAACCTGAAAGTACTGGCAAACACCAGTCTCTCACTCAAGAGTCTCGCGTTCGGTTCCAGCTCGGGGTGAAGAAATTTCCAAGTAATTCTGTTCTTCATTCAAGGGAGTGGGTTTAGTTCGTCGAATCGAAATGTAAGATGAGTCCCATGCGCTGCAAGCCCTGCACTTTAAAGAACCCTTTGCTGTTGACCTTTATGAAGAGCATCTATCTAAGAAAACAAAAATATACACTTTTCCTACACTAAATAGAAAATGTTTCGCTTCCAACGTTTAATTCTTTAACTTTTTACGTGGTCAGTGTGCTGACAGTCGGTACTACGTTCTCTGGTCTAAAGTTGAACCCTTTGAGTAGTCAGTGTGCTGGCAGTCGGTACTACGTTCTCTGGTCTAAAGTTGAACCCTTTGAGTAGTCAGTGTGCTGGCAGTCGGTACTAAGCTCTCTGGTCCAAAGTTTAACCCTTTGAGTAGTCAGTGTGCTGGCAGTCGGTACCGATGCGGGCGTGTTCTGGCGTTTCATATGACAAGAATGGCACGGTTTTCTTAAGAAATAGTTTTTCGTAATATGATCGTGTATGTACAAAGAAAATTATGCTATAAATGTTTTGTTATGCAAGAAATACTAACTTTATGATATGAAAAGCATTCTAAATAAAATATCATTTAACGGACTTTCTGTTTCGCGAAGTCGACCTGGGTCGGAAGCGCCCAGCACCCTCCTCCCCAAATTTGACAAACTTTTCTCTGTAGGAACTCATGCATGTCCACGAACTCTTCAAGCGAACGTTAAACTTTAAAATACATATAAACACACTCATACACACAAGCATAAATTTACACAGAAACACACATACCGACAATCGGTGAGCAAACGTTAAACCTTAAAACATACATGCCCGCACACATATACCGACACTCAACTGCATGAAAATTGCACAGAATTAAAATTATTCTAGAAAGAAAACAAACACATAATAGACAATTTAAATAAATACAAGTGCAAATACAATAAAGGCAATGCTAAACAACGTTTACAATACAACAAAGACAAAGTAAAATATCGTTTGCAATACCAAACAAACTACAACATAAATAAAAGTTCCACACTTAAAAATACCAGCATAAGCAGTGCCCAAGGTCATGTCACGTTGACATTTAGAAAAATATATAACAATTCAGTTTAGAAACGGAGACAGGCAAATTTACTCTGCCACACATTCACAGACGAGTGAAGCGATCTGTGACTAGTGAAGCAGCGTGTGACCAGGAATAATACGCCCTTGTCGGGGAAGGGGGGGAGGGAGGAGGGAATTATATGTAGTTCATTACGGAAGATTGAATATTTTCTGTTTTTCATTTGCTTCCTCGTTGTTTCATATGAAGTTTAGTTCTTTAAAATTTAAATTACGATTAATAAAAGAAGTACAAGGATGATTTAAATACTTTTTAAAAATTCAATCTCCTGGTGTAGGGAAAAAACGCTTTTAATTATTATAAGTTTATATTTGGTTCTATATTTTATTTGTCTGCTAACAATACAAATATTGTTGTGTTTTTTCCAGTGCCATTAAGACAGTTATGATTTTACTTCATCCCGTGCACAGAAAGAACGTTGTTGTCATTGTAGTGCCACTACCACAGATATGATTTGACTTCACCCCTTGGACAATAAAAATACTGGTTTTTAATGCTATTACAACAATGAATCCCTTGTACAATAAAAAATACTGGTTTTTAATGCTATTACAACAATTAATCCCTTGCACAATAAAAATACTGGTTTTTAATGCTATTACAACAATTAATCCTTTGGACAATAAAAATAATGGTTTTTAATGCTATTACAACAATGAATCCCTTGTACAATAAAAAATACTGGTTTTTTAATGCTATTACAACAATTAATCCCTTGGACAATAAAAATACTGGTTTAATGTCATTTCGACAATTAATTATATACTTAATCCCACGTACAAGAAAAAATAGTGTGTTTTTCTTTTAAAAAAAAAAAATGCTCATTACTACAATTAATAATTTGACTTCATTACTTCATCCTTTGTACAACAAAAATACTGGTTTTTAATGCCATTGTGACAATTAATGATTTTACTGAATCTGCCTTGTAAAATAATTTTTTAATTTTTAAAAATATATATATACACATATTTAAATCAGCTGTCATTATGGCATTGAAGAAATAATAAAACTGAATAATGTTTCCTCAATACCCACTATTATAGTTAATGGTTTTCCTTAATCCACAATGTACAATAGTGACTTTTATTAATGTTTAATGTAACTTATGTACAACCAATATTACGCTTAATCAAATACAAGCAATAACTGTATTTATCATCTCTTACACAACCTTCAGTGTCTTGTAGGGATAATTTCATTACAACTAATAATGATTTACTTTACCTTTCTATTATTGCAAAAAAAATAATGAATGTTATCAACCTGTCGTGTACAAGTGATCTTAAACACATGACTTCTTTAAAATATTGTAGTTATCATCCTGATAAGTCATATATTAAATTACTTACTTTTGATTATGTGTCATGCCTTTTTATAAAGTGTATTTAATCGTCCTCATAGGTAATACAAAAGGTATTAGCTCTGTAATGGTTATGAAAAAATTTAATCAATTTATAGAGTAACTGTGTGTGTGTGTGTGTGTGTGTGTGTGTGTGTGTGTGTGTGTGTGTGTGTGTGTGTGTGAATGTGATATAAATGTTGGTGGCATGTGCCACATTCATTCTACTCGCACCCTGTAGCTTGGAATCTTATCCAATCACAATCTGACATGATTGGTTCCACACCAGAAAGACCGATAGACAGATATGGGTGGCCCCGAGTCACTCTTACTTGAGCCTTGACAAGTGCAGATATTGATGGAATCAACAGAAGAAATGAGCTGGTGACATTTAATATGCAACGAAAGGAAAGAATAGACCTCTGGATGCTCAAAGTTATTATTACAGAGCAATGTTACATTTGACACAAAAGAAGCAAATTCTGTGTAAATAATAATACAAGTAAAGTTATAGTGTTCAATCTGTTAAGTGTGTTCAGACAATAAATCTGCACTAATAGAACATAAATTGCTGTGTGTTATCTTCACTGTAGAGTATACCTCTTTCACCAGTAAAAGAGTGTGCCTCTTTCACAAATTGAACAGTGTACTATATTTTCAGTGAACAGTTCTATCCTCCACCGGTTATTTAGTGAACCTTATTGATTAAATAGTCCAACATTCAGTACTTAAAAAGTTCGCCAACTAAAAAGTGAATCCTCATTCATCCATCAATTAACCAGTGAAACTTCACTCAACAGTTAAACTGTTTATGTTCCTGATTGAACAGTAAATATGGAATTAATGTGTTTGATACTGTATCAGCTTCTTGCATCCTACCCCGCCCCCTCTAACCCATCCTTGCCAGAACAAAGGGTAGAAAGTTTACAGCGAAATTATGCCGTGTATCACACACTAATATTGCTACAAGTGTGTGTGTGTGTGTGTGTGTGTGTGTGTGTGTGCGTGCATGCGTGCGTGCGTGCGTGTATGTGTGCGTGCGTGCGTGTGTTGTCTTATAAGTGGGCCAATACATTTCTAAATGTAGTGATACCACTGGTCCATATGTACCTTACTAGTTTTCAATCGAGCTGACTGGCTGCGCGATGTCTGTGCTGCCATTCCGATAAATAAAATTATTTGTTGATTGTTTACAACTTCACTATAGCAGTGAACTTCCCACTCACTATCACCAGCCTCAGGCTGTGCCGTTCTCAAGGTTTGTGAGCCAACCCCATTCCGTGCAGTCCTCAGGGCTTGTGCGTTTCGGTGGTCAATAATATTACCTCTGTGAGTGTGTCTTTCAATCTTTCTCTGTGTCTGAGTATATCTGTCTCACTCACTCCGTCTCCCTTTCTTTGTCTCTTTTCGTTTCTATGTTTCTTAATGTCTGTCTCTGAGTTGTTGTCCGACACTATCAGATTGTCTCTGTGTCTGCCACTTTTTTCTCTCTGTCAAAATGCACTGGTTCATGAGGATTTTTTTTTTTTTTTTAGGGAAGAGCTGTTCGTTGATGGAAAAGTTGACCTTGGAAATCGAGTAAATGTGCAGCCTACGATTACGTACACACGCAGAGTTATCGCCACTTGCGTACAGGGCACGCTTATGAGTGCACGTGTAGCCAGTCAAGTGCACGTGTATAGGTGCATATACAGTTTTTACAGTGCACGCGGCAGAATTTTATAGTTGACCTGCTGATACGCTGTCCTCTGCATACATACCGACACAAAACGCCACCAGAACTGACGGGCAGCCAGTCTGACGTCACAGCAACGGTTTCAGTCTGGTATTGGTTATCAGGTGTCTGTCTGGCTTTTTTCACAGACTCGATGCCGAACTGCCTGCTAATCGATCAGGCAGCAGAACTCGTTCCACCGACTTTCAAGAATGTGTAGCGGACAATCCGCACTTAAAGAGGGCTAAATTTAGCTGGCAGTAGACTTAAGAGTGGGTTAAGTATAGTGACCATAGGAGTCGTATAATAGGCTGTACAACATACTGCACAGTGATCTAAAGACTGAAGAAGTGAAGCAATTAAATCAGTAGACATGAGTCCATCCAGGAACGTGACCTAGGTAAATTTAACCAGTCACTCTGCTGTACCAATTCATAGCCAGGCTACAGTGGACCATAGAACAAGTTTTTGTCCCAGACTGGATGACAGGGTACAATGGACATGATGCATAGAAAAAGTTTTCGTCCCAGACAGGATGACAGGGTACAATGGACATGATACATAAAAAAAGCTTTTCTTCCAAACTTGATGACAGGGTACAGTAGACATAATGCATAGAACAAGTTTTTGTCCCAAACTGGATGACAGGGTACAGTGGACATAATGCATAGAACAAGTTTTTGTCCCAAATTGGATGGCAGGGTACAGTGGACATAATGCATAGAAAAAGTTTTTGTCCCAAACTGGATGACAGGTTACAGTGGACATGATACATAGAAAATGCTTTCCTTCCAAACCTGATGACAGGGTACAGTGGACATAATGCATAGAACAAGTTTTTGTCCCAAACTGGATGACAGGTTACAGTGGACATGATACATAGAAAATGCTTTCCTTCCAAACCTGATGACAGGGTACAGTGGACATAATGCATAGAACAAGTTTTTGTCCTAAACTGGATGACAGAGATCTATATTCTTTAAACCAATCGCGGTGTTTGGACATCTGTGCTAATCTGGAATTGTCAGCACTGAAAGCGGAGTATTAGCCAAACCTGACAAACTAAGGAAAGGGTAAAGGGCAACCGATCGTCTACTACAGGGGCGGGCAAACTCTGGCCCGCGGGCCAAACCTGGCACGCGAAGCATTTTTTGTTGGCCCGCCAAGCTATTCACAGTTAACATTGCTTTTGGCCCGCCAAGCTATTCACAGTTATTGCTTTTGGCCCGCCAAGCCATTCACACTTATTGCTTTTGGCCCGCAAAACAAAAGTCACCAAAACAATTGGGCATTGTTATACGCTGTCAAACAGCCAAGGCTAAACTAGTCTAAAGACTATATGTAATTTTAACAGTTTGAATTATTCACACAGAATCGTGTGCACATGTTCAATTTATGCCTGCGGTTATATATATTACACTAGCATCTCTTTATAGTTCGTTGATTTTGAACTCTCCTAGGCCTAGGATAGATCTACAATAATAATGTATGTCAGCATCTGTACTCTGCCTCAGTCGTGACCTGACCTTCACCGTTACAATTGGGTGAGAGGAAGGAGGGCTAGAGGTGTGCGAATTTGAAACTCAATTTGAAACTCACAGTCTTCTACCATCACAACCGAACTGGTTGTTGCATTTCTGCTATTTCTTTGCCATTATTCCCCCCTCCCCACAATCATGTCTGCAACCCCAGCATCCTAAAAAATTTAAAGTGGATATGGAAAGTCGGACATTTAACTCTGAGTGGTCGAGAAGTACTTTTTCATAGAACGATTTGGACAAGCTCAGTGTGTCTGATCTGTTTGAAAACTGTTGCTGTCTTCAAAGAGTTTAATGTGCGCTGTCACTGGGAAACAGTACACTTAACTTCGAAATTCGGTTTAATGTCTGCCTCTGAGAAAAAGAATACTATTGCTAAACTCACAGGCAATATAGAGAAAAGCAGTTTGATGTTTCATAAGCAAACATCTGTGCATGAAAAAGTGACACTGCCAGTTATGAAGTTTCACTACTCCTTGCTCAAAGAATGAGTTAAAAGCAAAGTTCCGCACTTCTTCTCCTCTTTCTTTTTTTCGTGATGTCATCCTACCATCAGGCAAGTTTCCACATTTTATTAAACATGCTCCCCGCATTGTAGCTATGTTCGGAAGCACATTTTGCTGTGAACAACTGTTCTCAAAGATGAAATATACAAAGAGTCGCCTTCGCTCTCAACTCTCTGACCGTCATCTAAATGACATTCTTCGCTTGTCAACCTCATCAGTTCAGCCAGATATTGAATCACTTATTTATTGTAAGCAACACCATCCATCTCATTAATCATGAAACTGAGTTAGTTTTTTTAAAATTACTTTTGTTCTCATTTTATATTCTGAACTTGCTGGACTTGTGATATTTGGTCGTCTATCCGGCCCGCGAACTGTTCCAACAGTTTTATCTGGCCCGCGGTCTCAAAAGTTTGCCCGCCCCTGGTCTACTAGGTACCTTGTACTATCGATAGTTAACATGAGGTCATTGGCATAGGTCACTGGCATAGGTCACTGGCATAGGTCACTGGTATTGGTCACTGGTATTGGTCACTGGTATAGATCAGCTCAGTCGTATAAGTCAGAGATATAACTATTTAAGTCATTGTATGTAATAGGCTATAAATCAGTACTATAAGTCAAAGATGTTACTATAAATGAATAGCATAAGTCAATAGCATAAATCAGTGGTGTGCATCAGAGATGATCAGTGACAACAATAAATTAAAGTTATAAGTAAGAGACAAACGATAAACGAATAGTGTAAGTCAGAGATATAATTATAAATAAATAGTATTGCTATAAGTTAACAGTATAAATCGGTGGTATAGATCAGTTATAAGTCAGTGATAACTATAAGTCAGAGTTATAACTATACGTCAGTGATATAACTATAAGTCAGAGTTATATGTCAGTGATACAACTATGATTCAGTGACTAACCATAAAAGAATTATAGTTATACGTCACTAATATAACACTAAATGTCAGTTATTAACTCTGAATCATAAGTATGTCAGTGATATAACTATTTGCCAGTGATTCACTAAAAATCAGAGTTATAACTATAAATCAGAGTCTGCTAAATTAACTAAAACAACACAATCGTTTGTTTAACAAGGGAGCTAATTGCGAATACCATACTTGGCTGCCGTCCTGTTTATACTTTGAAAGACTACTATCGATTACTAAAGATTATTTTTTATTAACTTTATTGTCATCGGCACCAACTATCTTGAACTTTCACATCTTATGCAACCGAGCTTCACTCAATAGCCACATGACAATAACTCCACCTGCTTTAGTTTCTTGTAGCGCCATTTTGGTTTGGGTTTTGTGTGACGTTTTGCTGGGATATGGCAAGATGTTAATTTTCCACCATCCTTGGCCACCCGTAACCTTAGGCTAATTTTCCAAAACACATCTGGCTGGCCACACGTGTTAGAAAGATGAATGATAGATAACGTAAAATAGAAGAGTGATATTCTAGAAGACAGCTCAGCCCCCTGATACATAGAGCCAGGACAGCAAGTAAATACAGGTGACAGACTACAACATATCACATGTAATTAAGTCACACCAATGGTCTAATATCAACAATAAATGTACTCAACAAAAAATAACATAAGACAGCATGATTAGATAGAGCAAATAGTTCAACAGTTACAATTAGAGTTTATATATATTTATATGAGTTTATAATAGAATACTGAATGATTCTGAGTGAACTCTAAAAGTACTTTGATTGAACTTTGATCAAAATTTAACTGAATTTGGTTGAAGCTGTACTGTTATTGATTTTATAGTCACTTAACTTTAGGATTTGACTGACGTGTCATCTAGGGTTTCCAGTGACATGTAGTGCAGATGCACATGTGGTGCACTGAACCAATCTGTGGCCTGTGGGTCGTTCCACTCTGGCATTGCTTCGCAACTCAGTGCTTATCAAAATTCAATGTCCAAGATAAAGTGCCAATCTGCCAGTAAAATACACATGGGCTAGGAATTTGTCCACTTGTTCTCTGACAGAACACTCTTATTTACATGGTCATTATATATTCTAATATGCTAAGTGAAATATAGCAATATAAAATATAGTTAAGGCTAAGTGAACATAGATATATAGTTATGCAAGCAAAACCACATACCAGTAATATAAACAGGATGGTTTTCTTTCTGTGTTGGTAACTGGCAAGAGTTAGTAGTATGATTATAACTTATTAACACCAGAAGCCAAAGTACATATTGCCTCAATGGTCAGCTGCAGTTGACTGATGCTTATTAGGTGAGTTTCTGATACATTCATTGCACACAGTCGAGCTGCATTCGGATTAGTCTGTTAAAGTGAGTAGTAACTCCGGTATTACTCTAGCCCGGGAATAAAGGTCAATGTTCTAGAATTAGGTTTGCTTGTAGTCTATTTTTAGAGGAGGGTGTGTGGGGGCTACATAGGCCATCATGTGGCAACCCCCCATCCTGACTTAAGAATAAATAATTTGGGTTCCAAGTTTATTAAATTCTACACTAACACCGAATGATAAAAATAGCTACTCATACAGGTTTAGCAATATATAAGAACATTAGGGTCATTAATTTTAATAGAAGAAATATGATAAGCATTCATAATAATTTCAACATGACAATTTATGAAAATGAAGTTACAATAGAATTAATGGCATATAATGGTTATAAGTCATGAAATGAATAATTGGTTAACTTTAATAAAAATGCAATATAAAAATCAATACAATCAACAGCTGCACTCAGATATTTGTACTGTCTATTTATATTTGTTATGTTCTAATGGCAAGTTATAAATATAATTGGATATTTCCCTCAGACAGAAAATTGAATAAGTCCCTAGTGTGTAGTTTGTACAATTACAAGCTCAATCCCAGGACGATATTCCCAAATATGTGACATTTTGCTGACAAATGGACGAGATGCTAATTCTCCACCCCAGGCTGCACGTAACCTTAGGCTAATCAACAAACAAACAAAAACACACTTTCTTATTGGCCACACGTTAGAAAGATGGAAGATGGGTAATATAGAAAAGTAGAGTGATAGTACTAGAAGATAGCTCTGCGCTCCCTGATATATACAGCCAGTTATGTTAATTAAATACAGGTGACAGCCTACAACATATAAAATTTAAGTGAGTCATGCCAACAATCAACAACAAATGTATTTAACAAGATATAAAATAATATAGCATGGTTTCTGTAACAAACAAAACGCACTTGACATAAGTAAAGATTAATTCTGATGTTTTATTAATTAATTAATCTTCCGAATTTAATCAACTGTCTGTCACATTCCTCTTCTTATATTTCTTTCTGGCCTATTTGCTAGGATAGGTTACAAAATACCTGTTAAAGTGCTAATTAAGAGTTGGACAGTCATCATGCTTATTAAGTGATGAAATGACTGTGTATTCATTAGGCTTTCAGGACATGACTGTGTACTCATTAGGCTTTCATAACATGACTGTGTACTCATTAGGCTTTCATGACATGACTGTATATAACTGTGTATTCAGAAGGCTTGTTGAGTGTTGACATGACCGTATTTGCAGAAGGCTTAATGATAACATGAATGTGAACTCATTAGACTTCCTACATGATAGTATATTCAGCAGGCCTTCCTTCTGAATATAGGGCTTTGTATAGCTGTGGTGGCAGCCGTGTGTATTCAGTCTGTGGTAGCAGAACTACAAAAAATATTCAGTACAGGTATTGGATGACAGCGTTACGACAGATAATATTCATTACCGAGGAATGCTGTGTAATATATCTCCGTGCCATGTACCCAGGAAATTAACCCCAACCAGTTCATTTTCAAGGAAATGAAAAGTGACCCGCAGACTTTTTGCAATTCTCCAACTGGATTTCTCAGCAAGTCTGGTGTAAATTTGACTTTTGTTGTCGTTTGTATTTTTTCTTCTTCTGAAGCTAGCTTCGAACGTCTGATATTACAGACAGACACTCTACTGAGTGAAGGATTGGCATTTTACAGACAGACACTCTACTGAGTGAAGGATTGGCATTTTACAGACAGACACTCTACTGAGTGAAGGATTGGCATTTTACAGACGGACACTGCTGAGTGAAGGATTGGCATTTTTGGAAGAAAACGAGTGTGCTATGGTTGGGGAGAAGGGGTGTTCGATGGATTTTGCAAGTACAGGTTTCCGATGTCTAATTGTTCAGGGGTATTTAGCACACGAGACCAGATTTATGGTCCTACCCGAATGACTAGATATTAAGCATACAGCCACGATTTAAAATACTTTCTGAGATGCTAAATGTATACAATAGTCTCCAGATGAGGGTGTCGGAGTGACAGGGAATATTTGCAGAGCTTAGATGAACTTCCTGCGCCCTCACACACACACACACACACACACACACACACACACACACACACACACACACACACACACACACACACACACATACACACGCGCGCGCACGAATGCACACAAAATACAGCTAGATGAGGGCAGAAAATATAGGAAACAAATAGATTTATTAAAATTTTAAACTAAACTAAATTCTCACACAACGGGAATGGGATTTTAAAAAAAAATAATTCCTCGCTACAAATGTCGGCCCAACTTAAACATGCACCCCATGGCATAATTTGAATGTTAACAATCAGACAACAAATTACTAATGAATTAAATGGTTTGTATACACTGACGAGTAAAACTGAGGGGGGGGGGGGCGGGGTTATTCACACCTCTGTGCAGTGATGACTAAAATTTTAGGTTCTTTTTGCACACCTGGTGCGTTTCGGTAAAATGATGTGGCACATCAAAATATCCGTGCACACATGGAATGAGTCTCGAGCGTGATGGCACCGGAAATCGTCAATCTCAGAAATTGAAGCTGGAATGGCTCGGCACAAGGGTACATATACTGCATACTAGATTCGCTCATAAAGTGGAGCACACCAAGTGTTGGCAGACTCCACAAGCTTAGGTTTGAATCCTGCTTGCCCAAAGGAGTAGGCTAGAAAAGATCCACACAGACTGGCAAGATCGACGGGTCATTACGGTATGCAAGGGGTGGAAACGGTAAGTATGACGCCACCAGTGAAAGACGCAGTAAGTGGCCACAAGAGATAGCCATGAGAGAACGTTTGGGGCAAACAGCCTCCAGTCCCAGACGACGACAGTTGGTCACTAGCACGACCCCATTTCGTCAACGACGGGTCACTCACAGCAGATTGTCCTCTGACGAAAGCGATTGTTGTGGCGACAGCAACAGGGAGTTTATTCAAGAGAAAGGCAGCCATATTGGAGATGTAAACCATTTCGTTTATGAAAAGTTTGAAACTTTGCCGATGCGTTTTAGTTCTTTGTTAAAAACAAACAAAATATAAGAAACAAAATGAAAATTTATAATTTAACTGACAAGATTATTGTCGATAATACACGTTAAAAAATTTACTGACTTCCTCACGGTTGTCCGAGAGTCAAGTGACATCGTTATATGAATGACTAGTTTACATAGCACTGCCAATATATATGAACAGATCTAGTGAAAATAAAACTTGAATTTAGAAAATTTAGCATTTAAACTCGGGTTATACATATTGGGGTTTAGAGATGTCTCCAATATGGGTTTCTAAATTAAGTGGTTTTCCAAGGCTGAAAAATTACAGAAACGAAGTTTGTCTTTCAGCAAACATTTTTCATTTCTTGTTCTCGTTGCCTTACTGCGAACTCAACCGCTATCAAGCTGGTTAACATATAAAGTCCTTTGAAGTGTTTTAAGGTCATTGCATGTGTATGGAATTAGCAATAAATAAATGCAAAATTATTGGTGTACTGATATATAAAATATTTTTAACAAATGGTAAAAATGAGACGCCACCTGACCAAAGGGACTGTCGTTTCATGAGGATCTCCAACTAACCCATGGGAATCTGTGACTTCAAAAGGGACTTTTTCGTTGATTAAATTTAATTTTTCTTTGTACTGCAACTTTTCTTTCTTCCCAAGGTCACCACAATATTTAGCACTTGAATATTTTATTTCTCTATTCCACCCATACATTTTGGCTAAGGAGCCACAGAGTCTCATTAAGATTCGTCTGCACTAACTGATTGATATTGAAATTGTATGACGGCATCTATTGTGTTTCGTATTGGGCTTTGATAGTAATCATCATTCACTGATTCAGTCTTATTTTTATTTAATTTTATCCCATTCATTATTATTTTGAAAGTCTATACATTGACGTTTCCATTATGAACTTAAAGCAGCGTATTCACCCTTGCAACACATACAACCACGGGAGGCATAAAAGTAAATTTATAATATAGTATAGACACAGTATAGGCTTGAACAGTTTGAAGGAATATTCTACGAAATTTCTTCTCCTAAGATTTAATGTAGTCACTTAACATTGTCATGCAAAAATTTTCGTACCGGTCAACTAACATCAGGCCTGTACTACATCGGTGTCGCTCGTCTTCAATCAATCTAGCTTAAGCTCAAACTTGGCTTTACAAATCACAGGAATAATTACACCTAAATAAAGGGGCCATTCTAGACCATCAGATGCTATTCTTATGCAAGTCTAATGCATTTTATTATATGCAGAAAGCATCTCGAAGCCAGTAATTTGGCGGGGGGTGGGGCGGGGGGCAACTTTGTTTTTGAGGCTTGATATATTGAGGTGAGTGCAAGGTACGTAATGTTAATGCTGCGTTTTGAACTTTCTGGTCATGCTGCTAATAATCTGGTCCATCTGCCTCAGTAATGTGTTTTATATGTACAGAAAATCAAAATACTTTATGCAACATCAGCATTTATACTGTAATACTAACCGCGTTAGCTATACTTACACGGTAGGCCCTATTGATTATTGGACTATTTTTTTTGCGGAATAATACACAGCACAACTATAAAGAGGTCGACCCAGCCGCTCTCATGATCAGATGTGAGAAAATATCTGCGCATCAAATATAAAGGTTTACCATGGCTTCGGCTGTAGACGAACAAACCCATTTTTTCGAAGGAGCTGAAAAGCTATTAGAAGTTTGGTTTGCATCTTCGGATGGCAAAGACCGAAGTCTTCGGACAATCGAAAGGTTAGTTTTTCACGGTTTCGTTTGCTCTGCATTTGCGTAATTAAACAGTTGATTTCTCTGGATTAGTGGATAGGCCTACGTGCTCTCAACCTAAAATGTTGCAGAGTCGAGGTGGTACTGGTAGTTAAAATGCTTCTTTGCAAATTTCCATGAATCAATTTTCGATGAATGAGTTAGTTGTGGATAAATTAATAAATTACTGCATGGAGCCATTACATTCACGACCAATGCAGAGCTGGCGTTGATTCGTCTGATACAGCGTATGACGATAAATTTCTAACACGTGTAGTAATAAGTACATGCAATGCACATTGAGTACCTAACAGTAACACCCTGGAGGTGTACACCGACAGAGTGTAAGAAAACACGTGGCACAAAGATCCAAATAGTTGAACACTTTATTGAATGTAATTTTTAAAAAACAATACATAATATAATCCCGCGCGCAAAAGAAAAAGATACGAACATAATTTTTTTGTGTCGATGGATTTTTTCGAATGATACCATTCCACCCTCCGGTTGCATTCCAGAGCCGGGCGATGCCATGCAATTACATCACACGATATTTCCTAATCGAGGCATCTCAAACACCTGGCTTTTCTACTCAAAGTTGCTCGACTTTTAACGTCTACATACATTAGAACTACAGTTGGCACTTCAGCAGTGTGTTACTTGTTACTGTTAGGAAGGACATAAAATATATAAATATAGTTAAAATGTCGGTATTTAACTTTTTAGCGTGTTGTGTGTAATATATAGGCCCCTACTTAGTACTTATAGTTATAGTAGGTTACTTCAGCTTTATTGGGGGTAGGTGCGAAGCAAATTTGGAGTTACTTATAAAAAACTAAATAATATTATTCAGAATTAATTTATAGCTAATTAATAGTAATACTCATTCAGAATGTAAGTTCAATTTTTATTGCAAGCTTTGAAGAGTTTTTAAAAGTTTATTTTAATGATTTAATTCAGATTAACAATCTTACAATGATTAAAGTACTTTAAAAAAAATTTTGTTTGTTTTAAATTTGCAGTTCAAGTTTCTTTTATTTTAAAAAAGTCATTACTCTTGTTTGTAAATACTAATTAATGTTCATTGATTAATAATAATATATTTATTTTAAACGTAGGCCTACACATTACTCATTTAAATTTACAGACCTAGAAATAGTCAAATACATCATGATTTGTAATCATTTTCAGGCCTCAAGGAGGTCCATTGCCATACCACTTACAAGACTTGGCTGATTGCAATTTTTTTTTTAATTTCTTATTCAAACTTATTCAAACCATAATTTTATTATGTGGTTATGGGGATGTATCAGTCTGTAGACAAGAGATAATATTTTAATAATAGTTGGGAGTGACAAACACATTTCATTTTGGTAATAAAATCTAATACACATTAAAATCCACATTTCTTTTGGTTAATTAAAATGTTACCACACAATATTAATAATAATTAAGATAATTAAATTATTATCAACACTGATGAGCAGTCATAAACAGTAACAGTTAAACACTCCAGCTATTTACTCCCTGAAAATGTCCCACCGTCTTCCCATCCTGCATAACTCCCAAGCATTTCTCAATAATTTAGTCAAATTAGGTATTTTTGTTCATTCTGATCAATGCTTCTAAAAGTTTAATCTCCCCCCAAAAAAAAACAAAACAAACAAAACCTGCAGTGCACAGTACACATATTCTGCTGTTTCATTGTTAGCACTAACATATTACCAATGGGCCTTTCATTATTTGCACTCACATTACCATTATTGATTATATTGTTTTAGTGATTGCACTTGAATATCAGTCTTTATTACCCATATGCCATTTCCGTTTTCACTCTCTGAACTGTGTTTTATTATAATTTATATTGGTTTAGTCTTACCCGGATCCTAGCTTTGTTAAGTTGACATGCTTCTTTATTTTAATAGTACTCAGTAGAAAATAGCTCTGATACTACTTTTACAAGTAGTAAGACTTATACTTAGTACTGTAGAATTGATTTTTTTTCTCTCTCTCTTGAATACTGCACAATCTTGAGTATAATTTTTAATATTTTTTCATTATCTAACTATTATATTCATATAATGCACATGTATATATTAGTTTATTTAGGCAATTCTGAGTAGGAAAACAAAGAAGTGATGGCTAAAGAAGTCAATAAATATGAAATCAACCTGTCAACAATTAGCTCTTCTTAGTGTTCAGTTTATCATGAATCCCTTGTTTGAATTACCAATGAAGCATGTAGGGTTAGCTCTGTTTAACTATAAATCATTAAATGCTTTGTTGGAATTATGTTTAAAACATTCATTCAGCTCATATTCAATGGTCATTTTAACATAAATTTTATATTCGAATTATTACCATGTGAAGAATAGCTTCTGTCCCTGTATTAGATTAATTAGAAGGCATCAAAAGCAGATTTTTTCAGAAAACTCTTCAAACAACCTGTACTCTCTAATTTGAATTTGTTTGAATGTGTACAAGTTTTAGAAGAAAGGAAATACTGATGCATACATCAGTACCATAAATACTGATATCCAATGTATCAGTACTTCATTGCTTTTCATGAAAAAGAGCATGAATTATGAATGTCTGAGGTTCAGGCTCCATCAATAGATGCATCATTAATATTGGTTTATATAATAAAACTGGTGGTGTTCATCGTCTGACTGCAGTATTAACTATTAATATTATTTATATGTAGAATTATAGTTTTTTACCTGTAGTCTTAATATTATAAAAAACAAGACTGGGTTTGCATCATATTCAGAGCACTTGAACAGTAGTAATTACACTTTAATTATAAACACTGGAGTCTTGTCATTCATGGTTGTTGATTCTAGTAATAGTAGTATGAGTGGGCTTTCTTGCTCTTGTAGTTGCAATCTGGCTTAGTAACTATGTCACAAGTTCATTTTGTTCTGTCAGTCATGTGTTACTTAATTATCAGTATGTATCATTTGCTATCATTAGTATCTAAATTCTGTAATCTATTTACTGAATATGTTGACACTAAGAGCGCTGTATTGAGCGATAGAACTGATACTAAATATGCACTGTCATAATGTAATCTGTTTCTTGTGTTTATACTTTCAGTACTGAAAGTTCCTGAGCTTCCTCTTCATAATTTGTAATCTATGTTACTTTTGTTAGATTACTTTAGTGAATTCTTGTACTACTGCAAGTAAAGCAGTGCAAGAGCTGCAATAATTTGCTGTATCATTGGCACTAGTTTCAATACCCCTAATTAGCAGCAGTGTAACAAATATAAAAAAGTATTGCTGCTAAAAAGTGCTAGTGGATTATGAGTATTGAAGCTAGTGGTAGGGCTACAGTACTTCACTCTTGTGCTGCTGCTAACAACCTACAGTGAAGACAGAGCTGTTTTGTTAACTGATGGGGCTGGGGCAATATGTCAGTTAGTATTTATACTATTCACTTGTATTAATCATGTTCTGGACATTGTTTAGTATAGATGGTCTTTCACATTTAATCACTGTCATGTGATGATGATTTTTATTCCAACTTTAAATGTACTCATTACTCATGTTGCATATATTAATTAATGTTCATTGATTAATACTAATAGTAATACATTTATTTTTCCAGATTATGATAGATCTTTCCAAATGGGCAATGAGTTCCTGTTCTACCAATAAGAGCAATTTATTTTGATTCCTATAAAATTTAAAATGAGTGCTAGTTATTGATGTACTTTATTACACCCTTGAATTACTGTGGGAATATCTGACTTGGAATGGATGATTTCAAAGCTTGTTTTATCCAGAGATATACTCATATAGTCATATATTTTTTACTAATACCATAGTCTAAAGAACCACAGTACCACTACGCTGTAGCATTCTTATTATAATGTAATTTTGCATTAATTGAAATTCTCTTATGCTGTTTAATCATGTTACTGATTTTTTAAATTGTAAATGAAATAACTTGTAATAACTAATATTTACTATAGGCATATTTTTAGGTGAATTTACACAGCTTGGCTTCTGGTACATTTTAAAAAAAAATATTCCACTCACATACACACTCATTTATTTTTAATATTAAACAGGAAGCCAAAAGCAATACTATATTATATATAATAATAACTTCTGCAACTGTTTTTGTTTGCAATTTCAAAATTAAAATCTGTTGTAAAATGTAAATGATATTGCATTTTGCTGGTCATTTTGTTGTGCAGATCAGAATGGGAAAAGCTTCTGCAACATGTCCAGTGTGCTATTATTAGTGTTACTTCCAACCAAGACATGGATGCCTTTGTGCTCAGGTAAATTTTTATTACTTTAAATATAGTGTGAAGGTTCGCATTTAAATTTAAGGTACATTTGTATTTCCTCTGTCCACTATCATTAAAGTAGGTAGTCCCACCGCCGCTGTTTTATTGGGGTCAAACGCTCTTTTGCACGCAAATTCACTGAACTTTGACTCACAACAGTTTTCTTCACACTAAACCTGGACTAACGATGTTTATATAAAAAATAAAGAGCTATCTTTCATCTTTTAAAGCATATTCTTGCTTTTCATCTGAACTTTATTATTGTATCCATAAACTTTGACGAAAGTACCTTAGGGTTACGTCGAAAATTTCTAATCGGGCGCCTCATGGCCGAAAAAATAAAATTCGCGTTTTTCGGTACTATACTTTAACTTTTCGGCAAGAAACAGCCAGATAGGTTGTCGAAATTCTGATTGGTCCATTAAAAAGAAGAGAGATAACTCTATACACTCATATTTTTTTCCATATTGTACGTTAAGAATAACACCAAAAAAAATTTAAGTTAAAAATTTGAGACCAATTTTTGGGATCAAATATTTTTCAGAAAAACTAGGAAAACATATCATTTTATTCAGTATTTCAACCTCTTTCTAAAAACATGACACAATACGCGATTATTAGTCCAGCCGGTTCTTGCGAAATCGAAAACCCCGTAGCATCTTTCTCAATTCACGCCACAGTCATGGCTTTCATTTCTGAGACACGGTGTACCGACGCTAACGCTGATTATTCCGCCTTATACGATCAGTTGAAACCATTTATCGGTCAGATCTATTTGTGAGTGTTTATTAAAGTTTATTTTCATTTTCTTGAATTTTTTTGTAAGCATATTATTATTATTTTTCAAGTACTGAAGTAGAATTATTGACAGTTTCTGAATTAACTCGTTCAAATATAGGCCGATCTCGGAGTGACTTGCAAATAATTATGTGAAAATATACTATTTTCTTGAAATATTTCGTTTTAAAGACGCAGATCATATTTGTGAATATTGCTTTATTTGCTCATTTAATTTTAGTTATGGGTGACAATTTTATTATGTAGAAAAAATAGTTTTAAATCATCGTTAATTTCAACAAGAAAAGATAACTCTAGATGTTAAAATTGTAGAAAAACATCGCTCTGAAATATTTCAGTTCTTTCAAGCGTTCTGTGTACTGTAACACAAACTTAATATTTAGTTTATTATTTCGTTTTTGATTATATTTAAACAAATTCTTTTCCCATTTTGTTTCTTATTTGAACATCGTTTTAAAGTGTAAAAAATCTCTTTTATGGGGGGGTCCCCCCCTCCCCTCACTTGTAATTTCTTTACACTTCTACA
Organism: Sinotaia quadrata; assembly: GCA_028829895.1. Classification (NCBI taxonomy): domain Eukaryota; kingdom Metazoa; phylum Mollusca; class Gastropoda; order Architaenioglossa; family Viviparidae; genus Sinotaia; species Sinotaia quadrata. The sequence goes on along the minus strand of CM054181.1, from coordinate 41,124,394 downwards.
TAAATGGAGAAATAGCTAACTTAAAAGGTTGTTGTTTCTTTTTTTAATAATAAAGACAGCAGGCTGCTGTACATTTGTTCTTAATCTTATAGCTAACTTAATATTTCTTCTTGTTTTACTTTATTTTAAGACAGCAGGCTGCTGTACATTTGTTCTTAATCTTATACTATAGCTAAACTTAATATTTCTTCATGTTTTACTTTATTTTATTTTAAAGAGTAATATTTAAATATTGTTTGGTCCTTTCACTCTGTTAGCTGGTAAGCAATGTATACTTTTTTCTTTACATCAAAAGCAAGTTATTAAAAGTATGCAGCTAATAGTTATCCTACTTACAGCATACTTGTTAGCATAAAGAAAATTTTAAGGATTGAACATTTGTGGAATATTTTTTTTAGCTGATGAGCAGTACACTAACTTATCTTCAGGGTTATGACTGAACTTAAGAACACCCCTTGTAACAACTGGGAAACTGTTCTTTCCAAAGCATTACAACTTAGTGATGGGACTTTTTGTGAAAAGTATGGTATTAGTCAGGAGATGCTGTTGAAGTATGTTATTCATTAACAGCTGTTAATGAAGTTTCTGATAATCTGATTTTACTACTTCAAAGTTTTGCCAAGAAATTAAGTTTGAAAGATTGCTGTCTGAATGAGTGGCTTGTTCAGTTTTGCCCATCTCTCAAAAATGCAAAAACATAAAATACAGAATCACTAAAAAAAAAAAAAATGCAGTGCACTGTTCTTTAAACTTTTCATTTAAAACCAGATAGTCAAATTATTCTTGTTTTGTCTATGAATGAAAGTGTTTGCAAAGAGCTTCAGACTTTAAATAAAGCTAGCACTAGTAGTACTCCATAGTAATCATGGGTACAAGGTTGATTTGGGTGCTAAAAGTCTGAATATAAAAATAAAAGGTAAAGACATCAACACCCTTGTTGATAAAATAATTTATGCAAATATTTGCTAGAAGGCACTCCAGTATCTGATTGTGCACATGCTGAGCTGTTGTAAATGCAGGTAGTAGCTTAGATGAAACTGAAGTGGCAAGAATAACTAATGTAGATAACTTTCCAAGTAGCCAACCACCAAAGAGACTGAAAGAAGATGGTGGATTTACAAACTAAGATGTTGCTGTTTGTTATGATAATGGATGTATGTGTGTCACTGTGTGTTATTGTGCATATTCATTATTTGAAATAAATAAAACAAAAATGAAATGATCTTTTATTCATAACCTACATTATAATTATATAAATATGTTAATATTTCTTTAAATAATGTACATGTGTGCAGAGCACTGTTTTAATTTAAGAATAAATTTTTCATGCACACTTTCACAAGTTTCAGTGATTTAAGACCTTGTCAAACCTTCAGAATAAAACGATATGATTTGGATTTTTTAGTGTGTGTGTGTGTGTGTGTAGTGATATAATTAGCAATGGCATGGGTTCAACATCTTTATGTATCTTTGATACATATAGAGATATAGAGTGCTTTTATACCAATCAAGCAGTTTTAATACGGTTTTTAAGATTTTAAATATTAAATTTTGTATTATAAAATATTAAAACAAATAAAATGCTGAACAAATCTTTTGTTTAGTTACATGTATAACATCTTGCTGGTCATTTTAATAGGTGAACCATAACTGTGTTATGTATAGTTTCAGAGATATGACAATTTATCCATTTTCATTTTCTTCGTAAATAGGAATTTTATAAAAAAAACTAAAAATGTAAATTAAATAAATGATTAAACATAACTAAACTTTATATATTTAGATAGAGCACAACTTACTGATCATTTTGATATGTGAACCAGCTCTGTATGTTGTATAGTTTTAGAGATATGACAATTTGCTTTTTTACGTTTTCCCTATAACACTTGGTTACTGCTCTTTTTTGGTTAAAATTAGTTGAAATGGCCATTTTCAGCATCAAATAATTTCTTCACTGTTATTGCTATGCTTTTGGAAAAAAATAGGCATTAACTACATAGCAAATGATTTAATAATATGCATTCTGGATATACTTTGTTCACCAGTTGATTATGCTATGATGCCATGAATATTCCAGTTTGTTTTATTTTGTAAGCAATTTTATGAAACAAAAGCACGTTTTCCGTCGTAATTTATAAGAAATTTAAATTTCGATTCTGCATTTTGTCTGTTTTTTCTTGTTGTCTGTGATTATGTTAATTTAAAATGTTGGACTGTTGATCAGTGTGGTTTATATTTTACTTGTACTGAACTTGACAAACTGCACATTCATTACGTCTGTTGATCACAAATTACGACACTAAATTGACAATATCTCAAAAAGTATTATAGCTATCATCATAATTTTTTCTGTACAACCTTATTTCATCAGAACACACATTTTGAGCATAAAACATTTGTAAAATATCAATTAGAAAAAAATGAGTGGGACTACCTAATTAAAGTCCCAATATAGTTATCGAATGTGTTCTCATTCTTTAGTGATAGTAAATAACTTTATATTTGTTTTTGGGATGGTATAATGAAATGAGACTTTAATTTCAATGGATATAGGTAATTATACTTATCTTGGCAAAGGAAAATGAATGTAGATATACTAAGATAGCTCATTCTCTAAGCAAATGTACCATTTTGTGACATGGAATGCAAAAAGAAAGTGGATTAAATCTAATTATTTTACATGTTAAAGTCTACAACAGGACCTAATGCATAAAAACACAAGAAAAGATAAAAATTATTAAAATGTTGATGTAGATGTAGCTTCATAACATGTAAACTGTTACAGAATTATCAGTGATCATAAAATAAGCTCTATTTTTCTCAGCAAAACATAAAAAGGGTTAAGTTATGCTGCAGAGACAGTATTAAGTAATAAACAAAGTATATATTTAGATATTACGTTTTTTAAATTAATACACTACATTTATAATTATATTCTTGATTGCAATTCACAGGTTTTACTACCTTTACTAACTCAGGTTTAAAACATATACACGCAGCTTTGTGAAACTTTAAATGCAAAAGAAACCGCCTGGTTATATACATAAATATGTAAGCTGTAACAGATTTTAATCAGTTTATCCAAAATATATCAAGATTTTCAGAAATCTTGAAATGTTGATGATTCTGAAAATTCTCCTGCCTTTACTGTTGCAACAATGTGATCTTAATGGAAATGAAGGTTATTTTTCTTATTTGGTACTTAAATTCATCACACCAATTTCCATAATATGGCCCCTTTGAAAAATAAAGGAAATAGTTTATGATATTATCATCATTATTTTATGTTTGCAAATTTATAAAGTTCTTCATAACATGTTAAAGAGGAAAAGTCAAATTAATTTTCCTAAAGCTGAATATATTTTAATATAAATTATAATGAATAAATTTGAGAAACATTAGCATATAAATACTTCCAGTAATGAATTATTTAAAAAGCACATAGAGTTTACATCTGACCTGTCAAATTTTAGTAAAGGAATTAAAGTTAGGGATCCAATTTATGTGGTAACTAAACATTACAAAAAATATCTTTTTAAAAGATTGACCATTTCCAGGTAACAAGAATATTGAATGTTGCTTTAATGTATTATCACTTCTAAGAAAACCTTGATATGATAAGTTTGTTGAATTATTTATAACAATGAAAATTAAAGAAAATGGCTGTATGTATGCATGTCACAAAAGAGGGTGCCATTTTTTTTAGTTCAAAATGAACTTGTATTACATATAATTACAAAATAAATAAATACATTTTCATGCAACTATCTTTTGTATCTCTCACATCAATTCTGATTATATAGAATATAAACATGATATTGCAATTCTTTATTTTTAAGAAAATACGTTTCAAATGGACTCACCCTTTGTGGTACACTTGCCCAGATAATGAGCCATATAGTGATATACTTACAGGGAATAGGTCATTAGGTATAATTATTGTTACTATAAGTTTTACAACAGAAATAATGTAGATGCTATTACTTATGGGTCTTACAACAGAAATGGATGGAAAGCTTCAAGAAATAAGAGATTTCTTGGTGAAAGGTCCAAAGTGCATGAAATATTCACATATGAATTTAGCATATGTTATTATGTATGCAACTAGTCTAAACATAAAATAATAATGATGATGATGGCTGGAACAGCTTCAAATGTTCAGCTTCATGTAGCAGAATAATTGAAAATGTTATCTTTATTCTGAAAAATTATAACTTATAAGAGATAGATTCAAAGTCAAACAAAATTGAAATAGAATTTGTCCTTTGCTCCTTTACAGATAGCATGCTAAGTTCTTATCTTAATTAAGTTTACTTCCTTGCTACTGACTTGTTTCTAATGATGTATAAATTGTTCACAGCTTAGTACATGTCATCTATCTCTTGATATTAGTAATATGTATACAATATTCTACATATGCATGCAGTTTTGTACATAATGCCTTGCAGAAAAGTTACAAAACCTATGTGATGGTCAAACAGTAATATGCATGCTTGTTTGGGGTTCCATTCTCAGAAGGCCCCCTCCCCCCTATTCAAAACATTATATATATATATAATATTATATTACAAAGATCACTAATTATTGCATGTTTGGTGCTTTAACTCCTTGAGTGCTACAAAATGTATGCATCATTCTTTAAAAGTAAAACATTAAAAATCTAGATTTAACATTAAATACACAAAATAAAAACTGAAATATTTGCTTATTTTTACTCTGTATAAAAGAGTTTGGTGCATTGAAGGAGATATAGTGATGTCACTTGTGCAAGAGTGTGAATTGTACAAATGTCAAACATGCTAAAGTCGAAGTAGGCCTGTAATCAAAACAGATTTATAAAATTATTTACTTGTTTTGATAATTTGAAATGCACCTATTATATCAAAATAATCAATCTAGCAACATGTTTAATTATTTCTGCATGTCTCTATTTTGCTTTCTTGGATGATCAGTTTCCCTATATTGTAAAATACTTAAAAGACTGGCATTTCACTATTTATTCACCAAATCTTACGTTCATTCAACAAATGCATATTTTCCCCAAATACACTGGGCATCTGCTTTTATAATTTTGAATGATGACTGAGAGTGAGATTCTTTGTGATAATTTGATTTGATAATTTGATATGCAAAGTAGTGCATAAATGTATTGTATTACTATTATATAAACAAGAAAGAATACTGAAATTATCAGGTTTAGCTTTCATAAACAATCTTTGAGCCAGACATTTCAAGAACATAAAATTTGTAGTGTATTGAGATATTGAATAGTATGCTATTTGCATTTGTAGCTTTCACAGTTGACTCATCCAGTCATTGATAAAACTTTCTACTTCAGAACTTTTTTCTTTATGGCTGGTTGTCTAGCAAGGAGATTTTGTGGGGTCTGTAGAACCCTGTGTTATTAATTATTGTGTCATGATTTTGCTCTCTGTTATTATTATTAATTACTGTATCACATATTTGCTGTCTCTTTGTGGCAGTGAGAGCAGCATGTTTGTTACCAAGGACCGTTTTATCTTGAAGACGTGTGGCACAACAACTCTGCTTCATGCAGTGGACTATCTTATCAACCTTGTGAAAGAAAAAGTCGGCTATGACATTGTTTTGGTAAGAAACCATCAATGTGGATACAGTGTGGGTGGGGTTTTGTACCTGCTCCTGCTTAGATTTTCTGACATTAGTATTATTGTTGCTGTTAATTTACACAATTACAGGTTATTATGCTTAACTTTGTTTAACTTTAAGCTAAATGTTTGATTTATCTATTTGTAATCATTGATTTATACAATAAGTTATTTGAGTATTGTACTTTGTAGACATTTTCTGCCAATATGCTTACATGAAATTAATGGATTTTTATATTTTATACATTCATTGTATATTTGGTTGCCATTACAACATTATTTCGTATTTTAGTATATAGTATAAAATATTGCCTAACCTTTCCATATATGTTTAGTTATTATAAACTTATTTTTTAAATTTTCTTTCCCTTAAACTGTCTAAAATGCTAAAAATTCCATGTAAATATGCTCCCCAAACCATCACTTATGCAATGATTGCAGGAAATAGCATTCCAAAAATTGTACAACTTAAGTGCGTTGAGTGATTTTTCTAGTCACATGAAGTGGAATATCCTTTTGTTAGAGGCTGAGAGATGTGCTTCACTGCTTGTTAAATGACACTTCAAAAGATAAGAAATAAAATAGCATTTTATTAGACAGAGTTGGTCTTTGTAGAATTTGTGGATTTTTTTTCTTCTTTTTTATAAAAAGGAATTTTTGTGATAGTGAAAGCATGTAAAAACCATTACTGATATTCTGACACAGCTATACCTGCCACAAAATGTCTAAAAACCATTACTGATATTCTGACACATCTATACCTATCACAATTCACATGTATAAGTTGGTCTCTTGTCATAAAGTTGGCTGTCAGAAGTTGTAATTCGCTTCCAACAGTTTTAATAGATTTCACAGATAGGATACTCTGATATAAAGTTGTATCCATCTGTAAAGGTTTGATGATTTTATGTCTGTAGAACTAAGAGAGAAGATCCCTCTAAAATATTCTTTAATAAATATTCACTTTCATAGCTTAAGATTATGTTAGTAGAGGAATTATTGTTTCATGCATGTGACCTTAAAGTTCGAACAGTGGCAGTAAAGGTATGGTAAAGGTATTACCAATGCCTAATTTTTTCCAAAGGCATTGCAAAAAAATTGTGGAAAGAATTGGAGGCTGTAAATGACCATTTCAGCAAATTTTAACAAAGACAAGGCATTAACGAAGATTAATATAGAAAATGTACACAAGCAGACTGTCTTATTTCTGAAACTATACATCATACAGAATTGGCTTACATATCAAAATGATCAGCATACTATACTCTATATGTATAAAGATAATTTCTGTTTAATTGCATATTATTATTAAGTTACATTTTTCATTTTACTGTACAATTTTTATTTACAAAGAAAATTAAAACAGCTAAACGATCATATCTTAGAAACTATACATAACGCAGTTATGGTTCATATATCAAAATGATCCGTAAACTATAATCCATCTACATGTAATGATGTATATAGATAATTTCTGTTTAATTACATATTGTTATTAAGTTATGTTTTTCATTTTACTGTACAATTTTTATCTTCAAAGAAAATTAAAATGGATAAATGATCACATTTTAGAAACCATACATAGCACAGTTATGGTTCACCTATTAAAATGATCAGCATGAAGTTATCCATTTATTTAAAGACAGAATCAGTTATCTATGTTTTATCTGAATTAATATTTTTACAATAGAAACTTTCATATTTAAAGAAATCTTTAAAACTGTATACTTGGTATTCTTTATGCATAATTCATAGATATAAAGCATGCTAGATGCATACTATACAAAATAATAAGTGAGTAATACATATCTTTATGTTTTGAAAGTTTTGTGACAAGTAAATTAAAGCATTGAAATATAATGAAAATATATATGGATAACTATTGCTAAAACTATCCACGTTTACTTGAATTAAGTACATATTAGTGACATGATATTTAATATAATAATAATAATGTACACTATTATTAATGTAATTTAATTCTTTGATATTTATTTCCAACAATGAATATTCCGAAAAATGTATCGTGAACTTTTTAGTTTGAAAATTTATTTGGTTATTCACAACAAACAAAAGTGAAAAAAATATGAGTGTAAAGAGTTATCTATCCTCTATTTAATGGACCAATCAGTTTTGTAGTTACAAAACTTTGCAAGCTCTGCTTTCTTCTTAAAACTTGGTACCTGAAAACGTGAATTTCACTTTTTCGGCTGTGAGGCGACATTTGACCCATTTTTTGTTGCAACCCTAAGGTACTTTTGTCAGAATTTATCGATACTATAATACAATTCAGAAAAAAACAACACAGTTCGAAAGACAAAACATCGATCTTTATTTTATGGTTAGTTGAGGTTTAATGTGAAGAAGACTTCTCTGGGGTAACATTTAGCAAATTTGTGTGCGTTTGTAAGTTTTTGCCCGTAAAGCAGTGGCGGTGGGACTAACTAATACTTGTTAGAGTGCTGCCACTTTCCAGTGATGATAGCACTGCAAGTATATTAATTATTAGTAATGTTACTTGAAGTACTACCAGTGTATGTAGCTTGCTTAATAGTTGATGCTTTACTGAACCCATTCTGGCAGTCTTTCAGACTGATTCTTTTATATTTTTAATCCATCACTCAGGATTTTGTGAGATCCATCAAGAAATATGCTATGAAGTCATGTGATTTCTATATTGATGTTTCTTTGAATGTATTCATTCCATAATACCACCATTTAATGGAGTCATTATCGCTTATCTCTCTGGAATATTAAAAATAATCCTTACAATCTGTTGACTGATGATTTTTTTTTTAATTTTTTTAATGCTGTCCTGTTTCAACTTCAAGTACATGCAAGAAGTGCTAAAAAAGCTATACCATCAAATTTCTACAATCTCTCTTTTACTCTTAGGTAATTACATTCATACAGAACGAATAATGGTGAAAGTTAAATCTTCTTTGTGCTATCATTGATGAAATCTTTCAATCCTTAATTTGTTTGATCTCTCTGCAGTTTTTGGCACATTTGACCATGATTCTAGCATATGTTTGTTATTAATTTCACAGCCTTGTCATATGTGTCTCAAGCCATACAATTATAGTTTATGGCATTTGCAGTAATTTAGTATGTGCATCATTTGGTTGACTTGTTCACTATGCAGTGCCTGATATTGCACTTTCACCTTTGTTTAAACAATGAACCGTGCCAAGTTTTTCGTGCAGAATGTAATCACATATTTCTGTAATTTTGCTGTGCGTTTTGCTTAACCCTTTTTGAAAGTGAAGAAAATCAGTAATACTAATAGCTGGTAGAATAAATTTGTCAAACATGAATATATTTACAAAACTTTTCTGCTCAAATTTTGGCATGTCTGAGATTACTTGTAAAGTTGTAGCATTCCCTTTTTCAAGCTTGACATTTTGCAAGTTAGCAATTGAACGAAAAAAACATGTCAAACTAACAGTAATAAAGCATTGCTTAAGTCAGAGTGAATGTGCAAAGCCGACCTCATTTAGTGACAGGAACTCATTGCCCACCATAATATTGATGCCACAATTACAAAGTCATAAATGTGTGCTGTTGATACTGAGTCTGACCGTCTAACATTAACTGATATGCAGTGCAGCGAGGAGTTATATTTGGAATTTTCTTATAAATTCCTTTTATGCTATGTGATGATTTTTTTCCTCAGGCATTTCTTTTCCCACCTGTTCATTATAACAAAGGAACAAAGCAGCTATTCACAACTGTCTCAAAGAAAGCCATAACATCTATCTTTTGTTCATTAATATTAATGACAAGAATAGATTATATTTACAGTCTGGTTTGTCTCACTGTCTATGGTTTTGGAAAGTTCTAAATATTGCTGGACATTCTTATCATTGACATCAGTGCTTTTAACCACTATGCTGGATTAAATGAAACTTTGGAAAGTTCTAAATATAGCTGGACATCCTTGTCATTGACATCAGTGCTTTTAACCATTATACTGATTTAAATGAGACTTGGGAAAGGTTATCAGCATGCTTGCAAATTTTCTTTTTCTTGTTCATTAATTTTTATTGGATAGGCATATGGATTTGTGTGATTCATGTCTCTGGATAATTATCTATCTCTATACAGTCAGTCAGGATGGGTATTCTGCATTGTTTGATATTTTTTAAGTAATTTTGCCAGCTGCTACCATTAAATCAAAGCTAATGTCTCGAAATCTTGGCCTATGAGATTAAGTGTTTTAATAGTTCAATCAAGCTTTCACAAGAATAGGCATTTAACCTACACTAATTTTGTTACCTCCCTTGATATTTCACCCAGTCATTTTATTTAAAATTATAAGATTCTAAATGTTTAGGTTTATTTTTTGTATAGATAAGGTATTATTATAAAGTGGTTTATTTTGTCTTTTAGATGAAATCCTTGTTGCTGTTCTACTTATTGTTATTTTGTTATGCTGTGTTTTCTTTCTTTTTTTCTTTTCGGCATGGTCTTGCTTAATATTTATTAGTTTCTATAATCTCAGTCTTTACATTACATTAAAAATGTTCCAATGCTTATGCTTATCACTTATGTAAAATAATGTGCAGTTATTTCATGTTTATGCTAACACGTTTATTTTGCATTTTTCAGGACATCTTTTATTCAAGAAAGAATTTTGCTCGCCCTGATCTTCAGAATAATCTTCACCAGAACTTTGAAAATGAGGTGTGTGTGTGGTCCTCACCATATCTGTTTATGGTTAAAGTGTGTGTATGTGTGCAAAAGACAGCTAATTCTATTTTACATTGCTTAATTAAGTACTGGATTTAGTTGTGTAATTTATGGTACTGTTTTATGTGAATTAAACTGTAAAGATGGTTGGTTACTTCTTTTAATTTATAAATCGTATTAGTATCCTCTGAATGGCTGTGTGAGTTGTACCAGTACTAAGTTGACATTGTAGTTTTTGTGCTGGTTTTTCTTGGAAATTTTTTGTTTGCTTTAACTTTACCAACTTGTCTTGATTCTTGATTTACTCTTGCTTTTTGCCAAGTATCTTGATTTGCTTTGTCTGTATGAGGATTACTACTTTGGTGGTCTTTGGCACACCAACTTATATCAGAAATATTTTAGTTTGTTTAAATGGCATTGAGTTGCAAGATTCCTATAAGGTTACATATTTAAAATGTCCAGAGGTCCTTTAGAAAAATTTTTCTTACACTTTTGCATTATTGCAGGCATTGATCTTAGAGATCGTTTCTTACTGACTCACATATACTGGTTTATTTCCACAGGTGCGACATTTGGATGACATCTTCTCAAGTAAGTAATCATTTCATTTTATATTTATCTTTGTGTTGGTAATGCCAGTTAAACAGATTTTTGTCAGCTTCTTCTTTTACACCCAAGTTTACCCACCACAAGTGATAGGAAGGAAATGCTAAAGATTGAAGGAAGACTGGATAATTTAAAATTTCTTTAATAACTACATTCTTTGAAAATGTATATTTGTCACTGAAAATCTTTCCTTTTGCAAAAAACAAGGCAGTTTTTTGTCAGCCTTTTTTCATTTGAATTAAGATATCTTGTACTGCCATTGGCCTGCATCTTTTTGGGAGAGATTATATCAGATGTTTCTTGAACCTCCATAATGGTATAATTTTAGTAAAACTCCAATAATGAGTCATTTGAATTTAAAACCTGATAATCCAAAACTTTAAAAATGATTCAAACTAATGAAATGCTTATGTTCTTTATTAATACATTTTTTTTCATTCTTTATTAAGAAGAGAAAAAAGAAAATTAATTTAAAAATGTGCGTATGTGATGGGGAATAGGTATCTGGCAAGATTTAGACCCTGGCACTTTCAAGTTAAAAATATGCCATTCAAGCATGAAAATCTATAAAAGTATGAATTACTTACAAACAGCAAATTATGGGAGTTGATATTGAGTAATACACGAAGTCTTAATGGGAAATTTATTCTGATGATTGTTAAAAAAGAATATGCGATTATTTATTCAGCTGTTTTTAATGTATTAAAAGGAAATTCTGTTATTTTTAGTTGTGCTGAAAATGCATTCAGTTGGAAAAGAAGAATTCTTAGGTTTTGGGTTCTTTCATAACCTAGAGCTTGTCGGTACATTATGAAACCTGTCTTTGATCTCCCACTTTCAGGCTGCTAAAGCTAGAGATAAGGCAATGCTCTGGCATCAGTCAGAGTAGTGTTGGTCTCAGGAGTTTGAAGCAAGATGAAATCAATGAACATTATCATAGTAAAATTATTTTTTGGTTAGGTTACTTTTTGACATTCCCCATTTTTAAATGAAAATATATTCTGATTATTTTGTAATTTTGAAGATATGATTTATATGGATTAATTTCTGTTAAGAGGACAAGCCTGTTTCTAGTACAGGCATAGTAATTAATTGAGTTCTTTCCCTTAGATTGCATGCTCTCTGTAAATATTACTTAGTTGATCTATTGTATAATTTTTTGCTGAGTGGTGAGTTAATTGGCATGACATCATTACTGATAAATCTAGTTTGATCTGGACTCTTAAACCAAAACAGTGTAACTAGGTGTCTAAATTTTAAAAAATTCATTATCTTAAAGGAAAAATAGTTGTACAAGAAAAAAAAAGAAACGCCTTTTTTGGTCACAACTGAATTGGTTAGTGACGTTAATTTTGTAAAATTTTAAGTTTTAGGAACACGGAAATTAAAGTAGCTTGAGATACTTTGCACCAGTTTGTAGTTTATGATTTAGAGGAATTGATACATTGAGGTTTGTTGCCAAAGTTTAGTTCATTGATTTTGTGTTTTAATAGTCCCAAGAATTACGTTTGATTACAGATGGATCGGCATACACCCTTGGCCGCATTAATAGAGACTGTTGGTAAGTGCTTTTTTCAAAATCTGCATTCATATGTTAATTATTTGCAGAATGATTTTATATAGTTTTTTCTTGGTCAAATTCTGTTGTGTTTTATTTAATAAGTTTACATTTTTAAATGGTAACCTTTATAAAAAAAAAAATTCAGAATAGCTTTATAAAATTATTTTATTGAATTTTATTGAATTTTGTCAAATGAATGTTTTGTGCATAAAATTACTGATATGATTTAATTGAATTTCTCTTTGGGGGGGGGGGGGGGGAATCCCTGGGATTTGTGATAAGTGCTTATTTTTTACGGTATAGCTTTTATATCACTCAACACTTATCATCTTGGAAGGTTTTTGTTCGTTACAACACATAAAATTTTACATACAATTAAGAGATAAAATTAAATATACAATAAAAGATAATTTTTTTTAAAATGTACTTAGATTCATTGTAGATGTCGACTAACATTCAGCATTAATATATGCTCCTATCTTAATTACGAATTTTGTCACTGCGGCAACTAGATCTATTTCCTGAAATATAATTTTTCTCACTAATTTGAAAGAAATCAAGATTAGTGTTGAATAGCTGCCATTTTGCAAAGTTGTTTGCGGTCATTGCTTTATTCTTTGGCCCAAGTCAGAATTCAAGTAAATTAGTAGTCCCCAACCTTTCTGTGGCCAAGAGCTCATTCACATTTTTAGAACAATGTGGTAGATGCCAACAATTTTTCAAAACTTTAACAATACATAATATATGAATCTAAAACATTAAAGAGGTAATTTTACACAAAGAGAGCTTTCATTAAATTATTTGGCAATTACTCCTGCACTATTACTATAATGAGTGATGAGAGGTTCTTCGGAATGGCCCTCATTGGTTTGACAGAACCTAAATTGAATGATGAGAGGTTGGATAGAATCGCCTACAACTGCACAACTTGTCACACCTTGACGCAGGCATGTGTCATTGCCTGAGGGGGGGGGGGGGGGCACCATATTATGGACAACTTTGATACATATATGGAACCTTGTTCATTAGATTAGCTGTTCTATATTTATAGCAAATATTTAACTCTCTTCAAACAGTAATGTAGAAAAATAGTCGTGTGTGGACGACACCTAAGATTACCTACAACAAATTTTTTTAAACATTTTACTTTAAAAACCATTACATCAAAAATATATGTTAATTTATATACATGTAACTAACCTTTTTAAAAAGTTATATTTATTATTTCATACTCATAATCTAGTGTTAAAATTGCAAACAAAGGATTCCATCCTCTTGAATTTTTAACAATTTAAGGTAATACACTTTCTTCACAAAAATATTCTAAATAATTTTGATTCTTGATTATGAGCTCAATGCCGAGCTGGATTCATTGGTAGTGATTTCTACTTGATGGAAGAAACCTCACTAAAAACTATTTTACCAGTACTGGTCAGTTGTATTTGTTGCAATTTACTGATTAAATGCAACTGCATTGGAAAATTATGTTCACCAATATATATTTATTTGGTGGGGTGATATTACTGCTAAAAGTGTGATTTTATACTAAAGTCTTAACCCTTTAAGGTGCACACGTTTTTCCTTTTTCTAACTCTGAAGGGGCAAGATTTTTCAGGGTTTCAGTGAGATTTAGGGTTACGTTAGTAAAAACATCATATCTTAGGTATTAGTGCATACATTTCAATGAAATAAAATGCAAAATGAAAGGAAATTAAAGCAGCTTTATTAATATCCTTAATTGAAGTATACTTTCAGGTGTTAAATTTGAATCCATGCATGAACATATATATGTACACCAAAAAAAATTATTGTCTGCTACAAACACTATGTACACAAACTTTGTTGATTCCAGGAACACCAATCTGTCATCAGACGACCAATACATCTCTTGTCTCGGCAGGTTGTGAATTCCTATCAAAATCATAAGTCTAAAATAAGCCTTAATTTCAGTGGCATTAGTTTCCTTCCAACCTGGATCACCATTTTGTATTTCCACGATTTTCGGACGTGTGTACTCGTTCATTTATTCCGCTATCCTGTCAAATGTTTCTTTGAAAAGCTGGTATAAGAAAGCCAGCTGAGTACTATCATTAGTTACAGTCACATTCGGCCCCGTTTCTGTTATAAATTCCGATATATTCAGTGATAAAGTACTACTATTCCAATGTGTGCGTCTCCAGATACCTTTTCCCCCTCCTCCTCTTCGATATTTTCAGAATCTGATGTACTCTCCTCCAAAATTTGAAAGATGTTACATGTGCACGCTAATGTCACTTCTAATCCTATCGTCCGATTCAAAATCAACTTCTCTTACCTCATCCAATAAATTGAATCCAGTAAACTCCTCATTATCGCTCAACGATTCTAAGAAATCCATTTGAAACACCAAACGTAAAAAACAAAGAAAACTTTATGAAAAAATGAATGCAGCAAGGCGAAAACGTTTCAAAATGCACTTGAATCATCATAGAAACGTTTGACTTCCTGCAGACACCGGAAGTCTCACGATTTCTCGAACAATATGAGAAGAAAAGAGTACTGGTCGATACGGACACTTTTGGACATTTTGCCCTTTCGGTAGTAAAGACGTTTTTGTCCTCTCTGCCCCTTAAAGGGTTAAACTAAAAATTCATTTGTTTATCTAATGTTTAGATTTATGTCTTAATCAAAAAAAAATGTTTACCCACTCCCTTGCATTAAGAATAATTTTGTTCCCTTTTTCAGGCATCTGTATACTTTAGAGGACGAGGGTATTACCAAACCTGACCAAACTTTTGAGGTAGGTTGTTGTCTCAAGTCATTAGTTTACATGTGTGTCTAAGGTGAATGCTGATGTTTTCATTTTATTTTTATTTAATTTCTCATGTTTTTTTGCAAAGCTGATCTATTTTAATAGTTTCTTTTAAACTCCCAACTCCTGATACTAAAATCTTTCTTATCACATTTTCCTATTGCAACTCATAACGATTAATTTACATTGTGATTTTGAATCTCATTTTCATTTGAGAGAATCTTAAATTGTAATTTGGTCACCATTAGCTATTTAACTATATTTGTTCATAACTGTAGTGATACAAAATGTGTACTTTTCTTTGTTTTATTTCATGTTTGTGTTTGTTGATGACAAGTGCTCTATGTATTCTGCCTTCTAGCTCCTCATGTGGGACATGTGCACAGAAAAAATGAAAATCTTTACACAGGAAGTGTGTAAGTCAGGACCTGAAGCATCAGAGGTAGGAAATTTGTTTCCATGTGCTTTCTGAGTTTAACTAATCATTAAATTGGTCTAAATCCTTTTTTGTGGTAATTGTTGAAAGCTCATGAGTTCTGCAAGAATTAAAAACAAAACTAATTGCAGTTATTTATTTTATTTATTTTTTTTTTTTTGTCATTTACAAACTTTGATATAGAAACTATAGTTTACAGTATTCCTGGAATGATTGAACTTTTCTGTTAAAAACAAATTTTGTGATTGATTATACCTTAAAACTGCTATTAGTGCACATTAATGATCATTCATCCAGGTTGCTTTTGTTCTCTCCAGGAGTGTTTGTCTATACGTTTTGGTTTTGTTAGGGTTGTTTCATACTTTTCTATCTTTTTTTTTTTTTAAGCTAGAGAAGTTTTAACAGTTTTGTTTCATTCACCCAGGAATATTTAATAGTTCTGCTTTAGATTTTCTCATTTATTTAGTAAAATGTGTTTTAAGTTTTTTATTTTAAAAAAAAATAATTATAGTATTTAATAAGAGAGTGGTAGTGCACTTATACCTCAGAATATATTGAATTTATTCCGGAAAACATTGACATCACAAATCTGCACATTACAGCTTGATATTCCAGTTGAATAATGCAGAATATGAGTCATGAAGTAGTATGAATATGCGTTTTTTGAAACTTGAATAAGTCATAATAATGGATATTTGTGTTTAGTGCAAAAAGCAAATATAAACAAGAATTCTTCAGCCAGAATGGAAAAAATTATGTATAAAAATTATCTGAATATTCAGGGAAAGCTATGGATTAATCTACTCATTGGTGGTTAACTTTAAACAAACTACAGGTGAGTTGTTCAGATACAGATTTGGGTGCTGGAAATTCCCACTTATTGCATAAAGACCTTTGGATATAATTAGCTTTAAAGTATCATAAACTATTTTAGTTCTATTATATACATTTAGATCACAAAGAATTTTTTATGTGCTGCCTATTTTTAAAAGTTTACTTGTACACATAACAGAAAATTCAAACTGATCTGAATATAGTCATTGAAGTATTTCTAAGGAAATACATTTATGTATACTTGAAGTACACCCACACAATATACAATTATATGCTTCTTAAAAAATGTATGCCATTAACTACAATGGCAAGACTGAGATATGCATACATCAAAATCATTTTAACAATAAAGACTATTGTTTTTGTTAATTCACTCTCAAAATTTGGGCAGCAATACCCCTGAAGAAGAAAAAATTCCACAGCACTAACAATTGTCAGCTTGAACTGGAAGTATTCCCTTTGAATCATTGTAGTTTTGTTCTTATATATTGTAATGAGTTAATTTTAACCTTTTTCTTTTAATCTTCACCTATTGTACTAGTCCAAGCCAGTTGAGTGCAAGGATAAAAAGATCAAAAGCATAACTCTGAATTTTGTATGCTGTAAAATATTCATATATTGCAAATATGGCCAAACCTTTGCACTGGTTTCCATTTAAAAGCTTATATGGACATGAAAATTTTGAAATTTTTCTTGAAACATTTTCTTATTTGGAAATCACTGATTCCTGTCATTCTGTGTTAAATTTGCTTTATAATTTCCTCTGTAGAAATCAGGAATTGTAAACATCATCCCAGGTCTTGTGATTGATGACTTCTTATTCTCTCCCTGTGGCTACTCCATGAACGGACTTCTTCCAAATGTGAGTGGGATGTTATATTTTGTGGTTAAGGTTTGCTTACATCAAGGAATTCTACAAAAATCAGAATTTCAAAGATTGAGAATATAAA
Source organism: Sinotaia quadrata (assembly GCA_028829895.1). NCBI lineage: Eukaryota > Metazoa > Mollusca > Gastropoda > Architaenioglossa > Viviparidae > Sinotaia > Sinotaia quadrata. Next base: position 41,106,897 of record CM054181.1, on the reverse strand, counting down.
ATTTAAGGAACTTTAAATTGAGAAAACTTTTAGAGACTTAGATTGTGCGTTTGTATATAAAGTAGAAATTATTTTGATTGTGTCAATGTCCTCTTAGAATTATAAATGACGTGTCTTATTACATCATTCAACCTGTTGGAATTATAAATTGTCTTTTACAGCTTTCAAGCCCTTCTCTTTTCTCCCTTCATCTTCTGACAGTTACTTCTTACTATACCTGTCATGAAAAATACATTCTCCCAAATATTATCACCTTATCCACCAGAAACTTGACATCTTTCCTCCTACAAAATTGTGATCAAAATTATTACGTTCCCTGCCCCCCTTTAGAATTTTTGATCTGTTAATTGGTGACAATCAAATTATGTACATTTATCGGTTTTCATGATGGTTGTTCAAACTCATGTTGGCTTGTAGTCCTTGAATCCTGCTCAGTTGCAATATTTTATTTTTGCATGCTGTCAGCAACAGAGAGATATTTGTTATTATCTCTTCATCTCCAATTAACCTGTTCCAATAGAAGTTTCAAGAACTTTATCATTTTTACATTTCCTTAACCAGATTCGAAATTAATTTTACGTGGATTATTTTGTTTAAATAATATAGGGTCGCTACATCACCATACACGTGACTCCAGAGCCACACTGCAGTTATGTCAGCTTTGAGAGCAATGTCCCACAGGTATTTTGAATGTGTGTTATGTCAGCTTTGAGAGCAATGTCCCATAGGTATTTTCAAAAGACTTAGTTTAGTGTATAATTTTTTTAATTTTAATATCTATTTTAAATGTGTGTTGTACAATATTTAATAGGAAAATAGTGGAAATAGAATAAGATGGTGAAATACATTGTTGTATTCTAAATTGTATAATTCATTGTTGACATAGTTTTGTGAGTTTGATTGAGCATCTAGTTGAGGATTGTTTTTCCAGAAGTAAAAGACAATCAAACTAAAATTCCATTGGTATTTTGTCCAGAAGTAAAGGACAATTAATCATACTACGTCACTTAGTACTTTATAAAAATGTAGCTGTTTTTAATCTCATATACTGTACAACCCCTTTCTATCTATTAGAAGATATTGGATAAATTTATTGGTAGGTGGAAAGAGGCACATTACACTGACTTGATGCAGATACATTTCTTTTAAATTGTTTTTAAAAATTTATTTATTTTTATTTATTTATTTATTTTTTTTATTTTTTTTTTTGGGGGGGGGGGGTAGATTGTTGTTATTTTTCTATTTTTACTGTCAGTTTCATTTAAAATCTTCATGTAGGACATTCAAACTGTTTATGAGTAAACTGATTTCTTAGAAAGTAATTGAGTATGGTTGTAGTCTACAAAAGTGCGTCTTCTACTCTGTGCAAAGTTTTAGATTTTTTAAAACAAAATTTAGAATTTAGTATTGGCATGGTCTACAGGTTGAATCTTTGACAATCAAATAATCGTATAAGCTGGTAAAATTTGCAGAAAATCAATTGTTTTGAACTGTGAGGTATTTTAAATATTATTGGCAACAATTAATTATCCATGTATTTCGGATTTTCACAGGAGAGTTATCATTCTCTGATTGAGAAAGTTTTAGACGTCTTCCAGCCAGGGAAATTTCTAATGACCATCTTTGCAAACAAGGTATGTGTTATGTCATTCTTTTTGTGCGCCATCTTTTTTTTTGTTACTGATGAAACAATTTCAATTTTACCAACTTGACCTTTGAAATGATAGAACAAACTGATGCATTGTCTACTTACTTATCTCGATTTGGGGTGGGGTGTGTGCCTAGAACTGGCTCTTTTCTTAAATGTCCATCTAGTTGTTTATATTTTTGTTGTTTATAGTTTAATTTCATACATACATATATTTGTTAAAATAATCTCATTGTTTTTTCTTTTTTTCTTTAATCATTTATTGTAATCATTCATGAATTGTAAAAAATATTTTTTTTAGGCATCAATTGCATGTGACACTCACAAGACTCTTGAGAACCAACACACGATCAAGGGGTATGGCCGCCGGGACCACCAGCTCTGCTGCTTCAAGAACTACACTCTGACATACACTCTGTACTCCAAGCAGAAAGAAACCAAACCCAGCCACTTCGCACGCCCCGTCATTTAGGGCATAGAGTGCAGGGGTCTCCCTAAGGGGCTTCATCAGGCAGCACAGAGGAAACTTCACTCTATTCAATGTTTTTCTTCTTCCATCAATACTGCGCTGCCCCACAAGCCCTCGAGACCTGACTGCACACCAATGATCACCCAGCATGGGGTTCTTTTCACTTGCTTTTCTATCGTTATCTTACCTGTTCTTCGTTGTTTGTTTGTTTGGTCTGTGTTTTTATGGAGGTCACGAAAGGGGAGGAGAAAACACAAGGTTATGTGCTGTTACATCGTACGCAAGCCCAGATAATTTAGCCTTCAGTGGGGAAAGATTTGGTCAAATTTCACATTTTCAGATATCTTTCTAAAAGATGCTGAATCTAATATATGGGAAAGCTGATGTGCCATATCCCTCAGAGATGTTTGGGCTCCAGTTTGTGAGCATTGAAATAAATAGATCATTTGATTCTGTTTTCCAAAAAATTCTGTAGACTTTGTCCAACCAGTTTTCATTATAGAGTTATTTATTAATTTTTAATTAACACTTATATATAGACTATTTTATTAACTTATTACAATATCAGTAAAGACTAATACATATATATATATTTTTTTAAAGACCTTAGTCTGTATTATTTATTATATAGGCAGAATTGAAGAGTAGATGTAATAAAAGGTTTGCTGTTTGAAGGGTTGCTTCCCTTCATTATTCTTTCATGTAAGTCTGTTCATTTAGACATAATGTTGAAATTTCAGCAAAAGAAAGTAGCTGGAGTTTATTTTTTGTAGTTGGTGTTGCCTCTTGTTAGGTTCCAAATTTTCATTCATATAATTAATTTTCCCAAAGTCTCGGAGGTTTTTTGGAAAATCTTAGATAATGGTCCTATCTCTGAGGGATACTTTTGAAGATGATACGAGTGGTGACACTTTGACTGTTTTTAACACACACAGCAGTCCTTTCCCCACAAACTAGAATGGACAGGCTTGTAAACCATTGATATCTGTGTGTTAGGCTAATAGCACTGATCTCTGTGCATTCCTTAGCTAACAAAACCACACAGGAATTATTCAAGTCTGTGTTGATTCTAGTTCTGGCACTTGGTACCTGATACCAAACAAGCAATGAGGTTTTGTATTCTGGGTTGTTTTGTCTCTACATTGTTGATTTCTTTCAACTAAGGTTTCTGTTGCACTTTACTCAAGAATGGCGTTTTATTCAAAATGGGGGGTTTTTCCCTCCCAACGGATTTAGTGACGAATACTTGTCAAGTTCTCTGATTGGATAATCTTGAATTGGATGGTTTGTGAAAGAAATCAACAAGTAAACTGATTGTCCTGGCACCTTAATTTTTTTCTTTTTAAACATGAAACATGTTGCCTTTTTCTTAAAATAATGTTTATCTCTTCATTGAAAATTGTAAAGCACTCTTTAAATGGGAATGGTGATAGTTATCACTGTAAATGCATTCCAGATTTAATTGTATTTAAATTCCAGACAATACCTGGGCTAATCCCAGGTTTCTGCTTTTTGGCTATTAATGATCGTATTTGAAATGTAAAAAGTAGTAGACACTAATTCAGCTATTTTTAAAGCAATTTTTCTCTAATAATATAATCATAACTTAAAAATCATAATCAAGTGAAATAATAGGAAACTTTAACAAAAATGATATCCCATAGAGATCAAAGGAATAAAATGTTGAACTTTTTAACGGCAATTGAAGGAACAATATTATAGTTAGAATGACATTTGTTTTGATATTATCACTTGTCCCTCATAATTTCTTTTATTGGATTTTATTGTTTGTTTTCTAACTGTTTATGGGTCACTAAAGCAGGCCTTTCTAACCAAGGTGCAGAGTCTTTTCCTTTGATTGTAATTGTACTGAATTTGGAATACATCGCTGTTTTGTGAGATATTTGCTTTGTAGAACTTTTTTTTTTTTTTTAAAATAAAAAATAAAGCATATTAAAAGATGTTTTATGGCATCTACCTAAGAAACTGTTCAACCTCTTAGTCTGTGAATTATGTTTTTCTACATCATTATTAATTACTCATATCAGACAGTCTTTTAACATAAATTAATGCCTCATTTATGTGATCATTTTTTTTTCATCTCAACCATCAGTCACTTTTATTTATAACATTAACTGCTAGAGAGCCTTATGAAATTTGAATTGAAATGTATGATGTTGTCACATCATTAACCTGAACTGATACATGTAATGGTGTGGCATGTATGTATATTTAACATCATTACTGTTCAGTTTTAATGGCTATAGCTATTAATATTATGGTTAAATCAAATGGAGGATGAAGTAGCTACCTAAAAGTGCGTAATAAAAAAAAGTGTAATGTGATGTCATACAATAGCTATTTGAAATGATAATAAAAATCACTGCTGTAATGTAATGTCATTCAGTACTACTTGAAAGAATGAACACTAGCTATAATGTGAAGTCACACAATAGCTACTTGAAACAATAGAATACTAGCTGCATTTTGATGATACAAGTAGCCTGAAACAATTGACTAAAACTGTAGTCTGTGATGTCATACAATGGCTGCTTGAATACTAATAAATATAATGCTGTACATTAGCTACTTCAAATAAGAACAGAAGTAATAAATTTAATGTCATAAGCTATTTTGAAATAATTTCATATGCTAGCTACTTGAAATAAGAATAGAAGCAGTGTAATATCATAGAGTGGCTACTTGAAAAAATAATAGTAATTGTTGTTTGATGTCATCAGATTTGAATGAAAATGCTGTTTTATATCTGTTGGCATTGGTCATGAATAAATTCTTTATTTAAACCTATATATGTACCTTAGCTAACTTGCAAGATTCCTTACAGTTGGTGTAATATTTAAACATGTTTTATTATAAACAATGCTGCTATGTCATTCACATAATTGTTCCACTTAGTAAACCTTATAAACCAAGTTTATTTTGATACAATTTATTTTGGTTTTGTCCCCAGTGGCGTTTTTATGTTGAGATAATTTTATCAAGGACTAGTGTTTGCAAGCACCCAAAATAAAGTAATGGAAGAAACTTGTTTTGGTACAGTCTTCTATTTTTCTCTTATCACCTTAATAATATGACTTAATACTATGGGGTTTGTAATGTTACCAGTTCGTTTTTCTTTTTTTTACTTTAATGGAATTGGTGACCATGCTGAAGTAGAATATTTTGAAATACAGGCTGTCCTTGAGTTATGACATGGCTAGATTTCAACAAGAAGGTCATAAGCTAAATCACCCCTTATTGACTTATCACACGCTTACATGTATAACACAAATGAACATTGGAGCCTGATTCACAGTGATGGAGTATAGGATACTGTCGGCATGAGACACAAAGAACTGGGGGAGATACTTGAAGCAGTGTAATGGTCGTGTATGTACTGATTTCATGTCATTACTGTACCCACATTACCATACATATCGTTGACATTTTGTTATTTGTATCATTATAAGACTCATTTCTGTGCCAGAAATAATTTTGTTAAGCAGACAAGAAATTTTTTTTTTTTAACCTCCACTTCTCAAATATTTTTTTGTGCCCATTATGAGTCGTCATAACTCAAAAACCGTCTGTATGTATTTTCTTTGCTCCCCTTATTAATATTTTTTAAATCAACAAAATTTATTACTTAACACTTTAGATTGTGTAATATTTCTTTGTAAAACTTTAGTTTGTGAACAGTTATTTAAATCTTGGTTTTGCTGATTTTTTTTGTTTGTTACAGCTTTGTATATGTGCTGATCATCCGTTCTTATGTTTGTTATTTTCAATAAAAGTTCTAGCAGAGATTGCTTGTATAGTTTGTAATGTATCTGAATGGACTTGTTCTCCTGCATATACTTATTATTTATTTATTTTATGTTTATGGGTCATTTATTTTGATTTTGTGTTGTGCAATTTTTAATAGTTTTTTTTCCTATTAATTGATGATACTTTTTTCTTCAGTAAGAACTTCCATTTCATTTTTTAATTTGTTACATTTTGTGAATAAATTCTTTCCTCTTATAATAACTTGTTTCACTTACAGATTCTATCCTTATGCCATTTTATGATTTTGTTGTTTTTTTTCGCTCATGGCGAATGGCTAATGATGCAGTTGATGAAACCCTAATTGAATTGAACATTAAGTTTTGTAGCTGTTGCAATTAGAAAACTTTGTACATAATTATTTTTAGCCACACTAATTGTTTAAAGCAACTCTGATATTTAAAGATTGTTGAGGATATCTGGTCACTTGAATTGTTTTTAATGATTGTGCAAAGTGCCTGACTTGAAGACCGCTAAAAAGGGGAGTTTACATATTTAAAAAATTTATTGGCATGCCGATGCTAGATGTGTTGTAAGCAGAATAGGAACCTTTCTGTGATGATTATATTAAATTAATCATAAAATGGCTGTTAGTTTAATTTGTTACAAATATATTTCAATTGGGGAAACCTTGTGATTGCAAATATATATTTATCATCAAGTGGGGAAACCCTGTGATGTGTGATCTGAGTTCTTTGCCTAGGTGTTTTCTTGACCCCAAGGAAGTAATCGTTTTTAAATTGAGAAGTCAGTGGAAGAAAAATTTTCTCTTGGCAGAATATTTTAAACAACATTCAGTGTAAATTTCTGATGCTTGCTTTCTCTTTAAGATTTTTCTGGATGAGAAATATTGCAATTTCAACAAAAAAAATGTTTTCCAAGAGTGGTTCTTGTAATGTCATCAGTTTGGAGTAGTGTTATAGCATATTTTACTGACTCTACAGTGTGCTGGCTACTGTTTAGATTTTTTCTCTTTTGTTTTTTTCCTTGAGATGTTATTTTTCATTACTCTGTAACATGTTATTCATTGTTGTATATTATGTGCTTTTGATAAATAGTTTTTAGTTAGTACTCATCATTTTCAATTGGATTTGAACTCTATGTCCTTAGCTGCCAAAGCCTCTGTTGCAGAATATAATAAGTTTGGGACCTTATGCCCTTAATCACTATTTCAGTGATGTTGTGAGCAACCATGTTTTTAAAGTTAGTGTTACTTTTACTTTACAGGTCTTGAAGTGTCCTTAGTGCAGAATTTGGTATGGACCCATTTAAGATTGCTGTTCTTAATCAAGTGACATACAAGCTAGATGGAGTCATTCTGTATGTTAAGTTTATCCTTTAACTGTTGCAGTTTTTTGGGTTGGGTTTTATTTTTGTCACATCTGGATCCATCTAAATTTTAAAGAGAAAAGTGAACAGAAATCTTATGGCATCTTTGCTTTATTTTTATTAGAATATTCTAAAATTAATGTAGCCAGTTCAGGCATTCTCCAATAAGAGTTATTTTTAAATGTTTGTTTCTTAGATTGGCTAATAATGGACTTCCTCCATCATATTTTTTAAACTTTTATACTCCGATTGCTCATTCCAAATAAGAGGAGCATGGTTGTGTTTGGCCAGTAGGTTCTTATCTCTTATCTTTGTGCAATTAGTGATGTTGATGCAGTTGTAGTTCTTGTGTGCATTTTATAACTGACAAAGAATAATGCCTGTTGAAAACATTTGGGGAGTAATTGACTCATTAGCTGTTATATAATCAAAGTAAAAATAAAATATGTGCTTTGAAGTCCAGGGAAAGTTCAAATGAAAACAATTACGATTATTTGACTTGACTAGATTATAACTCCATAATATTTAATAGATGGCCTGAACCAAAATGTTGTGTAATTTTGACTAATCTGATTTGCCTTGTTTTAGGAGTTTAATAGTTTGCTTAATAATACTGTAATAATAAAAATACTGATTGGTGTACAAGTATTTGTTCAGGATTACATGTAATGTGTGTATACTGAAAATTCTGTTTAAGGAATTCCAAAATGATTTTTAATTTAGATTGCATTTTGTAGTGTTGACATTTATATCTTAGTTGTCTTTTTTTAAAATGTATTCTATATTCAGTCTACTTTGCTTCAAAATTATTTCATCTTAATTATAAATATTTTAAGTTGAAAGAATTGTAATCCTAGCTTTTTGCTTATTTTGCATTTTGTCTGTAATGTTCTCATCTGTATTTAACGATTTATTATAAATCATAATCAAGACAACCTGGCAATAAGTGATTATATCATTAAACAGCTATGTATTGCATTAATAAACATTTTGAATTTTTGTTTGAAGTGTGCTTATGTTTTTGTTCTCAATGGTGTGTATTGCATGTATGTAGGCAGACAGACCTCCTCTACATTCATAATTTTGCAAGATATTTGAATGACATATATTCAACTGCCCATTGGGGAGAGAGGTCTCTTAATCTTATACTTGTTTAGACCACATTAATACACTTTCAAAATACAGACCTGGATTAGGTGAAAATAGATTAAACACAATAGTTGACAAATGAAAAAATTTCTTACTGCTATAAAAACAAACTTGAAACAAGATGCAGTCACAGCAAGGTCACAAGTGGTGACAAGTATGCCTGGTTGTTGTTGATTTGCAGCTAACAAATTTACACTCCCAACAATGTATGGCTAAGTAAAAAATTGATACTAGAATTAAAATATACAACCTTATTCTTAGAATATCTCTGACTATATTCAACATTCACAGTCAAATGTAATTGACCCCATTCAAAATGAACAGATTAAAATAAAACATTTCATCAGCAAACTCCAAGATTTTAGCCAAATCTGAATAATTAGTGTAAATTCACAGATCTTAAACTGACAACAAAGCATTGACTACTGTTTAATTCTGCAGATTAAAATCAATGTTTTATAGAGCCATACAGATTTGATCAATAAAGTTCTCTGGCAACAATCCAAAAATAAGGCTGCTAAATCCACATTAGCTCAGTAGGTGAGGATCAATAATATAAAATAATCCAACTGTCAAAACTGGTCTGAAATGCAAACCTAGAAAAGTTTTTCAATGCCTTTGCCTCGGCCAACAAGACCATCAAAATATATTGGATCATTTACTTTGGTTTATAGTCAGTGCCAGCCAAATATGTCTTACATCTGGCTAGCGTAACTTGGATAATCATTAGTGCCAGATCATAATCAGCGTCAACCTTAGCCAGTACCTGGCCAGTGTAACTCACAGACTTTAGTCAGTCTTAGTCAACATCTGGCTAATATAACTGAAGGCATAAATCCACATCATTCTTAACCAACATCTGGCTAACAACCCAAATCTGTGTCAGACTTAGCCAACATCTGGCTAAGTTATTCACAGCTTTAATGTCAGCTTGAGCCAACATATGATCAGTATACTTGCAGACTTTAATCAGTGTCAGTCTTACCAACACCTGGCCAGTGTAACTCACAGATCTTAATTTGCATCAGTCTTTGCCAACATCTGGCCAGTATAACTCACAAACTTTAATCTGTCAGTCATAGCCAACATCTGGCCAGTATAACTCAGACTTTAATCGCTGTCAGTCTTTGCCAACACCTGGCCAGTATAACTCACAGACTTTAATCTGTGTCAGCCTTAGCCAACATCTGGCCAGCATAGCTCAGAGATTTTAATCTAGGTCAGCCTTGGCCAACATCTAATAACTCACACTTAGCCAACATCTGGCCAATATAACTCAGTCTTTAATCTATGTCAGTTTTAACCAAAACCTGGCCAGTATAACTCGATCTTTAATCCAGGCCAATTTAACTTTAGGCCAACGTATGGCTTGAGAAACTCAGACTTGAAAGTTTTATCCAACATCTTGCCAGTCTAACACAGTATCAGCCTTAGTCAACATCCGATTGTATCCTAAAATGCAATGAAGTGATGAAATGAATTTGTGCTATTATGACACGTATCGTCATAAAGGAGACCCTCATTTTATGACCGTACGTGGTTAGGAATCAGTGGCTACATTAGTTTACGAAGCGAGGTTTGCTGAGGTACCTCAATCAAATTGGCAACTACACGTGGGGCCTTTCCAAAGTCGACATGAAATCAATAATTCTGTAAGCAAGGATACTATTACATTAGTTTGTTGATAATTTCTGCAGACTGAACTAGATCGAGTTCAGGAGAGTCCGTGTTCAAGTGAACTCTGGACCTAGGCAACTCAAGACCACGTGACATGATATGCACTTCACTGATTGTTCTGTATAAATGACACTAGTGATCTCAGTTTATATGTACTTGCAAATGCTTGGCAGTATTTTCTATGATAAAAAAAATCCGAGAAGGCCAGAGACTGAATGGGCCGCTGCTCGCTCAACCAGCGAACATTTGAGATTTTAATTAAAAATTAATTAGGCGCGAGAGGAATTTCACCAGTTACAAAACTGAAGTCATCAAGGACATACTAGCCTATTTGTGTCATGTTCTTGATACTGCTTCGATTGCGATTCATGTAATACGTGCGTGCTTTTAAACCCGACATCACGCTGCCATTGGCATCTCTGACACTCGACAATTATTTTGTCTTGTTAGTGGGCATTCTTTTTATTCTTGCTACCACCCGATGCAATTTTCAAGGAAACTTGAACGCTGAGCTTGTCACTGATTCAGAGGTAGACGGTAGAATTAGAAATAACGAGCACCCCTACCATACATCTCGGGGCAAGGGAAGTCACCCTAAACTGTGCTAAAACATTCTAGAAATACAGGCATCAAACAAACACTTGTAAATAATTCTTTTTTTCAAGTCTTAGTTAATAATTAATGTAAGCTTTCTGAAATTAGTTCAGTCTTTTACACCATTGTGATATTCTATCATTGTACCCTCCTGTTGTATTGACGTCACGATGTCGCGCACGCCCCGTTGCGTCAAGCATAATTATACTTCTATTTTGACGTCACAGCATCGCGTGCTTCCTAACGGAGACCGCGTCAAGCATAATTTATGCTTTCATTCACCACCTCAGTGCTATCGCAGTGTGGCCATTGGATGCCGATGTCAATAGTATGGCTGGTGCGCGATTGTTAGAAGCAGAAAAGATGGTGATTTTAATTATGCTGTAAAGGCGACAAACGGAACACATTCGACGGAGAGAGAGAGAAAAACTGTTGGATCTTGGGGGTAGGGGTGTCATCATGATGAGGGTTTATCAACCGCTGTGTCCCGATATCACATTCAGGTAAGTCTGGCAATGTGTGCGCGCATAATCAATACAAGGAGGCGAATCCTTGGAGTATGCCATATTAACAACCGGATGCGTTTTTTTTTTTTTTGTAGGACACTTCTTAGATTCCAGCTGTAGATTCAAAACTCGAAGATGTTCTGTTTAAGAAGATGTTTGATGTGGCTTTGAGAACCACGTTGCAGAAATGTCTTGACAGATTTTTTTTTAAGAACGGCATACTGAAACGTTGGCAACACAAACACTACTGATTGCTGTGATCAGTCAGATATGGTTGCTGGCATGCAACTTAATGCAGTAAAGGATCGAGCCTTGTTGATATTAGGCACCCCTTCATATTAAATCTTAAATAAACATGTTGCCTGATAGGCACTCCATAATAAATGATATATAAAATATGTTGCAAGATCGATTATTCAGACTCGGCTGTGTCAGTTACATACTGATAAAAGAACCCCGTCATAATACATTAAGCATAATACATTCCTCTAAACCCACTTATTTATTGTGATGTAACAGTAGTTAAACGTGATACGTTCCTCCAAACTCATTTTAAACACGGCACTCCTCTAAACTCACTTTGAACATGATACATTACTCGAAACCCACTTAGTAATATATATATATATATATATATATATATATATATAATACACTAATTACTAATATATATATATATATTAGTAATTAGTGTATAGGTCTTTGAACACGATATATTCCTTGAAACCCACTTAAGAATTGGTGTATAGTCTTTGAACATGATAATTCCTCGAACAGTATTTGGTGTATAGAATTTGAATATGACACATTCATCTAAACCCACTTAGGAATTGGTGTATAGTCTTTGAACATGATAATTCATCTCAACGGTAATTGCATAGTCTTTGAATATGACAAATTCCTCTCAACCCACTTAGGAATTGGTTTACAGTCCTTGAACATGACATATTTCTCTAAACCCACTTAGAGATTGGTGTATAGTCTTTGAACATGATACATTCCTCTAAACCCACTTAGGAACTAGTGTATCATTAGTGAATCAGTATTTGCTCTGCTAAATACTTAAAATTGTTCGAAATAGTGTGTTTAGTAAGATGCGAATTGTCTGCCTGGCTTGAAGGACTTCAAGATATTGTTCTTGTAAACAGACGCTAAGAGCAAGGGTTCAAATACCACATTAGCCGTCAGTCATTTTGGAGTTTATAATCTATTTTGTATCACATCACCTCGGCGCCAGAATGCTGAACCTAGTGACAGATTACAAAACGTTTTATTTGTACTTGAAGCCAGTTAGTTTGCTTTCATGTATTGGGTAGTCTTGGGGATGGGTGATTTTGTGTGGTTGTTGTAGCTAAGATACTTAACTAACCAACCAAGATACTGTTTCTATAAGGTGAAGGCGCAGAGCAACGCTATCATTTAATAGTAACTGCAAAAGATTGAATCCCTGAATTAAACATGCATTTTAGTATCTATTGTGCTGCTATGTTCGACTCATAGCACTGTGAATTATGGCCCCTTTTGAAACGTCACTCGCTAGGCATTCGTAAGAGTGCTAACTCCAGCTCAGGCCTCTACCAACTCCAACCATATTAAAAATAATTCTTTCAAAGTAAGCGTTCGCCTGAAGTACACTTTCGTGGAGGGTAAACACCAATACTATAAATAATGATAATAATAAGAAGGAAAATATTAATAATAAACATACTAACAATAATAAATCCACATTATTTATCATCAGTCCATAGTACTAAGTCACTGTGTCCAGTCATGAATCAAAAGATTTCAGTTAATTTTGACAACCTGACTTTGACACAACTTGATTGACACTGAAGATTTCTAATAGTCTCGTGCGAAATGCAGATTTCATTGTTTCCTTTTGTTTATATTCCCATCAAATGTCAGTACAAATGAAATCACAATGTGACGCATATTCATATGAAAGTGACGCGTAACATAATTTGCAGGTGATAGTACATTGTGACATATAATTTTTTATACAGATGGCGCATGTACGGATGAAAGTAATGTGTGACATATATGCAGATGAAAGTACCGCATGACGTATATGAAAGTGTCGTGTGACGTATGTATCAATAAAAGTATCGTGTGACGCATACAAATATGTGGCGTACATACAGGTGAAAGTGCGTGTAACGTAGATACAGATGAAAGTGCGTGTTACGTATATACAGATGAAAGTGCCGTGTGACATATATACAGATGAGAGTGCCGTGTGACATATATACAGATGATAGTTTCGTATGACGTATACTCAAAGGTACAGCTTAGTGTATATTCTTCCCCATCGTTTCCTTACTGTCCAGTAACAATCTTCCCAATAATCCTCATCTACTTAGAGGCGGTTTCGGCTCTTGCTCCATGTCAGCCAGTTTCTCCAGAGGAAATTTTCTGTCATCTCACCCCACACTTGCACAAGCCGTTCAATCTATCGATCTTGACCATTCAACGAATGACGCATCCGGTTGTCATTTATATGTTGTTGTGTTTTTTTTTTCTATCAGCGTTGTGCCTTAAGCTATCATTTCAAGTCAGCCTCCGCGTGGGAGTACTGTAATTAAATAGGTCAAAGTTCGACGAGCGCTTTACACCGACAATCGGAGGACTTAAATTAAACAAACGATAATTATGCACCAAACTGAAAGCAAGAGATCAGTCCTGTAGGCCTAAATTCAAATCAATTTTCTAAACCAGTGTACAGTTTGTGGACGAAAGAAGGGGACATGTTGGCTTATGGTGATATCTTCTTAATCTTGGTAGCTGTATACCGGGCTCATCTGTGATTTGTTTACATTCTGAGAATTCAGTAAACATATACCTAGACTTCAATAAATACATACCAAGACTTCAACAAACACATATTGAGACTTCAATAAATACATAACGAGATTTCTATAAATACATACCGAGACATTTTTTCTTCTCATTTTCTTAATAGTTTTATTAATAAAAATTGTTTCTTTTATTATTCAACCCGAGTCACGTACAAAAAAAAATCACTGATTTCTCGCTATTCTATGACATGTTCGCCAATTGATTATTTTTTCCTCCTCCGTCTTTGTGGGAGTGCCTCGCGCTCTGCTGGGTGTGTGGGATCTGGTGCTTGCAGGCTCGCGATGGTTTACTCAAATCAGTATTGTGTTCTCGAGTCGGCCACGCTCTGTTTTTAGTCTAGCTAGTGATGTGATGGTCTCGAATCACCCCATTGCTAGTTAATTAAAATCAATATGGTGTTCCCGCATCGACCGTTCTTGCTGTTAGTCTAGCTAGTTAACTACAATCAATATGGTGCTATCGCATCGACCGTTCTTGCTGTTAGTCTAGCTAGTTAACTACAATCAATATGGTGTTCTCGCATCGACCGTTCTTGCTGTTAGTCTACACTCTAGCTAGTTGACTACAATCAAATTCATGTAAGACTATAACTAAAGCCACAATTCTGACGTGGGTTTGAGTGTATAAGGGGCGTACAGTGCCCTTTCGTAATTTCTGTGTGTGTGTGTGTGTGTGTGTGTGTGTGTGTGTGTGTGTGTGTGTGTGTGTGTGTGTGTGAGTGTGTGAGAGAGAGAGAGAGAGGGAGGGAGGGAGGGGAGAGAAAAGAGTTGGAGAGAAAGTTTAGAGTGATCCGTAATCAAAATATTTCCAATCAAATTAAATTTGAAATATATATTCCATTATTAAGATCGAGCAACTGGTTTAGTGATTGAATGTTTAATTAATTGATCGATCGAATGGCCGATTTATGCTTATCGTCCACTTTAAACGTTCAATGATTTCGTGGACGATGAAACATTTATCTGAACGCTTTTGACAAATAATCAAGTGAGTCGAACGATATCTTCATTTAAAACAAAACTGATATAACGACTAATCTGGACAATAACATTTCTTCACCTAAAATGGTGAGATGGCGGTTAAGACCAACATTTGTTAGTCTAGCATGCCTTCAATTAAAACTACTAACAACAATTACGAAAACATCAATTATCATATTAATCAGTCAAACATACTTTCTGTTAGATCCTGCTGTCGAGAAGAAATTTAGAATTGGGAAGGAAGGCTCCCGAATCCCTTAGCATATGGAGTGTAATAATTAGAAGGGACTAGCCTATGAAGTGTAATAATTAGAAGGGATTCTAGCCTATGGAGTGTAATAATTAGAAGGGACTAGTCTATGGAGTGTAATAATTAGAAAGGACTAGCCTATGGAGTGTAATAATTAGAAGGGACTCTAGCCTATGGAGTGTGATAATTAGAAGAGACTAGCCTATGGAGTGTAATAATTAGAAGGGACTCTAGCCTGTGGAGTGTAATAATTAGAAGGGACTCTAGCCTATGGAGTGCAATAATTAGAAGGGACTCTAGCCTAAGGAGTGTAATAATTAGAAGGGACTCTAGCTTACAGAACGCCATCATAATTTTTGTATACTGAGCTTTTCTGAATTTAGCGCACTCAGCGACCAATTGAACAACTTCAGTCTGACAATATGCCATTTGAAACAACTTCACTTTAGCGACATGCCATTTGAAGCAACTTTAATTTCGCGAAGTGCCATTTGAAACTTCACCCATGTGAAGCAACATTAATTTCGCGAAACTTACTTCAGTATAGCGACGTGCCATTTGAAGAGAGTAAAAGGGACTATTGTAATTTGTCGAAATAGGTGACTAGTAAACTTAAGTAAACTTTGTCAGCAAAACAATACAGATTAAATCAAATGTATTGTCTTCGTCCAGATATATTTGTGTTATTGTTCAGAATAACAGGCAGTACAATACATTATACATAATTATCTCATTGTTCCAGTAAATAACAGATAACACAATACTTTATGCATAATAATCTCATTGTTCCAGTAAATAAGAGATCACAGTACATTATACATAATTATTGTTCCAGTGAATATCATAGAACACCGTACAGTATACATAATTATCTCAACTTTCCAGTGAGTACTAGTAGGAACCATTCATTGAATGGGACTTCAGCTGCTGAATGTTACTGAACCGGACTCTGCATGTCACTTAAAGGGACTGTATTCGGATAATCCTTCTCCGATTGGATAGTATCTCTGCAATTGGATATGACTTATTCAATAAAACTTACTTTAGCATTATGTTAATGTGAAAGGAATTTGTTTATTGACGGTAATTTTTTCTTGTCGTTGATAACTCGTGTCCTTTACAACGCCTTTTGTAACTGCAGATACATTAAACATTTTAGTTGTTGTTTTAACATAAAGAGTGTGGGAGTATTTGCCCCTGCTTTCCACGAGTCATGTCAATAGGTCAACCCAATACATATATATGCTTTCAGGCATTGATTGTGGAGTAGCTGCTTGAAATATGAAGTCTGCGACAGAAGAGAGAAGCTAAATTTCGTATAATAAGTATGCGTTTTGTAGACACGTGTGCATATATATATATTATTATATATTATGGGTGGGGGTGGGGGTCTGTATTTGTGTGGGCGTGTGTATTGTATACAGAGATCATAAACAAAAAACATACTGTTATTTAGTAGACTAAACTAATAATTCTTCAGATCATTAAAAATAAAAAGCGCGCACGCGCGCGCGCACACACACACACACACACACACACACACGCCTCAACTCCATAGGTCAAATCGACATGCAAAACAATCTAAATGTCACTAGCGACCTGTGCTTATATAATTAAATCATGTAAACAAGAGATTTTTAAAGAAGCATGTTAAGAGTTATGTTAAAAGGATTTCATTGTTTAAGTTTAAATTTGCTGCTCTAAGCTGCTCTTTTCCCTTCGTGTTCATGTGATAGGCTTGCAGCTGACCTTGACCTTTCTCCAGATGCTCTAGAAGAAGAATCAACAGACTCTTCTTTCACTTCAGCACCAGAAACTGAAAAGAAACTTCATCTCTTCCAAGAAAATAGTTACAACAACAACAATAACAACACTGACAGATGGAACAATCGGGACAATTGTTCATCTCACCTGTCACTAGAGGCAACACGTGATCGAGAAATCTCTAACCAAGGTCATCTCAGCCACTCTGCGTTTACACACACTCCGGAGCAATTAACAACTCCTTTATTAACATCTCCAACTACAATATGCCCACCACAAGCAGCTGCAGTCTTTTCCAGCAGTGATAGTGGAACAGCGACGCTCCAGGAGTTTTTGCAGGACAAATCAGCATTTGACCTTACTATTCACGATCAGCAACCCAAAACTAATGGAAACTCAGATGTTGGAAAGAAAATCCTTGATAACCGAAGTGACAGAAGTGATGAACTTGCAGAGGACAGTGATGAAAGTATAGAGGACGTATCATTGTCTCAGAACATCCCCATTTCACGACCACCTTCAAGAACAACGGTTATAGATCCGCAGGCTGCAGCAGAAGAGAACGGCTGGGTCTCAGGATCAAGTTCAGGTCAGCAGGCCAGTTCCACTTCAAGTGGAATGGTCGGCATCAAGCCACAGACCTTACATCTAGACATCCACAAGGTAATATTTGGCTGTGGTTAGTATTTATTGAGTTCTTTTATTTTTTTATATTTTAAAAGTTGAACCCGATGTTAGTGAAGCATAAATTAATTATGCATCATCAGTTAGACAAGTGAAAGAAAACATTTTTTTAAAAATCTTCTGGATCTACCTCTTAATTATGTGTTTATTATATTTTATTAACTTAAGTCTGAGGTAAACAAGTCTTTCTGGTTTTCAGCCAGATGACTGATATGACTGATAAGTGATAGAAATTTACTTACAAAATATGTTCCGACCCATGAGAATTAGCTAAGTGCTGGTGCACTTTCATTTGGATTGAACACTGCTGACCAATCAAGAATTAAGCTTCAGATTTCACTTGATTTTCCTCCCATGATTTATAATTCTGCTGCATAATCATTTCCTGGTAACTCTGTTTCCATTATTCATTGTGCAGTAGTTGGTTTGGCACCATATGATTGTGTCTGGCACACATTGTATGGCTAAACAATATAATTTTAAAAAATATTTGTTGTCATTCTTTGCAATTCAGTATAGAACCTTATGTTAAGGTTTGGTGCTCTTTAATATATATATGTTGGACTTGAAAAAAATATTCTGCTTTATTTTTATTTTGAATGTGAGTTATTTTTACTTCATTTGCTTCATGCTTTGTGTTTTCCTGTTTTATTACTATGATTGACTCTACTCTGTTTATTTAAAAGTAGCAATGCTATTAAATGTCTTTTTTTTATCTTTCTGTATTAATAATAGCTTTATATAATATACACATGTCAGTAAATGTTGCTATAACTTATAAGATTCTGTTTGTTTTTTTAGTGAGAGAAACATGAACCTCCATGTCACATGAGACTAACTAGAATGTTGTGGTTTTTGTGTTTAGCCCTTGTATAAGTATCAGGGCCCCTACACACTGGCATGTGACATAACACCATCACCAATGCAGGAAGACATTTGTCCTTCACCCCCATTGAGTACTGCCACCAATGCTTGTACTAACAATTCTATAACTGCTACTGCTGCTACCACTTTCACCACTGCCAGTGCCACAACCACCACAACTACTACGACTCCAACAAGCAATAGTAACCTCAAGCTTCCTCGCCGCCCCCGAAAGCTTCCAGAAATTCCTAGAAAACATCAAGGTAAGTCATGTAGGAGCTTAGGACTTTGATTGCTTTTTTGAGAAAGGTGAGAGACAGGTGGCAAACATCAGTAAGTGATCACAAAACAGGTGAATGCCTTGTTTGGTTATTGATAAACATGACCAATTCAGGTACCAGGTGAGCATGAGTAATAAACACAGAGTTATATTGTAGATGATTCTAATATTAATGAATTTGTCCTTCCCTCTTCACAACTTATTTTATCTCATAATACTTTATCCTTCCAGCAAG
The DNA here is from genome assembly GCA_028829895.1 of Sinotaia quadrata. NCBI lineage: Eukaryota > Metazoa > Mollusca > Gastropoda > Architaenioglossa > Viviparidae > Sinotaia > Sinotaia quadrata. The sequence goes on along the minus strand of CM054181.1, from coordinate 41,087,787 downwards.
GAAATTAATATTAGAATCATTTACAGTATAACTCTGTGTTTATTACTCAGTGATCTTGCAACCACCACTCAGTGACCTTGCAACCACCACTCTATGACTGGTAACCAGAATTCTTTGACCTTGCAGCCACCACTCAGTACACCTTGCAACCACCACTCAATGACCTTCCAACTGCTGCTCTATGACTGGTAACCAAAATTCTTTGATCTTGCAACCACCACTCAGTGATTTTGCAACCACCACTTAGTGATCTTGCAACCACCACCCAATGACCTTGCAACCACCACTCAGTGACTTTGCAGTCACCACTTAGTGATCTTGCAACCACCACCCAATGACCTTACAACCACCTGTCAATGACCTTGCAACCACCACCACTCTGACCTTACAACTACCACTCTATGAACTTGCAACCACCACTCACTGACCTTGCAAATACAACTCTTGGAAATGAACAGCATCTTTGCCTCCAGTTTACTTGATTGCACTAATTACTCATGTACAGCTATGTTTTGTTAGTGTTTATTTGTGTCTGGGTATGTGGTTAAGATTGTGTTATATATGTACATGTGTGGATGTATACAACTGTGCTTATGTGTGTGGTGTTGCATCTTAAATGCATTTAACTTAGGTCAATTCAACTATTTACACTCAGGGATAGGTGGAGAGTTGGCAGGAACAGTGAGATGGACAATGTGAATGTGAGATAAAAGGTTGTGAATGTGAGCAATGAGACAAAAGACATAAATGTGAGCGGTCCATGAAAGATGCTCGCTCAGTTGACATCAGTTCCTTCATGTCTGTCATAATGTCAGCATCTCAACACACTAGTACATTGGATTTTTAAAAGTTTGAAATGTATTTTCTTAGAGCATGGCTCTTAAATTCATGCCATCTACATTATTTACATCATTTGATGCTCAGTCAAAACAGCAGACACTCTTGAAAGTTTAAATTTTTATAATCCTTCCTTGGAGTGTTCATAAATATCTGAAGAAGCATTTATGAAGGCAGCATGGACAGTGGAAATGCAATTGGATACTGAGGTTGAGGTCATCAGAAGAAGGAATGCTGAATGTCAGAAAGAAGGAATACTGAATGTCTGAAAGAAGGAATGCTGAATATCTGAAAAAGGAATGCTGACTGTTAGAAAGAAGGAATGCTGAATATCTGAAAGAAGGAATGCTGACTGTTAGAAAGAAGGAATGCTGAATGTCAAAAAGAAGGAATGCGGAATGTCTGAAAGAAGAAATGTTGAAAGTCAGAAAGAAGAAATGCTGAATGTTAGAAAGAAGGAATGCTGAATGTTAGAAAGAAAATATGCTGAATATCAGAAAAAGGAATGTGAAGAAATGTTGAATGTCAGAAAGAAGGAGCACCAATGTAGCAGACAAACTATGCAGGTGCCATCTGAGTTTGGCCTTCATGACCAATAATATGTAATGACTGATTGGAGGGCCCAACATGTTGCTTACAGAGATTTATCACTATAGCTTGGAATCAGTGAGTGAAGATATAGTATTTTCATAGTTTGTTGTAGGACAGCTGACATATGAATGCATGATCCAGAGAAAGCATATTGCTGTTGAATTGCTGGTGTGATATGTAATTGATGGGAAAGACTTTCTTTCACAAACTGTGACCATGGTTGAGCCAGAAATTTGAGCCTTATTTGAAATATCAGTCCATGGGAGTAATGTCTAACAACTTCATCATACACAATGTCCAAGAAACCTCACAAGGAACAACAGTACATTCTGAAACATTTGTTACTTCTTAATACTGGCTCTAGAGGTGCAAGAACTGAACTCCATGTGAAGTGAACTCCACAAGAGCAGAAAATGTAAGATGTCCTTCTCTGTGCATAATAACCCAAGACTTCACACCTGTTTGGGACAAGAAAAACCATAGCAAAAGCTATGTTTGTCTGTGCTATCCATACCACCAAAGCAGACAGGAATTTGTCCTCAGCCTTCCACAGAGTCCAGTGAAGATTGTCATCCAAGGGCATTAGTTTAGAGATGATGGTAAGGTTATTAATGAGGTGAAGATGTGGCTCTATCAAATTCCAGAGGACCTTTATCAACTGGAAACACAGGTCTTTGTTTTCAGGTTGGAGAAAGCCACTGAAAATGAGAGACTAATTGAAAAAATAGTGCTCGTAAGTCGTAAGTTAGATATTTCTGTATTCCTACACAAAATTTCATCTCAGATTCAACCAAGATAGACTATGCTGGGCATCTTTTGTGTATGTGTGGGTTTTTTATGTGTGTACATGTATATTTGTGTGTGTTGTCAGTTGTATTAGATTGTAATTGTGTATGTGTTTTCCCAGAGATAGGTATTATTGTCTTACATTTAACACTATTTCTGCTCCCTGAAGCAGACACTATGTGTAGCATAGCTAAATGGAAGGCTTTGTTTGTGTGCTGGCTTCAGTTCTCATTTTTGTAAAGTCTTACTATACTCTACAAGCACATATCAAGTTCACTTTAGAATTCATTGGCACATTTTGGAAATTGTACTTAATTATTCTGTAGGTCTGGCAACTGCTTCCTCCACGCGTGAAAGATCCATTTTTGATGAAATCCAAGAGGCCTTGATCAAAGAAGTGACTGAGACTAATGATGAGGTCTTCACAGAGCCACAAATAAATGTAGAGGCCACACCAGCCACACAGTATCCATTTATTTTGAAGCATGCTGGTCATCTTTTTGACAAGAAGCGCTTGTTGATTGGGTATGCAACATGTCCCACTCGATCCAGAGACATTAGCACATCATCCTCATCATCAGAGGCAGGAGCAGCATCAATGTTAGATGAAGACCGGAAGCACATTCAAGCCACAACATCCACCAGGTTGTCATCTGCCTCTATGGCCAGTGAGCGACGAAGAAAAAATTCTGATGAAGATGGTTAGATTGAATTAAATGTATTTAAATGTGGCTTTTATTTGCTGCATGTTTATATGTGTTTATATAGTTGTATATGTATATGTGTTACTTGTATAGCTGAATGTTTACATGTGGCTTGTATAGCTGAATGTTTACATTTGGCTTGTACATCTGAATGTTTACATGTGGCTTGTATAACTGAATGTTTACATTTGGCTTGTACATCTGAATGTTTACATGTGGCTTGTATATTTGCATGTTTATAATTTGCTTGTATATCCTCATGATTATATGTGGCTTGCATATTTGCATGTATATATGCAAGACTACATGTGGTTGTAATTTGTATGTTTACATGTGGCTTATTAGCTAAACTAGTATATTACTTCCATATCAACATGTTTACATATGGTTTATTAACTATGTAGTATATGGTGTGTATATAAGAACAAGTCATAAAAATCATTGTATACAAGCCACATACAAACATATTTATACACAATTACAAGCTATATAAAGAAATTATGTATAAGTCATATACATGAATATTTGTATGCAACTACAAACAAACATTCTTTTATACAAATTACAAACATTGATATACAATTATAAAATCATTATAGCAAACATATTGGTAATTAACTTACAGTAATATAAAACATTCTTCTTTACAAACCATATACATACATACTAATACACACCTTGTCATATAAAACCTTTACAAACAGCATACAAATATATTGATATACAACTCAAAGCTATACAAAACCTTTCTTGCAAAGTTGTATACAAACCAGTTGACAAGCCAATACAAATATATTAAAATATAAACTACATTCATAAAGGCAGATATACAAACTGGATACATTCATAATGAACAGAAAACATGATCACATGCAAGCCATATTAGATATACAGTCATACTGATAAAAGTGATCTACCTCTTTAACAGTCAAACAGACTTTCTTATATACTACACACTGCATATAGACATGCTGATATACTATACATCTTGCACAGATAAGCCATATGTAAATACATGTACTATTGCCCCTGTATACAAGTCACATGTGGAAATGATATTATACAAGCTATATGCACTTATGTTAATATATGTTATTAAAAAAAAGATAAAATAAATATAAATATATATATTTATATGAATAGTCAGTTTATATTCAGTAGTTTATGTCAGCTTGTGTATGTCTCTCTCTATATATATTCATGCTTATATATGTCTTGTATATAAGCATGCTTATTTGTGACTTGCTTGTTTACTTACTTACATGCGGCTTGATTACACCAAAATGTTTTAATCTGGTAAGCATATCATTATATGGCTTGTATATATGCTGCATGTTTATATCTTTTTACATAAACATAAATGTTACTTGTATATCAGCTGTTTATTTGTATATCAGTATGTTTATATGTGGCTTGGATATTTGCATATTTATATTTGTGGTGAAGTAAATTTGCCTATCCCTATTTCGAGACTTAATTGTTATATAAATTGTTAAATTGTCGAAGTGACCTGACCTTGGGCACTCTTTATGATGGTATGCTATATTTATTATGCTGGTTGCATGTATCAGGCTAATAAATATTGTTGCAGGAAACTGTACACTGAGACTTGAATGTAAGAGAGAATGGAGTTAAAGATGAATAAACTGTAAACTTAGCATTTGTTCCTGATTATATTTTACAGGGAATAAGTGACCTTTCCTTGTTTTACCTGAATCTCCTGGTTTACTGATTATAAACCGCTATGACCTGGTAGATGCAAAAAGTACCTATCGCAGTGTATAAGTGTAAAGAATACACTATACTCCATTGATATATGGTGGCAAAGTATGCTAACTACATTGAGCAATTTCTGGTACAAGGAAGTTACTGGAAATTGCTACAATTGTTGTTCTGCCTGAGGGAGCTCACATGGTGGAATACCAGAGGCCTTGAGAGAATAATGGGCAGCCAATGTTCTACAACATAAGAAAGGAAACACATGGAATTGACAGTAATAATGTGAACAATAAACTTGTGACTTTGTTATGAAAAGGCATGTGAAAAGACGGTTGTGACTTTGCCTAGACGAGGTTACATAGAAACTATAATCGCTTATCTCTAATAACCCCATTTCTGTTCTCTTATAAGAACTATCCTGTGATTTGTATTGACACTAATCTGTTGAGTTGTGTTTTAGGATATAAGACTGTATAAATATTAAAATTATTCGAACATGGTTTTGTGAAAATATTGATGTCAAGTAATTTTTTTCATTGTATTTGTTATATGTATACTTGATTGTTGATTTAATAAATTTATTGACCTTTTTACACATATTGATAACCATATGTTGAAAAGACAGTGGGGGCTTGTTAAATATAGATTAGAGACAGATTTGACTTCTACTTTAGTAAGAAGTTTTCCTCCTATGGAAATATTGTGTACCAACGAATGTTTGTCTTTAATGTTGAGGAAGAGAGAAAATGTTTACAACACCCGCATATCCACCAAGTGAGAGAGACGAGTGGTGTCTTCTGGAGAATTATTAATAACATAAATTAAGATTCTCATCACTTGTATTTAGTTATGGATGATTAATTAATTAATAATAATATTAACCATTTACTAGGTTGTGTCGGCATCACAATATGACTCACATAATTATAAGTATATGTGACATTTTCATGTTGATGTGTGACTTGTATATTTGCATATTTATATGTGGCTTTTATATCAACATGTTGATCTGGTATACAAGAATTTGTTAACTTGAAAATGCTTGTGTATACTGACTAATGATATTTGTTGTACCAATAACTGATCACCTTTAAAGTGCAGATTTTACTCAAACAGATCACAGATTTTTGTGATGCTGATTATTGATGATTTTTATATACAGGTTCATGAGGTTCTTGACATCATAAATATATCATCACATTATTATTATGTTATGATTTTGTTTTTAACTTAATTTTTTTATGTTGCAGGTTCTAAACGTTATTCTTCCAATATGGCTACTCCTTACCAAGATCTTGAGGTGACACATCGTGGTTTACATCGCTTTATCCCACGTCATGCAGATGAGATTCAGATTGGCATAGGTGACCCAATACATGTCATCAAAGAATATGATGACCTGTGGTGTGAAGGTCAGCTATATTTGATATCTTTATTGTTGCTTGTCATAGGGGACCCCGTGCATGTCATCAAGGAATATAGTGACCTCTGTTTTGACAGTCTTTTTCAGTGCTATTATTATTGCTTGCCAAAGGGGGCCCACTCCAAGTCAGACACATGATGCCATTAATGCACTCTACCAAATGGAGCCTACTTAAGTCTTCAAGAATTACAATGATTTTAGTGAATATCACACAGATAATATCAGTATTATTCCTTATGTGTCACTCTGCAAGTCATGAAGCAATATGATCAACCAGCTTGCTCTCGTGTTGCTTGTCATAAGAAGTCCCCTTGTACATTATTAAAAAATATGATGACCTATTGCAAAAGTATACATATGTTTGAGATTATTATTAATTAAATTTATGTTTCTGTTCTGCAAAGTTAATCTTATTTATTTGCTTCTTTCTGATATTTACTCTTTCTTTCTTTTTAGATTAAATTTCTTATTTTTATTATCATTTTTATTCTCTGCAGGTGTGAACTTGAGAAATGGAGAAAGAGGAATATTCCCTGCTATGTATGCTAATGACCTGAAGTTTCTTGAAGATTCAGGTAAAACTGTTTGCATTTGTTTGACTGCTTGTTGAATATGTAAATATATGTTAAAGATAACAACAGTATTCAAAAACAGAACTCCTCTAATGATTTATTTTCATAAGAACACTGAAAACCAACAGTATTCAAAAACAGAACTCCTCTGTTGATTTATTTTCATAAGAACACTGAAAAACAACAGTATTCAAAAACAGAACTCCTCTGTTGATTTATTTTCATAAGAACACTGAAAAACAACAGTATTCAAAAACAGAACTCCTCTGTTGATTTATTTTCATAAGAACACTGAAAAACAACAGTATTCAAAAACAGAACTCCTCTGTTGATTTATTTTCATAAGAACACTGAAAAACGACAGTATTCAAAAACAGAACTCCTCTGTTGATTTATTTTCACACTTTGATGTACATCCTTAAAAGCTCCATTATTATTAAAACAAACAAAAAATAATTTGATAAATTAACTGCCTGACTGCAATATCACCATATAATCTTATACTTTATCTATACTATTTTCATGTTTATCTTTCATTCTTGATATTTTATATTTACATATTATTTTCTTTAGTCCTTTTAAGCCTTGCAAAGATTTATTATTCATACATTTGTGCCTTTCATCTACTGCATATTGTTGCTGTACTGTCATTATTGATTTCATGTAAGTAGTGGATGACATGGTGAGGAAAGTTCTGTTATGCTGTGAGAGTGACTTCCTGTATATGCTGTGTAAGCTGAGAATATTTCTTCATAGTATTGTGAAAGTGTGTATGTCACAAATATGTTCCTGCAGATCAGTCAGACAATAATCTGGAAGGTTGCAGTGGGGATGGGCCAGGTAGGGTTGTCCTCTCATATGAAACAGATCAACTCAACAAATAATTATGAATACTATTTACATTTACGAATACATTATTTACATACAAACATGCATAAACACAAATAATGCTTACAAATATATCTTACAAATCATCTCAGTCCACAACAATCACTCCATGCTGGACTTATATTAAATGTAATAAATATCAGTATAAAGCTCACATTATCAGTTCCACTTTAAAATTTGCAAGTGGGTAAAAAAAAAAAAGACTAATTGTAAATATTTAATTAATGAAACTCTTATTGCAGATTTGTAGTAGATTCAGGAATTAGGATCTGATAGCTTATCATGCATAAGACTACTAAGCACTGGAAAAGTTCATGCAGAGTGGTCTTTAAATGGCATAATAAAAGACTTGGAATGGTTGTAAAAGGCAGGCATGAAGTAAAATACATTCTTGAACTGACTCCAGATATAGATGAAAGTAAGTCAATGATGAGTGTATCCTCTCTCTAGATAGCAGTATTTTATCCACAACCCTGGATAGTCATAATACAGGACTAGATACATCATATTTCAACATAATGTTAAGATGATAGTATTGTAGATTCTGGTGACCATCTTTCTCATGTTGAAGAAATGAATAAATGCTTCAAAATGCAAATATAATAGAGAAGTGTAGGTTTTCTAAAGTTTCTGTAGTATAGTTTAGAAATGGCCTTTTGGTTATTTTCTAATATAGCAATCTGGTTGATTAGCAGAATTACACATCTGCTTGATGTAATAGGATACTGCAAACCATAAACTGTTCAGCTCAATACATAAAGTTTTGCTTTGCATGTATCTTTTGTTGGTCTCACCCATGATTGGGAGGTGATCTTCAGTATCCTTTGCCATCCTAAGAAAATTGTGACAGTGTTCCTATAGAGACCTGAGGATATTTCTGCATAGTATTGTGAAAATATGTTCCTCCAGAGACTTGTGTAGACAGCTGAGAATATTCCAGGATAGTGTTAAATATATTTAGTTTTAGTTCAGAGTATTAATGTGCCCAGTGCTGTGAAAGTTTATTTCTGTGTAGCACTGGGAATACCTGTATTTGAAATTACTATTGTTTACCTGGCCATTTTGTTATTTGACTCCAGGTATTCTATTGTTTTTGATCTAGTGACATACTGACTTGAATTTTTTCATATGGACAAGTACTGTAAGGTTTTCAAGGAGCTTCATTGTATTCATTCTAATGATGTTTTGGCTTGTTTTTTTACAGATGGGGAACAAGACGAGTATTGGAAATTTACAATGAGATATTTGGGGTCTGTGGAAGTTCACACTCATAATGGTGACTTTGCTCTCTGCCAGGCAATTAACAAAGTAAGTTTATACTGAACAAGGCAGTTAAATATACGCTTTAACAATTTCTACCTCTTCCTACCATTATAGTATAATATTTATCAGTTGCCCTGAAGTTTCTACCTGTCCAGTATAATACAAACCAGATCTCTCTTGTATAGCATAATGCTTAACAGGATACTGTGATTTCTCTACCTGTCCAGTAGAATGTATCACAATTAAATAACAACTAATCTGATCTTTCTACCTGTATAATGTAATGCTTAACAGTTCCTCTGACCTCTCTACCTGTTCAGTATAATAACATTTATCTTCAATCTCGACCTGTCCAGTTTATTATAATAATAACAATTACCCTCTTAACCTGTCCAGTGTAATAGCATAACATTCAGTCTCTACCTTTCCAGTAAAATAGCAGTTACCCTGAACTCTCTACTAGTCCAATATAATAAAAATTGCACTCTAGTCCAGTATAATAATAATTACATTCTAGAATCTAGACTAATATAATAACAGTTACACTCTAGTCCACTATAATAATTACATTCTAGACTAATATAATTACAAAGTTACACTGTAGTCCAGTATAATAATAATTACATTCTAAACTAATATAATAACAGTTACATTCTAGTCTAGTATAAATAATAATTACATTCTAGACTAATATAATAGCAATTACACTCTAGTCCAGTATAATAACAATTACATTCTAGACAAATATAATAACAATTACATTCTAGACTAATATATAGACTAATATAAGAACAGTTACACACTAGTCAGATATAATAATAATTATATTCTAGACTAATATAACAGTTACACTCTAGTCCAGTATAATAATAATTACATTCTAGATAAATATAATAACAATTACACTCTAGTCCAGTATAATAACAATTACATTCTAGATATATATAATAACAATTATATTATAGTCCAGTATAATATTTTATTTTACACTCAAGTCCAATAAAATAATTATACTCTAGTCCAGTTTTATAGTCAAGAGAAAAGTTGGACAAAACTTTCTATTGTTTACAATCATATGGCTAAGTGATGTCATGTTCACTCAATCAGACAGTTTTATAGTCAAGAGAAAAGTTGGACAAAACTTTGTCACTCACTCTTACTCAGAATTCTTAATCTAACATTTACAAATACAGATAATAATAGATCTATAAATAAGCTGCAAATTGAAGGAAAAGATTAGTTTGATAATTAGTTAGAGAAATCATTATATTGACCTTTTGCTGGCAATTATTTACTGAAATTATAAAATCCAAGATTTCCTACAAGTCCATAAACTTATAATTTTGTACAATCTGGGAAAGATACTAAATTAGCCAATCACTCCCTATAGGAGATGCTGAGTGTAGGTTCAAAGATAGTCTAGTTTTGGTTTCTCTGATTTACACTATTTAAGCTTTCTGACACCTGTGTTGCCCTGATTTCCCCAACCCTGGGTGACACTTTTCATATTGTCTAAGCATTCATTGGCTGAGGGTCATAGTCTTCTTGTATGGACACTAATACTTTAGGTCTTAATCAGCAGCAAGTCAGATGGGAGATTACATAACTGGGGAAGTGGGGAGTTTAATAAAAATTGCAGAAGTGGGAACAAGTTTAAAATCACTGCTTTTATAATGATTTAGAATAATAAGTTTGAAATAGTATTATTATTTAGATTATTATTATTAAATTTAAGATATTATTATGATTTAAGATATCATTACTTTTAATAAGTTTAATAAAATCATGAGAAGGTGGGCTAACATGCCACAACCAGTTAATGTTGTTCTGTTTCTATACACAAGTACTTGAATGTGCATTTCATGATTTGTCTCCAAACATGCATGAGAAATAGATAATAATATTATTTATTCTGTTTCTAAACATATACATTTACTTGAATGCACATTTATGACAACTGGATGACAGTGTTTCTTTATTTTATTTTCAAATACATGTGACTGCTTATTCTTTCTCTAAACAACTATGATTATTTCAGGAGTTTACATTGCATTGCTTAGTTGCCAAACACTTAGAATTACTTAAGGAGTTTACATTGCATTTCTTAGTTGCCAAACACTTAGAATTATTGGCAGAATGTATACTTTGATATTTAGTTTCCAAACAGAATTACTTGCAGAATGTATATTTTGATATTTAATTTCCAAACACTTACAATTACATGAGGAATGTATATTTTAATATTTAATATCCAAATGCTTGTAATTACCTGAGAAATGTATATTTTGATATTTATCTCCATATAGTTTTAATTATTTGAGGAATGTACATATTCATATAAATGCATTTATCAGACAACTGAATAACATAATGTTCTTCTAATTTCAGATATATCTGACTAGTAATAAATACATGGTAATGTATATTAGTCTCAAATTAAAATTCTTTGAACACATATTTGTCTCAAGGTTGCACAGCAAGGCAGAATAAAAACTGCCTCATTGTGTACTTTGGAAATCAACCAGTATGGAATTCGCATGATTGACAAAAGCAAAGAAGGGGTGAGCATGTGTAACTTCTTACTCTCCATCTTTAGTATTATTTCCTGTCATACATCTGTTGTTTAAAAAGAAATTATGTTCAGATATTCTTTTTTCCAATACTTTTCATTCAGTATAATTATATCTCAACTGTCAAGAGATACACGAGCATAATATTAGTTAGGCAAGCAAAACTACATACCTTCAGCACTAATATACAGAAGATGATTTCCTCCTGTGGATAACTGGCGATATGGTTAGTAGTACGAATATACTTTGTTAACATTGGAAGCCAAGATAGGTGTTGCCTCAATGGTCAGCTGCATTCGACTAACAATTTACAGATGAAATTCTGTTACACTCATTCATATGGCTGAGCTGTGCTTTGATTGGTTAGTTTAGTGAATTGTCTGGTACATTATGGTATTTTTCCAGCCTGGGGATAGGGGTCAGCCTTTCTAGAAGGTAGGTTTATATGTAGTCAATTTTTAGAGGAGGGGTGGGGTGGGTTACATAAGCCATTATATGACCGCTTCCATATGCCTTCCATCTAATTTATCCCCAAGATTCTGTGAAATTCAATCTCTTGGCACTGTTCATTTATTCTGATCCTACATTATGGATAAGACTGTTGCTAAGACATGTTGGAAATTCCAAGCAGATTGCCAGTCATATTAGACCTGATGAGAAAGCCTTTCATCACTGTTTTCCAGCCAGATCCTAAATTGCTGGAATTTATCAAGTCAGTAGTGAGAAGGAAATTATTCACTGTTTGGCAGTGATGCTCATCAAAATGATAGAATGTGTGGCACTTTGACTGCAATTCAGGCACATTGTGGAGTTTTTTTTGCTGGTGTGACATCAAAGCATTTGATCTTTTTAATATTTAAGCGGCAGCTTTAACTGATTTCTTGATCTGAATGAAGTCGCAAAACCAGATTTTTACATGATGAAGGTTTTAGGTTTGTACTTGCTGACACATCCAGCCTTTTAATAGACTGGCGTATCCTCAGACTGACACACCCTCAGATGTTTTAACAAACTAGGCACAACCTCAAACTAAGATAGATCACGCTTGTTGGTTGATATGGAGAGGATTTCTATTATTAAAATATACATTATAATAAATCAATGACAAAAATGTGTTTTAAAAAGTGTTTCTTCTTTCTATTACAAATATATTTTATGTTATGCTGTCTTATTTTACTTCTCTACATCTGGTTTGCTGTTTTTCAGCATGTGAGTGCAAAGTTCTCCAACTTTTTCGCCCTCAAAAATATCTCATTTTGTGGGACACACCCAAGTAACCACAGGTAAGTATTCATTGTCAGGCAACCAGAATTCAATGAGTGATCACGTATTATAGTAAGAGTTTTACTCACTTTTATGAGTGAGCGATTGATACTTCATAAGAGAGTCAGCAATTCTAGATAACATTCCTGTTTGTAGAATGACTGTGTATTGTCTGCTCCTGTATCGACAAGCCTCTGTGTAGACTGAGTTCATTGGCTGTGTAAATTAGTTGTGTGTAGATTGCCTACACGAAGATTGGCTGTTTGTAGATTAGTTATGTCTAGACTGCTATGTTTAGATTGGCTGAATAGTGTGTAGATAGTATAGAGTGCTGTGCATAGTGAGTAGATATTTTGTTTAGTATGTAAATTGTTTGCAGATTGGCTGTGTGTATGCTGCCATACATACACTGGTTGAGTGCATACTGTGTAGGCTGGATTTGTGTAGACTGGTTGTGTGTAAACTAAATATGGAAAAAAAAGGTGCATGTATATATTTCTTCTTGTGTCTAGCACCAAATTGATTGCAACATTTATTTATTCGCTTCTCTGTTCATACTAATTTTTGTTAGTGTTGCTGTTTAGTCAAATTTGATTTTAATTTTTAAAGTTGCCATCTAATATTTTAAAACTTTTGATTGTTTTAGTATTTTTTTGTATTGTTCTTAGCTTAAGGTTGTTATTGCAAGTTTTCTTTTAATATTTACTTGCTTATAAATAATTTTAGCTTGTTATTGTCATTTTTTTGTTGCTGTTGCAGAAGAAAAATAAGTATGTTTAGTACTCCATTTCTTTTTCTATTTCCATTAGCAGTTTTCCATTGAAGTTTTTTCATAATACTGCAATGTAATGTTAGAAGTCTATTTTGTTTCCAAACACATCTGATTAGTGGATAAATAAATTTTTACCAGTATAATGCTGTATACATTATAACCAGCAATAAAATACCCCTCATATACCTGAAAAACTGTTCTGCTTAATGAAAAATAATTATTTAGTTTTATACTTCTAAAAGAAATTGAAATAATAATAAATAAAAATATTAGTTTTTACAATTATTTATTTATTTTCAGTAATAATTGTTCTCATAGATGTTTGGATATTTTTCTAATTGTCAGGTATTTTGCATTCATCACGAAACATCCTATGGCAAACAGGTTTGCCTGTCATGTATTTCACAGTGATCGTTCTACACACAGAGCTCGAGATGCTTTGGGGTGAGTGGATAAGGCAGATGCATTTTTAAAAGCACTCAAAGTTTGTATTAAAATTCAGTCATTCAGATTGGTTCTTTACTGGATGTACACTCCAGTACCTCACATTTAATTATGACATGGAACTGACTCAGTGTCCATAAATGTATGTGTATTCTTTATCACTGACATGGAAGTAACTCATTGTCCCTACCTGTTTGACTAGTCTGTATAAATGACATGGAATTGACTGACTGCCATACCTGCTTGTGAATTCTTTACCTCTGACATAGAATGGCTCAGTGCCATGTCTGCATATATATATTTTGTTCACAGGCATACAACAAAATGAACTTCACATCACATTTAACTATATAATATTAGCATGAATCACAGGAAAAAAATGTGAAATGGCATGTATTTTGAAGTGTTCGCATTGTTATAGTGACATCAGTATAATTCCTCAATGAACCACTACCAAAAGAAAAGTACATTTAACATGCCAGATGTGAACATACATTTTGTGCAATGTCTGCTGGAGCTCAGATTACTGGGAGTTTGGTTTATTGGGATCTGGATTACTGTGAGTTTAAATTACTGGGAGATGGAATTGCTGGAATTTGAATTACAGGGAGTTTGGATTACTAGGAGTTCATAATGAAAGTAGATTGAATTGGTGGGGTTTTGGTTACTGGATGTTTGGATTACTAGGGTTTGATTACTGGGATTTGATTATTGAGAGTTTGGATTTCTGGGTTTGATTATTGAGAGTTTGGATTATTGGGTTTTGATTACTGGGGGTTTGATTACTGGAAGTTTGGATTACTGGTTTTGATTATTGGGAGTTTGGATTACTGGAGTTTGATTATTGAGAGTTTGGATTACTAGAAAATCTGGATTACTGAGAGTTCAAATTACCGAGAGTTTAGATAAATAGGAGTTTGGATTATTGGGAGTTCAAATCAGTAGTTCATACTGGGAGTTTGGATTACTGGATTTCATATTATTGGGAATTTGGACTAATTAAGTTTTGAATTAGTAGGAGTTCATTTAATTAGGAGTTTGGATTACTGAGAGTTCAAATTACTGGGGATTCAGATTAATAGGAGTTTGGATTTGTAGGAGTTAATTACCGGGAGTTGTTCAGTTAATTAAGAGTTTGGATTACTGAGAGCCCAGATTATTGGGAATTCAGATTAATAGGAGTTTGGATTATTGAGAGTTCAGATTACTTGTAATTCAGATTAATAGGAGTTTGGATTATTGAGAGTTCAGATTACTTGGAATTCAGATTAATAGTAGTTTGGATTGCTGAGATATCAAATTACTGAGAATTCAGATTAAAAGTAGTTTGGATTGCTGAAAGTTCAGATTACTGGGAATTCAGATTAAAAGTAGTTTAGATTGCTGAAAGTTCAGATTACTGGAATTCAGATTAGTAGTAGTTTGGATTATTGGGAGTTTGGATCTTTGGCACTCTGAATTGGAAATAATGCAGTGTGATCTGTCAAAGTCTTAGATATTGTGCATATTCAGTTTGAGGAGATGATACTGTTGAGTAAATGTTTTGTGAGAGAAACTGATAGTATTTATCACACTGTGAGGTGCAAATAGTTTTGAAAGAAACCCAGGATAGCCTAAACACATTTGAAATAACATTCTGTAGTTCAGTGTCCTTTACAGTTTGAATCAGTATATTGTAACATTCCGTATTTTAGTGTCCTTTACAGTTTGAATCACAGTATATTGTAACACTCTGTATTTTAGTGTCCTTTACAGTTTGAATCAGTATATAGTAACATTCTGTATTTGAGTGTCCTTGAATCGCAGTGTGTTAGAACATTCTGTATTTTAGTGTCCTTTACAGTTGAATCACAGTGTGTTGTAACATTCTGAATTTTAGTGTCCTTTGTCCTTTGAATCAATAAGTTGTAACATTTTGTACTTTAATGCCCTTTACACTTTGAACAACAGTATGATAAAATATTATGTACTTTAATGTCCTTTACACTTAGAATCACAGTATGATAAAACATTATGTACTTTAGCATTCCTTAACTTTGTTTATCACAGCATTCTGTAAAATTCTGTTTGAATTGTATTAAGATGCAACAGTTTGTACTTTGGTGCTACTTAGCAGTTTAAATTGCAGTATGCTGTAACATTCTGTGCTTTAGCATTCCTTGGCAGTTTCAATGGAAGTATGATGTAATATCGTGTTTGAATCATAGTATGATTTAATATACTATACTTTAGTGTTCCTTAACACTGAATTGCATTATGATGTAGCATTGTGTTATTTAGTGTTCCTTTATGTTTTAAATTCAGCATGATGCAAATAGCATGTACAGACTGTCCAATACAACTGTTTTAATTTTTTAAATGCAAATTCTTCTCTCTTTTTCTCTTCTAGAAATGCTTTCAAGAGGTTTTACCAGGAGTACATGGCTTTCACCCATCCCACGGAAGATATATGGATTGAATGAGAGAGTTGATTTCTCTCAGAAAATGCACTGAACTGTACCATGGAACAGGACATGTCAAAACAAATGATTAAAAAAATCAATTGCTGGTACACCATTAATGGCAACTTAATAGTTGGCTCATATTGGCAATTGTTTCCTTTTGACGGATTGGTCAAAGCAAAAGACTGAACCAGGCAAAACAGTTATCTTTGTTATTTGTTAGTATCATTGGTTTGGTTTACATCATTTCAGTGGTACTGGGAGGACAGTGCCTGTCTACTCCCCTTGGATCTACCCACTCATCTACCAACCCCCTACCCACCCGAAAGAATCTTCCATTACCATAAGATTTCCTGTGTAGCACAGTCATCATGTTTTTGATTGGTCTAGTGTAGCAGCTTCTCTAAAGTCAAGTGTGGCATTACCCAAAAGTCACATATGACTTATCCAGAAGTCAGGCATGGTGTACCTTGAAGTCTGATGAGCTTACCTTCAATGCTTGGATGGGATTTTGTGACATATTGTAGATTCCATGGACCACTCCACAATAATCACTCATAATCTTATGCATTGCAATCTGTCTTTAAATAACATTACTGAAACTGAAAAGCCACTCTATGGGGGCAAAAAGGCTATTATAGTAATATTGCATTTTAGACGGATAAATCTTAATTTGCATTGTAGACGGATAAATCTTGTTATCAACTTAAAAGTGATATAACAAAACATGTCATAAAGATGGTCATTGAAGTGCACTCTCATCATCGCGAGTCAGACTGATACACAGTTTTGAGCTGAACTGATATACAGTTTAAGTTGGAAGTTGGGTTGATTAATTTTTTGTTTTGTTGAATTTAAACCTATTCTTTACTAACATTGCAGCTATACCTGAGCATCACAGTTGCTGGCTAAAGGTATCCTTCGAATTCTTCAGTGAAATATCAGGGTACTAGCAACATGTAAAAATAATAAAAGTATATAAAGTGTATAATAGCCTGAACCAAGAAACTTAATAATTGTGTTTAATGCATGAGTGGAAAAACTAACAAGTATTAATTTGATGAAGAACTGTATTACTTTGTGATACAAATGTTAGCTTTATTTTTTCATTAATTGTATTATAATTAATTGTGAAGATCAAGTCATAGATAATGCCATTAACTTGTCCAATTTCTTTACAGTTGGTTGACACAAAATGACACAGCAACAAAAGCAACATGAATAATCTTTAACTCAGCTGAAAACACTTACAAAGCATACAAAGCATGGTAAAATTAACTATTAAAATAAAAATTGTATTCTTGCAACCTAAAAAGCGGGTTTCTGTTCTTGGATAACTTTTAGGAATCATCTGAAATGTCAATAAAATCAGTCTTAAAGAGAAATATTTTTGGGCAATTCATGTTATATCTTTGAAATGCATGAAAACTTGGAATATTTTTCTAATGGACATTCAGTTTGCAGATTTTTAATTTTACTATTAAATTATAAAACAACCATAAGTTCTGTAAGATCTAAGTACTTATCAAGAGGTGATTGGGTTTTGAGCCCCATCCTTCTATATGGCTGTTACAGTTTTTCCACCCAAAGCTTCTATACCCTGGCTTGAGATTACCAAACTGCAGCACAAATGTGAAGTCAGAAATGTTTCATGTTTATTGATTTAATTAATGACCTTTGTGACTTCTGTTTTTAATTTTCTTTCTATATGTTAATGTTCATGAGGTATTGTATAATTATTTAGGAATGACATTTCCACACATGCTCGTGATATAGTATGCAATACATGACCAATATTCCTACCCATGCTTGTAATGTAGCATACGCTAAGAGACTGATATTCCTACCCATGCTTGTAATACAGCATACATTACAGAAATGATATTTTACCCATGCTTGTAATATAACATACACTACATCAGGGGTGCACAAACCGCATGCGTCCTGAGACAGGACTTTGTGCGGCCCCCGGAGGACTTTATTTCATTATTTTTGTTGTTTTTTTCTCCTGAGCCATCCATGTGCAATCTGACTTGCAGCCCTCTACGCACTATCAATTGGAAATTTGACCCTCTGGCCTAAAATGTTTGTGCACCTCTGCAATACATAAATGATATTCTACCCATGCTTGTAATGTAGCTGTGATGCCAACGCCACCTAGTTAATGGTTATGATTATTATTATTAATTAATCATTCATAACTAATTACAAAGCGATGAGAATCTTAATTTATGTTATTGGCAGATATGTGCACTGTAAATGTTTTCTCTCTTCCGCAACATTAAAGACAAACATTTACTATCACACAATATTTCCATAGGTGAAAAACTTCTTACTAAAGGAGAAGACAAATCCATCTTTAATCTATGTTTAGCAAGCCCCCATCCACCCACTGTCTTTCTAACATGGTTATCAATATATGTAGGAAGATCAGTAAATTTAACAATAATTTTATTTATGATAATAACAAATACAATAAAAAGATTGCTTGACATCGATATTTCCATGAAACCATGTTCAAATAATTTTTATATATATACAGTCTTATATCCTAAAACACAATTTAACAGATCAGTGTCAGTAGAAATTACAGGATAGTTTTTATCAGAAATGGAATTATTACAGATATTTGATAATAGTTTCAAAGTAGCCATGTATTAACGAAACCTCAATAGCCTTTTCGTGCACTTTTCATAACAAAACCACAGTTTATGGTTCATGCTATTACTGTCAATTCCACGTTTCCCTTCTTATGTTGTAG
The DNA here is from genome assembly GCA_028829895.1 of Sinotaia quadrata. NCBI lineage: Eukaryota > Metazoa > Mollusca > Gastropoda > Architaenioglossa > Viviparidae > Sinotaia > Sinotaia quadrata. Next base: position 41,068,753 of record CM054181.1, on the reverse strand, counting down.
AGCACTGATTACCTGCTATTCTCTCAGGCTAACCTGGGCACTCCTTTGCCATGTTAGTTCCCTCAAGCAGAACAACAATTGTAGCAATTTCCAGTAACTTCCTTGTACCATACATCAATGGAGTGCAGTGTATTCCTTACACTTACACATTGTAGTAGATACTTCTTGCATCTACCACAGTTGAAGCAATTTATAATAAGTAAACCAGGAGATTCATATTAAACAAGGAAAGGCTGCTTTATCCTTGTAAAATATAATCAAGGAACAAACACTAAGTTTCCAGTTTATTCATTTTTAACTCCATTTTTTCTTATTTTCAGGTCTCAACTTACAGTTTCCTACAACAGTATTTATTAGCCTGATACATGCATACAGCATAATAGTCTTATGAGCAGGTTCACTAGAAACAATGTCAAGTGTTTAGCATATTTACATGAGCATCTTAGTTCAAAATTTGTAGAAATAATAATCCACTCACTTTATACATCTCAACATAAAACACAAGTATAACATATCAATAGCAAAATACATGAAATATTTCTAAGTCCATTCTCTCTCAATCAGTCACTTAACTCACCATTAAGCTAACAGCCACCTTTCATGGATGGACTTCTTGCCACCCCAAATTCAAGTGATTAGACAATAGAATTCTCTACTGCAGGTAAACTTTTGATCTCAGCCCATTGTCTGGTTTCATTCTCGCAAATATTAACCATTGGATAATAAAAACTACTCATCCAGTTGGAATTGGTTTGTGTTTGTGTTTGCATTAGCAATTTTCTAGCATATTCTCAACTCCAGTTGTTTACTCCAACTCTTATAATTACAAAAATACCATCATAAAGAGTGCCCAAGGTCACTTCAACAATTTAACACTTTATATAACAATTAAATCTAGAAATAGGGATAGGCAAATTTACTCCACCACAGTTGCTTACACTAAGGGACTGTAAGCATGGGTAGGAATATCAGTCCCTTAGTGTAAGCAACTGTGGTGGAGTAAATTTGCCTATCCCTATTTCTAGATTTAATTGTTATATAAAGTGTTAAATTGTAGCATTCACTAAGGCACTGATATTCTATCCATGCTGGTGATACAATGAACTATTCAAAACTGATATTTCTACTCATTCTCATAACTCATATATTTGTTATCATCTGATACTGTTAATCCATTTATTAGCATATCAAATCTGGCTATCATTGCATCATGCCCTCTACCTTTGCATTTTGTGAAACCACCCATACAGCAGTTCTGGCTATCCAAATATTGTGCCTGCTACCCTTGCAATTGTCTAGCTATCCAAACATCAGTTCTAACTATCCATACACAAGTTCTACCTACACATATATCATGTTTTGCTTCCCACCACTACTCTTGAATGTCCTATTTTTAATTTAATTCTTCCTCTGAAAACCACAAGAGTAGTTTACAGATATGACCATTTGGATCATCACGTCATTCAACTGCAGACTCTTGTTAACATTGGTAAACTATTGGATAAATATTTGATAAATGATTTGTAAATTGTACACTAAACACTTGTCAATAGCATGCTACTCTTGAATGTCCTATTTTTAATTTAATTCTTCCTTTGAAAACCACAAGTGTAGTTTACAGATATGACCATTTGGATAATCATGTCATTCAACTGCAGACTCTTGTTAACATGGTGTATATTCAAGTTTCGACAAGTGACACACTGACAAAGGTGAGTTAGATTTTACCACTTAACACACTGACAGGTGCATTCAGGTTTTGATGGACAAGTAAAATGTTGACACAGGTTAATGGACTTTAAATAACAATAATAATGCTTGTAGATCCTTGAATATTGAACAAAACAAATGAAATTATCAACTCCTTTTCAATTGATAATTCATACAACCCCCCCCCCCCCCAAACAGGGTTTGCTGGCTTAGTCATTAATGTATTAATTTCCAAACAGGATGAATCAAATTAGTGATGTTTCCCTTCTGTTTGTAGATGTTACTGCTGGAAAAAGTGTTGAATATGAATCAAATTAATGGTGTTCTTTAGGGCACGTCAGTAACAATTAGGATTTAAAAAAGAAACTTATGGTCATCCATTTTGTCAGAATATGAAAGTGTGGGTTCCTGTATAGACATACCAACATCTACTACACACAGCACATATCCTTAACACTATGCACACTGCAAATCCCTAATAAAAAAAATAATTTCACATATCAAAATTTCACACAAAAGAACTGATACATTCTTTATTTTGGGGGATTAAATAGTACACTCTAAGGCAGTGCAAGCTTTATGATGAGTGCTGAAAATGATCAATATATTGAACCTTATGGCTACACAGTTGATAATTCATTAAATTAAACTATATATATATATGATATTTGTCCATCATATAACACTACTTTCATATCTAGTCCAGAAACTCTTTGTCTCCAATTCATTAAAAGTAAATCATATATTTAACAAAATTTGAAAGTGGAGAGTTACAATTTCTCAATTCAAACAGAAGCCATTATCATTATTATTAAAACATGGTTACTTTTAAAGCTCTGTATTATCAAAACTACTTCTTACGTACCACATTTAAGATTAAAATAAAATTATTGTCAAAGTGTAATTATTAATTCTACTATCCCAAGCATTTCTTAATGGAAATAGATTAATTTTAAACTATTGCATAATTAAAACAATTTATCTAATTCAAACAGGATGAATTAAGAGTTTGTAATACAATTAACTGTATGAATTCTTAGAAACAAAAACTATATGCATCAAATAAAATTAATAAATCTTGAAAAATTAATTGTTCCTTTATAGCCTTTCAAATAAATTTCATAGGAGATATGGTAAAAGTAATCATTATTAATCAAATTTAATTGTTTTCTTTTCATTTACTTTACATTTGGAATAAAAATAAAGACAATTAACATGAAGTTAAAAAGACCTTTCTTACTAGCATGTACATTTTTTTATATTTAAAAAAAATCCTCACACTTGTCTAAATCTTTATATGAATGATAGAAACAATATTTATTTTATAAAATTTAAATCGTAAGAAAAAGACAGTGAAAATAATCAGCATTTGGCTGGGCCTTAGAGTATACTTGCAATGTAGGGAAACAAGATTATAATAAGATTTATATATTAAATAATAAAATGTAAATTAATGAGTTATGAAAAAATGAATACAAGGCTCCCCAAAATCATAGTCTTACAGAATTTATATGGAAAAATTTAGCTCCAACAATGTACAAACAAAGCATATCCCAAACATATTCACTTTAAAGTGTGTGTGTGTGTGTCTGTATGCAGGATAAAAAAAAATGCTTTAATATTTATAGTTTCTGCAGAAATATTTTGAAAAACTGTAAATAAACTACATTTTAATACAATACTGATATTTTGATTGATTTCATTATGACTAGAGAACATGATATTCAAAAGCAATAAACAAATATATATAAAAACTAAACGAAGAGAAACCAAAATAAAAAAGGTAATCTTTCGCTTTCTATCAATAAAGTAAGCTACTGAATTTGAAAAAAAAAAGGTGAATGAAATCTGTACATAAAATCCAAATCATTTAATCTGCGGAAGTTACCTAACAATTAAAAATCACCGAGTCAAAGAGTAATCAGTTAGATCTGAGTCTTAGCCATATATAATGGAATTACTAGAATAAATAAATTTACTGCCACCCTAAAACAAAAATGAGAAAAAAAATCAATAACTTCAAACTGGGACAACTGAAGTGCACTAGTGCAAACTATGTATGAGAAGGAAGTGCATATCTATTATCTCTCACAAATGCATTTTCAACTAATTAATTTACAAATTTAAGGAATGTGTAAAAGACAAACACAACCAAACTGTCTTAAAGGCTTAAAGAAAATAAGATTGAAAGCCATTTTTAAAATGCTGAAAAGCATGAATTTTTTAACACTAGGTGCCAGAAAGACAGAAACCTGGTACATATAACGGCATAAATTAGAGATACATTTTAAAGTAGGAAATTGACAATCGGTGTTGATAATAATGATCATTTTAAATACACAATATATTGCACCCTATAACTGCACAATATAAGCAGATATATAATTATTGCATTAGCTATGTACTAAACTTCTTTTTTGCGGCAATTGGACAGTCTGGTATTTCACTCGTAAACAAAGTCAGAATTTGATCCTAAGTCCTGCAATCAGCAGCTTTCAATTCAGTTAAAATATGATTTTATACTTTTAAATCATTACAAATTCCATTTATTGTAATAAGTACTTGGATTTAATTTTTTTTTTTTTAAATTAAGGTTACACTTCTTAGGTTTTGAACAATAAAATATAGAACTATAATCTAACAGCAAAATCACCCACATTCATTTATATCAACAAATCCTCAAACATAAAAAAAAAAAAAACCAACATAAAATATACATAAATTACATGCTTCTGCAGACAAACCATTAAGCTTATATAAATCAGAGTTAAATATTGTGTACAAATTATATCATTCACAATTGTTCACATGTATCACTTGATAACCAAAACTTTATCATTAAAATATTTTTAATGATGATAATAACTGACAAAGAAAAGCATTAAACAAATATTAATAAATTAAATTAAATATTGCTTTCTAACTAATAACAAATGAACTTAAATTACAGGAAGAAAGGCAGAAATATTGTTTGTATAAAGATAATCTTTCCATTCAACTCAAAAGGAGATAATTACAACAAAGGGTAGACTATGTACAAGTATGTATTTTCTGAATTAGATCAGAAGCACACCAATGCAAAAACAATCCTGCTCATTTCTAATTTATTCACATAACCATTTTTGCATAAAACTTCATGATATTCAAAATTCATATGAAATAAACACATTAAAATACAATTATCATAAATTAGAATACAACTTATGCAGTCAATCTTACTTTAAAAATTAAATATACACGTCTACAAATATTCACAATATATATATAAATCACAGATAATAATTTGCTTATAATACACACATGCATACATGAGCTATGCACAGATTTTTGTTTATTCAGATATCTATGAAGACTAGATGCTCGGATCATTTTCTTCACAAACACATCAGATGTCAATTTGTTTCAGTAACACTATAGATGCTGATTTTCTTCACTAACACTTTATATGCTGATATGCTTCACTAATGTTTTAGATTTTATTATAAATAACTTTACAAAAGTTGGAGAAAATCTCAACTGTTTCATTGCATACAATGAATGACAATTTAATTTCTAAATTACTTGATCAGATGATCATTTCTCAATGATAAGATTAAAGGAGTTGATTTGTATCCACATACTATAATTTCATAAGTAGTATCATTCCATGCAGGCTGCTTTAAGATGTATCACTGCTTCCACTCACTCTTAATTTACACCTTCTGTAAAGTGATTATTTCAAAATGGACAACACTTTAAAGTGATTATGTGTAAATAATGTGTTGTGCTGTCCAAGTAAATAAAGTATACAAGAAAATTAATTTAAAAATTCCACAACATATTAAACTATTAAAGAAATAAAAATAGGTGGATGAACTTCAGTTTAATGCATTCCTACAGAATGCCCTTTGTTTAGTCAAAGAAACCATAAACATACAACGAGCAATATAATAAACCAACATAAATACTTTTATTTTGTTAAAACTTTTACAATGAATATTACTGAAATAAGAATGTGTGGCAATAATGATATTGAAAAAGATTACAAACGAATGTAATTTCAACCTGGCACAACAAGTGTAAAAGGTCTACTCAGCATGTTGTAAACATTTTTGTAAACAATTGGTCTAGCTTAGCAAGAAGAAACAGTCATAAATGTTTCTGAATGTGTCTAGTTCAGCATGGTATGACGATCATAAATGTTCCTGCGTTGTTCCTGAACGGTTCCTTTCCACTTCTTCTGCTCATCTGTCACACGGTTCAGAATGGAGCGTTGCCGAGCAGCAGCTGCTGTTGGGGAAGACTCCATTTGCTGCAAACGTGGCACTGACAAATCCTCCTAGCATTAAAAGCAAAATTTTTATGAAGACAAGGTATTAACCACACACATAAATTAAAGAAATAAAAGTCTATCAGTTTCCTATTTAGTTTGTGTTTCTCTAAAGACTTATATTTTTGTCTGTTCATCTGTGGATCAATCTTACTTTTCCTTGGATCAATCATATTTTGGTATGGACCAATCACTTTTTTTCTATGGTACAATCTCTTTTTTGTTTTTCAATGGAAAAAGCATTCTGTCTTCCTCTATAGATCAAATATTTTGTATATTTCTTTATGGATAAACTATTTTCTAAATATCCATCAATGGCACAATTCTCATAAATGAACCATTTACTTTGTATATTTCCATCTATTGCAGTTTTCACATATGAATTATTAATTTTTTTTATATGAACCAATTACTTGTGTCAACAAGAGCCCTTCAATTTAGCCATGGCAGGGTATATGTTTCAATTGTTCTTATTCATATTTCACCCCCCTTCCCAAAATCCCAAATAATAAGAATAATAATAAACTATATCACATCAGAATACTTTTACTAATAAAAAAGGAAGAACAAGTTCTAGCTGGAATTTATCAGTTTGTCTGAATCAACTGCAAATTTATTAACTACATAAAATCTATGCTTATCCCACTCAAGTAACTGTATTTTTGCTTCATATTTGGTTTTATAGTTCATTTACTCAGTCAACCTAGCTGCTACTGTATCTAATCAGGTATTTATCCACTGTTCATGAGTTAATATATCCAAGTTAACAGCAGAAAATAAAGACCAGTTTTTATCCTGGTAGTGGCTATGGTAATAAGATAATCTATTTAAGAAAATTTGTCATATACATTTATGTTATGAATAGTGTTAAAAGTAATGCTACACTATATAAAGTAAAATATTATGATGCAATTAACACACAAGTAACTGCTGATTTAATAAAATGCATTCATGCAAATTCAGATTAAAAGATGAGGATAAGGGTTTGATGAATATATATTTTTAGTATATGAAACATCTTATTCAGTTGATTTTTTAAATATTAAATCAGATATGGCAAAGTAATTAAACAACAAACAATCTATTTATATTAGATAATCAAGTTATCAATACATATCAAGTTATAACTGCAAGAAGTATCTGTTTTAATAATTCATTACAACCGTTTTAGGCATTTGTTAATGTATAATTCAGCCTCCGAAAAGACTGTCTGCTTTGCATTTCATAATCTTGGAAATGTTCACTACACAATACCATATTCGGATGAAGTTTTCTTATTTCATCTTTGTAATCCACCTTTTTCATAAGTTGTGATCTTTGGGAAATGTAAAAAATGAATATTTTGGTTTATGCAGCCATATGCACTGCAATATTTAACCATGTTTTAATTTTTCAAACTACACATTAATGCAAGACAATATGTCTGACAGCACATGCAAATTGTAGTTCCCACTCATGACGTCACATTATGTTGCTATGGTGAGAAGTCAGTCTTGCAAATGAATGAGAGCTCTGATTTTTTTCAGAAATATTGACTTTCAATACCAAAATAAATGCATTTATACAAATCTCTGAAAGTTTAAATTTTGCAGTCTTGATTCTAAGAATGGGAATTACTCATTTTACATGGATTTATTCTTATCTGTGGCTAACCTAGATTCCATTTCACTTGGTCTTTAATGGTTTACTGATATCCTTAAAGACCAAAGGAATCTAGGTCAACAGATTAAAGTGTTCTGATAATATATATAAATTTCAAAACAACAGTCCCATTGGATATTGCTAAATAAGTGAACAAAGAGAATGTACTTCTGAGATTTCTGATGTTGCCAATGTACACAAACAAGTCTGATGATGACACAGAGGACTGACAAAAGGAAATGAGCTCTGCTGGAACATCTTGAGCTACTGCCTACCTTAACTGCATGCAGAACAAAGTTGTGGGCTTGGCTAAATTACAATCTAAAGCATTATAGCCACTTTGTGTCATCTTGTGGCAGTTTCATGCATGAACAATAGCTTTGGCTTTCTATTACATGATTAACATACACACACACAATTTATAAAAGTTACTGACTACTTAATCTTTGCAAGGATGTTTAGAAATGCTGAAATTCTGTTTATATTTTTAATTTTTGTATAAGTTTATCACGGTTCCTGCTCACTTGGTCTTTCAACATTTTTTTGGCTGACTAAAAGCACAAGCAACATGCTGTGTAGACATACTGCCAATATAAAAAAAATATTAGCATACAAATTTAACAATGTACATCTGCAAATAAATTTAAAACAATTCTCTAATTGTGTAAATAAATTATAAAATGATTTCCTAAGGCCTGAAAACAGTAAGAAATTTATTTTAAAGACTAACATATCAGAATCCAAGTGAATGAAAGTAAAAAGGAAATTTGGAAAAGCAAATTAGCAATTATAAGAGCATACATAATCTGCTAGTGAAGTATAATTTTTATTTTCAAATCCATGAAAATAAAATGACTGGCAAATATCACCAACTGGTGTCCTGTTGGATAAATGATTTTTACTAAAGTTAAACAATGTGACAGTCCATGGCAGTATCTTTCAAAGTTAAGGGGACCTCTGTGAGCACTTTCTATCATTATAATTTTACATACACTGAAAGAGAGTACTGAATTATATATATCCTTATATATTGTGAAAGAAATCTTTGAATTACTTGTTGTGTCTTATAATACTGTTATTCTCAGTCATTTTCTGAGCTTTACATATCTGGGTTTTGGGACTATACTTGTTAACCCCCTCCTCCCCATGAGCTGTTTCTCTAGATGTCAACTGTATACATGTACATAGAGAAGCAATGATGACTTACAACTGACTGCATTTTATGGCAAATATTTTCAAGTAAAATGTCTGTAAAGATTCTCTATTTATTAAAGTTTTCAATATTATTTACAATACACCTCCTAAGTTTCCAATATATTCTTCATCTTTATTTTAATATTTAAGTATTAATTTTAGTTTAAAAATGTTTGTAAAGGTATATATTAGTGCTTTATTGAATTGTTCTCTATTTCCAGAGATAATGCTGGTATTTTTACAGTATAAAATGAATTTCCAGGAATACGATTCTACTCACTACAGCCATAGTCTTACAATGGCATCTAAGAAGTAATTCAGATATTAGGTGTTCGAATTAGCAAAATTCAAATTCACCTCTTTAAGGTTTTTAGGACTGAGTAATTTTAAAGTTTTTTGTATTTATGCAATTCTAAATTTCTAGTATCAAACAACTTAAAAGTTTCTAATATTAAAAAACTTAAATTTTCCTAAAGAAATTTCAAGTTTGTAATCTTAAGTTGAAAATTTGCAGTCTTAATCAATTTACAGTTTCTAGTAAACAGCAATTTAAAGTTTCAATTAAAAAAAAATTATTTCTAGTAGTAAACAATTTTAAGTTTCCAGTATTAAGCAATTTCTGATTACATAAATCCTTGTACTAGTTGTAGCATAATTAAATAAAACTCACAAATTTCAAAAACAAATTAATTCTGATACTCTTAATCTTATAGTAGGTAGCGGCACCAAAAAATAAATAATAAAATCAAGCATTCAGTTTTGTTATTTTTATTTAAAACTTTTTAAAACATGAAAAATAAAAAAAAAATTGAGAAGCTATCTCAATTGGTTCCAGAGATATGCTATTTTTAAGTTTAAAAAAATGGCGGCAGTGAAAAAAATGGTTATTTCGACCATTTTTAGACTTGCTAAAGACTAACTAAAATCTAACATGCAGTTATGAAAGTTTGATACTTTATTCCTTTCTACTTGCAGATAACAAAATGCAAAGTTGTAACTTTCTATATGATGAAACAACAAAATGCCTAGCTGCAGAAGTTAATAAAAAACCACCATCAGGATAGTTAGAAATAACGCGATTGATGAAGTTTGACACAGCATATCAGATTCATTAATTGAAATATATCATTGAAACTGTTCATATATGTTCAAATGTATATGAAGAATATGCCCAATTTTTTTCAGGATGTTATTTTCATTTGATTCATGTACAGGTTGGCCCAAACTTTGTAAAATCATCAAAATGACTGACGACGGCACTTTCATACACGTTTTTGCACAAAACTAGTCATAACATTTGAACCATTTGCATGATCATCATGAAATTTTGCAGTTTGATAAATATCACTTTGCTCCTTATGTATGCAAATTTTCTACACCTTTTATGCACTAACAATGATTTTATACAATAAAAATGCATTAAAATATTGTGAAATTATACAAAATTAGTAAACATTTTTCATATCATGTCAGAATCTTGGGTTTTGATCTCTTTATTTGCTCTATACCAAACAAAATTAGTTACTGACATATTTTACTTACAATAGTTAATCATAGAAATGTTATTTTAACTTACTATGGGACAGTGGGGTTACAAAAATGGTGTGAGGATAAGGAAGTCAAACCGAGGGTATGCATCAACTGTATAAATGTCCCTTGAAGGCAATGTACTTTGAAGACAGCATGACCTCTAGAGACACAAAAAAAGTTCGTCCTGAAGAAGAAGATGGATGCAGATCAAAGTCTTTTTCAAATACACATTCAGAGCTTACTGTGCATTTGTCTGGGCGAGTTGGCCATCTATCTTTGTAAGTTGGTGCCACCACCTATTCATTTCAGAAAAAGTACAGTCTCTCTTCTTCCTAAAACTGTTCAAGTCTTTCAACAGGCCATTTGTAGGTGATCTAGTTGGAGTGATCATGTTACCATGCAGAAGTTCACAAATGCTGATTCCTTCAAGGAAAGGACCAAGATTTTCATTGACATTGACTAACTGTGAAAGAAAGCATTTCCTTTCATCCTCATCTATACAATTAAATGCATTTTGCTGGGCATTTTGCAAGAGATAGTGCAATCTTGATGGTAGAACAGAACCTCTCTCCTTTTCAGGCAGCAGCTGTTGCATAAATGAGACAGTTTCGTTGAATGTCTTGTGCCCCTCTTCTTTTAGTAGCAAAAGCTGTATCAGTAATTTATTGTCAAAAACCACTGTAGGAAGATTAGGACGACGCCCTTTCCCAGTGGCCAAGAATACAGCTTTCAGTTTGACAAATTGGTCATTTACTGGAGGAAAATAAAGATAAATCATTAAATGATTATCTTCGAAACTAACCTTAAAAAAAGTAAAATTGTAAAAAGAATCTGTGTGGATTGATTAGGCCTGTCAAAAGTGTCATACTTACAGTTACAGTACATACACTGATACAGTGATAGGATACACTTAGTGACTTACAGTACACTAATGTTGAACTTTAAGTTAAGTCACTAGTAAGTGCTTGTATGTTGTATAATTAAAATAATGTCAGCTTAACTGAAATAAACTATATTTGCACTATATTTAAACTGTTGAGATTTTAAGTAGGCCTAATTATTTAAACAGAGAATTCAAACTATGAGTATGATATACTATGAAACATCGACATTAGAAGTGAAATGTTGATTTTTTTAACAGTTTAAGTCACTAGTCACTAAGTCAGTGCTTGTAATGTAAGTTGTATAAATACTATAATTAAAATAATTAACTGAAATAAACTATATTTGCACTATATTTAAACTGTTGAGATTTTAAGTAGGCCTAATTATTTAATCAGAGAAGTCAAACTATGAGTATGAAACATCGACATTAGAACTAATAGAAGTGAAATGTTGAACTTTAACAGTTTAAGTCACTTACTCACTAGTCACTAACTAAGTTACTTTACTAAGTCAGTGCTTGTAAGCTGTATAATTAAAATAATTAACTGAAATAAACTATATTTGTACTATATTTAAACTGTTGAGATTTTAAGTAGGCCTAATTATTTAAACAGAGAAGTCAAACTATGAGTATGAAACATCGACATTAGAAGTAACGTCATTGCAATATATAAATACTGATAATCTCCCTTGATTTTTTATAGTGACGTAATTCAACATTGATTTATGAATGAACCAAGTGACATCCAATACCTATAAAATTAAAGTGAAATTATAATACTGCCAAGTTTGTAATTCATCTGTCTTATCTTCATAAAACTTAGTATAATTCCTATATTTCATGTCGGATGCGACATGACTGTTCGCTCCTGATTCGAGGTCGCAAGCATGTGACAGACCCACTACTTTCGAAAGAAAAAACTGCTAATCGTACTAAACTACACAATAAAACTATAACCCCTTTAAATAATAGCAACTAAAGTACTTATCTAAAGCAATAATGAGGTATTAAATTTAGTGTAAACTTACCGATTTCACTTCGGAAGTTGCTTAAGGAAGCGCGCTCGATACACATGTTGGAAGCCATTGTTGTAAGACCGATCGTATTTCGTTCGCTGCGTTTGATTGGATTAACTGTGTCCCACAGATCATGAATACATTAACCCCATACCTCATTCGAAAGGGGATGGAAAGACCTTTCGTTCAAGCCTAGTAATAGTGTACTTTTGACCATTTTTTTACGACGAAAATTGCAGATTTCTTGCCGAAGTTCGCTTTAAAGCTAATTTTTAAAACGTATACAGGAAAAAACCACAAAAGCGTATAGCGCACACGACGCAGCATTTAATTATCTTCATTTTGATACCAAATATATGTGTGTAGTGTGTTTGTGGGATTTCCACCGAGGTAAGAAACAAGGTATATCAAAACGCGCATTCTGTTAAGTCACGTAAATCGGCAGGACAAAACTCGACACAGGTGAAAAATTAGTCAACTTTATTCAATCGGCGTAGTTTCCACATACAAACAAGACACACAAATTTACAATCATAAGAAAATAGAAACATTAAGCTTGATTTTGAATGTTTATTTGAATTAAACAATGCTTTGGTTGTTGAGAAATCAGTGAATGAAAAGTAACGAAAATGTGCACTTTTACAAAAGTATAGCGGCTGGCGGGCGGCTGTGCCGCTACCTACTTATAGGAAATGCAAAATCAGTGCAAGAGAAATAAAGATGCAGAGTGCTTGTTATTTTGCATACAGTATAATTATGTAATCAAATATATGAGAAATAAAGGATACACATATAAACATGCATAATATGAGAGTGTTAGTGTTAAAAATAAACATTTTTATTGATTCACAAGGTTGCCAAAATGCACTCGCCCATAACTCAGTCAAAGCTATTACTTTATTCCACATGCAACTAAGGTATACAATTGTGCCTTAATGTTAGGGCACATAGTACATTTTAATCAGCAATGAAAAGGTTAAGCCCTGGAGTTCTTGTTATAAAAGATCCCTCTAAAGGGCATAACTTCTTCTATGCTCTAAAAGGAAAGGGAGATAAGCATATTTCTGAGAAAATCTGGTAATAAAATACAAGTCTTAACTTGAGCTAAAAATCAACAATTCATTTCTCATGAATGAAGGGAAGCCTAAAGTATGCAATTTAGGTTCCTAGCATTAAGTAATTTACAGATTCTAATATTAAGTAATTAAATTTTCTAAAATTAATCAAATTACACAGTCTCATATTAAGCAATTCAAGTTCCTAGTATTAAGCAGTTTATAGTTTCTATTATTAATCAAATTATAGATTCTAATATTAATCAATTTACAGATGCTAAATTAATCAATTAAAGTTCCTAATATTCTAAAATGTACAGATTCTATATGCAGTACCTAATCTTAAGCAATTTACAAATTAATATTAAGCAATTAAAGTTATGAATATTATAAAATGTATAGATTCTAACATATGGTTCCACATCATAAGCAATATACAGATTCTAATATTAAGCAATTTGTTTATAACATTAAATATTTATAGATTCTAATATTATGCAACTTAAGTTTTTAGCACTAAACTTTAAGTTTGCAGTTTTAAGCAAAACTTCCATTTCTAGTAATAATTTAAATTTATTAAAATTAATCAATTTAAAGCTTGTGTTGTCTGTAAATGTTATTTACAAATGGCTTTAGAAACAAGTGAGAATTATTGTATATTAAAATTAATAGGAATAGTTTTACATTTTAATTTTCATTAGATTTTAAGGAATAAATTAAATTCAGATAATGAAGACTGAGTTAATATCATAGTATAATATGCGATACATTGGTTGATTAATATTATTAGGTACTCCAAACATGCCCTGATTGGCTGATGTGACCTTGATTAGCCAAATTTTCTACATTTTCGATTCATGTTCCCTCTGTATATTGAAGCTTCATAAAATAAAAGCACATGTCAAGTGCAAAGCAAATGTCAAGTTTGTTCTCTGTGTTTTATTTTAATAATTGTGAAAAAGTAATAAGAAGCTATTCAGAAGTTACCAGTATCCAGCGACTTTCAACCAAGCCACCATTACTTGTGGCTAGCAGTAATGCTTAATACCTGCACTCTTTCTCGGTTCGTCAGTATTCATGCATTATATTAATCTAAAAATAATAACTGTTGTCATGAAAAAGTTCATTTTCATGCTAAATAATGTTCTGTAATTTCAAGATAATGTGTGATAAAATTAAACTTAAATTAGGTTCATGGTGATTGTCATGGAGCGATTAGAAAGGAGAGACACAGGAGGGTGTTGTTCGGCCATTCCGGTGTATCTCCAGGAAGCTCGTGACATGTGCCAGTAATATGTTGTCTTAAGATGTTATAAAAGACACATGACAAACACCATTGATGTTTGGGTGGGGCCCATTTTATTCTGTCATGCAAAGGAATGTTTTAATGGCTGTACTTGCGAGTATCAACATAGTGAATATAAGACAAAGAGACGAACGAAACAAAACAACACAAATACGATTTCTTTCACCCCTCTCAAAAACTGTGACTAACAAGTTTTTAGAAAGTGAAAATTAGGTTTTATTTACCTAATTGGGGCGTTTCTCTCCCACACACTGATTGATCAAGCATACACCTTTCCAATGTCACAGGGGATGAGGGAATGAAAACGATGAAATTCAAAAAGTGAAAACTTGCACCGCTATCATCAACAACAATTCGTATACGATTTAGGTGTGCATTTACCACCATATTAAAGTTCATATTACATTAAATGATGATAACAATAAATATCAGTCTGACAAGAATAGATTAAATGTTCTTATTTTTAACAGTTCTAGGTGTGCTTTTGCCTTTTATTTTAACTACTTACTTAGTATTGTCAATGTTCAAAGAGAGGTGACGTAATCTCATGTGTCACTCATAAGGGAGATCTTTGAAGAGAAGATGACGCAATCATTGCGTCGCTCGACAGCGAAGACCTGCAGGTCAGGTTGCTATATCAGACTTCCCATACATGGCAAATATGTGCTTTGGCTGGTTGCCAACTTTGGTAATTATCACTGATTTCTCTGGTTACCGTGACAAGGAAAAACCACAGTGATGTCCGTCATTACCAGATGATTCATCTAGTGAAGTGTGTCGTTGCATCTATGGATGTAGTGCTTCTTGGGTCCGCGGGACTCCGAGATCCTATCCTTCCAACCATGGAATAGAGACTTCAAACAAAGCTCAGACAGAGAGACGAAAATGGCTCATCTGTCATTAACTGCATGCAACTGACATCGCATACATAAGCTATCATGAAGGCTGAACTTTTTACTTTGCCAGGATGTATTTAAATAAGTTGCCTCGTTGCTTTAATACTCGGCAGTCGACAGATGAAAAAACATGTGGAAAGAGATATTCCCAACTCTCCTTAGTAAAATCTCCATATACGAAATTTAACCACAAAATGAAGTAAAATGTCTTCATGTAAATTCGGTTTTCATCATGAAATAACTAGTCTCTCTTCCTCCCTTATATACTCTTGCTAAGAGTCTCAGAAGCTTCTAGAACTTTTATGTCTTGTGACTTTAATTTGTTGATGCACGTACTTTATCTACGCGCATCATGCTAGCTATAGCAAATTCTACTGCGCACTAGCTATTTGGCTCGTAAACATGTGTCATTCATGCATATGAATACTCTGCATTCACCCAATACATATATTTTTCTTCCTAATATATATATTTTATGCATGAAATGATACAACCAGTGTCTACAAATGTCTGTCTAACTAAATGAAATTAGGTGAACAATTCTAAAAGTCACATAACATACATGTGCCAGCGTATATGCGCACTGTCAAAAACGCAAATTTTGACAAGGGGGATTACTTCCTTTAGTCCTTAGCGGTCGGCACAGATCATGAAATAAAATATATTTTGGCTCCATGCTTTTCCCGTGACAGTGATTCAGATAAAATAGCAGACTTAACTCTCAAGGTAGGGTTGGGTGAACTCTGAAAATGACTTTATTAATTTATATTCCTTATCCAAAGTTAAAGTCTTGTACCTTTCAATAGAGTAAAGATTTATTTGCAACATAATGCATTTGATTTATTCAGATAATTTTTTTTAAATTCATAATTTTGGTTCTAATTGAGTTACAAAATTGATTTTAGTACCATTGAAATCAGCAGAAAAAATTTCTAACTGTCAATGAATGTTTAAATTATTATTAATGATTTTAGAAAGTATGTTTGGAGTACCCAATATTATATTATTAGCAAGGGTATGAAGGTTAAAAAAAGCCGCAGCCCAATGTAGTTACCAAATTCACCTCGTCTGTATGCTCGGAGTAGTGAGCAGGGCGGCGTTGAATAAGTGGATCAAGGCACATCAAAAACAGCATGTAAACAAACAACATGGACACCACGCAAATGATGAAGATTACAACAACCTGAAATAAATCAGAAAATCAGGCATAAGATGGTAAATACTAGCTCAAAAGTATTGATAATAGGCAAAGGGCATCACAAAGATCATACAAATTTCAACAATTTTTTTGTAAAATACAAGACAAAATTAAAAAAATACAAACGAATAAACTAATTACACATAAACACCACAATACCATACAAGAGATGAAGAAAAATATAATTACAGGCATCAGACAGAAAATATCAAGGCCATCATACAAACACTCTGCACATGATAAAACATATAAATATGTACCTCTGACAAAAGACTATCAAGAACAAAAACACCCTTGACATGATGAAAAATAGAACTACAAATATCTGACTGAAAATATCAAGAACATACACAAATTCTCAATACAAGAAAAAATACAAACTTATCAAAACATTATTAATGGTTATAAATAGCAGAGACAAAACTCAAGAAATAAAAAAAAAACTCACTACAATACCATGAGCACAAAACAACATACATGTACTCAAATGCACTGCATTGTATGAAAGGTATAATGCCATCTAAAATAAAAAATTATACACACACCATGAAAATGATGTAATAACTATATGATACAAAACCCTAACTCAAGTGATAACACATCACATAAAAAATAAAAACACAAGGCTAGTGATGACACAAAATCATATGAAACAAATATAAACATGAGGCTAGTTAGGGCACAATCACATAAAACAAATATAAACACAAGGCTAGTGATGATACAATCACTTGACACTAAACCCCAAATAAGGCTGAAGATGACCCAAACACATAAAACAAACCAAAACAAAGGGCTAGTGTTGACACAATCAAATCCCCTCTCTCTCATACACACACACACACACAAATACTGGGCAAATAATGACACTACTATAACAAATGACAATAATGATTACACATGTTCCAGGCAAATAATTATACAACTGCTTGAAACAAATAATAAACTACAAAAATTATGGCAATAAAAATTATGTGGAATAACAAAAAAGCAACATAATTAATAAATATTAAATATAATCATATTTTTATTCTTCTCTGTGAATGACTAATATTTCACAATTTGTTTAGTATATGTTCCATTCGCAGATATTTGAGATAATAAATTAACTGTTTTAAGTGGTGCAACTCATTTACAATAAATGAAAGTACAACTGAAAAACAAACATAATTATCACCTTTCCAACAAGCAAATCAAAAAGTATTGTACCTTGCATAATATGTAACAAATGTGTATCATAAATTAATAATCAATCATTCAAATAAATAATGTAATCATGAGGTAAAGAACAACTGAACAATGCATGAAATAAACAAATGCATAACTCCCAATTCCACAAATCACCATGCAGACCACTTTACCTTGATTGTGGCAGTGTTACGGCTCTCATACTTGCACTCACAAAACTGGCATATGTCCTTTCCAATTGGCACCACCACTGGTGTGACAACATTTTCACACTTGCTGTATTCACGAAAAAAAAAATTAACATAAACATATACAATCGAAAAACTAATTCCTGTTTATAAAAATACATCTATTTTACAAAAAGGGTATACAAATGTCTGTATCATGCCTACAATGAGGTGATAATCATTACAAAATTAACTTTCAGTGGTAATACACACACACACATATATATAACCAATTATCAATTATGTTTTGGAGATGATGTATATTAAATTATTATTACTATGTAAATATATTTTTAATTGAATCAAAACTTCATCTCCAAAACTGAATTTAATTAATCCCAAGGTGGATCGTGTGCTGAACAGTAATGCACTAAATTTCTAAAGAAAAATAAATTACACAATCAAATTATTTTCCAATTTTTAATAATATAGGCACAAAAAGTTTATTTTTAATGTTTAGGACATACGTGAGAAAGAACTTTAGAATAAAAATTATTTTGACAATATATACAAAATAAAGGAGGGTTGTTTTTTTTTTAGAACCAAAATGATAGTGACTACAAACATAGTGAAACTTAATTTTTAGGACATCTTCAGAAAAGTAATGATAACAATAGATGCATAAAGAGCTTTTATGCCAGTCAGAAAAGATCTTTGGAACAAAGGTTTAAAAATATACTTTTACTGTTTTAGAAAAATCTGAAAGATTTTCAGTGAAAATATTAATGATGAGAAATATGGCTTAAAAATAAATATTGTACTTTGAAGGCAATCTTGAAAGAGATTTTTAAAATAGCAACACTGAGGAGAATAAACATGTAAAACAGTTTCAGGATAATCTGAAAGATCTTTAGTAACAATACTGATGATGGAAAAAGGTTTAAATATAAAATTGTGATGGATGTAACATTTTGGGATATTGACATCAGCAGAAACTAGAACTTTTTAATGGTGTAAGTTGAAAGAATACTGGACAATTAGCTTAAACTAAGTTACTAAGCACATGACTAGTCTCACTATTCAGTAAGGGAAAACCATCTTATGATATAGTGTTTACATTTTTCACCTAATTTTATTTTATGCTTCTTTAAGACAGTTATTTTCAGGTCATCCCATGAAATGTGCAGAAAACTAAACAGTGGAGATTTAGTACTTTCCAGAAATATATAATTATAGTTGAGTCCACTCAGAGCACAGGAAAAACAGTTCGAAAAGTAGAGCGCTTTGACCTCTTTCGTTGTTAAAAAAATACATAGCCATATCATTCAAAATGCCTTTATTTTAATATTCAGATATTGAATATAGCAAAAAAAATTATTACAAATCATTACAAAATAGGTGTTCAACATTCTAAACTCGCCACCATCTCTTGCCTATTTCAGTTTCAAATAGGAAAAGAAGTGTATTCTGACTCATTTCATAATGGCTGGTCACAAATATACTTTTAGGATTCTTGTACAAGAAATCTTTATATTAGCTTTGATGACATAAGGTAAAAGATATTTTTTTAATGCATTTAGAAATTTTTAATTAGATTAATTTAACTTTATAAATAATGATTCATAACTATTATAGAGTAGCAAGTTATAACAGGTGTATGACAGATACATTTTAAAGAGCCAATGCAATCCTATGTTTGTACAAAATGTATTACCAAAGATTTGGTTCTACATTCTTAATGTAAACTGGTCCCGAGCCATTGAAGAGCTGTTTTGGGCAAACACACTTGCATCGCACATCCTCAAAACTTGCTTGCTGAAGACAAAAGAATTAATAATATTATTATGTATATTACAACAAATAATAAACATACTGAACTCTTGAAATAACTAGCCAGAAACACTTGTACACATAGATATTAACACACATATATACTAATTAGTTCAAGAACAATTTACAATTCATTGCATTAATAATACATTAGATAATTAATACGATAAATTGCTCTCCATAATATTTAACAGATTTAAATACAACATAAACCTGCCAAGCTGCAACATCAATGGTGACATTTTTCATATATCCAAGTCCTGATAAATCCCAAGTAATAATTATTATACACCTCAAGTCCTGATTAATTCCAAGTAATAATTATTATTTATACACTACGAGTCATGATTAATTTCAAGAAATAATTCTTATATACTACAACTGTACAAGTCCTGATTGATTCCGAGTAATAATTATTATACACAAACAAGTCTTGATTAATTCCAAATAATAATTATTATATACAAACAAGTCTTGATTAATTCCAAGATTTAATTATTATAGTTTATACACTTCAAGTACATCATATTATCAAAGATTTCAATTTTCTCATTTCTTCAGATGGCAGCTCTGTATTTGTAATACTTGCTCTTCTAGTAAATGACCATATAGAACAGCTAAATGCTCAGAAACAAAAACAAGATAAAAGCTTGGTTGAAGTGCATATTCAATCAGTTATTTATTTATAAAATTATAACAATATAAGCAAAGAATTATACTGGCACATTTTGCCTTTGTCAAGTATCACACCATAAATTATAATTTAAAAAAATTAGAAAGACAATCTTCAGTTTATCATTATCTATTTTAAGGATTTGTATAATTTATAAATATACAGTGGTTAATTAATTCTTAACCCTGAATAATCTTAGCAAATAGCATTATTTTCCAAATTGGTTTTCAAATGCTTATGAATAATTTGTTAAGGTGAACAAAATTTTGCCCATGTTATTTTTCTCTGTAATTAACTTTTTCTTATGTTTATTACATAAAATAAACTTGAAAACATGCAAAAGCATATCTGGCAATTATTTACATACTAAATTAGCAAATTTTAAATTCTGAAAAGTCTTCAAAAAATGTTAATTTTAAAATGCAAAATTAGCTAGTTAGCACCACAATTACCAAAGTAAAAATTTTAAGAAACATTTTAATTATATTAATAATAATATAGTTATATACATACATACAGCAAAACAAAACATTAAAAGTATTATAATAATATACTTATATAGTATTCACTTTTTAACAGTAAGTACAAAAAGACAAAACAACATATAAGAAGAAAAAACTAGAAAAGAAATGCTCCTAATTTCTTTGAGATGACTCCCAGATAATTACAAAATGTTTGAACTCCAGTATTTCTGCATATATAAAATATGTCTGCACAAAACTGAAAGTTTATAGAAACACAATCTTTTAATTAGTGAATTACTTGTAATTGTATGTAATATAAAATATTCAATATGAAGTGGTATAACATTAAATTTACTATACTTACCTAGATTAAAAAACAAAAACTAACACCATTCATTAGTTATGTCTGACCTAAATTTCTCTTCAAATGACAATTGTTTACTAAATCAGGGTCATAGGTTACTTATACACCACTTGAAAGAGAGCAACCAGCAACAGTTGTTATATGAAAACAAAGCTACTATTTGCTACTATATAAGAAACAATCATGTATGTGCAATTATTACTATACTTGACTAAAGTGTAAAACTAAGAGTAAACAGTAATACCATCTGCTTATAGTCATATATGATTGTTTCTAATTTTAGCATTTCAAGCATGGCACTTGTCATTTATCAAGAACATGTTGAACTGCTGTGCACAAATGTACCTAATGAGACTGCACACAAATGTACCTAATTCAGTAATTGTACTGCACACAAACATAATTAAATGACATACAATGATACATTAAACTCCTTTACACAGGTTTCATAGTAACAATACTAACAAGTAACATAGTAAAAAGTAGATACCTAAATCATTTCAAATATAACTATATGGCTACTATAATTATTTTATTTCATTAATGATATAAAATTATATGCCTGGCATGAGCTTCACAATAACATAATAAATAGCATTATCTACATCATGCAGTCTATAATTATAAAGCTTCTACTATATAGTATAATTATTTAGTTCTGCTTCCAATTTTATCAGTTAAATATAAATGGAGAAAAACTAACTTTAAAACAAATTACAATGAACAGAACACACTCTTAAAACTGAATGCAATCTACTAGGTTATGATTGTTTAATTATCATTGCTTCCTTTTCATTTACATTCATTTTCTGCAATTTATCATCAGAATGTTTCAAGTTTAATTAGAAAAAATAAAACAATCAAGGAGTCAAAATATTTATCCTTGTACCATCCTATACTGAATACCCTACTGCTAACAAAAAAAATCAATCCTCATCAACATGTAGCAAAAATATTTTTTTTTAAAGAGAAACTGTACAAAGACTTGAGGTGAAGTCTTGTAGTTGTACAATGGCAACTCACTAAATATATGTATTATGTACATGCAAATTTGCAATCAATATGCATTCATATTGATTATCCATTAGCTCATAATATGTTCAAATGTTGGGTTGGTTTTTAAAAAAAAAATTTTTTGTACATCTTTCCTTGTTTAATTTCTAATAAATAAAAAAGTGCACCAGTGGGCCTAAGTATATCTAATATTAAGTGATTTATCATGAATAAATAGAAAACAACTTATGAAGTTATGTAGGTAAAATAAGCATTTTATTTTTATAAAATATATTTTGCTACATTTGAGAAAAACTACGTTGATCATATTTTCATATGTGTTAACATGTGCTTATAACTATTTTAATTTTGCTTTATTGAAACATTTTAACGCGATTTATTACTTTAAAAATAAATCTTCTGGTAAGGTACAATTTGTGATTTTACACTTTCACTTTACAGTCACATTTATTTTAAGTGATCAGCCAATGAGCCATTTAATAAAATGTGCATGTTGTCAATAACATTTTTACTGTAGGCATTGTTTCTTCTCCGACAAAATATATGGCATACCAAGCTGAGTAATTCATAAACAGTTTTAAATAGCAATCTTTCTTATTGCTTTAATCATTAATGAGTCAAATCTTTAGCACTACTAAATATTAATTCACAAATTACCTCTGTGTAACTCGGTAGAACAAGGAATGTTGTAGCAAACAGCAAAACCGTGCTATATAATAAAGAAGAATGGAAACTCATTTTTATATAATTTGCAAAAATGCAATACACAGTTTAAGGTTTCTTTGAAGTTTAATCTAACCTCAAATGGATCAAATTGACATAATCGATCAAACCGGAAATGGAGGTTCTTCATGGAACGAAATAACGTCATGTTTGATTGTTTATGTAAATTTCGGAAATTTTTCTCTGCTGTTGAAAAATATAAAATTATATTAATATAAATTTTACATTATTTCAAGTTTATTTTATATTATTTTTCCCCCAAATGTAATGTGATAAAAATTAAGGGAAACTACTCTGCATTTATATACGGGTCTTTGACGAGTTGTATTGTGGCTGCCGGTTGAAGGGCAAAATGTTGTCGTCTGTTGCAGTTCGATCAGGTATGATAAATTAAGACAAGAGTTTGAGCAATTTTTAAATCGTCTTATAATATGAAATAAGAACAACTTTTGCTCTGCATCTGACACTAAATACAGTAATCATCTTCACAACAAAATCGTTTCACATATACTGATATAGGCCTATACTTTATATTAATAGTAATACTATAAATATAAATATAATACTATAGTATAGCCTATAAGCAACCTCAATCCTTCCATGGTAATTGGTATTGCTAATCGAGTTTGTAAAGCCTGCGTTTTCTGGCAAAAAGAGATGAAACTTTTATCCTTTTTATACAATGTATTCACTAAATCATGCAGATACGTTATTAATTTAATACAAATATTGTATTTGTGTAACCATACAAAAATGTGACAGGTGTAGACTAGAGTTATGACTTATGGTATCACTATCAGTCATCACAATTAATTTGTTTTATTGCAAAACGCCAAAAGTAATTATTAATTAAATTGTTGTATATTGTTACAATAAAGGCATCTCTCTTGATTACAAGATAGCTTTACTTTTTTCTGTTTTATTTTTAATTAGATTATTAGCAGGACAAGATTATATATGACAATAATTTAAAACTTGTATTAATAAATGCAATTGAAAAAAATTCTTATGTAGGCCTATATTAATAATAATAATATATATATTATTAATAATAATTAACATCTCTAAATTTGTAGCTAGATTTTGTTTTGACACTAGTGACAGAATCAATTTTATTTTTTTAAGACATTTTGTACTTGAAGATGATTCTGCTTTCCAGGAACTTTCAGATTGTTCGCTAACAATTCACAGTACTGTTTGATCGTGAAAAGAAACATTTCTGTTGTAAATCAGTATATATATAATTATATTTAAAAGGCAGCCAGTAGATAAAAAAAAAAATTGCAAGTAAATGAGACAGGTGAGATGCTGTTTTCTTGCCCAACTTAACAAGTGAAAGTGAAAACAACATACTGTTATTAATAATGACCTTTGTCTAACTTTCGTTTTATTCATTAACTTTAGAAAGGACTGTCTTGTATTTCAACACATAGAGTCTTCAGAGCTCACAACATATTTTCTTGAATGACATATTTTTAAAGTGGAAAATTTTTAATAATTTATTTCTACAAATTAAATTAAAAGCATTTTTTAAAATTTTTATCACAGGTTTTGTTAGGTTGCAAAAGTTGGATTAGAATCATCAGTTATTTATAAATGCATGATCACTTTTATTATATGCTTATTGAATGCCTTCTTCTTCCCCACCAGTAAAAAAAGTAAAATTATTTGGTTCTGCCTTATTTATGTGAGTATAATTGGGGTTTACATATATTATAATATAAGCATTAAAAAAATAATAAACTTCTGTAGTTCACTGAAGTTATTTGGTAAATTTATCTTCCCCTTTTCACATATTCACAATAAGAGTAAAGACATGATAATTTTGATAAATACTGTCCATAAATGTACTGAGTGTGCCTTTGTCAACTGATTCAAATTCAAAGTGATTGAAGGTTTTGAACAGAAAATTCAAAGTGAAATATTGCAGGGTTCACAGCTTAAAGCATCCAGAGACTTTTTTTAATATTTTTTTTTATGCAGAACATCATTTTTGTATAAATGAGGATTTCTACAATAATTAATATGATTGTATATATTGGATTGCTATATAGTATATTGTACAGATTATACATAACTTTTGTAAACACACTGCTGTGCTCTAAGCATGTCCTCGATGTAAGCCAGTAAAGAATAATCATAGCTATTAATAAATGTGAAACATACATTTTATGTATATATCATACAAATTAAAGGCCCTTTTGCAGAAATTTCAAGAAAGCTTGAAGATACCTGATATTAGTGATAAAGATATTTGCAGAACATTGAGTGAGATTTCAGACAGTTCAGTTTTATTCTTACAGTATAATTATTAATTATTTCCTTTATAACCCGCTAAATATATATATAATTTACTTTTGACAAAGAAATATTTCCAGATAGAATTTATTATTTTATGGGATTTTTAATTTATTACTTATTTCTTTTTGAACCTGCTAATTTAATTTACTTATGACTAAGTAATATTTCCTGGTAGAATTTATTACTTTAGTTTATTAGTCACTGTTTTTTTACTATTACTTTTGTGTAATCACCCATATACAACTTATATAATAGTACATGTATTAGAATTTGCATTAGATTGTATTTGTGAAATATTTCTAGATAGAATAATTTTGTTATTTGCTATTTTAATTACATGTGTAAAACAACTCTTAGTTTTTGAATTGGCATTACCATGTATTTTATGTTCTTTTTTTTTTTATTTTTTAGGAGTATTTGGCTCTTTGCTGAAGAGTCAGGCATCTATAAGGTTAGTAATTTAACCTTCCTTTTTTTTATATATATATATATATTATAGTAACAAGACTTCATAAAATGCTTAATCTTATAAAAGTTGTAAACTCTTTTCAATAATTATACATAATTATACATAAAGTTCAAAGTCTTTGAACAAACTGATTCACCATAAAAGAAAATTACATGTAATAAAATGAAACTAAATTAATCCACATACACACTGATAAAATATAACAAATAAGTACATTTACAAAAGAGAAGGAAATAAATGAATTTACAAGGTTGAACAAACAATGATGAAAAGACAGTTCTCTTGTTGATGAAACAGTTTGTATCTTGAGAGTCCTTTTGAAAATGACCAGGTTCTCTTGGTATCTTGAGAGCCCTCTTGAAATTGACTAGGTTCTCTTGGTATCTTGAGAACCCTCTTGAAAATGGCCAGGTTCTCTTGGTATCTTGGAAGCCCTCTTGAAAATGACCAGGTTCTACTGGTATTGTGAGTCTTCTTGAAAATGACTAGATTTCTTTTGTATCTTGAGAGCCCTTTTAAAAATGACCAAGTTCTGTTTGTATCTTGAAAGCCCTTTTGAAAATGACCAGGTTCTGTTTGTATTTTGAGAGTCCTCTTGAAAGTGACTAGGTTCCTTTTGTATCTTGAGAGCCCTTTTAAAAATGACCAAGTTCTGCTTGTATCTTGAAAGCCCTTTTGAAAATGACCAGGTTCTGTTTGTATCTTGAGAGCCCTCTTGAAAATGATCCCTTATTGTTTAAAATATATAATGCAAACAAACATTGGAAACTGATATAATGGAGCATAAGGGTTGCTGTTGGCGGCATGAGGCACAAGAACAACAGAGGGTGATACTTGAAGTGGTATGATGGCCATGCATATGCATTTCAGCATATCACGTTACTACCTCACTTGAAGTACCACATGAATCGGTAATATTTTGTTATTTTTGTGTGTTTGTTATTAGATGCTCATTCATGTACCAGAAATCCTTGCAAAATGTGTTACACCAAAGACTGAAAAAGATGCAGTCACTTAACAAAACTGTAAACTCACATATATGTATAAATAATGGCACAATTTATTTGCAGTTATACATGTTTACTGGATATCAATAATGTAAATAAAATAATTCAAGGAACAGATTATTCACCACATAATGTTATCTGGAAAATGTAACAGTGATCTGATATTTAGAACATGTAAAATTCATGAATAAAGTATTGCTATAGAGAGAAAAGGTTTCATAAATTTTTTCATACATTGAAATTAAATAAAATTCCATACAGTGAAAATTATATGAAAAAATCCCTTATATCATAAAATCACTTATATTGCTCAGTAGAAATGAACAGTATAGCATGTAGGCTTCAGACTTTTTACTTACGAGATAGTGATCCTGTATTCAACTTCAAATAATGCATAAGAAATTAAATACACTCTCAAAGGTGACATTTGAGATCAGTGCTTCCCAGCCTTTTTTCTTGGCAGGAACTTATTTATAAATATGCTTTTATGTGTTTCAGAGTGTTGGCAGTAGTGCCCGCAGGATCTCGTTCCAAAACCAAAAGTGCTGAGGCCACAATGGTCGAGACATGGGACAAGGCACACAGCATATTCTATGGACCAGAGCGTGATACCAAGAACTTTCCTCACCCGGTCATGCCTCTTGAATGCCCCAAGGTGCGCCTAGGCTTCATCCCTGAAACCTGGTTCCAGTATTTCTATCCAAAAACTGGTGTCACAGGTGTGTAATTCTTTTATGTTTTTGCTTTCCTCTCTGATGTTGTAGACTGTTAATGGATTTGATGTAATTTAGACTATTAAAATAATAATTTGAAGTAAGTAAGCATTTGTAGAAAACAACCCCATATAGAAATGGAGGCAGCCCATCATAGACATTGACAGTTATGTTCCTTGCTTTATTAGTACATTTCAATTCATGTGCATGATTTCTTGTTTAGAAACAATAAATTTATATCCAAAATGGTGACATTCTGATGGACATAGCTTAAAAATATATTACTTTATTTCATTTTTATTGAATTTTGTCAAATGGCAGAGAACAAGGCATGTTACAGAATATTGTGCACAGTTTACTGTTGGTTTTTCCCGTTTTAGAGATAAATATTTATCAATTTTTATTTTTTTTTTGGGGGGGGAGGGGTAATTCTAATTTCTGGTTAACTTCACCAAATTTTGATCATAGTTCTTTATTTTATATTACTTTTCAATATTTAATTTATATATCACATATCATTGTTGTAATTAACTCTATAGTGCTGATTTGCCAAATTTTTATACAAAATATATCAAATATCTTCTTTTTCTAAAAATATCTCATGTGATTGTAAATCAGTATAATGTCTCTTCAAGGGCTAACTATAAATGAGTTTGCAATCTAGTTTTTTAATTACTAATAATAGAAAAGTGTCAGTATAAATTTAAAGTACTTTTTATTTATAAACAAAGTATAAATACTATATCAGCTGTCAAATAAAGAATACATACATTTTTAATTTTTTTTTAAGCGGCATGAAGAAAACTACCTTGTTCTCGATTAAGGAAAGTTTAAAAAACAATTCTATTTATCATTGACTCCCCTCTCGGTAAAAGTACTAAGACCTAAAATTACTGTAGTTAGTGTAACTAAAGTTAATTTCTATATTTTAAAAGAAAGTGAGATCATTAATTATTATGTCTGTTAAAATTTTTGATTTACATAACATTGCTTATACTGACGTAAGTAATTATGGTTTTATGCTAATTTATTTATTCATTGTAATTCACAAATAGCTCTATAAGTCATTAACTAGGGAGAGAGAGAGAGGTTCAATCTCTGTGCTCAGGGCAGTTTGACCTCAAGATCTGTTGCTTGCAACTGCAAGGTTAAATCATTCAACTCACTGCCATCAAGCTTCTCATCTACATATGTTTTTGTATTGTCATTAAATGTTACCCTAAGGAAATATAACAAATAAATGGGACTGCTATAGTGTCTTCATTGTGCTATACATGATTTTCCTTATTACTTCCCTTCTGATTATTAATTAGATCTACATTCAGGCATTTTATTGAATTGTAATGATGATTGATATTCTTTTATATGGCACATAAATCACCTATTTTCTGCCTGATATGGTTTTTTTTAGTCTCTTTCACACTTGTGATTTCTTTATTTATTACTTCACTGTTTAGTTAATTAGTTAAGTATGCATTTGAGGCATTATATTAAATCTATAGGATGATTGACATTCTTTTTTTCAACATAAAATCACTTTATTTTTTTGCTTGATATGATTTGCATTTAGTATATTGTTCACATATCTTATTTTGCAGTTTTCTTAAATGTCTCAAAATCGCTGTTTGCTAAATGTGTTTACCATTTTACATTTAACAGCAAAACTGCTAAATATTAAATTATAAAAACAAATGTAGTATTCATTTGTAAAGCATTTTATAAACCAAGCAAAAACAAAAACAAATCCCCACCCAAGATACAAAGCAAATATAAATTGTAATAAACATACTATTAGTGTAAAAATTGGAAACAGTATAAATGTACAAAATATATCTTGTTTTTTTTTTGATAGCTTGAATATAGCTAAAATGTTGTGTGGAATTTAATGTTGCAGTTATTTCAAATATTTTGGTTCCTTGTGAGACATTTATTTAATATGATCCATATCACTGTATAATGAATTATAGAAATAAAAGTGATTTTTCAAGAGTCTCTTTTGTACTGTGAAAAAAAATTGTTTATTCTAATTTACTTTAAAAAAAATATTTGTATAAAAAATAAATATTAAAATTAGTAGATAAACTTAGAAGAAAGTGTTAATCTGATACTAAACTATATATTTTTAATATTTAAAAAAATACTTTACATTGTACATGCAAAATAAAATATTAAAAATCATTTTATTCCCTTTGATAGCAGTTTCTAAGATTTTAAATGTGTGTGTGTGTGTGTGTGTGTGTGTGTGTGTGTGTGTGTGTGTGTGTGTGTGTGTGTGTGTGTGTGTGTGTGTGTGTGTGTGTGTGTGTGTATGTGTGTGTGTGTGTTTGTTTGTACTTAGATAAATAGAAATATTCTACCCTTCATGTCTGAAAAGGTTCCATTCTCCAGAGACAATGTACATATTAATTAAATTGCACTGCAAAAACTAATCCTGATATGGTATTGATATATGGTGAATGGAGCCAATTCTGGTGGGATTTCAACAAACACTTTTGTTCCTTTGTTATGCACAGGATTTGCAACAAACTTGAAAAATGAGAATCCTCTTGAAAAGTACCTGAATTT
Organism: Sinotaia quadrata; assembly: GCA_028829895.1. Classification (NCBI taxonomy): domain Eukaryota; kingdom Metazoa; phylum Mollusca; class Gastropoda; order Architaenioglossa; family Viviparidae; genus Sinotaia; species Sinotaia quadrata. The sequence goes on along the minus strand of CM054181.1, from coordinate 41,038,534 downwards.
TATTTTGTCCTTGTAAACATTTGAATTTGCCTATAAGCACTTGATTTAGTTGAGCAGTCCTTGGTTTTAAAAAAAACAAACACCCCACACCTTTCTCTTCTCCATCAACTTGCATAAGAATATTTTAAATAAAATACTGTGAAAACATTTGCAAATCATATCACCATTCAAAATTAGACGCATGTGATAAGCATTACAATAAATTACATGCAATTATACTTTTATACTATATTATAGTCATATAAACTTGACCAAAAATATTTTGTAATAAATTGTTTATTTTCAAGTCATTTATTTTATTTATATAACCATTAAAAGTAGTTTTAACTAATTAATCTTATATTCATATTTATTTATATCTACTCACCTAAAAAAGGTGAAAGTTTTATGAACTTTTTATGAAAGTTTTTTTATTTCAAAGTTGGTATGTGTTTATGTCTTGCACTGCAAACAAGAATTCAGTGTGTTAATGCATAGTTTTGTATTTTGATATTAAATTTTTTAATAATATTTTAATTTATTTTTGACAGAAACATAATGTTATAGTTATTATGGTAATAAATTTCCTATTTTTAAACTTCAGTGACATAAGCTGACCATTAAATATCATAATATTCAGCTCTTAAAAGGTCCTTGAAAATTGTTTCTATATTGCCTACCAACCCTGATGAGTATTCTGCACATAGCTTGCACATTTTTGAATTAGCAAAGTATATTTACCACAGTGCATAATTTGCATATATTTGTTGGTTTTTGCATTAAAATACACAATTCTGAAGAGAGTTTGAACATATTCAAATAAAACTCATGCACACAGAGGGTTGAGAGTGTGGGGTACATGCTTGTGTATGGTGCATATGCAAGTGAGTATGTATTTTGAGAGAGAGCCTAATTCAGAGGTTTATCATTGATTAGAATTCTCTCTTCTCTTTATGCAACTGTTTTACACATTTTTTAGTTAATTATTTTTAAATTAATCAGTCAGAATTGCCTTGTTGATGATTGTCAGTGACAATAGTCATGTTATAAATTATATCTTTCCAGAAATTACTTTCATTTGCTCTTATAGTACAGTAGTAGTAATGTCTTATTTAATTCCAGGGCCCTACTTGTTTGGAGTTGGTCTAGTGGCTACTCTTCTCTCCAAGGAAATCTGGGTGATTGACCATGGTTTTTCTGAAGTTATTGGGTTTTATGGTGGAATCATTGTTTTGACCAAAACTATTGGGCCCAAGATGTCCAAGTGGTTGCAGACCAAAAATGATGTGAGTTGGAAAGAAGATATTTAATGTCTGTTTTCGGAGGCAGAACACAGTTATTATATACTCATGCTTGTAAAGCTCCTTGCAGTGTCTTAAGTGGAAATCACAGATAGTGTGTAATGTGGTCATTTGTCTATAGTCATATATCAGGGGTGCACAAACTTTTTAGGCCAGAGGGCCAAATTTCCAATTGATAGTGCGTAGAGGGCCGCCACATGAATGGCTCAGTAGAAAAAAACAACACAAATAATGAAATAATGTGCTTTACATTCATAATAATGGTAACATCCAAAAGTCCTCCGGGGGCCGCATAGAGCCATGTCTTGGGCCACAGTTTGTGCACCCCTGTCATATATAAATTAATTTAAATGAATAAAGGTGCCATTGCAGCATGAAAATTCAAAATACTTGATAGGCTTTAAATGTTTAAAATTTTCATGTTGCATCGGTATCTTTTTAATGCTCAATAGTTTGTGCAGTTTCAATTTATTGTTAAATAAATATGATAATAATATTCAGTTTTAAAATGCAAAATTAAAATTATGGTACATGGGCTGTTTTTGAAACTTTTTTCAAAAGTGACATTTTTCCACAAAAATTGCAATGCTAATTTAGCAGATTTCCTTCATTGATGTTTGTGAGTATGTATGGGATCATTTCTGATCGTCATTTCGTTGAGTTAAGACTGGAGAGTAATTATTATGCAGACCTGATAAGCCAGACTTTGGACTTTTCAGTGGTAAACTCCATAGTATACTGCTATGGAAAAATACATGTAAACTAGTTTGATCCATCACAGGAAAATTATTCCATGTGCAAGTTTAAGTTATACTTTCTAAAAGTGCATTGAATTATGATACATACTTGCATGTCTGAGAATTGTACATACAATGATACATGCATGCAAGCAAAACAAGTCATATATCAATGTTCTTTCCCTCCTGAAGAAGTGACACCACACTGTTATTTTCATTTTCTCAAAACTTTTGCCATACCTAGGTTTTATTTGGTGTATTTTTTTGTTTGTTTGATATAGTTAATGAACTAAGGCACTGTAATTTTATCAAATGAATTATAAAATCACTGTGTCTCATCTGTATAAATAAACAAAGGATACATAACAACTTGTCCTTGATAAAATCACAATCAAACTATACTAAAACTGAGAAGAATTATAATTCTTATAATAGGTCCACATCCAACTTTTTTAACTAATCAATTATTTAATATTTTAAGAGAACAAATTTATTTTTTTGTTTTAAAATTTAACTTTTAAAATGCCATAGAGCTTTGACTTTGACTCCTACTTGTGCATTTTAATTCAATTAAAATCAACACACTGGCTTTGTAATCACATATATTTCAGTTTAATTGCTTATGAACTGTTTAATTTACTCAAAGCAGTAAGATATGTTTGATTTCTTGCACCAAATTATGCCTCTATTAAGACAATCTTGAACATTTCTTCTGAGCTTTGATGTTCAAACAAACAGATGAAATGGATGGCACCACAGATATGGGCAAGGTTCCCTCACTTCCCTGTCAAATCAAAACAAATTTTAAATACTGTTTGTTTTTTAACAAGAAATAATATAGATTCTTATTATTCTTAATGAATACTACATGACATAAATAATTGACAGTTTCATTAATTACAAACATAACTAAGACAAAGCCAACCATTGCTTTATCAAGATGTAGATCATTGTGATTTTTATCATTTATAGAATGATATACCATTTGCTCATCAGAGATTTTAGCACACTGGATTAAGTGTATTTTTGTTTATCGCAGCTTAAGCACTGTTTGGTCATCAACATTGTATCTTGACTCTTACACCCTTGTTCAAATTTTTAAATTATTTCTAGTTTTGCTCTTTTGAATAAATATTCCTTATATGTTTTTTATATGTCCTATTGTTTATATCAACTTTCAAATTATAAGCATGCAAAACCAACAAAATAATGCATGCCTCGGCAACACCATCAACAGTGATCTCAGCCTCTGTTTTTGAATTGTTTTCTTCTTGTATCTCATATTGTTTGCATTGTGTATGTGGTTTTTACATGAGCTAAAATGTTAAAAACTATAACATTTAAATTATCTGTTAATCAAAATAAATGTTTTCGTTTTGTTTTGTTCCAGTTGGTGCACAATGAAAGGTTTGTGAAGCCAATTGTAAATGCCAAAGCTATTTGCCAGAAGAAAATTGACTTCAGTGAGAAGGCAATATGGCAAGAGAGTGGTCAGAAATACCTTTGGGAGGCAAAGCGTGTGAGTGAGAGTTATAATTAAATTAAGGGAGGAAGATCATTTGTAAAATAAAAGGAAAAGATGCTTTAACATCTTTTTAAAAAATTACTGAAATCTTTTTGGATGAGTCCAATTATAACTAGCTGAACCAACCAAACATTAAAACTGCATTAATTCAACAGTTTGATGTTAATGTTACATTAATTAAACAGTCTGAATATACAGTCAAAGAACAGTTCTAAATGATAACAACATAGTATATGTTCATCAGGTGTGGATAAATACCCTACTACCTGGAAATGCTACTTCAAAAAGTTGCGAAGTTTGCTTATTATTAGTGATCCTTCAGCATCAAAGCATGTAAGGTTGTATATTTAGAAAACATGAGTCTATATGTTTCTGAGTCTGGGAGGATCATTGCTGAGATCAGTTTATGTTTTAGAAGTGTTCTTGTTATGGCCAATACTGATTCATCCCTGATGATTGACTACCATAAATATATTTTCAGCATTCTACTTAATTTTATCCATACACACATGCAAACACTTTAGGAATAATGTGATTATCCCAAAAAGTGAGATGTAATCATAATGAATTATAATGTTGAAACTACTTTGGTAGCAATGATATTGGTTTGTTTAGAATTAGAATAAATGTACACTCCTGATTTTTCTACATAATTTTTAGCATATCTTTTCCATTTTTTAATGCAAAGCCACAAAAGAAATTATTTTTACTAAGGCAGAGTATGTAGAAAGTAGCATTGAAATTATGAAATAACATTTTCTCCTCACATGTATTCTCATAGTCCAGACCTGCCTACCTTCCGCTTTTAGCGGAAGAATCTCCTGCTCTTACCTCGAATCTCCCGCAATTCCGCTTTCATTTTCATTTTCTTTTTTTTCATGATCGCTTATGACAGGACGAAAAACCTGCTTGTTTGTTGTCTGCTAGGAGCTCTTCAACATACGAGTCCTTTTTTAACACTTCTGGAATCTTATTCGTTGGCCATTATTAATTTTAGTTGACAAAACACAATTTCGCTTGTGAAATAAACATTTTCTTTAAATATTTTTTTATGTTTAGAAGTCAGAGCTTAGTGGGATAAGCAAATTCGGTACATAATGTTTCTACTGCCCGTTCGACTGATAGACAAAGTTCGCTTTTTCAAAATGGCAGCCAAGTAGTGATAGTACATGCACAACGCCATGCCATTTTGATAGTTATGAAATATTTACTTTAATAAATAATATCCAGCTTACATGTAAGACAATCTATGCAATATTCTTCAGAAATTATTCGTCCGAAACAAGCTACTTTGACGAATTATATTGCAATGCTAGGAAAAAGATTGCTGTTTTCAATAATGGTAAGCCTATGTTTGAAACCGCATAGAGGTTCAAATAATCATTTTTCTGGAATCCGTTGATTATTCTAATATAATATGTAAGGCTTCAAAATTTATTCTTTAGAAAAGTGACATAAGTTTTAAAACAAAAAGTCATCGGTGATAAAGTAATGATCCTGAATCAAATTTGTTTGACTGTAATTTACGGAATTATGAACATTTAGTTGAATTTTTAATTTTAATCATTTCTGCTAAAAAAAAAAAAAAAAAAAAAAGTAGAAATATAAATATGTATTTGTAAATTAGCCATTGATATTTTGCGATTACACAGTACACACATTTTAATAGAATTTTAGAAGGCATGATAATAAATGCACATACATGAAGACAAAGAAATGCATAAAACATTTTTTTAAAAATAATAATCATATCCAATTCTTAATTAACAAAGCATGCTTATTGAAGAATAGTGTCTTTTTAATAATATTTTAAGTTTTACAGGAAGACTTTCACTGTTTTTTCTCTAGTCTAATGGACGTGAAACTTTGAAAAATATGGGTGTTTTATATAAATTTAAATAATTTATAAAATAAAATCTGAACCAGATATACTAAAACTAACAGCTGATTTTACTTTCTCATAACAAAGACAACATATATTCCAAATTTTATTAATGTAGATTGATAAATATATTTTTAAAATTTTCCTTGCAATATTCTGGTTGTATGGAATTAGAAAATAAAAAGACTGTACAGTGAGGATGAAAAGGGTAGCATATTTAATTCTCTGTTGTTAAGAGAGCTAAATGACTAAGAGCAGTCCATTGTAGTATGGAAAGGGTATATTTATAATAAAAAAAAAATAAACAACTTTGAACAGTTTTCAAGTTCTGTAGTCTTTACTTTAAATGTGTTTTTTCTCAAAATGATTTTTTTTTCCTTTGTTGAACTATATGCTAAGGCCCCTTTTGAATAGTTGTAATTATTCCATGTCCCTGAAATTTGGTATACTAGTTCCTCATAAATTCAGTTAAAAGGTTGTGCATGGATAAAAGCCTATATGCTTTAGGTTTGTTTTTTTAAAGTAATTTAAAAAAAAATTCTATGTGTTCTATGTGTTCTCTCACTTTTAGATGGGTACAATTAAAAAATCATAACTTTTTTCTTTAAATTTTTTTAACAGGCATATTGTCCATTTTGTGGCTTGTACAGTAGATAATAAAAAATTAAATATATATTTTTTAAAATTCATTTATGAAATATTTAATGAATTTCTGTAAAAGTAAAAATCATGATGCAGTACTGCAGTGGCTCATTATTCTGAAATGTGAAGATCCTTCTTCAAATGAAACTGCCCTACACTTGGTGTGCTTGACAAAAAAAAAATCATCTAAAATAAACAGTGGAATGGCGACTAGACAAAAAAGTAGACAAATTGTTGTGCTTTGCATAAATCATTACAATATTGGTAAGTTTATTTACAAATATTAACATTATTTGTTTTTATTTTGCATTTATTTTGTATTATTGGTATTTCTATTAAAATGCCAGACTCCGCCTAAAATCTTCTGCTTCCCATTATAAATCTGCTGGTTTTGGATCATTGATCTTCTGGTTTCCTGAGTTGGGGGTAGGCAGGTCTGATAGTCACCTCTTTGAAACATTGTTGTTTGCTTTAAATAATTCAGAGGATTTTACTATTTTTAGACTAGTTAAGTAGTTTTATCTGTAATTATTATTTACTTCATACCTATATTGTGGTTATTTTTTATTTTATACAAGTATATTAACTTTATTTTCTTTATCATTTTAAACTTACAGTATATGGCAAATATTATTACTAAACATTAAAAAATGTGGATATTTTAAATTGTTACGGCAGTTTCAACAGCACAGATTTCATTCTTATTTTCAGAATAACTTCAGTGGGGCATGCCCATAATTTCCCCTCCTTTCCCCTTACCATTTGGGTACACCTATAGCATGTGATTGTGTTCATCAAAACTGTTCAGACTATTCCACAATGCTTCATTTTTATTTTCTGATTTATGCACTAATACATGGCCTCACATGCTTTAAGAAAGGTCACTCTTTATAAGCAGGTCTTGTAAACTTTTTATACCCATGATATGAAATAAGATATCTAACCACTTGCTTGGGGTAGACACTTTTCCTCTCCATGGGTTCTGCTATGAAAATGCCAATTTGTCATGCTATATACCATTTTAAAGAAGAGAGTTTCTACTTTCTATTGATATAAAAATATTTATTATTTTATATATGTTCAGAAATAGCCATGGGGAAAAAAGTAATTGAAAAATAGGCTTTTTTCAATCCACTTTTAGGTACAATAAAAATACAAATTTGTAACTAATATGGTTGCATTGTATTTTTATTTTGCCCTAGTTTGATATAAGATACATTCTGATAGGACAATAGTAGCAGAACCCATGTTAGTATTTGCAAGGCATATAGAGGTAATCATGGAGTTTGAGAAAATGGCTATTGCCATCGAAACACACCAACCATAGTGAATTTAATGCTTCCACTCACTCTCTCACAAAAATTACATTAATGAAAAGTTGGAAGATAGTTTTATTCCACAAAATATTTCACAAGCATGATAAATATGGAACATAAACACAGCACTTGTGACAAAAGGGTAAATTTTTCAGAATTTAGTTGTCCACTATTATCATATAGAGGCTGATTCAACCTAGTATTTATCTACAGCTGATGGACATGTACTGTGCTATTAGTATTTAGATTTATTAGAGTTGTGTTTTTAAAAAGTAAATACTAAGTAAATAACACTTTGCAGTCATTTTGTGTACTTGGATATACTGAAGTTCCTGTTATTTTTGTTAACAGCTTAAATTTAATGTACTGTATTAGTTAACATTCTGAAGTCAGAGTCATATTAATTCAATATTCTGAAGCTATGTTTGATATATAAAAGTAGTTTGTATTTTTTAAATTTAGAAAACTACAGTGTACTCCAGTGGCTTAAGTTTATTGTTTGCATATTTTTACTTGTATTTATACCTATAACAATATGACACTACTTTATTTCTAGCATATTGTTCATTACTTTGGGAGGTTGCAGAATGACAATCATAAGATTAAACTCAAACTAGCAATATTTTATCTTTTAAAATCAATTTTGCCATAGTAATTTTTGTTGTATTTTTTTTATGTATTTGCTTTCAATTATAATTGACAGGAAAATGTTGCTCTTCAGTTGGAAGCAGCATACCGTCAGAGGCTTCAAGAAGTGTACAAAGAAGTCAAGAATCGGCTGGTGAGTATGACTTCCATTATTTTATCCACCTTCACCAGTTATTCCAAACGATCTGTGACAGAGGGTGGAAACTGCCTTGGTTATTTTTTTTTTAGTCATAGAATTCTTAATGTATATATGTCTATGTCTAGATTTCCTCTGTATGCAGTGATTACTTAAAAACAATGTTTAAAAGTTGACTTTCAAACCACTGAAATCAACTTGTTTGTGGAAATGTTCAGGGCATTTTTCTACTCTTTCTCATTGAAAGTAGAACATGATTGATTTAAAAGGTTGATCTTTTATCTAAAGAGAAAAATGAGTGCTGGATGCAGTGATATGATTTTCTTTTAAGAAAAAACAACTAAAAGCTTATTGTAACAAGTAAAAGTTTATTGATTTAAAGAAAATTAAAAGTTATCTCATTTGCATGAATTGTGCAGCTATAAAAAAGCTTTTTATGTTATGTCTGTTATGTTTAGCATGCTTAGAAATTTTTTTTTAAATCTTAAACAAGTACTATAAACACATTATAATATTTAAATACTTCTTTTAACTTTATTTTGTATTATTAACATATTTGAAATGGCTTTATAATTTTAATTTGGAGCTAGTGATAATACAACAATCTTTAAACTTTTTTGATTCCATGATACATGGATGTCAGTGAATATGATACAGGAAAATGAACATCACCTTGGATCTATTATTTGTGGTTATTTAGTGCAATAGAAGTTCGTGCTTATAACAAATGTGTTTTTTTTTTAATAGTTTAATCTCTCACAATGCCTTGCTTTTCTGAGAATCTAATGAATCCTCTATTGCACCTCAACTAGTTTGTCAATAGTTTTCCAATTTTCTAGCACCTTAATAACATTGAGTTTTAGCAGTCTTTTTTGTACTTTTTCCATTCAGGATTTCCGTTCACTCTTAATTTCTAGGTTTTGGATGACATGTCATTGTAATATTAATCCATAGTCTACATTTTACTTACATTTTACATGTTACTTTCATCAGATAGTACTCCCAAGATCTACAATGAAGTAACTGTTCTTCCCCTCTTTGTTTGCTTCTGTCTACTCTTATTGTTTTACATCAAATAGCACTGCAAAGATCTAACAGTATAATAACTGTCACTCCTCTTTTTTTCTTGTTTGAGTCTATCCTTGTAGTACTACAAAATCCTAACAATGTAGTAACTGTCATTCTTCTTCCTTGCTGCAATCCAGGGTTGTTTTTGACTTCAGATTGCACCACAAAGATCTGACAATATAGTAAATGTCATTGCTTTCTATTTTAGCTGCAATCTAATGTTGTTTTACATCAGAGAGTGCCTGAAGACCTGACAGTTTAGAACTGTTATTCTACTCCATTTGCTGCATTATAATGCATGTGACATCAGATAGCATTATACAGATCAGACAATGCAGCAACTGTCATTTCTATCTCTCCCTTTTTTTTTTTTGCTGTACTAAATATGTTAATTATACCAAATGTACTCAGCCTCATTATTCCTATATTGTGCATAGGGGGGTTTTGCAAGAAACCAATATTAAATCTCATTTGTGTTGTGTATTCTCCATATTCTTGTGTATTGTCTTGTGTCATTCCAGTATCTTTCCACCTATTTTTTGAGAACTTATCTCCCTTTCCCATTTATTGCTCTTAATAATGTGAGCACTCTGTCTCATTGCTAAATATTAGTATAGTATAATGATTGTGCAATAAAAACAGCCCAGAAACTGAATATAAAAGTTAGGTAGGCTTTGATGTTATCACATTTTTTAAAGCCACTCTTCTTCTTCCCTGACATCTAGGATTCACCTCTGGTTGTCTGCAATTGGCAAGATAGTCTTTTAAATTGTGATTAATTCATAGTGCCAAGAATGCTATAATGTGATGTGTAACTGCAGCTATCAAGCTTGATAAAGTTTTTTTAATAACTATTTAACTTATACAACATTAGCATGAATGCTCTAATTTGTATAAAATTGCAAGTTCCAACTTCCTGAAATTAATATAGAACTAAACTGTATGAAAAATGCTGTAATTAATGTAAATTACATGAAGTCCCAACTTCCTGAAATTAATATAGAACTAAACTGTATGAAAAATGCTGTAATTAATATAAATTACATGAAATTCAAAGGCAGTATTGAATATTTTGATTTATTTTTAAACTATAAGTTAATCCAAGATATATATATATATATATAGATAGATATATATATGCCACATGCACGAGTCAAGAATGCAATAATGTAAATTTGATGTATCTGTAGGATTATCAACTGGAGGTTGTAAATGTTAAACGTCGCTTTGAACAGGCCCACATGGTCAACTGGATTGTGGAAAATGTTAAAAAGAGCATCACACCAAAACAGGTTAGATATATTTTTTCCCCGACAGAATGACTGATTTATTTTATAACCATAGTTAGAACATTAACATTATTTCATGTGATAATAATCATAGTTAGGACATTAAACATTATTTTCTGTGATAAGACATTGAACATTATTTTATGTGATAAATAGTCAAACCTAGTAATTTGATAATTAACTAATTTTAAAAAAAATAAATATTCACTAGGCCTCTCTTTTCCCTCCCTCTCCCTTCCCCATGTATAGTAGAATTCATATTAAATGTTCACACATGCGACTCTGCTGATTTCTAAATGTCTGAGTATCACTAGTATATAATTGATAACTATATCAAAATGTCTGGGTGTCATTAGTATTTAATTTGCAGATATGTAAAAAAAAAAAAAAAAGTGTCTGGGTTTCACCAGCAGTTGGTTTCAGAATTATTTCACAGTTTATTATATTTGCCTTTTTTTTAAAAAAAAAAAACTTTAAACAATCTTGCATGCTATATTCTTTAGATACATATGCATTTTCAGATACTCAGAAATGTCAATGTAAATTCCAAGTTTTATAAATAAAAAAAAAATTATATCTTATATAGATATAAAGATTTTTGTGCAATTTAACACTTAGTATCTCTTAGCTATGGGTAAGCACTTGGTATCCCTTGAATGTAGGTAAATGCTGTACAAGCAAGGCCCTTATTAATATGACCTAAACAAAGTCTACTTTGGATACTCTCATCAGACTTTTGAGGACATAATTTTTAAAATAGTGTTAGATTTGTGATTAACAAGTGATTATTATGGCTGTATAGTGGAAATCAGGATATGTAATGTTCTTGGTCACAGTACATGTCTGTTTATTGTAATTAGTTTGTTTTACTTTTAAAGTTTTAATCTTTAAAAAAAAATTCTACCATGCTCATATAGAGAAATGAGAGAAATAATTTTATTTTTTCATGAATAATAGGAAAAAATGTTTTTGGATTCATGAATACTAAACATAAAAATTCTTGAATTTTCAGGAACAAGAAAACATCAAGAACTGCATTGCTGCGCTGAAATCATTAGCCACTACAGCCTGAAGAAATCATAGTGTAGTTGTGTGAACTATAGAAACAAAGTTGTAAGATGCAATTGAAAAAAATGACAATTTTAATACTAATGATAATTTTTCCATTCTTGTGTTAGTATTTTAAAGAACTTAAGCTTGGGATTGAAAATCAGAAGGAAGAAAGTTTAATCTATTTAAATGAAAATATTTCTCATATAAATTTGTTTGAATTCCTTTTCTTTTGTTTCAAGAAAAGTGTTTTGTACAAGTTTCTTTTGTCTTTTCTTTTTTAATGGTTGCTTGTTGCTATAAATTTGACATAAAACATAAAACAAAACAGCACTCAATGGCAAGACATGCTTCAGGAGGAGGAATATTTACTTTAAACCCTATGTATATGTGATAACTAATTACAAGAGAAAATTAAATTTATAACCTTTGGCAAAATGATATATTTTCAGTTTTTCACATCTATACTGAGGTCAAACTAATGCCTCCAAAATTGTTTTCCTCACTACTAATGCAGGAAAGCAAATTACACATATATGTCACATATTTCAAGTACTTAGATTTATTTGTCTTCATATTCACCCTCATGTTTTTTTGTTTTTCTACATTTTCATATCTGTGTACTTGTTTCATATTTGTCTATATGTTCATCATCTATGTATACGTTTTCTCCTCTACTCACCTAAGGTCTGCATTCCATCTCATAAAATTGCTGTTAGCCACTTCTTGACATCCAAAATGGCAAACATAAATAACACTAGCCAGATGTATCCCACAGAGGCCAGCCTTCATCAGACCAAATGGTTGTGAGTTTGATAGAACAAGAACTGTAATGCGGAAGTATCCCAAAGCACTTCGCAGTGGTCTCCCCTTTTCAGAATTAGTTTGGGCCTGACATTGTACTCCTGAAAGGAAAAAAATCCTTCCTCCTCTGACTCATTTCTTGCAATATGTGTCTTCAGTGTGCCTACATAGCATAATTGATCATATGTTTCAGTTCTAGAAAATTCACAAGACAACTCCTCTCTCTCACCAAAATGGAACACATTATTTTTTTCAAGTGGAGGGCTGAGCCTTGAATTTCTTCTCTTGTGTTGTCACTCCTTACAGACTGCTGCTTTGATTCCAGTCTATGAGTGAAACTGTGTATCATCTCTAGTGACAACAGTGTCAGGGAACCATTGCCATTGTCTCAGAGAGGACTTTTGAGTTCAGACTGGAACATCTCTCCACTAATTACTTACATTTCCATCCAGCAGATAATAACAGGTGGAAATTAAATCTGCAGTTCTTTGTAAATGGTTCCCCTCTTCCCATATTGCATTATTGATTATAAGAGGAATCTACAAGTATAATTCTTTCAGACAAGAATTACTTTCTGAACACCCAGTATAAGAGTGTCAGAGTAGCCTAAATTTATAATCCCTTGCTCATAAAAGTTACTCCAGGTATCATCCAGTATATGAATATCAGAGTAGCCTAAATTTATAATCCTTTGCCCATAAGAATTACTTCAGGTAACATCCAGTACGAGTACCAGGTTACTTTAAATTTATAATCCTTTATCGAAAAGTTTCTCCAGGTTATGCCCAGTAAGAGTGGCAGAGTAGTTTAAATTCATAATTTTTTGCCCAAAAGAGTTATTAACCTCCAGTAGCATTTTCATAATATTTGGTCCATGACTTAAGAACCTGGAACCATGTTTAGCTGCTCTCTCCATGTATCAGCATATTATTTTCTGTGCAAATTGTCATAACTTAGTTAAACTGTCAAATTTCAAACACTTTTCAAATAAAGTTAGGACCAGCTTGCTAATTATAATTCTTGCCAGTTTGGTTCATCATTCTTTATGCTAAAAAGTTCAAAAACACTTACAGCTTTTAATGTCAAACAATTGAATTTGACTGCACCTGACGGTCACTCAAACACAACTGTTTACAACTAAGTCGACTGTAAATTGAACAGAAATCTGGTGAAGATATGCATGACAATTTAATATAGCAACATTAAAAGATGGCGCTGATTGTTCATAAAGCAGTTAATATCAGAAATGAAAAGGAATGAGTTTATTCAAGAAAATTTATGTACATTTATAAGTTATGTGGTGGAGTATCCAATTTTCTAAACTTAATTGTTATATAAATTGTTAAATGGTAATGTGACCTAACCCTGGGCACACTTATGATGATATATTTTTGAAGTAAACAACTCAGGTGGAGAATGTGCTAGAAATTGCTGTTGCAATCCAAATCATTTCTAACTGGATGCGTAGTATTTTTTGACTAATTGTCTCAAACTTGTTCATAACAAATTCATCCAGTGAGTATGGACCAAAAGTTGAAGAAAAGGTCTATATTCTAATCACTTTGATTTGAACATAACTCTAGTCCGGTCATAAAGGTGATTGTTAGCTTATAGAAAATAACTTATTGATAAAGAAAGAATGGACTTTGAATATTTCATACATGTTTGCTATTGATCAATACTTTGAACTGGAGAATGCTTATGTAACTGAACCATTAGTTCTATGTTCACTAATTTGATTACGTTGTACCTTATTCTTGTGAATTTTGATTGATGCTATATTTCTTATTCTGCGTGTGTATTGGGCTAATAAATATTGTTGCAGGCTTTGTAAGTTGAGAATGTTTGTAAGAGAGAAAGGAGTTTTAGAAATGAAACATGCCTGAATTCTAGTTTGGTCTTAATTTGACTTTTGCAGAGGAGTGCACCTTTTTTTGTTCTTTGACACTTTAGACTGCAGTGTGTTGCTGTAAGTTGATTCCTGTGAATTCTGTTTGTGAGCCAGTATGGTGAAAATTGAGTTTGGTCTCAAGAATTTACGAAGATTGTTTTGAACACTTCTTGTGGTGTGTTGAGTAGCGTACATGACGATTCAAGAGCATTTCACTTGATGTGCCTTTGATAGTGCATCGAAGTTCTAAACGATTCTCCAAGGTGCTTCGTGAGTGCATTGAAGATTCTGGAATGGTTGAGTAATGTGCCTAAAAGGGGTACATTGGACCTTCATCTAAATAAGAAAGACAGTGACTTGTTGCCAACCACATGATTGTGAACACATGCTAGTGACAGGGGCCATCATTGAAAAGGTTATGTACATTGACTTTAATTATTTCTTTTAATAAACTATGCTCTCATTTCTGTGATGAATGATATCTGTGAACTTGATTATATATATTTAAATTTGACTGCTGATATCTATACTAGGATAAACTGAATGATTGTTGTGAAGTGATGTAATGTTAATGCTCTTTTGATTATATTCATATTTGATTGTTGATTTAATAAATTTATTGTTAAATTTATTGACCTTACACATATTGACAAATATTGATAACCATATGTTAGAGAGCTAGTTGGTGGATGGGGGCTCACTAAATACAGATTAAAGATGAATTTATCTTCTCCTCCTCCTTTACACCTATGGAAGTATATTGTGGCAGTAGATGTTCGTCTTTAATGTTGTGGAAGAGAGAATACATTTACAGCACCCGCATATCCACCAAGAGAGATAGACGAGTGGTTTCTCCTGGAGAATTATTAATAACATAGATTAATATTCTCATCACCTGTCATTAGTTATGGATTATTAATAATAATAATCATAACCAATAACTAGGGTGACTTTGTTCACAAGTTCATTACTTGCACACTCCTTGTGGATGAAAAGAAGTTACAAAGTCCATCAATGCTCCAAGATCTTGCACACTTTTCTCTTTATCCTGAACGGGTTGGGGCAATGCTTTCAGGCAGTATTCAGACCAGTATATCCTGCTGAGACTGCAGATTTTGTGGCTTTCAATCCTGACTTGCTGTCCTTAGGATTGATGAGCCTGACAAAGACTGCCATAACATTGAGCGGTAGTTTGGGAAATGAAATAAAAATTGCAGCCATTTGGTTGGGTGAGTCACTAGAAGAGTACAATTCTTCCAGTAACTTGGCTGTTAACAACTTTAGACTGGCAGAGTTTACACAATGTCTGCATTAGGCTGATGATATAGTTTCTGACTTATAATGGTGGGTAACTAATGACAGACAATAGGCTCCCTTAGCAGCTTATATGTCCTGTCAAGGATTGGAGGAGGGTCTTTTGATACTGTACCAATATTTTCCAAACTATTATTGTAAGTTATCACTAGTATGTACATTGGTGAAGTTTACTTTTTGTTGAAAAAGAGGGGAGACCAGAGTGGTCTGAGTGGAGCTTGGGGAATGTGTATGTGTGTCAGTTCATATTTAATGAAAATATCTTTCAAATAAATCTATACTTGAATTAAGGAGATAGCATTTATCTTTAAAATATACACACATAAAGGTACATTTTATCTACCCTGAGTCATCAAACAAGAGTCAGAGGCATAAAAGAAGACAACAGAAAATACAGATCTGCCCAAGTTTATTTCATACTGAAGTATATTTCAGACAAAAAAGAATAAAACAGGTAAAATTCAATCATTTATGCCCACGAATTAGTGTGGAGACTTGCAGACCAGTTGAATTTTATTTTACCAGTTAAAGGGCACTTGATTAATTTCCTCCTCTTCAGCAGTCTCCCCATTATATTTAATCTTTCTTCTCACAGTCAATGATTACCTTGACTCCTGTGCCTGACTTGGCAGTTTCAAACGCCTTCAGTGTTTCTTCAAGTTTGAAGTAGTGTGTGATCATTGGCTTGATGTCGATGGCACCAGATGTCAACAAGGACACAGCAGTAGGCCATCTAGACATATAAATAAGTGTTCTGTTGGCGATGGACATTGCTATAAAATATTTTACATGTAGAACAGAAAGATATGGAAATATTTCAGTGTGCACATTGTTAGAGATGAAATAATTATGGTGTACATTGTTGGTGATAGGCATTAATATAAAATGTTAATTAGAATGTGTGTATCCATGGACTGTCAAAGCATTCAAACTGTTCACAGAAATTTGTCAGTGAATATTTCAAACACACTTTCAAGTATAGCTCAAGTAAGCCATCTTTTGTTTCTTTCTAACAGTAGTGCGCTTCTGTATCATATGGTCAGTTGTAATAAATTATAATTAATTAAGGAAGATCGAAAAGTACAAGTTTATCCTGTCAATTCTATATAATCATTTCCATTTCCGGAAAGTGAACCAACTCAGAAACTATGCATTGTGTACCTAGATTTTTGTGTGCTGTTTCTTTGTGTATTTTATTCTAAGCAAGTCATTTTCATATACATGAAATATTACTGTTTGCTGATATTTTAAAAAATTCATTTCAGTACCCTCTAAACATTTGAACCTATTCGATCTTTTCTTGAACCACAACTGACCAGCTCGATGTCACTTAAAAGTTGCATGGTCATTGTGTGTTGACTTGAAAGACATTCTTGCTCCTTAAGTTGAACTATTGAAAGAGACTGACACTTGCTGAGCAGGACAACTTTATAACAGTTAATGAACTTTCTCGGACGATATACAAAATAGATGCATTAAACTAACAATCCTTACTTTTAACCCTTTAATGATTATGTGAAATCTAGATTGAGTACACACTTTCTGGATGACTCTATACAAGAATTTGTCCTGTCGTGCAAAAATGAGTCCAGAACTACAGACACGCTTCAAAGACACACACATGCGCACAGAATGTAGATTGACGTATTTATGTATCTAAAGAAGATTTACGTATTCAGGTATCTAAAGGAGACTGATGAATTCTTGTATCCAAAGGATATTTACCTATTCATGTGTCTAAAGAAGACTTATATATTCATGTATTTAAAGGAGACTGATGTATTCGTGTATCTAAGGAGACTTCTGTGCTCATGTATCTAAAGGAGACTTACGTATTCATGTATCTAAAGGAGACTGACGTATTCATGTATCTAAAGGAGACTTACGTATTCATGTATCTAAAGGAGACTTACGTATTCATGTATCTAAAGGAGACTGACGAATTCATGTATCTAAAGGAGACTTACGTATTCATGTATTAAGGAGACTTACGTATTCATGTATCTAAAGGAGACTTACGTATTCATGTATCTAAAGGAGCCTCGAATGTCGATTTCTCGGGCAATGGCTTGAACGATCGGAATCTCCACGTTGTTTGGTCCGTGGCCAACTATTGCAAAGGCGCTGCCGGGTTTTAGTGCCTACAGCATAGAAAGGACATCATTATCTTCTGGGTTTAAGCTCTACAACATGAAAAGGACATTATCTTCTGGGTTTAAGCTCTACAACATGAAAAGGACATCATTATCTTCTGGGTT
Source organism: Sinotaia quadrata (assembly GCA_028829895.1). Taxonomy (NCBI): domain Eukaryota; kingdom Metazoa; phylum Mollusca; class Gastropoda; order Architaenioglossa; family Viviparidae; genus Sinotaia; species Sinotaia quadrata. Next base: position 41,020,694 of record CM054181.1, on the reverse strand, counting down.
TAAGCTCTACAACATGAAAAGGACGTCCTTATCTACTTGGGTTTTAGTAGTCTACAACATGAAAAGGACGTCATTATCTTCTGGGTTTAGCGTCTACAACATGAAAAGGACATCATTATCTACTTGGGTTTAATCGTCTACAACATGAAAAGGACATCATTATCTATTTGGGTTTTAGAGTCTACAACATGGAAAGGACGTCATTATCTACTTGGGTTTTAGTAGTCTACAACATGGAAAGGACGTCATTATCTACATGGGTTTAAGCGTCTACAACATGGAAAGGACGTCATTATCTACATGGGTTTAAGCGTCTACAACATGGAAAGGACGTCATTATCTACTTGGGTATTAGTAGTGTACAACATGGAAAGGACGTCATTATCTACTTGGGTTTTAGTAGTCTACAACATGAAAAGGACGTCATTATCTACTTGGGTTTAAGTGTCTACAACATGGAAAGGACGTCATTATCTACTTGGGTTTAAGCGTCTACAACATGGAAAGGACGTCATTATCTATTTGGGTTTTAGAGTTTCTCATGTGTCGGGGTTTAGTGTCTACAGTAGTGCGTCTGAAACTCGGACGCACAGCTTTACCCACCTTCCTATAGCTTCAGTCCAATGGCCTTGAGATATTTTAGTACTCCCTTTCGCATCGTTAAAAAAAATTGCTAAAGCAGGCCCTGCTCCCTACTACACTTTTTGTTATTCGATATATTTATAAATTATAAAATATCGTGTTGTTTGTTACTTCTAAATGAAAGTTTAGTTGATTATTTTTGGGAGCCTTGCAATTTATCACTGAAAGTCGGGGAGTCTCGGATTAAAGTTAAGTGCGAAGCACGACACAAACATATTCTCCTTTCTGGTTTTAATACTTACACCATAAAACATATTTAATCGATCGTGATTTAATTTTGTTGAATAGAGTACGGAGAAAACTTCACCCGCAGCCGGGCTTTAGTACTTGTCCACAATATCGTCAGCAGCCTGGGTTTAATGCCTGTCTAGAGCGTGAAAGAAGCGTCAACAACTGGGTTTAATGCCTGTCTAGAGCGTGAAAGAAGCGTCAACAACTGGGTTTTAGAGCCTGTCTCTAGCCTGAAAAGACGTCACTACAGTGTGAAAGAAATGTCAACAACTGTCTCTAGCCTGAAAAGGGCGTCATCTACAGCCTGTAAAGAAAATCACCAACAGCTAGGTTTCAGTATTTGACTACAATCAACAGCCGGGTTTCATTGTCTGTCTCCAACCTGATAAATACATCACCAAACATCCGGGTTTCAGTATCTGGCTACAGCTTGAACACATAGTCCACGCTGGGGTTTTGTGTATGTAACAAAAAGCAACTAATTATAAAACCAGCTGTTGCGGCCAGCAATTCAATTTCATTTAAATAATTGGCGCACAAAATAAATGAAGACGATTTTAACTTTCCAATATCATTTGTATCATGTGACGTCCAGAACAACCATGCAGCCTCTTACGTCGTCAGATCCAATCACGTGACCGGTCTGGTAATGAGACTGACTTTTAAAACACCAAGAGATCAACGATAAACTTAAAATCTACTAAGTGTACTTTGACAAAGAGGACATAGACAATGCGTATCAACCGACTTATGAAACAAAAATGACCTGATTGGTAAAAAATCTAGTAACCAAAACACTCCCGAATAATTTTATTCATTGCTTCCATTTTTTTTTTTTTTGGGGGGGGGGGAGGTGCGGAGAGGAGGAGACATTGAACTTACAAGAGAATGTCAACAATGAACAGATGCAAAGAACTGTGCAGACTTCTAATGAATGAACAGAATTTATTTATGCACAGCCATTAAATAGAAGTTCTTTACAGACAGACATGAGGCAGAATATCTTTATACACACATTATAACATTATAAATTCTTTAGTTATACAGTTCTTTAAACCCAGTCATTAAACAGAAATTCATACAACGGATACTTTTTTAAACAATAGATAAGTTACTTACAATCATTATACATAAAGTTTTGAATTATATATGAAAGTCTATAAACAGTGATTGTACGGAAGATAGCTATATATATATATATATATAAAATAATAATATATCCAACTGACCAAAATAGCCATTTGGACAGAGAGCTGGGCACCACTAGCTTCCACAGCGCAGTCCGGACGTGCACCCAAAAGTTCCTGAACTTGTTTGGCCACGACTTCCGGATCTTTCGATTCCACCTTCAAGGTCTTAGTAGCCCCCATCTTTTTAGCGAAATGCAGGCGCTTTTCGTCGATATCTAGCAGGAGTAAACACATAACGCGCGCGCACACATACAGTTTCTAATGAAAAAAAGACTGCAGGATGAATTAATTGCAATATTTTGGGGGGATATAGTTATATTAATAAATAATAGTTATAGATTATTCTCATAATTTTTCATAAACATCTTTCAAACAATGTCTAGTAGCTTCAGTTGAAAAAACACACACGTTTTCTTCCAAACAAACAACAGTTGTAATGTGTATTACCAAAAGCGTTAATTGCTCGTATCATACATTTTTAAAAAATCAGTTTTAACCAAAATAATTCAGCCGTGCCAACAAATAGCTGTATAAATCTCTAAAAACGATACATTTTTTAATTATCTTCATCTGTGATTTATGAAAATAAAAATATGAAAACTTCATAATCACTCACCCGTGACTAAAATTTCCGAGGCACCCATTGCTTTGGCTGACACCACGGTACTCAGTCCAATAGGGCCTATTAATAGAATTACCGACTGACATCAGAAGTTTTAAAATTAGTTGTCTAAATTCTTGTCGTTAGATATTATTAAAAAGTTATTAACACAGTTGTTCGATGTTATTCAAGTGTTCTGCACACTATTATATTAACTGAACAGTTATTGAAATGGTTGTTTAGTTTGTACTTAAATATTTTATCCACATTTCTGTCAAGTTACTTCCCTGAATGTTATCCACACTATTCAGTATTATTAAATCTAATTTTCTAAAGCTATCGACACACTCATAGTTAGACTGGTATTAATTTTAAAAAATAATATATTTTTTTACTGTTATGCTACCGCATTCTATACTACTTTTTCTACTACTGCTAAGAGCAACAAATACTACTACTACTACATGTACTTCTATCCTTACAACATTAACTCTATTATTTCTTATTTATGTACTGCGATAATTGCTGCTGCTACTACTACTACTACTACTACGCTAAAACAATACTATTACCATTTTACTACCATTTCTCCTAATAATATTACAAGAAATATTAAATTACTGTCGCTACTTCTTGTACTATTAGGCCTATGTTACAATAGCTACAGGTATGGTTTAGAATAGATTGTATCCCAGTGATGACCGACCTGGACACAGTTAATTATGATGGCTGCTACTGATTGGCATCAATGCGTGTATACTCTTGTTAACAGATCTACCCCATCATGCAAATCAGCATCAATACATGTACTTTTGTTGACACAGATCTATCTCATTATGCAAAATTAACATTAATGCATGTACTCTTTATCACAGATCTACCCCATTATGCAAATCAGCTTCAATGCATGTACTGTTGTTGACACAGATCTATCTCATTATGCACACCAGCATTAACGCATGTACTCTTAATAAGAGATCTATCCCTCAGGGAAACCAACATTAACATATGTACTCTTATGACAGGCCCTCAGGGAAACCAGCATTAACTTATGTACTCTTATGACAAGCCCTCAGGGAAACCAGCATTAACGTATGTACTCTTATGACAGAGGCCTATCGCATCTTGCAAATCAGCCTAACAACAGCGAGAACATACCAGAACCGCATACAAGCACTCTCTTGCCCAGACCCACGTTGGCACGTCTGCAAGCGTGTAATCCCACAGACAGCGGCTCAATGAGTGCACCCTCTTCGAAGCTGACATTGTCTGGAAGTCTGGCAAAACAGGAAACGAGGAAATTATATCTTTAAGACCACCAGGTCAGGTTACGCTTTGCTTCAGCCGAAATGGTACTTCTGGGGTTTGTTTGGTTGGCATTCCATTTCCTTCCTGCGTAGAGAAGATTTAAATGTGTGTGCACGTGTGTGAGTGGTTGTGTGTTTGTTTGCATGTTTTGTGTATTATGATTTTATGTGTTGTTTGTTTGTTGTGTATGTTATTTGTTTGTGTTGTGTGTGTATTTTTGTGTGCTGTGTATGTCGTTTTTGTGTGTGTGTTTGAGAGGTAGTTTGTACGTGTTTGCGTTTGTGATCATACTATGCCTCATATTCTCCCTCTCCTTATATCAAGTTTATTACTGTTTTGATCGCTAAGAGAGAAAAAAATAGATAAATTTGTTAATTGTCCCTCACACTTTATTTTGAACTACTTTAATTTTCTTTTGATTACATTTTTTTTTAATTGCACGACTCAACAAATTTATAATGCTGCATTAATTAGAGGATTAGATGACACAACTGTTGTAATTCTCGTCACTCTTAGCCTAAAGCCTAAATGTCCCACTCTTAGCCTAAGGTCTAAATGTCCCACTCTTAGCCTAAGGTCTAAATGTCCCACTTAGCCTAAGATCTAAATGTCCCACTCTTAGCCTAAGGTCTAAATGTCCCACTCTAAGCTTAAGATCTAGATGCCGTCGCCTCTAAGCCTAAGATCTAGATGCCTTCCCCCTAAGCCTAAGATCTAAATGCCTTCCCCCTAAGCCTAAGATCTAGATGCCTTCCCCATAAGTCTAAGATCTAAATGCCTTCCCCATAAGCCTAAGATCTAGATGCCTTCCCCATAAGTCTAAGATCTAGATGCCTTCCCCATAAGCCTAAGATCTAGATGCCTTCCCCATAAGCCTAAGATCTAGATGCCTTCCCATCTGTTCTAGATGCCTTCCCCATAAGCCTAAGATCTAGATGCCTTCCCCCTAAGCCTAAGATCTAAATGCCTTCCCCATAAGTCTAAGATCTAGATGCATTCCCCCCCCCTAAGCCTAAGATCTAGATACCTTCCCCATAAGTCTATGATCTAGATGCCTTCCCCATAAGTCTAAGATCTAGATGCCTTCCCCATAAGCCTAAGATCTAGATGCCATTCCCATAAGATCTAGATGCCTTCCCCATAAGGCTAAGATCTAGATGCCTTCCCCATACGTCTGTTCTAGATGCCTTCCCCATAAGCCTAAGATCTAGATGCCTTCCCCATAAGCCTAAGATCTAGATGCCTTCCCCATAAGCCTAAGGTCTAGATGCTTTCCCCTCTAAGGTCTAGATCCCCCTTCTAAGCATAAGGTCTAATGCTGCAGTAAATTAACTAGGATGACACAAATTTTGTACTGTCCATCCTTTCAATACCGATCATTGCACAAAGTTCAGTAATTATCTACTATTACAACTTTTGTAATATATTCACTCCTAACTTATGACGTATTAATTAGGCAATCGAAGAAGACAAATTTCTATATGACTACACTATAAAAATAATTCTACATTAATTATCTAAGAAAAAACAGCTTTGTAATAACCGCCACACCAAATCTAATACTACACTAATTATATAAGATGAACAACTTTCGAAATGCCTACAACATAAATATAATTCTGCATGAATTATCTAAGATGACAATTTTTGTGATATCTGCCATGCCAAATATAATACTGCATGAATTATCTAAGATGACAATGTTTGTGATGTCTGCCATGCCGAATATAATACTGCATGAATTATCTAAGATGACAATGTTTGTCATGTATGCCATGCCGTATATAATACTGCATGAATTATCTAAGATGACAATGTTTGTCATGTCTGCCATGCCGAATATAATACTGCATGAATTATCTAAGATGACAATGTTTGTCATGTCTGCCATGCCGAATATAATACTGCATGAATTATCTAAGATGACAATGTTTGTCATGTATGCCATGCCGTATATAATACTGTATTAATTATCTAAGAAAGCTTTGGTAACGCTCGAGAAACCTAACTTAACTCTGTAAAGTGAGGTTACTTGTAACAGAAGTCCGCAGCATGCACGTGATAACGAGCGAGGGCGCCACTGTCAGGGGGTGTGGCCAGAAAGAAGACATCCGGACACAGGTTGTATCGGCCAAGTTTGCACAGTTCACACCGACGACAAGGCACTCCTGGCTCAATGGCAACGCGGTCGCCTAGCGACAAGTAAACAACTCATCCAGATTTCCATATGTGGTAAAGACGACTAATGTGACATGATATGACATAATGCATGCTTAAGAGGTTTCACTGAAAAGATAGCTGGTCAGAAAAGAAAGATGATAAACTATTTTGTAATGTGTATACACAATTACTATTTCATTAAGATATTTCGGTTTTGAATACTTTGGCATGAAACCCATCTACTTATACTTTCCATGGAATCCAAACCACTCGTTCATCTATACTTTCAGAGTGATCTAAACAATAGTGTATTTATATTATCCGTGTAATCCAATCATGTACCTATATAACCCAATCATTGTTTATCAGCATTCATCATGTAATACTGTCTCTGTTGATCCATAATCATTAATTTATTTCTACAATACAATTATTTGAAAACAATTATCCATCCGATCCAAGCAATTAAATTAAGTCATCTAACCAGAATGTCCACGTGACAAGATAAATCATTTATCCATGCCATGTATATAATGCATTCATGTATCCATACTTTACGATAGACGATTCGATCAATTATAATTATTATTTATTCATTTTGATTTGTCATTTCTTTATTTTTATGAATCGCCATCTCATCGTCACGGTCAAGATGTTAGACGTCGTCAGTCAAACTTTGGATGGACTTCAGTCAACCGCCATGCTTTGTAAGATACGTCCTTATCAACCATCAGACTTTGTATTTTGTCATTAGTCAACCGCCAGGCTTTGTACTATTTCCTTAGCCAACCGTTATGTCATTAGTCAACCGTCAAACTTTGTATTATGTCATTAGTCAGCCGCCAGGCTTTGTACTGTGTCCTTAGCCAACCGTCAAACTTTGTATTGTGTCCTTAGCCAACCGTCAAACTTTGTATTATGTCCTTAGTCAACCCTCAGGTTTTGTACTGAAATATGTCCTTAGTGATCGTCAGGTTTAGTGCTGTGAAACGTCCTTTGTCAACCATTAATTTAGATGTCCTTAGTGAACCGTAAGGCATTGAACTGAAAAATGTGTGAGTTAGGCGGTGTGCTGAGATTTATCCCTATTGAAGAACTAGTCCTAGTACTGAGATCAGTCCTTGTGAAACACTAGTCTTAGTATTGAGATCTGTCCTTAATGAATCACTAGCTTTCGTACTGAGATCTGTTCTTAGTGAAGCACTAGTCTTAGTACTGAGATGTCCTTGTGAAGCCCTAGTCTTAGTACTGAGACCTGTCATTGTGAACCCCTAGTCTTAGTACTGAGATCTGTCCTTGTGAACTCCTGGTCTTAGTACTGAGAGCTGTCATTGCGAACCCCTAGTCTTAGTACTGAGTTCTGTCATTGTGAACCCCTAATCTTAGTACCAAGATTTGTCCTTGTGAACCCCTAGTCTTAGTACTGAGATCTGCCCTTAGTAATGATATCTGTCCTTGTGAACCCCTAGTCTTAGTACTGAGATCTGTCCTTGGTGAAACACTAAGTTTAGTAACTGAGATCTGTCAGAGATTTTGTGAAATGACATCCCACGGTAGCATTTGCTTTTCAAGAATTTGTTTACACTTCTGTTTTCTTTTGATTTTATTTTCCTTGACAGCAGCCCTGAAACTTGTCTACTTTTATCTCGAGCTTATTTTCAACACATGCATTGACAACGTTCCATCAGCAAAGTATAGACATACGGGTGAACGCTCCTTTGCTTGCCAGGGTTCATTCACCTAGAATACACTGCCTTCAGAACGCATGACCATGACCACTTTCATGAGTGCTTGCAAGAAATTATTTGTAGGAACAGAGCTGTCTCTTTTGTGCAATTGTTTTGGGTTGCACATTCTAATTGTACATTCATAAATTCGTTTTTATTTGTGTTTCTCTTTATTAGATTTTATTTGTCTTTTACTAGTTGTTATTTGCACATCCATTTTAATCATGTAAATACAGTTATTTGTTACATATTGTCATTTAATCATATAAATACAGTTATTAGTTACATATTGTCAGTTTACATTTGGATTAATTTTCCTTATATTACTCATTTAGTTTTCTCTATATGGTTGTTAAGTTTGAATACTAAGATTTTTGCATTTTATATGTGATGATTGTAAAAGCTTTAAGCAAGTGCTTTATCAAGTTTTCAATACTAATGTAATCCAGTAATTTATTTGTTCATACAATTTAAATGATTCAACCATTCTTTATTCATAATATCCATGTAATCTATATCTATATAAATATTCCTTCCTTTTCCTGGCATTATGATCTAACCTTTATTTGCCGGTGTTGCAATTAGGTCTAGAATGTGTATTCTAACTAGAAAAGATTTTAAGAAAAACATTAGAAAGGAAAGGGAATACAAAAAAATTTAAATAGCAAGATTAGATACAAAGGGAGACGAACCAACTTGAAGGTTAGTCACCCCTTCCCCAATCTTCGCAACGACGCCGCTGCATTCGTGTCCTAGCAACAAGGGTTCCTTGACGACGAAATTACCAATAGCACCTTCATATAGGTACTTGACGTCAGATCCGCAGATGCCAATTTTACGCATGCTCAGAAGAACCTCTGATGAGAAAATCACAAACATACACACACACACGCACACACATACGCACGCACGCACGCACGCACGCACACAAGATTCTAAACTTTTACTAAAACAACACAAAGCTTTTAAGTTCAGCACGTCTCTGAAACGAAATTGAGAGCCAAATAGCGACTCTGATTATATTTCTTCGTTGTCTCTTTTATGTCTGCCCATTATATTTGTATCCCGTAAAATCTCCAGAAAGAAATTTAAAAAAACGAACAAGACACTTATAAACAAACAAGAAGCAATATATATATATACAGTTGTAATACAAGTCCGTTCTCCTATGTCCTTTCCATTAGACACGAGCAAACAAACGCCACAAGAGCAGAGAACTCTTGCATGTATCGGGCAAACGTCAGAGAGAATCAAGCAAGACATTCCTCCATTATCATTCCATTATAATTCTTCTTAATCATATTAATGACCACAATCTGCCATCACAAGTTTCGGAATGTATATAGATGAATAACCCAGGAAATCTTATACTCTTACACCTTAAAACTTTAAAACGATAAATAAAACTCCTGTTTGACTTTAAATTTAATTAATATAATAAACATTTAAAAGCAATTTAATACCTCATAAAACTTGATTTTCAATCTTTTCAAAACCCTTAAAACTAGAGAAGCTTTGAAATAAAATATATTTAATGGAAGATGGTCTTGTAATTGTAATGAAAAGCCATGAAGCATTTAAGTTTTGACAACAGCAAAAAAATAAAATAAAGATCCAACAATAATGTTTTACTGTAAAAGCTTTAAGTTATAACGAGTCTTTATAATATGTTTACAGGTTAAAAAAATTGTAAAGGTCTAATAGTTCACTATTTAAGTGTTAAATTTTTACTTCAACGTTCTGCACAAGTATTTTATTTTTAAATATAGAACTAACTTACCACCTGATCCTGGCTCCGGAATCGGTCTCTCTACCTACAAAAGATAGAAATCAGACTTCATATTGCAGAACAATCTTAATACACCTCTGATTAAGGTGGAACTAAGTATTGTCCAATCACTGACCTCTGATTAAGATGAAGCTAAGTATTGTCCAGTCACTGACCTCTGATTAAGATGGAGCTAAGTATTGTCCAGTCACTTACCTTTGATTAAGGTGGAGCTAAGTATTGTCCAGTCACTTACCTCTGATTAAGGTGGAGCTAAGTATTGTCCAGTCACTTACCTCTGATTAAGGTGGAGCTAAGTATTGTCCAGTCAGTGACTAAAAGAGACTAAGATCACCTGGACAGTTTAACAAATGTGTAGCAAAGAAACTTACTTTTAACACTTTAATAGAGGTTGTGGTTACAAGACGCATGTCTCCATTCTAATCTAACTTCAAGATGCACATCTGACTTCTTTACTTACAAGACACATGTCTCCATTCTAAGCTAAATTCAAGATGCACATCTGACTTCTTTACTTACAAGACACATGTCTCCATTCTAATCTAACTTCAAGATGCACATCTGACTTCTTTACTTACAAGACGCATGTCCCCCTTTGTGAAGAGCACTGCCGATAGATTTGTGTCACTCATGATGAAGTGGAGGATGGCTGTACGTGTGACCTGTAAGGTAATATAATACACATTGAAGTTTACAATAAATAGTCGATCATTTTAATGATACATTCACATTTACGTAATTTTGTGTATTTTTTATATAGTGCTACAAAAGTCTTTATTGCTGTAATAAAATCCGTTACGCTATATATTCTGATGGAAATATTTGAAACTGTAATGTGTTGTGCATCATTGTCTGTAACCATAAAATACATTTAAGGCCGCAGTGTGTTTTGCGCTAGTCTGTCAAATTATGAACTGACAAAAACACGTTTAAGGCTGTAATGTATTCTTTACTTTTTAATTGTATATAATGCCATTAAAATAGTCAGGTGTTATAAACTGTGCTATATGTTGATACACAAACTTTTTTTTTATTGTAACATATTGCATGCAAAACATTCAGTTAAAAATATGTGCCATTCATTTGCATTATTAATAATGTTATTCTGGTGATCTTTCAATACTTTTTTAGACCTGTGATTAATACAACTTCGTGCTTAAACTATTTCCTTGATTTTTTTCATTGTCCGTAAACAATCATCTGTTGATGTCGACTTATTTACCATGGGAACACATTAGTCACGTCATAAGATGTTGATGTTGAATTGACCACGGGAACACATTAGTCACCTTACAAGATTTTGATGTGAATTTATTTACCATGGGAACACATTAGTCACGTTACAAGATTTTGATGTGAATTTATTTACCATGGGAACACATTAGTCACGTCACAAGATTTTGATGTGAATTTATTTACCATGGGAACACATCTCTTGCATCATAAGATGCTCCGTGATAAAGATTATTTTAATGAGTTGACACCAGTACACTACCTCGCCAGGGGTAATGTCATGGCTAGTTTGAAGATGAGTAAGAAAACGTAATCAACTGGACAATAGGACATCGAAAAGCGAACGGTTATAAGTAGTAACCTCATTGCACCCTCATCCCACACTCATCAGGCATTACACGACAAACTCAGTCACTAGTTTAGACTTTAGAGCCTAGAAGGATTATTCTGACGTCATAGGTTCTAGATTGCACTGATGGTAACATATTTTAGAAGGGTTACACTGACGTAGCAGATTCAGGGATTACATTAGACATAATAGATTCTAAAAGGATCATAGAATGAGTTGTGTTGAAGTATTAGATCTCGAAAGATTAAAGTGAGGAAATAAAACCTTGAAGGACGTACTGACGTTACAGATCCTAAAAAGATTATAGTGCCTGCTGAAGTTACTGATCCAAGGATTATATTGGCGCAACAGAATCTAGAAGGATTACGCAGAGGCACTGATCCCAGATATACCAAAGTAAAATGGTTGGTTATAATGAACCAGTAATGATTATGATAAATCAATATGTCCTGAAGGATTATGGGGACAAATGAACTATTAAATCATAGAAGGACTAAATTGGCATAACAGATGTTACAAGGATTGACTAAAATGACATATCTGAGAAGGATTAAAAGGGTCTACCAAATAAACAGATCCAGCAGGATTATACGGGCGTATGCAGGATATAATATTATACATTATTTTAATGAGTCTCACCTTAAAATGTCTCTTTCTCCAGAAAACGAAGTTCTCGGTTTGAGCTCAGGCCGGGCGGGACTGATAGGCAGATTGTTTTGTCTTATCACACAGCACACTAGAACGTGACAGCTCGGAGATGACACTGGGCCTCGAGCGTAGTAGAATGGCAACAACACACAAAAACAACACACAAAAACAACCAATCAAAAACAATTCTACTAGAATAACAACACGTGCGCACCACGTTAGACTAGTTATAATTAGGGCTTATCATTAAAATATATATTTCAGGTGATCAAGCTGTCACTTTAGGCACTCAAAACATCACTTTAATAGAACAGTAATATTTAACCGGGGGGGGGGGAGGGGGCGGAGAGGAGAGGAGAAAGTAGGTTATTACTTTTTGTTGCAGAAGAGAATCGTGCAGAACATGTTGATTGTCTACACATATACAGCATATCGAATAAACTGAAATATCTAGGTCAAGGTCAGGTCAGGGCTTGACATTTATTCTTTTAGTTGATAAGCTCTCCGGTCAAAGATGTGAATTGCGAGATTTTGCTGACGTTTTATAATAGCTCAATATAACTTTGTCCTTTTTCTTTAAAAACTTAATTTCTGCTAGAGTATCTTTTCAAAGATTTGTCTCTGCGTCAATACCCCCTACCCCAAAAAAAAAAAAAAAAAACCAAAAAAAAAACCCAACAACAACAAAAAAACCCTCTTAATTGTCTTTCATCTTTTAGGGGTCTAAAGTAAAATAAACTATTCATTTCGTCTTTTTTAAAGTCTCAAGAAATAGAAATTGCGTCTTTCATTTTCTAGGAGTCTAAAGTAAAATAAAATATTTTTTCTTCTTCTTAGAGTCTCAGATAATACAAATATGTCTTTCTTCTTTTAGGGTCTAAAATAATACAAATTAAAATTAGTTACTTAAACGACATATGCGTCATCAAACACTATATGTCGATTTTTGAAATGAGTGACACAAACCGTGGTTTCAGTTGTGCTTTAAAGTAGTCGATAGAATACCTCCATGGTAAATTCACTGACTTAAAGAAGCACGTGCCAGCAGAATGATAAATTCCTTGGCTTATCGGGAATAAACTAGAATTAGCAGAATATTCAATCTCTGCCTAATTGGGAACACCGCTATTTGATAGACTGGTAAATGATCTGGCCTTTCCTGAAACTTACAATCAAAGAAAGTAAATTATCTCTCCTTGGTGGGAATCATGAAATCAATAGCGGGTAAATTCCCTGGCTTTTGGGGAAACATGCATTAAACAGAATGTAAATTCCCTGGCTTTTGGGAAAACATGCATTAAACAGAATGTAAATTCCCTGGCTCATTGAGAACATTCATTATAATTATAGGTTACGACTTGGGGCTGCATTCACAGGTTACGACCAAGGGCTACTTTCACAGATTACGACAAAGGGCTACTTTCACAGATTACGACCAAGGGCTACTTTCACAGGTTACGACCAAGGGCTACTTTCACAGATTACGACAAAGGGCTACTTTCACGGATTACGACCAAGGGCTACTTTCACAGGTTATGACCTAGGACCATATTCATAGGTTACGACCAAGGACAACATTTACAGGTTACGATCACAGACCACAATCTCGCGACCACGAGTACAATCTACAGCTACGATCTCGGGGTCAGTCAGTACACGCAACGTTACGATGACTTACTTAACGATATGTTGAGTTTGCAAATGGACGCAAGATGTGTGGACATGGAGAGTCAAGGTGAGTCATTGTTGGTGATACTTTCTTTTGTTATATTTACATGGGCAGCATAAAATTCCCCAGACTCACAGCTCACACCTAATGAGTTCCATCAACGTTCCCCCTCTTCCGGATTTTGATCTGCCAAGGATAGTTACCATAAGTGGCAAACCATACTTAGACGGTCTATTCACGATTTTTATCGGAAAAGGTTTTCACCACGAGTAGCATACCAAGCTTAGAAGACGGCCTTTTGTCCCTGATTCTGGTCTGTCAACCTTCAGGATTTTGATCTGCCAAATATCTTACCATGAATGGTACACTTACCGTGTTTGCAAGACGGCCTGTTATACAAGATTTTTATCTGCCAAGAATCTTTATCATGAGAGGCATACCACATACTACACAGGGATCAGTCTATAATCCTATCAACAAAAAAACCCAGTTAGTATAGGAAAGGGTTAAAAATCACTCATAAGATTTTTCAACACGAACTTGTGCCCTTTCCCTACAGACTTGGTAGTCGTTATTTAATAATTGTGTATTTATTACAGTCCATTGAGATCTGTCATCTTTGGTAGTCGTTATTTAATAATTGTGTATTTATTACAGTCCATTGAGATCTGTCATCTTTGGTAGTCGTTATTTAATAATTGTGTATTTATTACAGTCCATTGAGATCTGTCATCTTTGGTAGTCGTTATTTAATAATTGTGTATTTATTACAGTCCATTGAGATCTGTCATCTTTGGTAGTCGTTATTTAATAATTGTGTATTTATTACAGTCCATTGAGATCTGTCATCTTTGGTAGTCGTTATTTAATAATTGTGTATTTATTACAGTCCATTGAGATCTGTCATCTTTGGTAGTCGTTATTTAATAATTGTGTATTTATTACAGTCCATTGAGATCTGTCATCTTTGGTAGTCGTTATTTAATAATTGTGTATTTATTACAGTCCATTGAGATCTGTCATCTTTGGCAGTCGTTATTTAATAATTGTGTATTTATTACAGTCCATTGAGATCTGTCATCTTTGGTAGTCGTTATTTAATAATTGTGTATTTATTATAGTCCATTGAGATCTGTCATCTTTGGTAGTCGTTATTTAATAATTGTGTATTTATTACAGTCCATTGAGATCTGTCATCTTTGGTAGTCGTTATTTAATAATTGTGTATTTATTACAGTCCATTGAGATCTGTCATCTTTGGCAGTCGTTATTTAATAATTGTGTATTTATTACAGTCCATTGAGATCTGTCATCTTTGGCAGTCGTTATTTATTAATTGTGTATTTATTATAGTCCATTGAGATCTGTCATCTTTGGTAGTCGTTATTTAATAATTGTGTATTTATTATAGTCCATTGAGATCTGTCATCTTTGGTAGTCGTTATTTAATAATTGTGTATTTATTACAGTCCATTGAGATCTGTCATCTTTGGTAGTCGTTATTTAATAATTGTGTATTTATTACAGTCCATTGAGATCTGTCATCTTGTATTAAATGCTGTGAATTTGAATATAACCTCAGACAGGGTGTGTTGTCTTTGTAATCAATGGGCAGACAATCTACAGGAGGAAACTGTTCATGGTTAAGGTAAATTTAAGACAAAAGTACTGTCAAGGTAAACACTTCAATTTAAACTCGCCTTCAACTGTTAGTTTTGTTTTATAATATGAACGATGGATATGTAATTTATGAGGTTCGTATTTTTAAAAAATTCACACACACACACACACACACACACACTCACACACACACACACACACACAAACACACACACACACATATATATACACACACACTCACGCATACATGAACACACCGGAAAATAAAATATAACAAAGACCTATCTATTATCAATATTAAAATTAACATTTTTAAATCACTATTGATGTTAGCATGATATTACAAAATATTAACGGTAGATATAAAATGACGACATGTTTGAGTTTCCAAGCTACTGCTTGGAAGATAATTCACCAACTTGCAGTCAACATGTCCTGTATAACGGGATGGGGTCGCAGGCCCTATTATCCTATCAAGACAGTCTTTTGCAGTCGAGAACCCGGGGAACGTTGATGGAACTCATGAGGTGTGAGCTGTGAGTTTGGGGAATTTTATGCTAATTGTTCTGACAAGATGTCCTCTTATCTCCTCCTCATGCGCTTCTTGTGACAAGTTTATGTTTGCCATTATATCTGACAAGTGTATATCCTCCATTCTTTTGACAACTTTGTGTCTGCCATTATACCTGACAAGAGCATATCCTCCATTCTTTTGACAACTTTATGTCTGCCAATATATCTGACAAGTGTATGTCCTTCATTCTTTTGACAACTTTATGTCTGCCAATATATCTGACAAAAAGTGTATGTCCTTCATTCTTTTGATAAGTTTGACGATGAATACACTTTTTATGTGGAACGATTACTACTTTTGATATACTGATTGGTACCAATCTAAGCAATCATACGAACATACAGACACATACATACATACATACACATACACACATACATAGACACACAGAGACAGACATATACACAGACACACAAATATACACACAGGTATATATTGGCATGTGTCAATGTACTTTCATAGAAAACAAATGGTCAAAACACACACGCGCATACACAAACACACACACAGATGCATATGCGCAAATGTCTGTATACTTTCATACAAAACAAATGGTCAACACACACACACACACACACACACACACACACACACACACACACACACACACACACACACACACACATACACACAAATACACACACAGGTATATATGCGCCTATGTGTCTATGTACTTTCATGCAGAACAAATGGTCAACACACAAACACACATGGAACAGAAATTTGTTCCACTTACTTTGTGTCTTCCACCACCATTACCATCACCCAGGGCCATCCTCCCCCTCCCCAACACTTCCACAAATGTCAACGCAAGATAAAGACTTATTTGTTTATTTTCCGCCCTTTTATCATCTTTTATACCTAACACGTGAAGAAAAGCAGTATTGACGCTAAAGTACACTACAAAAATGTAATATTTCTTATAGTCTAGTTTTACTTAGCAGGGTCAGCTTGACCTTTGTGCACGGTAACAATAAAGAGTCTATTGGACATTTAAAAAAAAAAACTTTTCTTACACGAATGTAATCGACTCTCCTACCAGGAATATAGCAAACTCTGTTACCACGAATGCAACAAATTCCGCTACTAGGAATGAATGCACGCTTGCTGTAGTTAAAAAAATTTACTATGTATGTTTTGCCTTACTGTATGTAATGTGATTGTTATTGTGCATGTCAGCTTACTGTTATTAAACTCTCTTAAAGTTACTAACAAGACACTTTGTGCTAAGTGTTATAAGAAGGTTACTAACATAGAAAGTTTTGCTATTTTACGTGAAAATTACTATGTGTGCACTGTATGTTACACTAAAGTTACAATTTTACATCAAAATTATTGTGTTGCACTTTTATGTTACATGAAGGTTGCTATTCTATATTAAAATTTTTATGTGTTGCACTTTATGTAGCATGAAGGTTGCTATTCTATATTAAAATTACTTTATGTCTTGCACTTTATGTAACATGAAGATTGCTATTTTGATGTGCGTTTCATAAAACATTGCATGAAGGTCACAAAGCAGGATTTCAGTATAAAAGGTTCAGATTATGCTCTACGTATAAAAAGTATAAAGTGCCTGAAATTTTAATTTCCATTGTAAAAGTCAGACCAAGTTCTTTCCTCCATCCCCGTTGGCTAGTTCCACCAATTTTAACTGAAATGACGTAGACATAATATATGTATTAATTCTACACATCTTTGGCTAGCAATATTATTATAACTGAAATGAAGTAGGTGGCAATCTTTAGGCGAGGTCACAACAGATAAATACTGACTTACGTCACTTCCGGTAGCCATGCTTTAGTTTCTGCCTGATTTTGTATCGTGATTTAGCAAGAGACAGACTAGATTTCGTGCAGCTGGGATTGGCATCTTGCCCGTGATGCACTCATTACACCGAGCAGAAACACTAAAATAAAAATTCGATAACAAACTATTAGCTTGCCTACTTGGATTTCCCTCGGCTCTACTCCTCTCCCACTCAAGCATGCTATTACTCAGACCTTGCAATCTGACAGTAACATGCCTAGGTAGTGAAGATCCCTCTCGAGCAGGATTTTCTAGCTTGTATTCCGCGTCAGGATCCGTATTCTGTGTAGGATCAGTTCTTAGCTACAGAATCATATCTCCGCTAGAACCAATTTTCAATTAAGATCCATGTTACTTAACCCTGTCATTTACAACCTCTGTCTGCTACGATCACCTGCCTGCTAAGATGGGTTGTTAGCTAAGATTATCTCTCTACGTAGAATTCCCCGTGAAAGATCCTGTAGTGTTGGATTTTGTTAATCTAGGATGTAAGTCAGGACCCTTTGGTGCTACTAGCCGATTCCCTTTCAGCTTGAAGGTATGGGAGACTTAATTTTTTGCCAGTTATCACCAACTGCTAGTAAAGAAGTACTGGTTGCTAGGCTCCCTCTTAACTTACGTCTACTCTCCTGCTAATTCCCGCAGCAGCTGTTCTACGACCAGCCAAGATCCGTTAATGTCTTAGTTTACATCCATCAGCTAGATCTAAGTTTACATCCATCAGCTAGATCTAAGAGAAAGACAGAAAGGGGATGGGGGGAGACGGAATGGTGAGCTCAAGGTTCACATAGAGACAGAATGGATGATGGAATGCGAGAGAATAAAAGAGAAAAATTCTGAACGAGCAGCAGAAAAAAGACAATGAGTGTGTGTGTGTGTGTGGGGGGGGGGGGAATGAATGTACTGGTGCAGAAGATAGTTACTCTTGTTAAGAAGAAAAACAAAGACAGTCCTCTAATCGTTTGTTAATTTTTCATGATCTCACGTGTGTTTACTCACTAAATGGCGACTGAAAAAGATTCGTACATCGATCTGTAACATGTGTAATAAGTCAATGCCATAGTAATGTTAATGTTCAGTGAGTTAATGTATAATACATTAATGTATAATGACAATACTAATGGCTTATGTCCTTCAAAATGCTACATTACAACGGGGTTAAAGGTGAGGATATAAAAAGAGAGAAATGTGCTCAGTACAGCTGAAACAAAGCTAGGCGTTGAGCAAAGTGAATAGACAATGAAGGCATCATGAACTGACTTCGATCGGTGTGTCACCTGCAAGGACTTGTATAAATAAATGAGTTTGTTTATTGTTCAACTTGTATAAATAAATGAGTTTGTTTATTGTTCACCTGTGTCGACAATACAATGGACTTGAAGCTGTCATTTTGTCCTTTCGCTATTGTTAGTTAATGAACTTGTTTTACCTGCATAGTTACTTCCAAGGGAAAAGAAATAATATTGTTTACTCTATCTGTATGGATCTGAAGACATAATACAAACTAATTATTTTATGACATTTAATTTGGGATATTTTGATGTCTACTTCTATGCATACGTGAGAGAAAGATAATTTAGTCTATCAACCGGCTTGTTATTTGAGAGATAAATTGGATTTGTTAACTGAATTATCTGCAAGTGAATTTAAACAAATATTTAATGGTCATTAATTCCGTCAGCCTATATACGGTTATTATTGTTTACTCTGCCCATCAGAATACAGTTATTAATGTTTACTCTGCCCATCAGAATACAGTTATTAGTGTTTACTCTGCCTATATACGGTTATTATTGATTACTTTTCCGTTTGTCTACCTGTTTATCAACCGGCTTGTTATTTGAGAGATAAATTGGATTTGTTAACTGAGTTATCTGCAAGTGAATTTAAACAAATATTTAACGGTCATTAATTCCGTCAGCCTGTATACGGTTATTATTGTTTACTCTGCCCATCAGAATACAGTTATTAATGTTTACTCTGTCCATCAGAATACAGTTATTAGTGTTTACTCTGCCCATCAGAATACAGTTATTAGTGTTTACTCTGCCTATATACGGTTATTATTGATTACTTTTCCGTTTGTCTACCTGTTTAACTTTATTATTGTTTAATTTACCCTCCAGTATACGGTTATTATTGTTTATATTACCTGTATACGGTTAATACTATTTACTCTGCCTACCTGTATTCAATTATTATTGTTTACACTTTCTATCTGTAATCGGTTATTTTGTTTACACTACTTATCTGTACACTGTTAACGAGGTGAAAGTGGTGAAGTGGTTTGTTTCGAGCTATATATCTACATTTTGCATATTCAGAGATGAAACGGGCTTGTTCTCATCAGTTTGTTTGTCTGTCTGCACGACTGTTTGAGAGGAAAAAACCGTGCTTGTTTCGATCAGTGCATCTACCTGCATGGCTGTTTGATTAGGGATTACCATCCTCTTCCTGTCCGCATGACGTATTTGCAATGTCCGACATAAAATGCTTTAAATTTCTAGATGCCACACACCTTTCCAAATCCTTAAACTTTGCACAGGCCGACGAACTTTTTAAAACAGCGCCGTATTAGGAAAAAAGGCATGAAATAGGGAGTCGCATTGGCACGACACATCACTTATAGGACGCAGGTAAAACTGTCATCATCTCAGTTGTGGCGACGTCAATGAAAGCAAGAATGTGGGACCTATTTTCACGCACAGCATCTTGGTCCTATCTGAACAGGTTCACAGCTTGGTGCGACAGTTATGCGGACCTGCTGTGCGCCTTTCGCAGTATTAGGCGTGTTTGATTTTATTTAAGAGTCAAACAGAGACAGTCTCAGTGACGAGGGCTGCTTAAAAATTGGTTGGAAACTTACCTTTATTCTGCTTCTAGAGAAGTGATTGACAGAGAGTGATCGAATGGTGGATGGGTCATCTTCACTCAGTTCTGAGTTGGATAACAACCCTTCCGAAGTCGCAACCCAAACCCCTCTCTTAAACCTTTCCAAAGTCCTGCCCCAAATCCTGTCAAAACCCTGTCCTAAACCGTGATCAAAACCCGTCCAAAATTCTGTCGCAAGCCTTGACCGAAAACCTTGACCAAAGGCAGGTCCAAAACCTGACAAGAATCCTGATCAAAACCCGTCCAAAGTTTTGTCCTAAGCCCTGACCGAAAACCTTGACCAAAGGCAGGTCCAAAACCTGACAAGAATCCTGATCAAAACCCGTCCAAAGTTTTGTCCCAAGCCCTGATCAAAAATCTTGATAAAAGGCAGGTCCAAAACCTGATAAGAATCCTGATCAAAACCCGTCCAAAGTTTTGTCCCAAACCCTGATCAAAAATCTTGATAAAAGGCAGGTCCAAAACCTGATAAGAATCCTGACCAACAAATCTGGAGAACAGGCTTTCGAACAGTACATTCTGTGACGTCAATTAACATGGTGAGATTTCTCTCTTCGCCACTGTAGAAAAGAATCCAAAACTCAGAAAGAACTACAAAATGTCACAAAACAATTTCTGGGTAAGTGTCAGTCTTGGTCTTAAATTAAAAGGTTAAAATAAAATTTGACAGTTTTTAGGGCAGTTTACAAGACAATTTACAGACAGTTTACAAAGTTTACCGGACAGTTTGCAAAACAATTTTCAAGACAGTGTACCAAACAATTTGTACGACTGCTTAAAAAAAAACAGTTTTAAAGAATCTACAAGACAGGTTACAAAAGATTTTAAGACAAGACAGTGTACACACAAAAAATCAAGACAATGTCAACAAAAATTCAAGACAGTGTAAAAAACTTCTACTGGACGGCTTAGAAACAGTTTATATTGAGTTTTTACGACAGTTTGCTGTAAACGTGAAAACAAAAGTAATATAATTTCGTTAAAATGTTTGTTTAGAAAAAATATTCTTATATTAGACCAACCATTATTTATCTGATAGTTTGTTTACGACGGCGTATTTTCAGAAACTAGAAATGCAACTGCTACCCGCAGAATAAATATAAGATATTAGACAAACTACTCCACGTCACTACTACCATATCAGATATGATATTAATTACTCCACACAGCTACTATCATGTCAGATATGATATTAATTACTCCACACAGCTACTATCATGTCAGATATGATATTAATTACCCCACACAGCTACTATCATGTCAGATATGATATTAATTACTCCACACAGCTACTATCAATTCAGATATGATATTAATTACTCCACACAACTACTATCATGTCAGATATGATATTAATTACTCCACACAGCTACTATCAATTCAGATATGATATTAATTACTCCACACAGCTACTATCATGTCAGATAGAAGATTAATTATTCACGTAATTACCATGTCAGACATTATATTAACTACTCCACACAGCTACTATCATGTCAGATAGAAGATTAATTATTCACATAATTACCATGTCAGATATTATATTAAGTACTCTAACAACATGTCAGACATTATATTAACTACTCTAACAACATGTCGGACATTATATTAACTACTCCACACAACTACTACCATGTCAGATAAAAGGTTAATTATCCACATAACTACCGCACCACCTCTACCATATCAGATGTTAGATTAACTACTACACCACTACTACCATTCATATACTAGATTAACCATTCCAGTACTAACACGACATTAGATATTAGATTAACTACTACAACCATATCAAATATTAGAATAACTACTGCACACTACTACTTCTACCATATCATATATTAGATCAACTAGTAGTTGGCATATCATAACATAACATATCATATGTTAGACTAACTATAGATTAACATTTATCATATGTTAGATTAACTACTACACTACTACTACCAAATTATATATTAGATTAACTACCATACACACTATTGCTGCTTATATCAAATAATACTTGTTAGATTAGTTACTACACCACTACTACTTCAATATCAGATAATGGACTATAACTACTACTACTATTATTATTATTAACATATAAGGTATTAAGCTAACTTCTACTTTTAGCATAATGTACATACATTAAACTATTACTACTATACATACTCATTCCAGTCTATTTAAACTCTATTTTCTTACTTACTAATAACGCTACTGACCACTGTCACTTGTACTAATTATGATACTGTACCTCTACTTCTTGCTTCTACTTATACAAACTATGATCTACTAACTATGATACTTCTACTTACACTGACTATGATCTACTAATTATGATACTTCTACTTTCACTAATTACGAACTACTACTATGATACTTCTACTTCTTACTTCTACTTACACGAATTATTATCTACTATGATTCTTCTACTTACACTAACTACCATCTACTAACTGTGATATTTCTACTTCTTGCTTACACTTACGTTAACTACGGTCTACTAACTGTGATTCTTCTACTTGCACTAACTACCATCTACTAACTGCACTAATTTAAACTGCTGCTGCTAATATTACATATCATAAATTGTTTACTACTTACTACTGTCACTACTAACACTTCCATGTTTACACACCATTGTAATAATAATTAATGTAAACAATTTTATGATTTTCGAAATAAATAAGATTAAATAAAGTATTATTCCAGATTTTTATTTTTACAAAAATATATTCTGCATATACAAAATAAGAAATTAATCCGATTTTAATCAGATTAATTTATTTTTTCCACTTTGAGAATGATTGGATAGACAGAGGATGGATAAATGGGCGGATATAGACATAATGCGTGAACATAAGGATAAATAGGGTGACAAATAGATCGATAGAAGATGGAAGGATAAATAGGGTGACAAATTGATCGATGGACAGGATGGTGGATGCACGTTGTTTGTGATGATCCATCCAACTGACCTACCTACTAACTGATAGGAACAAAAATGGATGAGTGGATGGATGGATGGATGGATGGAAGGTATTTACGACTGCTTTTCATGTAATGTCTGACAGACGTGCATAACTGATTGTCTGAACTAAAGATGGATGGATGGATGGGTCGAAGCAAAAACAAGAAAGATAACTTCAGAATATAAGGAACAAATGATAATTACTAATAATAAATAATCAAGAATATTACTCTTTTTTTAGTAAACCAGGCTAAAATAACAATTAAAAAAAAGAAACATGAAATATATTTGGAAACAGATGAACAGACAACACAACAGTTGGCAAATAACAAAACATGGCTAAGATAAACAACCACAACTTCTCTTTCTTTCATCATCCTAAGAAATTTCTTCCTTTAACCTTCTCTCTCATTCAAAACGTTTCCATACACGCTGCTCCTGTAAAGTGAAATCAGCTATCATTGGAAGCGGATGAACCCAAATTAATTATCATTAGGTGTCTCTAAAATGACACTTCACTGAGGCAGGTAGGCTTGTGTGTGTGTGTGTGTGTGTGTGTGTGTGTGAGAGAGAGAGAGAGAGAGAGAGAGAGAGAGAGAGAGAGAGAGAGAGAGAGAGAATGTGTTTTTGTCTGTGCATAAATACTATGTAACTGTTAACTTGGTTGCATATTGTACTGCCAGTATAGAAGAACATTTAATTATATTATTACCACTAAAGCAGAACATATATTACTGCCACTAAAATATATTATTACCACTAAAGTAGAGCATTTAATACTGTCACTAAAATATAAACGTAAAAAATATTATTACCACTAAAGTGGAACATTTACTTTTACTACCACTAAAATAGAACATGTTTTACTGCCAACAAAGTGGGACATTTACTTTTACTACCACTAAAATAGAACATGTTTTACTGCCAACAAAGTGGGACATTTACTTTTACTACCACTAAAATAGAACATGTTTTACTGCCAACAAAGTGGGACATTTACTTTTAATACCACTAAAATAGAACATGTTTTACTGCCAACAAAGTGGGACATTTACTACTACCACTAAAATAGAACATGTTTTACTGCCAACAAAGTGGGACATTTACTACTACTACTAAAGTAACACATGAATAAAGATAAATAATACATTTTAAAAAAAAGCTAATAAGAGTTCTCTTTTTCAACAGACCAAGCATTTTATGATATGGGTAATTATGATGCCTATATTTCCAAGTAAGTATCATGTTCTAGATTTATTTTATGTCTGTATATTATTATTTATATGAATATGTACGTATTTACCAGTCTTTCTTTAAACACACACACACACACACACACACACACACACACACACACACACACACACACACACACACACACACACATGTGCACACATACAAGCACACAGTATATCTAACTTTCATATAGTGTTTTTGAAGAATAAGAAAAATATTGCAAATGTTGTATTTGGATACCAAAAAACTTAAAGTTATTCGTCATTTTTATTGTAGTTTTTAAATAATACAAGGATATGAGTTTTGCTGTATAAATAATATGCTGGTGAAAATATTTTATTTGCAATGTATACACTTTTACTTGAGCTTTGTTGTGTTTATAAATAATTAACACTGTTGTAAATATGTTTGTGTGTGGATACATACATAAGCCTTTCATTATGCTGTGTTGGTGAAGCTAAATGCTTGTGTATATTTTTTGTTCAACCTTTGAAATAATATACATGTATGTTGTGTTTATAAAATAATAATCTATTGCTTGTGTTTTCCTGTATCTGTGGAATAGTTCACTGATGAAAGTGTTTGGTTATGCCATTTGTATGTGATCTGTGATAGACTATACTGATGAATGTGTCCTGTTATGTATGTGATTTGTATCTTGTAAACTCTCTGTGATAGACTATACTGATGCATGTGCCCTGTTATGCGTGTGAAATATTAAGCTGATGTCTGCACTTTGCTAACTTTTCTTTAATGTGTTTTTCTTGCTTAGGGTGTTTTGTTGTGTTTGTAAAATATATACGAACTTTAATTGTGTCCGTAAATTAATGCGTCTATAATCCATAATGTATGCTTTTCGGTTGCAGGTGTGAATGTTTTTGTGGTAGGTTGTGTTTGTGAAATTAATTGTACATGTATAGGTTTAGGTGGTGTTTGTGAAACAAATTGTAGACGTATAGTTTAGGTTGTGTTTGTGAAACAAATTGTAGACGTATAGTTTAGGTTGTGTTTGTGAAATTAATTGTACATGTATAGGTTTAGGTTGTGTTTGTGAAACAAATTGTAGACGTATAGTTTAGGTTGTGTTTGTGAAATTAATTGTACATGTATAGGTTTAGGTTGTGTTTGTGAAACAAATTGTAGACGTATAGTTTAGGTTGTGTTTGTGAAATTAATTGTACATGTATAGGTTTAGGTTGTGTTTGTGAAACAAATTGTAGACGTATAGTTTAGGTTGTGTTTGTGGAATTAATTGTACATGTATAGGTTTAGGTGGTGTTTGTGAAATAAATAGTACACGTATATGTTTAGGTGGTGTTCGTAAAATTATTCACTGATTTACATGTTCATATGTCTTTGCAATGTTTTCTGATTGAGGTACAGTAAAACAAATACACACTCAGACATCTTCCACTTATTAAAATATGTTTTGTGCAAATATTTCCTCTCAATTGATTTATCAATCTATCTGTGTGTTTATCATTCCATCACATCCGTCGGTCGATCTACGTAAGTGCTTGTCTATATATTCAATATATTTAATTTGAGTCTGTCCGTCTATGAGTAGTTTTCTGCTTGTTACATTCAGTCAACCGTGCATATTACCGGTTTCGTTTTCAAGGTGCTCTCCTGGAGGACCCGCAAATAAAAACGAACAATGCCTGCTACAGCACAGGGCCATGCGGCTCCCATTTCCTGTCATGTGACCCAGGCTTGACTATCATCATCAAGGACGCCTCGTACGGTTACAAGAACGTGGCCGATGTCAACTCCAATGAGACATGTGACTCAATCCTGATAGACTGCAGAGCTCACCTTTCCTGCTGTGTCTACAACGCCACGAAGGACTGTTTAAAGGCGTACACGGAGGAGAATGAGCAGGAAGCGCGGATGAAGTGCGATGGGCATCGTGAATGTACTTTTCAGGCCACCCGCTTTGGAGTCAGTGGCGGGTGTGCTGGGTCGCTGTTGCTCCAACATTCGACTTTCTCCGTCGTCCAGTACATATGTGTTAATGGTATGTACATTGTGTATTAATTACTTCAAACACACGTCGTCCAGTACATATGTGTTAATGGTATGTACATTGTGTATTAATTACTTCAAACACACGTCGGCTCTCTGTGCAATATAAATAGAAATGTATAAATAATATATTGCTAATATTTTTTTCTAAACAAGTAAGCAGACTTTTGCTAAGTGATTTCCAACACCGCAGGTATGCATGGTGTTGTTAAATAATTTAAATGTATAAATGTGTAAAATGCAGTGTATATAAACTTGTTAAATAATTTAAATGTATAAATGTGTAAAATGCAGTGTATATAAACTTGTTAAATAATTTAACTGTAATAATGTGTAAAATGTAGTGTATATAAACTTTTTGCTAATTAATTTTATCCAGCACACCTGTGTAAATTGCAGTTTATATAAACTTGTTGCCGAATAATTTTATCTGATACAATTATGAAAACTGCAATATGTATGTTGAAACATTTTATCCATTCAATGCAATTGTGCAAGATAATTAATTGTGTGCTTGTGTGTTTCCATAATAGAGGTAATGTAAACTGCTGTATATGTAAATGTATTGCTAAATAATTTTCCACAATAAAAAAGTAAACTGTTGTGGTATGTATTCAGTGAACAGTCATTTGAAGTGACAAAATACTTTCTTTACTGCTGGTAGAGGACATCAACTAAAAGAAGTAAACTGTTGTGGTATGTATTCTGTGAACAGTCATTTGAAGTGACGTAAAATACTTTCTTTACTGCTGGTAGAGGACATCAACTAAAAGAAGTAAACTGTTGTGGTATGTATTCTGTGAACAGTCATTTGAAGTGACGTAAAATACTTTCTTTACTGCTGGTAGAGGACATCAACTAAAAGAAGTAAACTGTTGTGGTATGTATTCTGTGAACAGTCATTTGAAGTGACGTAAAATACTTTCTTTACTGCTGGTAGAGGACATCAACTAAAAGAAGACCGAGGAACAGAGCAATATCCAAATCACAGACAAACATAGAAAAAATATTGAGAAAATGGCGAACTGGAAAACCTCAGGTCCTGACCCCATGCCCATATTCTGGTTGAAACGTCTGACCTTTGACCTACCACATGGAAGGCTTATGGAACAGTTGGAGGATGTTCTGGACACCAGAAATCTTGTCAGCCAGGATGGCACATTGGAACAAAATCCAGGCCTGATAGAGAAAGACTCAGGTTGACAGCACTAGAGCCCAACCACATGCTATCAACCATATCAAAATTTCTTTCAAGGATTATTTTAAAGGGGATTTTGAGTCGGCTTAAAACAAAATGGGGCTGGTCGTGATAACAGAGGACCACCTTGCAGTTAATAATGGATAAAGAAACAGTGAAAGAAAATGCGAATTGATCGGGCAGTTCTGCAGAGATGGTAAGCAAGCATCGAGCGTTCTTGCCATTAATTTACCTGGGTCGCAGAACGACTGTCTACAGTTACAAGTTCACTGATTCTTGCACTGTAAAGTGCTAAAATAATATTTGTAAAATCCTGTATGGCTGCTTGATAAAATATTTGCTTATAGATAGTCCAATCTGAGGACATTCGTTCCCTATCACAAAGGCATACTCTGTTAGCTCTGTGTAGTCTGTCACTTGTAACGCCCTACCAGAGAGCACATTGACGTACAACTTGTAACGCCCTACAGGTGTTCAAAAGGAACGCAGGCACGAATGAAGTTGTTCAGTAGTGTACCTTTTAAAAATTGATTATAGCTGTAATCCAGTGTCACTGGTTTAATGAGGCCTATTAATAGACTTGATGCTACCATTTGGAAATATAAACTGGAAGGAGATCAGGGGCAGACAATCAAGATGACATACGATGCCTATATTGTTTGACGTAAGTTAATGGGAGAGTAGTAGAAATCAGAACACCAACAATGAGAGAACAGTAGAAATCAAACACCGCTCAAGGGAGGGTAGTAAAAATCAGAATATCACCAATGAGAGAGTAGCAGAAATCAGAACACTACCAGTGGGAGAGTAGTAGAAATCCAGAAAACTGCCACCAAGTCTGTACACTGTCTAGTCCAATATCTCTGGCTTTGTGCCTGAGATTGATATGTAGACAGATTGTTCTAAATTTAAATCATGTGAAGAGATTCTAAGAGTATGGCATATTTAGGTCACTGGAGCACTCCAAGTGAAAGTTGAAATCTCTAGAATCATTAAACTGCAACTGGTGGCATAAAAGAAATCAAGAAGTCAGTTTGTTTTTGCACCTAGGCGTAGGGCGTAAAGAAAAAAGACAGGAGTTGGTTTAAACAGAAATGGATGTAAATACGAGATTAGATAAAATGACACATCTGATAATGACGTCTAGATCTCTTCATACCTCTTTGTTTACACGAAATGACACATCTGATAATGACGTCTAGATCTCTTCATACCTCTTTGTTTACACGAAATGACACATCTGATAATGACGTCTAGATCTCTTCATACCTCTTTGTTTACACGAAATGACACATTCTACGTGAAATATGTAGAACGTGTGTATACTGCAAAGTAATCTTTCAAATAAAAATAATTTAACGGCCCTTACATTTTGTTTGCTGTGCATAATTTTTCCACACGTTTGGGTTTGCAAACTAATCTTCCTTAATATCACACATAATCTGTTGTATACATAAATTATATATACATGTGTATCAAACGAAATAACATATATTGCACATATTCTGACATAATCAAGTGGTAATACAAACTCAAAGGTAATAACGTACATTTTGGTTTTTTCAGCTCTAAATACAGTCAAAATCAGTGTTAAAATGTATGCATTGTTCTTTTTTCAGCTCTAAATAGTCAAAATCATTGATGATAATGTATGCTGTGTTCTTTTTTATAAATACACTGGCAAAATCAGTGGTAATAACGAATATTTTGTTCTTTTTTCAGCTATAAATACACTGGCAAAATCAGCGGTAATAACGTATATTTTGTTCTTTTTTCAGCTATAAATACACTGGCAAAATCAGCGGTAATAACGTATATTTTGTTCTTTTTTCAGCTATAAATACACTGGCAAAATCAGTGGTGATAATGCATATTTTGTTCTTTTTCAGCTCTAAATCAGTCTCAGTGTGGTGAGTGTACGACTTCTAAGGAGGAGATCCCAAAGTCCAGTAAGTACTGGGCTAGTCTTCTCCAAATATATACTCTTTTACATGGAAATATTTTATGAATACTGTATGGAAAAGTATGGAATTTATATAGTTTTAGCGACAAAATTGGGTAATCAAATTTTGACAGATATTAACTTTAATTCTTTATAGCCTTTGTGCCTGTTCTCTTGCAATGCACTTTGTCATGCATTGCACTCATTCTCTCAAAATTCGATTGTCACACATTTTATCACGCATTGCATTCTCTATCTTCTAACTTAGAGGTCACTTTGTCACGCATTGCATTGGGTGACTTGTAAGAGACTGTAATACTTTATATTATCATCCGTTGCTCTCGCAGCAGACAATTTATTGCTCATTTATCTGTTCACTTTCTGCACTGCCTTCTCTGTTGTATTGTGTACATTGTTGACTTACTGCACTGCCTGCATTGTTGTACTGTGTACATTGTTGACTTACTGCACTGCCTGCTCTGTTGTACTGTGTACATTGTTGACTTACGGCACTGCCTGCTCTGATTGCATTGTTGACTTACTGCACTGCCTGCATTGTTGACTTACTGCACTGCCTGCATTGTTGACTTACTGTGCTGCCTGCATTGTTGACTTACTGTGCTGCCTGCATTGTTGACTTACTGTGCTGCCTGCATTGTTGACTTACTGTGCTGCCTGCATTGTTGACTTACTGTGCTGCCTACTCTGTGTTGTTGACTTACTGCACTGCCTGCTCTGATTGCATTGTTGACTTACTGCACTGCCTGCATTGTTGACTTACTGCACTGCCTGCATTGTTGACTTACTGCACTGCCTGCATTGTTGACTTACTGCACTGCCTGCTCTGCCTGCACTGTTGACATACTGCACTGCCTGATGAGAATATTAATTTATGTTATTAATAATTCTCCAGAAAGCACCACTCGTCTCTCTCACCTGGCGGATATGTGGGTGCTATAAACGTTTCCTCTCTTCCACAACATTAAAGACAAACATTTACTGTCACACAGTATTTTCGTAGGTGGGAAACTTCTTACCAAAGGAGAAGACAGATCCATCTTTAATCTATATTTAGTGAGCCCCCATCCACCTATGGTCTTTCCAATATATGGTTATCAATATGTGTAAGAAGGTCAATAAATTTAACAATAGATTTATTAAATCAACAATCAAATATATAGCATATGAATATAATCAAAGAGCATTGACATTTACATCATTTCACATCAATATTTGATTAATGCTGAAACATCATTCAGTTTATCCTAGCATAGACATAAAGAGTCAATTAACATAAATACATAAATACCTTCATGGACATCATCACGGAAATGAGAGTGGATATTTTTTTAAAGTCAATACACATAACCTGTTCAAAGATGGTGGTGATTGCCGACACGTGTTTCACAATCACTCGGTTTGCAATAAGTCACTGCCTTTCATATCTAGGCAAGCGTCCACATGCCCCTTCTAGACATGTGTGAGGATATATTAAACAAATTATGTCTTATTATCTTATATTATATATGCTAATGATGCTAATTTCTTATGCTCTCTCTCTCTCTCTCTCTCTCTCTCTCTCTCTATATATATATATATATATATAGAGAGAGAGAGAGAGAGAGAGAGAGAGAGCATAAGAAATTAGCATCAGTCAAAATTCACAAGTATAATATACAACGTAGTCACATTTATGAACATAGAAATAATGGTTCAATTACATAAAGTATTCTCGAATTCAAATCACAGATCAATGGCAAACGTATGAAATATTCAAAGTCCATTCTTTCTCTATCAGTCCGTTAACTTACCATAAGCTAACGAACGTCGAACTCAAGTTATGTTCAGATTCAAATTGATTAGAATAGAGTACTTCTTCAACAAATAAACTTTTGGATGAATTTGATATGAACAAGTGTGAAACTATTAGTAAGAAAAACTACTCATCCAGTTTGAAATGGTTTAGTTTGCATCAGCAATTTCTAGTCTATCCTTCAACTGAGTTGTTTACTTTCAACCTTGACACTTAAAACATATCAGCACAAGCAGTGCCCAAGGTCGGGTCACTTTGACGTTTAACAATTTATTTATAACAAAATTAAGTCTAAAAATAGGGATAGGAAAATTTGCTCCACCATACATGGCTTTCTGTAGAAAAACTGTAGAATGTTGAAAAAATACAGTCTCACAGTAGCCACAGTTGAAACATGAGCAATGTCTGTAATTAGTTACGAACGGGAACAAGAAAACGCAATGAATTTTAGTAACACTTTGAACTGGACATAACAGCACCGGTAATTTCTAGACTATCTTAAAAGTAGACACAATGTAGACATTTCTAGAATACCTTCGACCTGGACATGAAACGGTGGAAAATTCTAGAAAACCTTAGAACTAGGCATACAACGCCATGGATATTTTTAGAATACCTCAGAATATATGATTCATTGAAACACTTTAGAAATCTGTTGGCCATTGTAGCATGAAACAATGTAGAATTGGACCAACAACAATACAAAAGTTTCTAAAATAGTGTAGAAGTGGACAAACAAAACTTTCTTGAATTTTTGAAGAATAAGACAAACACAACTTTCTTGAATATTGAAGAATAAGACAAACACAACAGTATAAAGATTCTGGAATAGGAAGAAGTGGACACCTATTATAAACGTTTTTAGACTATTAAAGAATTGGATATTACAGCTAGGTGGAAGTTTTTAGAATTTGTAGAATTGAACAAACACAACAGCAGAAGTTTTTAAATATTATAGTAATTGGATAAAACATAATACAGAAGTTTCTAGAGACACACACACATATATAATTTGATGTATAGAACTGTGGCTGATTTGTGTTTCCATTGTTACAGGTCAAGATGATATTATGCAGCTTGTCATTGGTGTTTCGATTGGTTTAGTCTTCGGCATAGTTGCTCTCATTGTCATTGGTATCATCTGCTTGAGAAGGTGGGTAGTAAATGTCTACTTCAGAAGGCAGGTTGATGTCGTATGCTTGAGAAGGATGTAGGTAGTATTTATATGCTTCAGAAGGTAGGTGGCAACTTTCCGTTCGAGACGGTAGACAGCAGCCACGTGCTTGAGACAGTAAGTAGTAGTTATCTATTTTAGAAAGTAGGCCGTAATTGTGTGCTTGAGACAGTAGGTAGCAATTATCTCATTTAGAAAGTAGGCCGTAATTGTGTGCTTGAGACAGTAGGTAGCAATTATCTCATTTAGAAAGTAGGCCGTAACTGTGTGCTTGAAAAGGTAGGTAGCAATTATCTCATTTAGAAAGTAGGCCGTAATTGTGTGCTTGAAAAGGTAGGTAGTACGTAATCTATTTGAGAAGACAGATAAGAGTTGTGTACTTAAGAAGGTAGGCAGCAGTCACGTGCTTGTTAGCAATATCCTTGAGATCAACCCGTTATGGATGGCCTATACCCCGCTCTCTTTCTGCTTTTTTCAGCATTTGTATGAATCAAACATGGCTGATTGATTGCTTGTTTAAGGTTGTACACATAATATTAATTATCTGCTTCGAAATTTATATACACAAGTTAGATATTCAGGTGTATTTATACATATACATATTACTTGTTTGCCTACAGAGGTCACACAACGCGTCTGAAGATGTTTAGACTTATTTGAACGTCCATGATTAAAGTCAGGATTAGCGAATTTCCACAATTTATTAAAGATTAGCAGATGTCTACAATTAAGTCAGGATTAGCGAATTTCCACAATTTATTAAAGATTAGCAGATGTCTACAATTAAGTCAGGATTAGCAAATTTCCACAATTTATTAAAGATTAGCAGATGTCTACAATTAAGTCAGGATTAGCAAATTTCCACAATTTATTAAAGATTAGCAGATGTCTACAATTAAGTCAGGATTAGCGAATTAAGTTATGATTAACCATCTCATTACCTCATTCTGTAAAATTTTAGGATGAAAAGAAAAGTTCCAGCAACGAATTTACCAATTTCTGGTAGGCGTGACTTGGCGGAGTTTTCTTCTTGCCGCACGTCCACCACATACACTACGGCCTCTTCAAGGCCATCCAGATTTTCGACATTCTTCAACAGTCAAAGCGGGTCAGACACGATTCCGTCTTCTTACGCAGAAAGTGTCTACAGCGTTCCTGCTGATGCCGTGTCCTCCATCAGCAGCATCGACTACTCTGCCTTCTACAACAATTTCAGAATTCACGATGTTGACGTCAGCTCGCCGAGACCCACCTCTTACGACAACACTGCCTATTTTCCACCTACACAGGTCGTGGGTGCTGGTGCTCCGTTGTCATCTTCGCTCAAGCGTAACGAGCAGTTGGATCCAAAGAACGGATTGCTTACAGGTCAAGTCTAACAACAGCCATTCACTTGCAAGGAATCAGAATCGTCTTAGTCTGAGGATTTCAGATGAAAATTAATTGCGTGAGAGTAAAATATTAATTAGGAATGAGAACAACAATGAAATGAGTAAAATATTAATTAGGAATGAGAACAACAATGAAATGAGTAAAATATTAATTAGGAATGAGAACAGCAATGAAATGAGTAAAATATTAATTAGAAATTAGAACAACAATGAAATGAGTAAAGTATTAATTAGGAATGAAGACAACACACTCGTGATATGGACAACTTCATAAGTAACACGACGTCTTTAGAAAAAGGGAACAGAGAAATAAACACCAGAAGTTAATTTACCATTTGTTAAAATGGAACATGACTAGGGGGGAGGAGGGAGGGGAGTATGATCATTTTTCCCGGTGAACGAGATCACGGGGTCCTTGACCCCGGACAGAAGCATTATCAGTGAAAGAAAGTTTTATTTTATCATTATTTTTTGACTGCTGCTTCTTGCTCGCAAGTTATGTCATCTTCCGGTCAGTGGTTGTTTGCTGTCTGCCTCACCGTACATCACAAGAATTTATTCCCAGAAGACTTATTTTTTCCAGGGTTCCAATTATTAATAGACACCAGATGTCACGGGTGGTGAGAAGCTATGAGTCTGCAGCGTGAATTCGTTATCTGGATTATTGTGTGTGCAACATTGTCGTGAGTCTTTGTGTTTTGTGTGTGCAACATTACCATGGGTCTTTGTGTCTTGTGTGTGCAACATTACCATGAGTCTTTGTGTCTTGTGTGTGCAACTTTACCATGAGTCTTTGTGTCTTGTGTGTGTAACAATCCCTTGATGTGTGTCTTGTGTGCAACATTGCCATGAGTGTGTGCGTCTTGTGTGTGCAACATTGCCATGAGTGTGTGTGTCTTGTGTGCACAACATTGCCATGAGTGTGTGTGTCTTGTGTGCACAACATTGCCACGATTCGGTGTGCCTTGTGTGCGCATGATTGCCACGTATGTGTTTATGTGCACGTTTGCCATGTTTCTGAGTGCTTTGTGTGCGCAAGATTGCCATGTATCTGTGTGACTTATATGCGCCTGATTGCCATGTGTCTGTGTGTCTTGTGTGTGTATGATTGCCTTGATTCTGTATGTCATTTGTGCGCATAATTTCCATGTATATGTGTCTTGTGTGCGTATGATTGTCACGTATCTCTGTCACTTGTGAGCACATTATTGCCAAATGTCTGTGTCTTGTGTGCACATGATTTCCATGTGTCTGTGTGACTTGTGAGCACATTATTGCCGAGTGTCTGTGTGTCTTGTGTGCGCATGATTGACACGTATCTGTCTTTCTTGTATGTGCGTAATTGCCGCGAATGTTTATGTGCGCCTGATTGCTATGGATCTGTATGTTCGGTCTACGCATAATTTCCACGTATCTGTTTGTCTTGTATGCGCATGATTGCCACTTATCTGTATGTCTTGTGTGTGCGATGTTTGCCATGTATGTGTGCACACACTTACATATCCTTGTGTCTTGTGCGTACCCTACTGTCAGGTATCTGCTTTGTGTTCAGGTGTGTCCTGTGTGTGCATTATTACTATGCATGTGTAACTTATGTGTTCATGATTTGCCATATATAGGTGTATCTTGTATGCACATGGTTGCCGTGCGTCTGTGTGTCTTCTTTGAGCATGAATATCTTTTAAAATGTTTGTGTGTGTCTGGGTGTACGCTTATTTGCCACATACATTTCTTATGTGCATAGAGTATGTGTATGTCCGCATAAGAATGTATGAAAGTGCGTAATTGTCATTGTGTATGTATGTGTCTGGACATAAAACATGCTTGCATATGTGTCTGTATATGTTTGTGCATATGTATATTTCTGCGCATGCGGTTGTGTAAAGCGTGTTTGAGCCTATGTATAAGCATATGTAATGTATTTAGTTGTGTAAAATTAGGTTTGATCCTGAGTTTTGCCATTCTGTGTGTGTGTGTGTGTGTGTGTGTGTGTGTGTGTGTGTGTGTGTGTGTGTGTGTGTGTGTGTGTGTGTGTGTGAGTGTGAAGATGTATTTACTCTGAGATAATATAGATGCTTTATAAAAGTAAAACTAAAAAATATTCCAATTAAGAATGGTTTATTTATGATTTTATAAACTCCAGCTGTTGGTTATTGAATGCGCATTGTTATCAATTAACTACATTTATGTACTTAACCTAAAATTAACATGTGTGGACATTAATATATTGACTCTACATACAACTGAACTTTCTGTACACCATACGTAAAATTTGACTTTATCTAAAATTGACATTTCAGAACACTGTACCCAATGTTTGCATATGATGCATGTCTGATGTTTGTCTTTCTTATCGCGTACAAATCCATGTGTTTAAGACATATAATAAATTAAATATATGCGTTTGAAAGTATGACACGTGTGCATTATGTTTGCTCCTTGTCTAAATAAAAAAATGCATGTATATTGTACTGGATGTTTGTGTAAATATATTTATATATTTGCTTATCTAAACTGGATGAACAACTGCATTAAATACGTTGGTATATGCATTCGAAAGTATGATATACATGTACCTTGTGTTTGATGTTGTCGAAGTATGTGTATGTGTATATATATATAGAGAGAGAGAATGAATGTGTGTGTGTGTGTGTGCATTGTGTACTATGTTTATAAATATAAAGAATGAGCATTTTGCTTGGCGTTTACATAAGTTTACATACGCATTTGTAAATGTGATAAATATGTACACTGTGCTTGATACTTCTTTACATAAGTTTACATATGCATTTGTAAATATGATATACATGCACATACATACATTATGTATTTCTATGATACGTGCATATACATTGCGTCTGATGTTTGTCTAAGTATGATCGGCATGTGCAGAGTGTTTGATCTATTGGTCTGAACGGTACTAAAAAGACCTAGTTTGTCAGTAATGTATTAAGTAACTTTATTGTCAGATAGGTACTAAAAAGACCTATTTTGTCAGAACGGTACTAAAACGACCTATTTTGTAAGAACGGTACTAAAAAGACCATTTTTGTCGGAACGGTACTAAAAAAAGCTGTTTTGTCATTGCTACTTGAATGTTCAGAAGCTACGATAGACCTAAATACTCCAATTTCTATTTTTCATTTCGTTTTTAAAAAAATAGTTATTTTAAAATCCCATTTGCAAATACTAATCCTTGATCCTAATGATTTGAAAATCTATTCTTCTGTCTTATGTTTTATTCGTATAAATGTCTTGGGAAAAGTTGTTTTGTCCCAGCATCTTCCCTAAATCTAGAAAATCTTTTCACTGACTTTCACTCAGTTTATCATCCCTACTAAAGCAATGAAACTTTGAAATTTAACAACATTCTGTCTGAAAGCATTTGATTTATCTGTTGCTGGGATACTTCTGGCCACATTTATTTATTCTCTTGTTTTGACATTTCTGACCACTATTTTATCTACTTCCTTTGACATTTCTGACCACTATTTTATCTACTTCCTTTGACATTTCTGACCACTATTTTATCTACTTCCTTTGATATTTCTGACCACTATTTTATCTACTTCCTTTGACACTTCTGACCACTATTTTATCTACTTCCTTTGACATTTCTGACCACTATTTTATCTACTTCCTTTGACATTTCTGACCACTATTTTATTTACTTCCTTTGACATTTCTGACCACTATTTTATCTACTTCCTTTGACACTTCTGACCACTATTTTATCTACTTCCTTTGACATTTCTGACCACTATTTTATCTACTTCCTTCGACACTTCTGACCACTATTTTATATACTTCCTTTGACATTTCTGACCACTATTTTATCTACTTCCTTTGATACTTCTGACCACTATTTTATCTACTTCCTTTGACATTTCTGAACACTATTTATTCTCTTTGTCTCCAACTTCTATATAGCATCCGTCAAATTAACGGTTTATCTTGGGTTCAAATTTAGTATTTGTCTGAACGAAAGCAAACTGTCTGTATATGGTAAACAATCCACCCAGACAATCATTGCTAGGGTGGTATGGCGACCCTCGGGTTTCTGTTTTCAAACAATTTCACACTTACAAGTTATCATTATGTGTTCCACCAGTTGCATGCTGATATACAGCTGTATAGATCCAGTTGCCCAAATAAAGAAATGAGAGGAAAATATTTATGTTGCTAAGTCTTGCATGATGCGTAATAAGCTAAAATGAATGATGATAAATCTGAAATCCGAAGCCATTATCGCTTCCAGAGCCAATGAATATTCTTGACACCTTAAATTCTATCAGCCATTGATAGATGGATGTAATTTAAAATGAATCAGCATTAGTCACAAGTTTCTCATAGTTGATGTTACAAAAGCCTTTGTGTTCTCTGGTACTCTTGACTATAATAATTCTCTCTCTCTCCCCCCCCCCCGCCCCCAGGTCTTATACTGCGGAATTATAGGTTGAAAAACACTGCAGCTAGGATTTCAGTTAGTGCACAAAAACCGATCAAGTCACTTCACTTCCCTACAATCTTTGCTTGTTGCCTGATCATGACAGAATTCAATGCAAAATCTCTTTTCTCTGTTAATGCTTCACTCTCTAATTCCAGCTCCACTCACCTGTCTGATAGCACACAGATGTACACTCCTGTCTGATCTCACACAAAATGTACACACTTGTCTGATCTCACACAAAATGTACACACTTGTCTGATCTCACACAAAATGTTCACGCCTGTCTGATCTCACAAAATGCACACATCTGTCTGATCTCACACAAAGGCAAACACCTGTCTGATTTAACAAAATATGCATAAGTTTCTGCTATCAAAACTACCCATGTGCTATAATTATAACACCATTTATCTGAGTTAAAGAAAACACTTTTTATGTGAGAAAGTATTTGTTTCTATTTAACTGTCTGCAAATAGTTTTGTTAAAACTTTTCTCTTTAAACAATATTTTTTTCACTTGATGTAAATCTTTTCCGTCTAAACCAGTATTTTTTAAAGAATAAACTTTATAAAACCACGTCTGCATTTTACTTAAATAATGATATATAGCCTTATCTACCCATTTATTTTATCTACAGTTATTAAATGTTAGTGGTATTAGATAAAATTACTTGTGGTTGTAGCACAGTTATATTTATCAGACTATCTCTTGTTTGTACAATATTCATTATGTTACTTTAATCTAATTTGATGATAGTAACTCATACGTCATTGTACTAAGACATGGTTACAACATTCAAGTTTTAAGATTATGTTACGTACTTTTGTGTCGGGCATTGTCTCTTGCTTGACTACGAGTAAGGAAGCCTGCTATTGAAAGTGACGTCATTACATTTCTCTGCAGTCTGGTATATAGTTCCAAATGGTATAAAATGAACACAGAGAAAGATAAAGTCAACTGACATACAAGTACACCGAAACTTTGACTTCTTTTCTGACCCAGTTCTGGCTCAAGGCTACAAGCAGTCATTAAACTGACCTGAGCTTTTAGATTACCTATCACATTCTGCTTATCACAGACTAAGCTGTCATTCACCCAGTCATCCTAGACTAAGCTCTAAGCTGCCATTCACCCAGTCATCCTAGGCTAAGCTGTCATTCACCCAGTCAATCTAGACTAAGCTGCCATTCACCCATTTATTCTAGACGAAAACGTTTTTCATCCAATCATCCTAAGCTGTCATTCACCTAGTCAGCTACTCTGTCTGGAAAGACATCATCTGCAAAATTACTGACTCTCACCAATCTTACATTTATTTAAGAGCCAAGAACTATTTGAATATTTTTCTAAAATATTATTTGCAAAGTATGTTTTTATTTTGGCAATAAGAAAAATTGTTTGTATTTTGTTTGTAACAACTCTAACTTAGTGGTTTCAGTCAATCCTTTTAGTTATTTATTAAAGTTATCAACTTCCTCGCCATACTCTTTCTTCATTCTACCACATTTCCTCACCAACCAGGGGGTGGGATGGAGAGACGAGCCATCTGTATGTCTATTGATCTGTCTGATGTGCGACCAATTACGCCAATGTATGACTTGAGTAGCTACAGGGTGTATAAGTGAATGTGTCACAAAGCCAAAATCATCCAAATGAGAACGTTAATATAGATCTAGTTTGGCAAGAGACGATACTTGAGATTGTCGATTTGAATTAGAGCTGTAGACTTGAGATGTTACCAAACACTGAAGCATGAA
The DNA here is from genome assembly GCA_028829895.1 of Sinotaia quadrata. Lineage (NCBI taxonomy): Eukaryota > Metazoa > Mollusca > Gastropoda > Architaenioglossa > Viviparidae > Sinotaia > Sinotaia quadrata. Next base: position 40,980,307 of record CM054181.1, on the reverse strand, counting down.
CGCAAGTCTCTAGTTTTTGCCATGCTCAAATCTACAAAATCTCAAATAAAAAAAAACAAACCAACCAATTAATCAACCAACCTCTTCTACAGTCTCATCTCTAACTCTTTGCCTGACTCAAACCTAACCTGTTTTATGTGCATGACTCAAATCTAAACCATGCCTTTAAACCAAGCCTGTTTTATGTGCGCGACTCAAATCTAAGCCATGCCCATAAACCAAGCCTGTTTTATGTGCATGACTCAAAACTAAACCATGGCTTTAAACCAAGCCTGTTTTATGTGCATGACTCAAAACTAAACCATGGTTATAAACAAAGCCTGTTTTATGTGCACGACTCAAATATATACCATGGCTTTAAACCAAGCCTGTTTTATGTGCATGACTCAAATATAAACCATGGCTTTAAACCAAGCCTGTTTTATGTGCATGACTCAAATATAAACCATGGATTTAAACCAAGCCTGTTTTATGTGCATGACTCAAAAGCCTATTACTGTTGACAGTCTAGCGAATGTCTGGCAGACAAATGCCAGTGCATATTCTGGTTAGCCATATTGCCTCTTGATGGTTTGAGATATGCCCGCAGATCAATTTCTAAGGAATCCCAGAATCCATTGATTTCTCCATCAGAGACAGTAATCGATGCACTATTTTGAGTAAAGAGATTCATGCAAAAATGATAAATACAGCCGAAAGTGTTCCTGCTTGGATTTAAAAACAAAACAATTTTATTACACCGGACTTTAACGTGCGCGTGCGTGCGTGTGCGTGTGTGTGTGTGCATAGTGCATTACTGGGTACATATAAATTTAAATACCGTTGTTGCAATGTAATTACGACGTCAAATATTCAAGGAGTAATGGTACGAATTTGACAGTCGCCATCTTGCCAGGGTACATAATTCCAGTGTACTAACGCTGGATTGATTAACTACCTCACTGCATCCAGCAAGGTGAAAATCAGTCAACACGAAGGAATGTTAGCGTCAGAGATAGGTTAATTATCAATTCCGATAAACTTCCAAAACTTTCTAGGTCCGTGCCCTTTGGCCTGGAAGAGTTTGAAGTGACTAAAACTATTAAGGAGACGTGTGCGTGAGAAAAATATTGACGTAATTGTATCGACAAGCTGAATTTAAGTTAATGCAAAATACTGGACAAATAAGTATTAAATGACCAACTGTTGGTGTTTCTTCTCATATTTTGTTTTTGATGATAGTATGGGTGGGTGTTATGTTTGAAACAAGCAGTTGCACAAATGACACAGTAATGACACAATATGACACTCACATACTGGCTCATTATGATTCAGTGCAACTTAGAATTACACAATACAACTTATTATGATTCAGTATAACCAAGGATTACACAATGCAACTCAGTATGATTCAGTATAACCCAGTTACACAGTGCAACTCAGTATGATTCAGTATAAATAAGGATTACACAATACAACTCATTATGATTCATTGTAACTCAGGATTACATAATAAATCTCATTATGATTCAGTATAACTCAGAATTATTCAAACTCGTATGACATAATAAAACCCAGTACATTACAACGCAACTTAATAAGAGAAAATATGGCTCCGTATCTATGGTGGAGTCAATTTGCGTATCCCTATTTCTAAACTTAATTGTTATATAAATTGTTAAATGTCAAAATGGTCTGACCTTGAGCATTGTTTATGATGCTATTTTTAAGTGTCAGAGATGGTGTAAACAACTCAGGTAAAGAATATGCCAGAACTTGCTGATGCAATCCAAACCAGTTCCAAGCGGATGAGTAGTTTTTCTGACTAATAATCTCAACTTGCTTAAAACAAATTCGTCCAATGGGGATGGACTGAACGTTATTTTGTTGAAGAAAGTCCTATATTCTAATCACTTTGATTTTGACATAAGTCAAGTCTGGTCATAAAGGCGATCGTTAGATTGCAGGAGGAGCGAGCCACTTTTTTTTTCTTTGATGCTTTTGATCTCCTTCAGACTACAGTGACTATTGTATTCAACCTTTTCTTTGATGCTTTTGATCTCATTCAGACTACAGTGACTATTGTATTCAACCTTTTCTTTGATGCTTTTGATCTCCTTCAGACTACAGTGACTATTGTATTCAACCTGATCACGTTGTGTGAATCCAGCATTATCATCGAACCTATCAGTAAAAATGTTGCTGTAAGTTGATTCCTGTGAATTACGTTTGAGAGCCAATATGACAGTTTGAGTTTGGTCTCGAGAATTCACGAAGACTTTTTTTTAACATTCCTCATGGTGCACTGAGTAGCGTGCAAGAAAATTCTAGAACATTCCGCTTGATGTGCTTTGATTTAGTGCATGCAAAGTTCTTGGCTATACTCCATGGTGTGATTTGTGAGCTCATCAAAGATTCTGGAACAATTGTGTAATGTTCCTAGAAGGGCTAGTGACAGGACATCTGCCATTTTGAAAAGGTTATGTATATTGACTTTAATTATTTCCCTGAAACTCCACTCTCCTTATACCCATGAAATACCCAGAGAGACTGAGTGATTGTCTAGCGTGAATTGAACATTGTTATGAAGTGTTGTAAATGTCAACACTCTTTTGATTGTATTCAAATGTTGTATATTTGATTGTTGATTTAATAAATTTATTGTAAAATTTATTGACCCTCTTGCAAATATTGATAACCATATGTTGGAGACATAGTGGGTGGATGGGGGCTCGCTAAATATATCTTAAAAGACGGATTCTCCTTCGCAGGACGTTTTCCATCAACGGAAATATTGTGTGAAAGTAAATGTTTGTTTTTAATGTTGTGGAAGAGAGAGAATGTTTACAGCGCCTGCATGTCCGCCAACTGAGAGAGACGAATGGTGTCTTCTGGAGAATTATTAATAACATAAAGTAAGATTCTCATCACTTGTAATTAGTTATGGATGATTAATTAATAATAATCATAGCCCATAACTAGGGTGTCACAGTATCAAACACACAAATCAAACCTCAAATGACGCAAACAAGGAGTGATTTGGACCAAAGTTGATCCAAAAAAACTTTAACTCATTGCCTGCATACTGTTGTTTATTTTCATTTATTGCGGGGAAATTTTTAACTCATTGCCTGCATACTGTTTTAAACGCGTTTATTTCAGTTATTGCAGGAAAAACTTTAACTCATTGAATGCATACTTTTAAATGTGTTTATTTCATTTATGGCAGGAAAAAAACTTTAACTCATTGCCTGCTTACTGTTAAATGTGTTTATTTCATTTATTGCAGGTAAAGACTTTGAGAAATTGCCTGCTTACTGTTAAATGTGTTTATTTTCATTTATTGCAGGTAAAGACTTTAAGAACTTGCCTGCTTACTGTTAAATGTGTTTATTTCATTTATGGCAGGAAAAAAACTTTAACTCATTGCCTGCTTACTGTTAAATATGTTTATTTTCATTTATTGCAGGAACTTACTTGAACTCGGCATTGCCTGCCCACTGCTAAACGTGTTTATCTAATTCAACGCAGAAAAAACTTTAACTTAATGCAATGCAATGTTTATGGTGCCCATATAAACATCAGTTAAGTGATTACAGCTGAGACCGTGAGGAGAGAGTGTGGGTGGATGAAGAAAAAACATGCCCTCGCTCACGACACAAGAGCATGGCGTGATTGAAGGATAATCTCTTCACGAATTATTCAGTAAAGAGCATATTTTTTCCTTCGTCATTGTTATTGTATCGCGTGCATTGAAAAGATGGCGATGGCAGTCAGGGTCTCCGTGCAAAGACTGAAATGGAAAGAGAAAAATTGTAAGCCAGCAGCAACCGTGCGTTCGCATTGATTTTTATTGTGGTCGGGCGAAATCGGCGGCCCACAGTCCAAATCGGTAGTTGTTCAGCGTGAAGCAAACGAACGTTACATCTTCTTCTTCTGTATGTAGGGGGGTGAGGGGGTTGTGGGGGAAAGGGAGGGGGTGGTTTGGCCCACTGGCTATGTCAACCTAGTTTTTATCTATCATTTGGAATTGGTCAGCTGTCCGCAACGTTGATTTTACTGTTTACTCATTACCTCATGTCTGGCCGGTCAACGTTTTCTAGGTCACTCTGAGCTCTTGTTGTTCGGGTGTCTCTCTCTCTCTCTCTCTTTTTTTTCCTTAAAAAAAACCAACACCCTTCTTGTCTTTTCCTTCTTCCCTCTTTTTAGGACGCGAACGTTACATTCTTCTTCTTTATATAGGGGGCGCTTTCGGCTTCCGCCGCTTTCGCGAATGTGGGGGGTTTATATACGGATTTGTGATCTCACCCGATTCCAGCACGATTGTCACGTGACCCAGTTTTAATTGATTACTGTGGTAGTACTACATTTTCTGCGGATTTGGAATGGCGTCATCTATTACAGAATTAAACTGCACGTGTATTTAGAGACTGCCGAAGTTCGTCTTGCCAGCCACCCGTAACAAGACGGGAGTAGTACGTTCTATTAGCTGTACACCGAGGGCAGAGAGTGTAACCAGTACGGGTGTCGTGCCGTTTTATTTACATTGTACAACTATACTTCAGACGCTCTTTTTTTTTTCATTGGCATTCTCTGACGGGTTGGATACAAACTGAACACCAGAGCCATGGAGATAATTCCAGTTAATTCCCAGACAACGGCCGGCAAGAATTGAATCGCTTCTGTTGCTTTGAGACGCTGTGCTAAGGAAAGCGTTTCCCGGTTTAGTGCTTCACTGACACTTTGACAGCCACCAGCGATGAGTGGACAAGCTGGTCAGGGGGCGGAGATGACTGAGGAGGAGGGAGAGAATTTGGCTCTCATGAAAAACGTCGAGGATGCCACCAATGAAGTAGGCTTGTAAAATATAAAGGGTTAATTGTTTATTTCATCATATATGCACTAATTAAAGTAGGCTTTCAAAATGAAAAGGGTTAATTGTTTATTTCAACATATATGTACTAACCAATAAAGTAGGCTTATAAAATGCAATTATTTGTATCAATAAGTAATAACGAATGAAATATGTTTGTAAAATGAAAAGGGTTAATTGTGTATATCAACAGATACGTACAACCAATGAAGTAGGCTTGTAAAATACAAGGAGTTAATTGTTTATATCAACTACTAAGTACCCTATACTAATCAGTGAAGTGGACTTGTAAAATATGATGGATTAATTATTTATTTAATTTAAGCAGCAACTAAGTTATTTAGATATTGGTGTAATATAATGAGTGTGATTTATATATTGGTGTGATGTAATAAGTGTAATTTAAATGTTGGTGTGATTTATATATTGGTGTGATGTAATAAGTGTGATTTAAATGTTGGTGTGATGTAATGAGTGTGATTTATATATTGGTGTGATGTAATAAGTGTGATTTATTTGTTGGTGTGATATAATAACTAAATAAGTGTGATTTAGATGTTGGTGTGATGTAATAAGTGTGATTTAGATGTTGGTGTGATATAATGAGTGTGATTTATATATTGGTGTGATATAATGAGTGTGATTTATATATTGGTGTGATGTAATAAGTGTTATTTAGATATTGGTGTAATATAATGAGTGTGATTTATATATTGGTGTGATGTAATAAGTGTAATTTAAATGTTGGTGTGATTTATATATTGGTGTGATGTAATAAGTGTGATTTAAATGTTGGTGTGATGTAATGAGTGTGATTTATATATTGGTGTGATGTAATAAGTGTGATTTAAATGTTGGTGTGATTTATATATTGGTCTGATGTAATAAGTGTGATTTATTTGTTGGTGTGATATAATAACTAAATAAGTGTGATTTAGATGTTGGTGTAATGTAATAAGTGTGATTTAGATGTTGGTGTCATGTAGGTGTGTTGATGTTAATAATGTATTCTGATACTGATGCCTGGTGTAATAACTAATATGTGAATATGTAATTCAATACTAATTGTATTAAGAAAAGAAGAAAAACAACAATCCTCTTATTGAGAGAGAGATTATTTCAATGCTTATCATGAATCCATATCAGAAAAGATATAGCATGGAAGCAATATTACATTTTATAAATATTCTGAGGTTAACCAAATGCCAATTCATTGAATTATTTATATCAGATTCTTGTCTCCATTTTACTACATGAAACAGAGGCGCACACATTTCTTGCTCACAAGCTGATTAGAACAAGATAACAATGAATTATAATTATTAATACTATCGACTTAATGTCTTAAATATATTCTGAAATATATTATGTATATCTAATGTCATTATATAACTACATTTATAAATGAAATATTACAGACTTATATATTTCTAGCATTACATTTACAACAAATAGCAATGCCATTTTTTATTCTGTTGAAAAATGTCAAAATACAGCATTTTATTTGAACTAAAGCATCTCTGAAACATTTCTTATGAAATGTGGTTAGTTTATCTTTCTGGTTGAAAGTGATGCTCTGAGCTATAAATTTCATATCTACTAATATTAGCCAGCAAACATCACCATTCTTGCTTAATAATAACATTAATATTAATTATTTAATGCTAATATTAGTTCATTTCTCTTAAGAACACATTTGATTCCCAAACCATTCTTAAGTCTGACATGACTAAATTCTAGTCTGCTTAACGTATATCTTTACGATTAGTGGTCTAACACTAGACATAGTCAAATCCAAGTCTACATAATGTATATTTATAAATATCTTTATGATTAGTGGTCTAACACTAGTCAAATCCAAGTCTACATAATGTATATTTATAAATATCTTTATGATTAGTGGTCTAACACTAGTCAAATCCAAGTCTACATAATGTATATTTATAAAATATCTTTATGATTAGTAGTCTAACACTAGGCATAGTCAAATCCAAGTCTGCAAAATGTATATCTTTAATATTAGAAGTCCAACACTAGTCAAATCCAAGTCTACATAATGTATATTTATAAATATCTTCAAGATTAGTGGTCCAACACTAGTCAAATGCAAGACTGCATAATGTATATCTTTAATATTAGCAGTCCAACACTAGACATAGTCAAATCCAAACTGGCATAAGGTACATTTTTAAGATTAGTGATCTAACACTAGACATAGTCAAGTGCGAGTCTGCATTATATATCTTTATTATTAGTAGTCCAATACTATTACTAGACATAGTCAAATCCAAGTTTGCACAATATATTTGAATATTAGTGCACAACGCTAGATAGTCAAATCCAAGTCTGTGTAACATATCTTGAATATTAGTGGCCCAGTACTTTGTTCGGTACTACACACATACCTGAACATGCATTATAATTGTAAATGTAAGTCTGCTTAATAAAACTGTTGGGTAACAGTCTGTTTCATCATAAATTAGCTTATGTGAGGTCTTCAGTTTTACATTTGGATATATTTCGCAAGTAGGCATTAGTGCTGTTTCTAACATGTATCCCTGTTCTTCTGGAGCATATAAGTTAATAACACTGGTTTTGCCAGTGTCATTTCAAAGAATGTTTTAGAGGTCATACTTTTAATCTGCCCAGGATTTTACTGGACTCTGCTGTTACCACTTTTTTCTAAAGAGATAACTTAATCCTTCTGTTCATGACATAAGAGTATAACTATCATATATTATTCCACAAATGCACCTACACTCACACAAACACACACATCACACACACACTCAGTCACACAAATCACATGTATGAGCACACACCATTCTTCTACCTTCCTTACTTAAACACACACATACATACACATTCACACACAAACACATTTCTCATATATAATCACACAATGCAGTGCTTTAATTCCATTGCCAATACCACTACTACATACATACAGACACACAAATATACATGCTTACACAACACAATGTGCTTTCATTCCCAACACAAATAGCACTATTAGTATTATACATGTACACAATCATACATATCCATCAGATGCATCATTTATATATCCACACTCACCACTCATGCACAGTACTCTTCCACATACACATCATGTACAAATTTCACTCAGGCTCACACAATACTCATATGCTCACACACAACACTCACAAAAGCATGTATACACACACTCACTCAAACTTGTAAAACAGTTCTCATGCACACACAGTTATACACACTCATACAGACACACACACACACTCATACAGACCTGTGCAGGACCAGTAATCACTTTCTTTCCAGCACCCTTAAACATATCAGTTGTGATCAATTGCCATTTAAGTTAAAGAAAACCAGAATCCAAATGTGGCACCATACAGCCAGTTATATCAATGGCATTATATCATTCTGGCCTACTTTTTATGTGCAGTCTGTTTATTATTTTTCTTTCTTTCTCTCACATATGACTAGGCTATTACTTGTACAGTTTCGTTAATAAAATATTTCTCTATACTCTTGCCTCATTCATCATGTGTCAAGGGGAGGTCAGTTCCACTTCCAGCCACCTAATATAATTTGTACCTCAAGGATAGCATGATATAATTTATGATATTACTTTCACTTTAAAAAAAATTATCTCACTTTAAATTCAATTTTGATTGTTTTGTTATTTAGCATCCTACAGTCAACATCACATCTTATGTTGAAATCTGCATTTGGCTCATTATAGTTAATGTAAACAATTTATTTAGTTTATATTTTGTAATTTTTAGTTGTTGTTTTTTTAATGATGGGGAAAAGTTTTATTGCTTTCATTATTATTATTGTTCTGGTTATTGTTTGCTTTATGTGATTGTATCATGAAAGCATCAGAAAACATTTGTCAAGATTCTCACCTAACTAAATTATTATCTGAAAGGATATTTATATTCTGGAGATTATATAGTATTTTTTCCTCAAATATGTTGTCTTGTTGAGTTATCTGAAGCATAAAAAATCTATGCTAATGTTTAGATGAAAATTTAAAACCATTTCTAGAGACCTTTTATTTCTAACCAGATTGGTATGGTGAGTGATGTTGCGACATGTGAAACTAATGCCGCCTACTTAATGGTTACAATTATTAATATTAATTAATCATCCAAAACAAATTACAAGTGATGAGAATCTTAATTTATATTATTAATAATTCTCCAGAAGACACCACTCATCTCTATCACTTGGCAGATATGCAAACATTTTCTCCTTTTCCACAACATTAAAGACAAACACTTACCATCACACAATATTTCCATAGGTGGAAAACTTCTTACTAAAGGAGAAGACAAATCCATCTTTAACCTATATTTAGCAAGCCCCCATCCACCCACTGTCTTTCCAAAATAAGGTTATCAATATGTGTAAAAAGGCCAATAAATTTAACGATAAATTTATTAAATTAACAATCACATATATATAACATATGGATATAATCAAAGAGCATTGACATTTACATCACTTCACAACAGTGTTCTATTAACTGGACAATTGTTCAGTTTATCCTAGCATAGACATAAGCAGTCAGTTAACATAAATACCTAATCAAGTTCATGGTTATCATCACAGAAAATGAAATGAGAGTAGAGTTCAGAGAAATAATTAAAGTCAAAGCATATAACTTATATAATATAAAAATGGCAGCTGTCACCAGCAGATGTTTCAGTCACGCAGTTTGCAACAAGTCACTGCCTTTCACATTTAGGTGAGGTCCCACGTGTCCCATCTAGAGGCATGTTACACAACTGTTCCAGAATCCTTCAATGTGCTCTCCAAGTACACCATAGAGAATTGTCCTAAATTTCACATGCACCATCAAGCACAAGGAATATTCTTGAATTTCCATGTGCATTTACTCAACACACCATGAGGAACATTCAAATAATCTTCATGAATTCTCAAGACCAAACTCAAGCCACAATTTCCACCATATTGGTACTTGAATGGAATTCACAAGAATCAACTTACAGCAACACGATTTATTGATAAGTTAACAACAACACTGGATGCACACACCAACATATTCAAGTAGAGTACAGTAGTCACTGTAGTGTGAAGTGACAAACAAAAAGGCTTACTCTGCTCTGCAAAAGTTAAATTAAGGCAGCCCTAAATTTCAGGCATATTTCATCCCTTAATCACTTTTTCTCTTACAAACATTCTCAATTTACAAATCCTGCAAGTGCAACAATTTCGTTAGCCATAAGAATTTCGTTAAGCCACAGCATAAGAAACATAGCATCGATCAAAATTCACAAGTATAATGAACACAGAAATAAATAAGCATTCTCCAATTCAAATCATAGATCAGTAGCAAACAAGAGCATTTCTAAATCCATTCTTTCTTTATCAGTCATTTAACTTAACATAAGCTAACAATCTTGCCTTTATGACTGGTCTCAAGTTATGTTCAGATTCAAAGTGATTTGAATAGTGTACTTCTTCAACAAAGAAACTTCCGATCCATCCCCAGTGGATAAAATTGATATGAACAAGTGTGAAACTATTATTACTTATTAGTCAGAAAAGCTACTCATCCAGTTGGAACTGGTTTGGATTGTGTCAGCAATTTTCTATCAACTCGAGTTTTTTACTCCAACTCTGACTCTTACAAAAAATACCATCAGAAGGAGTGCACAAGGTCGAGTCACTTTGACAGTTTAACCATTTATATAACAAGTCTAGAAATAGTGATAGGCAAATTTACTCTGCCACACTATGTCAAATGATAAGCACTACTTAATGACACTAGATAGGCAATGTTTCATTATAGTTGTTTAATTTTGCTTAAGACTGTAAACATTCACTTAGGATTTCATGTATTTTAAAGTAAAAGTTTGAGATTTTTACTGTGGGCATTATAGTAAACTTAGTGCTTGTTCAAATTTTTCTTACTTAAAAATCATTCAAAAAGAAAACTATAATATTAAGCATCTATATTATTATATAACTGTTATTAAGCATACTGTATTATTAAATAACTTTTATTAATTAAACATTATTTTATGCAAATTTAACAGTTCTGTGGTATAGTTATCCTTCCTCATATTATTTTAAATGGAAGTGAATGGATACATGATAAAAATAAATGATTTCTTATGAAGTCATAATTACGCTTATATTTTCTTTTCAGTCTTTGGAAAGTACACGACGAATGAGGGAATTATGTGAAGAGGTAACATTTTTATTATTGAATTTTATTGTTTTATCATTATTATTTTAGGAAAGTTTATATTTTGGATTTTATGTAAATTTTATAAAAAATTATCTTGTGAATCATTTTTTTAAATCATTGGAGTTTATCCAAATTTATCTTTGTATTAACATTGGACATATCCAGAGTTATCATTTTATTATTTCAAGTAAGTTCTCTCAAGCACTAGACTTCATGAAAAGTTTTATTCATTATTTTTAGGTGAGTTCACTATTTTTTTGTAAATTTATTCTTTTTATCAGTTCAGATACATCTTTATCAGTGGATTTTATCCAGTTTTAAAAAAGATTTATTTAGATTTTCTTTTAAATTTATTATTGAAAATCATCAGTTTTTGTGTTATTTATTATTATTTTAGGTAATTTTTGTATTGTTATCTGAATTGTTTTATTATTATTATTATTTCCAGTAAATCAACAAAACAGTAAAAGATATTAACAAGTGCATATCCTGCATTTTATTTAGTGTCAGAGACAGTTCTGATATGTATCAATATGAAGTCATAATTAATTTTTGATGTAATAAAGTTTTATTTTGATAAAAGTTCAATAGATTTACACTTAGATCACCATTTTCTTTAATTCAGTATGAATTTCGAAATTAAAACATTCTTTTGCACAGCTTATATCATATCATATATATATATGCCATACACTTTTCATTTTACCATCTATATAAAATTTAAAATGCACTAGTTTCAAAAGGCAATTAGAAATTTGTGAATCTTAAAAGTTAAAATATTGTCAGCATGTGAACACCATATGCTGTGTTGACTTCTTCTACAAGTAACATGAATATAAAAGTTATAATAATTCCAGATTAATTCATGAAAATGAAAGTTGTAATAATTCCAAATTAATTCATGAAAATGAAAGTTGTAATAATTCCAGATTAATTCATGAAAATGAAAGTGGTAATAATTCCAGATTAATTCACGAAAATGAAAGTTGTAATAATTCCAGATTAATTCATGAAAATGAAAGTTGTAATAATTCCAGATTAATTCATGAAAATGAAAGTTGTAATAATTCCAGATTAATTCTTGGTCATTTATATATATTTGATTGATTAAAGATTAACACCACAATTGATGAATTTTTGTTTTAAATGTTGTAAAATGACAGTTTGCAATTGTGAATTCCAGACTTATGAAGCATCACAAGGTTTTTACTGATACATTTTGTGGAAAATTATTTATATCCTTGTATCTAAATGTGTTATTTTAAAATTGTTTGCTGAAAATAAATTCACTTGTGCTATTTACATATCCTCTGCCTCTCAGAGCAAGGAGGCTGCTATTAATACTCTTGTAATGTTGGATGAGCAGGGAGGTAAGATGTAGCATTGTACATATAGAAGTACTAGTTGTTTTGCATTTGTCGTTTCCAATTTTGTAGTAGTTAGCACTTTACATTTAAGTAGAAAATTTTGCATGTTTTATCAGTGCCAGGGATTTTTTTTTGCTTTTTACATAACACATTTTTTTTTTAAATTTGGGAAGGAAAATAGAATTGGAATGCTGTACATGTGCTGTTATTACAAAATATTTGTTATATAAGTTTTAATCATAATTTCTCTGCAAGAACTTTTGCTTTTGTAAATATTGACACATATCTTCACTAATTGTATTTGTCTTTATACATTTATAAAAAGTGAGTTTATTTTCCAACATTTTATTTATTATTTTTCCATTTTGCATGAAAAAGGAGGGGGTGGGGTGGGGGTGGATTATTTCTTGTAAGCAACCAGAATGTGCACAGTACCTGGCAATAGTCACTTTGATATACATATATTCACTTTTTATGTTGCTGTGCATGATTTATAAAAATTGAATAACATTTTTTGTGAATAATTTCTTTTTTCAAAAGACATCAGAATTAAGGTACAAGCTATAAACTTGTGTGTGCATGTGTGTATGCATGCAAAATGTGTGGGTGTGTAAACCTATGAAGTATATTTTGTGCAGTGTACCACAAATCAGATATTTAGTTTACATTTCAGCCTTTTCACTGCATTTAACTTGGAAAACTTTATACAGATTTTATTTGTGATTGTTGTCCATTTCAGTTTTGTATCAGGTTTTTTTTTTTTAGAACATAATCTATCATAATCAATATCCAGTACTCTCTTTGTGGGTGTCACTCATTTCTAATGGAGATAAAATACTTTTGTGGATGGTGTCCATTGTAGTCTGTGTTCAAGACTCCCTTGTTTGTGTAAAACACCTTGATCACCTTTGTGGATGTCATTCATTTATACTTGTCTGAGTAAGGTGTGCATTTGTGAATGTCATCATTATTTTTTCATGTCTCAGTAAATTGTTCATTTGTGGATTTTATTCACTTTTTCTGTGTTAGTAAAGTGTTCATTTGTGGATGTCACTCATTTTTATTTGTAGAAGTAAAGTGTCCATTTGTGGATGTCATTTATTCTTATTTGTGTTAGTAAAGTGTCCATTTGTAGATGTCAGCTATTCTTATTTGTGTTAGTAAAGTGTCCGTTTGTGGATGTCAGCTATTCTTATTTGTGTTAGTAAAGTGTCCATTTGTGGATGTCATTTATTCTTATTTGTGTTAGTAAAGTGTCCATTTGTGGATATCAGCTATTCTTATTTGTGTTAGTAAAGTGTCCATTTGTGGATGTCAGCTATTCTTATTTGTGTTAGTAAAGTGTCCATTTGTGGATGTCACTCATTTTTATTTGTAGAAGTAAAGTGTCCATTTGTGGATGTCAGTTATTTTTATTTGTGTTAGTAAAGTGTCTATTTGTGGATGTCACTCATTTTTATTTGTAGAAGTGTCCATTTGTGGATGTCAGGTATTCTTATTTGTAGAAGTAGTGTCCATTTGTGGATGTCAGCCATCTCTAACTGTACTGAGTGTACCTCTATTGATACTGTTTTCCTGATCTGTATCAAATATATGTGTAATGAATGTGATATGTATTTAATTTTTGAATTAAAAGCTCTTTTGTGGATGTTAAAGACCTTGATCTGTGTCAAGTGGTTTGTCATCCATTTTAAATTGTACTGACTAACCCTTATGTTTGATAAGTTTGACCCAGTTTTGAGTGTTTGTTTGCTCCACTAAAATAATTGAATGATTCAAAGTGATTAATTGATTTCAGAGTCAGGAAGTTGGAGTCAGAACTCTGGTCATGCTTGATTGATTGATTGATTAAACATGCGGTAGGTAGACTAGGTAACCATTGGCTGCGTGCTCACCTCAAATTCTTGCTTGTATATGTCCAGCCCCAGCCCCAGCCCCAGACCCGCCCCAGCCCCATACTCTATGTAAATAATTACTTGATGTTTCATGGTGTAATGAAAATATATATGGTGTTCTTGAAAGTTGCTTCTTGAAATGGTGTATATGTACTCTTATACAGCTTAATTATCAGCCATTTAAAGAAAAACCAGTTAATTTATCTTAGTAGACTTAGGACTGTAGATTTTCAAATTTATTTATTTGAAACTTTTGTTTAAATTTTCTTTTAGTTTTTTTATGTTGTTGTACTTGTCTGTAGTGGTGTGGAGTTTTGTAGGATTTGTGAGAATAGTTTTAAGAATATTTTCTGTCTCTGTTTGCCAGGGGTTACTGGGTATGCCAATCCATTTATGCATTTTGCTTTTTTTGCTCTCTTTGCCTTCCTTACATGTTCTATTCCTCGCAGTCACTATCAGTGTGCATCACTTTGGGTAAGTTATTTTGGTGTGCTGCTAATTTTTTAAATTATATTTTGTCTAATGAAATCAGTAAAAAAACAATTGAGATTTTAATGGGTTTTATTTTTTAGTAATTTTAAAATAATTATTCAATACTTTACAGTATGGATGCTAGTTACTTATCTGAGTATATACAATTGGTAATAAAGAGAATCTGCAAAATATATATATATATATATATACAGTTATCTTGTAAAACACAAAAATGTTTGTTATAAAAAATGTGAAATTATTCATTTCAAATAATAGTTTGATTAATTTAGTTCTTTTTAATTTGTTATATTTTAAAAAAGCTTTGCATATTTACTAGTGTGTAATTAATAATTTTAACTATAATTAATTTGTATAATGGGTTTCTCAAGTTAAGCAAAGTGTTTGCTTATGGTTATGTGGACTTACGGGTTTTCTTTTGAATGGGTGTCACAGTCTATGCTTATACGTTAATGTTTTTCACTTCCTTGTTATTATAATGTTTTATTTTCTTACACACTGACATTCATAAATTTAGTATATTTGCATGCAAGTATCCCTTTTACTTTTAGAATTCATCACTTGAGTAGCCATAACTTAAGAAGTTGTGTATCATTGCTGATGCTTCATGTATGTGAAAGTATAACAATGTTCTCTAAACTGGTCTAAACTGGTTTAAAATGGATCATGAGTAATGTATGATGAAATTCTAGTTGTGTTCACTAAACAAGTCTCTCAGAAACCATAATTTTTCTTTGTTGAAATTTTTATTCATATTCTCTGTTAAGTATTTTCTGCTTAAATGAGTACATTCCTTTGAATGTGTGTGGTTTCTATAAAAGGAAGTGTGCATGTGTTTTGCGTGTGTGTGTGTGTTTAAAAAAAATTATTGACAAATTAAATTCATTTGTTAAATGCAGTATATTTTCTATATTAAAGAAATGTTGGGGATGCAATGGGGTTAACATTGAGATTAGTGAATTTAATGTTTTTATAGTGTGAAACATTACT
Source organism: Sinotaia quadrata (assembly GCA_028829895.1). Classification (NCBI taxonomy): domain Eukaryota; kingdom Metazoa; phylum Mollusca; class Gastropoda; order Architaenioglossa; family Viviparidae; genus Sinotaia; species Sinotaia quadrata. The sequence goes on along the minus strand of CM054181.1, from coordinate 40,964,503 downwards.
TCTGTATAGCAGTCACCATATTATATACAATTAAGACGCTTATTTTATTAGTATAGCATCTAAATTAAAGGTAGTTTATGTATGTAAGCATGCACTTGTCCTACATAGTTTATGTTTATTTTATTGACTCTACAGATTCATTTTTCTGCTAGGCTCTTATATTTGTTTCATTCTGTCTGCTTTTACGGCATGCTTCTGGTTATGTTATTTCTTTACATCACTTCCTGCCTTACATTTCCCTGATATCACATACAGATTAGTGAGATAAACTTTGGTATTATTCTGGATAGTTCCATTCCAGTGGTGCTACCCCAGTAACACCCAAATATTTTAAATTCTTTTGACAATATATCACTGCTTTGCATCTGGTAATCATCATATCCATTTATAAATTCATACCAGTGATGTAAAATCCAATTTTTACTTCCTGTTGGCATCATATCTGATTTTTCATTTGGATATATCTGTGTATATATATTGCTTTAGCTCAATCAATTATTGTGATGCATTTCCAGTTTAATATTCAGCTTGTGTTGATAAATTTGATCTTACCTGGCATTATATCTGATTGTACATCTGGGTATTTCTGTTTCCATGATATGATATCCCAGTGATGTCATTCAGATCTAACTTGAAATTACCACAATGTTATATATCCATTTCTACATTCAGATATATTCATTTGGTGTCATACCTGCATCAGCGATGTTATATCCAGCTTTATAATATTATAATGGTTTTTCTTTACTGTTATGCTATTTCTGGTTGTACATTACCATGACATCTTATCTGGTCATACATTACCATGATGCCACATCTGGTTGTACATTACCATGATGCCACATCTAGTTGTACATTACCATGACATCTTATCTGGTCATACATTACCATGATGCCACATCTGGTTGTACATTACCATGATGCCACATCTGGTCATACATTACCATGATGCCACATCTGGTTGTACATTACCATGATTGCCACATCTGGTTGTACATTACCATGATGCCACATCTGGTTGTACATTACCATGATGCCACATCTGGTCATACATTACCTTGATGTCACATCTGGTCATACATTACCTTGATGTCTTATATTGTTTCTACAACAAATGTTATGTCCACACTAGTTATGTCATATCAAATTGTATATCCATGCATGATTTCAAATCCAGCTTTACATCTGGAAATATTTATTTGTTACAATGTCTGATTTTTTATATTATACAAAAGTGGCATCATACTCCTACCCATACACACCTTACCCAGTTTTACATCTGTCTATGTTCTGTTACAGTATGCAATGTGTGTGTATGTTCTGTTACAATATGCAATGTGTGTATATGTTCTGTTACAATATGCAATGTGTGTGTGTGTTCTGTTACAGTATGCAATGTGTGTGTGTGTTCTGTTACAGTATGCAATGTGTGTGTATGTTCTGTTACAGTATGCAATGTTTGTGTATGTTCTGTTACAATATACAATGTGTGTGTATGTTCTGTTACAGTATGCAATGTTTGTGTATGTTCTGTTACAATATACAATGTGTGTGTGTATATTATAAATACCTCAGATAGTCAATACAGCTTCCTACAGTGAAGTGGTATCTTTACACCCTCCTGTAGTGCAGTAGTGTCATTACAGTGTTTTAAAGTGCACTTGTTTTGTTATAGCCTTCAAGAGAGCAGTGCTGATATGATGAGACATATCTTAATCTCATCTCTGTTTGTGTGTGAGTGTGTTTATGTGTGTGTCTGTGTGAGTGTGTGTGTGTGTGTGTGTGTGTGTGTGTGTGTGTGTGATTTCTTTGTCATTATTTCTTGCCTGTACATCTCAACCAACACAAGGGAAATGAGTACTCTTGAGAAAAGTACATAAATCAGTGCTTTAATTATGAAATACAATACAACTTAGTTGTAGGTCAGGCAAAATTAGTGCTGACCTTCTAAGGGAAATAAGACCTCTCTAGAAGTTTATCTCTAGACATCTGACTAACTTATTCTACATGAATATTAATCTTGATCTAGGCCAACACCATGCACCCACCATACTTAAAAATCCTAATGATTTGACCTCATTAAATTTGGTTCAACCCCCTCCCAGAAACTATGAATCAAATAGACAAATGTAGGAGAAAATAATATAGCAATGTATTAAATAAGCATAGAAATAATGCAATTTAACAATAATAATAACAGTGGTGAAAACTAACTTTTGTTGCCTCTCCTAAATATGAATCACAGACACATTTATAAATTTGCGCTCCAGACACAGAATTGAGTACCCCCTCTGCAGTACTCGGACACATCAGTAAGCATGTAGCATATTGGCACAACACACCAAACAAGCTAATCCAAGACAGGAAGCAAACTAAACTAACACCTCGTCTAACCAACATGAAGTTAACAAAATCTTACCCATTCCTGGGTATCCTTACAACTGCAAATAGATAAGAGAACATTAAATATTTGTATGTCTAAAATTCTAATCTTGCTTATTTTTCAATCACATACATTCTTACCATCAGAATATCTATTCTCACACATACACTCTATTTTAATCACAAAACATGAGAAGAGTTATTTCTAAATGAAGAAGAAACTAAACAATTGGCAAAGTGTGAAAAGAAAAAAAATATTTAAACAGTCATTTGACCTAAATGCATAATTATTACCTGTGACAAATTTTATGATTGGCCTGGGACCATGGAGGTTAATTTCTGAAGACACCATTAAATATGTTGGAACTATCTTGGGCAGACAATTTTAATATATGATGCTTCAAACTTTTCACTGACACTAGTCATCATTATGTTTCCAATAGTGTACTAAATATTAACAATCATCACTTTATCATATTTTTCTTTTATATTGCAATTTTCCAGTGTAAAATGCATCTTGCATAATAATATTTGTTATGAAATCTTAAATTGAAGTTAAATGTTCTTAAGTCAGTTCCCAATTTGGTAGGTTGGGAAGAGCTGAAAACACTTAAGAAAAAATTCTCACTTGGAATGTCCATTTATGAACTATTGATATATTAAATTCAATTTCAAGTAACATACAGACTCTTAACAGTTTTATTGATTATTAATTGCTTGCATACAAATTGACAGAGCAACTAGACCGCATTGAAGAGGGCATGGACCAGATCAACCAAGACATGCGTGATGCAGAGAAGAATCTGGAAGGACTTGAGAAGTGCTGTGGTCTTTGTGTGTTGCCATGGAAAAGGTTTGTCTGGTCTCATCGTGACATTATATTGACTTATCAGCTGTTGGTCTTTCATTCTTCATTGACAAGCCATCAACCCTATATTGATCATATCCCAGTGTCATAGATATTTATTGTCTTTACTCATTAACCATAACTCATTTTATTGTATTCACTCACTCCCATAATTTGTTTTGTATCTTTACTCATTGCCATAATTGTTTATGTTTTTACACACTACCATACATCTCTTTGTTGTTTGTACTCCGTCATAACTTATTTTGTTGGTTGTACTCACTGCCATAATTATGCTTACTCACTGTCATAACTTATTTCTGGGGTTGTACTCAACTGCCATAACTAGGTTTGTCTTTACTCACTGACATAACTTATTTTATTGGTCGTACTCACTGCCGTGATGAGGTTTATTCTACTCACTCCCACAACTTATTTGCTCAAATTGTTGGTTGTACTCACTGCCATAACTAGATTTGTCTTTACTTATTGCCATAACTTATTTTGTTGTCTTTATTCTCTTGTGTCTTTACTCACTATCATAAATCATTTGTTGTCTTTTGCTACTGTGATAAATCATTTGTTGTCTTTTGCTACTGTCATAAATCATTTGTTGTCTTTTGCTACTGTCATAAATCATTTGTTGTCTTTTGCTACTATCATAAACCATTTGTTGTCTTTTACTACTGTCATAAATCATTTGTTGTCTTTTGCTACTGTCATAAATCATTTCTTGTCTTTTGCTACTGTCATAAACCATTTGTTGTCTTTTACTACTGTCATAAATCATTTGTGGCCTATTAGCCATTGCCATACATGACAACTCTATGCAAGTTACCTCTAATTTGTACCTTTCTTTTTTTTTTATTTTCATCAGTGTACCACCAGGCAGTTGTTTTGTGTATTTTTTCTTTTGAATCTATGTTTTTAATTTTTTAAAAATAATTTTAAAAATTTAAATCCCAGGTGTCTCAACATATTAAAAAAAAAAATATAACTATAAATATATTATAAGAATTCAGTGATATCAGGATTGCTTGAATCAATCATAATATACTTAAACTCCTGCTTTTTGATTGTCTGATACTGTTGTGAGATATATGAGAGTTTCATTTCTTTGTTTAACTCCTTTTTAAGGAAACTTTATGATTTTCCACTCTGTTCTTCTCTTGGATTATTACCATTCGATAGCAATATTAGCTAATTATCTGGTAAGAAAGTATATTTTCTTGTACATTATTATTTTATTATTTATATTTGCTAAAGTTTACATCAATTTTCCTCAATTAGGATTTGTACAGACCAAAAAAATTCATGTAAAGTAATATTTTCATGACAAGATTCATGAAAATTTGTAATTTATAGGGAAATATTTTCTCTTATTTTTTGTTGTATTTTTGTATTTCATTTTGTAAAAATTATAATATAAAATTACTTTTGTTTTGGTATTCATATTGATTTTTAGGATGGAAATATCTCACTAAACTGAATGTGTTACATTTGACCAGATTTGCCATCTTCATTTTCTTCTAGATAATCCTAATCTCATCGTATATATACTATGTCATTTGTTGTCTCTGTAATAGTTCATTTGAGAGGAAGCTTGCCGGTTGTATGGCTAGTGTAAAACCTTACATGTCAGTCATTAATCTAATAAATGATGTTATAATGACAAATTAAGTCTTATGGGTGAGAAAATGTATAATGTGAAATAAACATGTCAGTCATTAATCTAAGTGATGTTATAATGACAAATTAAATCTTACGGGTGAGAAAATTGTATAGTGTGAAATAAACATTGACATCTGTTGCATGGACTTTAAAAGCCAGATTGCATGGACTTTAAAAGCCAGATTTCATTTTGAAAAGTATGAGACAATAAAATAAAGTTGCAGAAATTTAAATTTGTAAAATTAATTCATGTATAGCATTTGTTGTTTTAAAACTGTTGGATCTTATATAATGAATGAATTTTTATATAGTAAGTTTTATAAAAAAAATCTTTGTAAGATTTTTATTGGTCTGGCAAACAGATTTTCACCTCATTTGGGTTGAAATATGTTCATTGTTATAAATCGTTTTGTTTCCTTTAGCCTGCCATATATCCTTTGCAGCTTATTAGTCATTGCTATTTATCCTTTTTGGCTTATTAGCCATTACTTGTTGCTTATTATTCTCTGGTCTCTGACATATTCCTTTTGTCTCTTCATCCATTGTAGTAAATTCTTTGTTATCATAAACTACACCATTAATCCTGTGTTGCTCTTCATAGTAGTAAATACTTTGCTACCATTAACTATACCATAAATCATGTGGTGTTCTTTGCAGTAAATTGTTTGTTACCATTAACTACACCATTAAAACTGTGTTGCTCATCATCCTTTGCAGTAAATTCTTTGTTACCATTAACCTCATCATAAATCCTGTGTTGCTCTTTTGCCATTATTATTAATCTTCATTGGGTAATGTTGTTATAAATCTTTATGTAAATCAGCGAGAAATTTAAAATATTATTTATTTATGTGTGTGTATTTGTGCAAAGAAATTGTCACAACATAAAAATTCCTTTTTTAATGAAAAAGAAAAATCTAACAACAAAAAAAAAAGGGTGGGGTTGGGGATGGGGGTAAAGGCATGGTTGTGATTGAAAATGGTGTGTTGCAGTTAACTTCTCTTTGTTCACAGCCTTTGTGATTATATATATCTTTTGAGTATAGAAATATGTGTAATGTAATACCATAACACATCACTTTGAATGTAGATTGTGTGTTTTAACTGTACAGTTCTGAATGAATTGTTTTGAATGTGCAGTCTTTGTGCATATGGTGCGCTTTGAGGAGGGAGGTTACTCAGGAACATTTATTGTTTTAGGTCAAAGAATTTTGAGAAGGGAGGTGACTACAGCAAGACATGGAAGGCTTCTGAAGATGGTAAAGTAAACACAAATGGCCCTCGGGTAGTTGTTGATGACCGAAATGGTGCAGGTTTCCAAGGAGGATTTATCACAAAGTTAGTGCAAAATATGTAGTCATTTTATTTCTTATTTGTCTGAAATTTATTTCTGTTGGTCAGCCACAAGAAAATTAAAATTAAAAAATATATACAGTCGAACCTGGATATGTCAACGGCCTAGGAGTTTGCCAAAAAGTGTCGAGATAACTGATGATCGAGATTACCAAAAACCAATATGGCAGCAATATATTACAGTACTATAACATGCGATTGAAATTTCCTTATGTACATGATGTGCGTTAATGAATGAAAATGTACATGCACGTGTTTGGTGAATTTTTTACACAAAAGCGTTGCCACGATTGGTATGATGACATGATCAGCATGCTATAAAAATGTACATACATGTACATGTTTGCTAACAACAAAAGATTTATGTACAACTAGTACAAGCGGTTAATATGATTTCTTTACAAAGTCTAGTAAAATGTATTTATGTATAGGTTGTACATGACATTCAAAAGTATTCTTGAAGCCTGTTGTGATAGCTATATTTGCACATATTTCCTACCAGTGCTGTTGTAATCCTGAACCTTTTAATTTGAATATATTAAATATGTCACTCTAGTTTGTTCTGTTTACATATCTCCTGCCAGTAGTGTAATTCCACATATTAAATGTCATTGTAGTTTTTTTAACATATCTCCATTTAGTACTTTTGTAATTCCAAGCCTTTCAGTTTGAATACATTAAACGTGTAATTGTAGTTATGATACATATCTCCTACCAGTACTGGTGTATTTCTGAGTTATTTAGCTTGCATATAATTGTGCAGGATCACACACGATGCTCGTGAAGATGAAATGGAACAAAACATTGTGGAAGTGTCTGGAATGATTAGTAATTTGCGCAACATGGCTGTGGACATGGGAAATGAAATTGATTCACAAAATTACCAGATTGACCGTATCAAGGATAAAGTATGTTTATTGTCTACCTCTTTAATTCAGATATAATATTCTTTTTTCTTATGTGAGATAATAAAATGTTTATTATGCTTGTGTCAATGTACATGTACATTAGTGTGCATGTGTTTGAATATATGTGTGAGTGTGGGCATAAGATTGCATGTATATTTATGTAAAGTGTATGCATTTGCATGTGGATACAAGATATATTTATGTGTTTGTGTATATTTGTGTACATGTATTTGTATGTGCATGTGCATGTGTATGTAAGTGTGTGTGTGTGTGTGTGTATGTGTGTATATATATATATGTGCATGCAAATGTTTGTGACTTGTTTGGCTTTTGTGCATTGTTATAATATGTGAATATAATTGTGGATGTATATATGTGCCTTTCTGTGCCAGTTTGTGTAATGAAATAATGAATGTCATTAACTTAGTTTTAACAGTGGATGTATATATGTGTCATTCTTTGCCAGGTCATGTTTTGAAATAATACATTTGAACTAAATTTTTAATAGTGGATGTATATATGTGTCATGAAGTAATGCAAATTATGAACTAAGATTTAAAGTAATATTTTAACATATCGCTAAGTAATTGAGGATGTATATATGTCATCTTGTGCCAGGTTGTGAACAAAGCTTTAAATCAATATTTGAACTAATCACAAAGCAGCTGTGGATGGAAATAAACAGTAAAGCATATGAATGCAATTATATTAAGGTTTGGTTTAAGGAAACATAATGGTTTGCATGAACTTCATTAAAATTCCAAAATTAACAGCAGTTCCCACCTGGTACTAATCGTAAATAAAAGCAATTCCCACTTTATGCTATCCTTAAATAACAGCAGTACCCACACTATACAATCTCACATAACAACAGATCCCAAACAATAGTAGAGTTTGAATAAATCATAAGCATTAAATATAATTAAATTGGAGGTGTAATGGAAAATATAAAGTAAATAATTATTCCTACTGTTGTATGCAATATATCCTTTCCACATTCAATATCTCTGCACTGTTAAATAATGTAAATATACTGTTCTTCTTCTTCATCATCATCATCATCATCATATTATTATTATTATTATTATTATTATTATCTTTACAAAATATAATACAGAAAATGTTTCTTTGTTGTGATTGAAATTTATTCTTATGGATATTTTCTCTCATGGTGTCAGGCTTTTTGCCTTTTCTTGTCAAGATAATCTTGACCCAGTACTACAAACTAGATGCAACTATTTTTCTGCCTTTAATCTTGCACAGAGGAGAAAACAGGTTTCACTAATACATACTTTATTTTGCCATTCTGAGACTTGTTGCCTAAAAATACTTTTCCTACTCTTTTCTCCAGTATCAGCAATGTTAAATGCAACACATGCATTTACTAAAATACTATGACTGTTCCTTGACCAGGGCATTTCAAACGAAACATATATTTATTGCACTGTTGTATTTGTTCCTTTTTCAGGGCATTTCAAATGAAACCCGGATTACAGAAGCTAACAGGCGTGCAACAAAAATTCTTAAAGAGAACTAGATCTCTGGATAAACAAGCTTCAACACCAGAGAAGCTGTCAGTCTCTTTGCAAGTTTCACTGCCTGTCTCCTGAAGTGTATAATTACAAAAAAATATCTTGCTATAGTCTTACTTGGTACAGACTCATTTGGAACAGTCTCAATGAGAACAATCTTTATGGAGCAGACTCATTTGGATAACAGTCTCAATGAGAACAATCTTTATGGAACAGACTCATTTTGGAACATTCTCGTTGAGAACAGTCATTAGGAGCAGAAACATTGTAGAGAGACAGTCAGTTTCAGAGCTCTAAAGCATTGTGAATTTTGTTATTGTTGGTATTATTCTTTTTGATCAATCTATTTCTTAATGTTTCATTTTTCTAACTTTGACATACCAATTTGTATTTTAAGGTTAGAAACTGCTGCTTCGCATCTTCCTCTTGAGATGTGGGTATATAATTATTTCAAATAATTTGATTATATACCAGTATTCCAGTTTTAAATTTATTTTCTCTTTTTTTTTCTAGATATTTTTTTCAATTTGTTTTACTTTGAAATAACACTACACTGATTTAAATGCTAGTTTGTCCTTTTTATAAGTCATAAACTTTATTTTGTTTTCTATCTATCAAAACTTAAAACTTGATTCTGTGACTTCATTCATTTCAGTATTTTCATATTCCTTTTATAGATCAAAATTAATGTAAATAATTAAAGATTTTTTTAGAAAGAACATGTATTAATTTATTGTATTTTCATATGTTTTCTGAAAAGAAAATTAATTTAATACCGTGCTTTTATAACTTTTAATTTGTACATTTTTTCTTACTACTATTTTAAAAATTCAGTACTTTTTTTATGTGTTGGTAATGGCTGAAATAATTAGAGTAACTACAGACAAAAAGATTTGAGCATTAATGAGAATATGAATTATGATTAAAAAAAAAATCTTCATAGCTTACAGTGAATTGATTATTTTTTTTTATGTTTTGCTGCTTTATTCTGCATATTAATTACATTTCTCTTACTGATTTTTTCCTTTCTTTTAATATGTGTTGCTCTTTCTCTTAGTGTGCTTGTTCCTCATGGCTGCTTTTCTTTCCTAATGGGTTTGTTACTCTCTCCTAGTTTGTTCCTCTTCCCTAATGTTATTCTTTATTAGTGTGTTTCTTCCCCTCTCCTGAAATATTTTTTCTGCTCTTCTAATGTGTTTGTTCCTCTCTTTTAATGCATTTATTCCTCTCTCTCCACTTTTTCTTTCTCCATCTATGTTTCTTTCTCTTTCCTAGTGGCACTGAATTTTCCCTCCTCATACTTAATTGTTAATTGGCAGTTTTTTCCCTGCATTGCCGACTTTTTCTATTAAAGATAATAAACTGATATGATAAGTTTATTATGAAGCGAGACAATTTTGTATTGTTTGATAATAATAACATTAGAAAGTAGTAGTTGGATTATTGTACCATACTTATTTCAAGATTGAAATATAAATTAAACAAAAATATGTAAGTGTTCTGTAGTATACAGTTGTAATATTGAAACTACTTTCTTTCTTGCATGGCATTACTGAATATTTAATTAAAATTACTCACTATCACATTCAGACTAGGGAGAGAAGGAAAATAAACACAAGTTTTAAACATGGTCTCTGTGAATCATTGTAATAAATGAAGCAAAGAGTGAAGAAAAATGGGCATAGATCTGTGAATACACTGTTCTAAATGATTCTGGGAGGGTAGAGAAGTGGACATTGTAAAGTTATAAGATGGTTTAATACACCATTTAGAAAGGAAAAAGAAGTACACACAAGTTGTAAGATGGTTTAATGCACTATTTAGAAAAGAAAAATAAGTACACACAAGTTGTAAGATGGTTTAATATTTAGAAAAGAAAGAGAAGTAGGCACTAGTTTTAAGTTTAATACACCACTTAGAGAAGAAAGACAAATAGACAATGTACAATGTTTAATGTACTATATAGAAAAGAAAGAGAAGCAGATACAAACTGTAAAATGGTTTAACGCACTATGTAGAAAAGAAAGAGCTAGAAGCAGACCAAGTTGTAGATGTTTTTTTTTTTGTGTGGAAAAACTGAATCTAGTCGCAGGTTTGACTTTGTGTTAAAAATTAATTTTCTTTGTAATACAATTTCTTTTCAAATCACAGTTGTACAGATGCCACCCAGATCAGACTCTAGAAAACTGAAATGTCCATATTAAATGATTCATACTATTTCCCTGAACAACAGGCTAAATATATGCAGAAACAATAGAGTTAAGACTGATGGGTTTATGTTTGACTGGCTTAAACAACAGATCTCAGTGGCTGGTTGGTACCATCTGTCGAAATCTTTACATACATTGGATACATCTTTCCACTCCTTTGGGTTACTGTTGAAATTTCTTTATTTCATTAAAGTTTTCAGATCATCAAATAAAATTCACTTATCTCTAAAGTAAAAGACATATTACACTGTACATAATATGATTCTTAAGAGAAAGAAAAATGTCCGTTGATGTTGCCATTCAGCAGAATTTACAAATGTTGTTTTTAAAATATAAACAGACCTGTATTAATCTCCAGAGGTTGTTTTCAAATAAGTTTCATGAAATTACAAATTTAAATCTATTTAATAATTATCATGGAGGAGACAGATTTTGTGTTATGCTCATCATAGCTAGAGTAAATATTAATGCTGATTTTAGCTAGAGCAAATATTAATTTTTATCAACGTTTGAGCAAGAATTAATTCTGATGTTAACTTTAGCAAATATTAATGCTTATTTAGCTAGAACAAATATTAATGTTGATCTTAATTGCAGCAAGTATTAATGATTATTTAGCTTTAGTAAGTATTAATTGCTTATTTAACTAGAGGCTACAGCAAATATTAAAGCTTATATTGCTAGAGCAAATACTAATGCTGATCTTAGAGCAAATATTAATGTTTATTTAGCTAGATCAAATATTAATGTTTATTTAGCTAGGTCAAATATTAATGATTATTAAACAAGTATTAATGCTGGAGTTAGCTAAAGCATATAATGAGATTTTTAACTAAAATAAAGCCAATATTAATGCTGATCTTAGCTCTTAGAGCTTTGCACATAAAAGTTGTATTATAGTTATCAATATCATGACTATGCAACTGTAGATTTGTATGCCAATAGCAGTGTGTTAATATAGAAACATATGTATAGAGTTTGCATGAATACTGGTGTGTTATATTCATCATGGAAACACAAGTGTACAGTTTTGCCTGGAGAGGGATATATTATTCATCATGGCTACTGCAGAATTTTGCACTGAGTGGTAGTGGTAATATAGTTGCCATGACTGCATAAGTGCAGAATTTAACACTTGAGTGGTATATAGTTGTCATGACTATACACATATATAGTCTTGCACTTGAGTGATATGCAGTTGTCTGACCTCACAAGAGTGGACTTTTGCACAGACAGTGGTATGCAAGTGTAGAGTTCAGTGTAGAGTTTTGCACAGACAGTGGTGTGCAAATATAGAGTTCAGTGTGAACTTCTGCACAGTGGTGTGCAAGTGTAGAATTCAGTGTAGATAGTGGTCTCTTATATTCAGTTAGAAACACAAGTGTAGAGTTTCATGCTGAGAGTTGTATTGCGGTTGCCATAACTACAAAGTGTACAGTTTTGTACATTCTGAGATGTTCATCAAGAGTGCATAAACAGAGTGCCATAGACATTATTACTGGATGATTGAATCCTGTAGAGTTATTGAGTGTTGTAGTGGTTGAGTACTGTAGGGGAATTGAGTGTTGTAGTGATTGAGTACTGTAAATTAATTGAGTGTTGTAGAATGATTGAGTACTGTAGAGTAATCAAGTGTTGCAGAATGATTGAGTAATGAGTGACTGAGTATTGATACATCAATTTGTGGGTATTTTCTGCTTACGTTTTTCAGTAAGTGGTTGTGAACTATATTGTATGAATGCAGCATTTTTCAGTTGTATAATGACTCAATATTCAGCTGTATTATGACTCAATATTCAGCTGTATTACACTCACTTTTCACTTATATAATGACTTAGTTTGCATTTGTATAACATTTTGCAGTTGTATAAAGATTCACTTTTCATTTGTACAGTGATTTACTTTTCACTTGTATAATGACTCATTATTCAGTTGGTTAATGAATGACTCACTTTTCAGTTGTATAATGGCTCACTTTTCAGTTGTATAATGACTCAGTTTTCAGTTGTATAATTACTCAGTTTTGAATTATATAAAGATTCACTTTTCAGTTTTACAATGATTACTTTTCAGTTGTATAATGATTACATTTTACATGTATAATGACTCAGTAGCAAGTGAACAGGAATTATTTCTAATCATTTAGAAAAAAATATTGCTGAGTACCATCAACTCCAAATACAAATCAATTTTATTTATTTTTCTATAGCATAGTGTTTTCTCTTCATTTTATTTATTTTACAAATTTTTTTTTTTTGACTGACAATTACTTTTTTAAACCTGTTTTCCTGATATTCTTACTTAATATACAAATTCGCATACTCAGATTTGCGTAAATAACTATTGAATATTATAAACTATTGAATGTCAGGTGTATACATATTACACATACTCAAAGTTATAAGCTTGAATGTGGCAGGTGTATGTATGTAGATAAATATGTGATTGCATATACAAGTGGAAATCTGTGAATTGTTTTTGTAATTGGCAGTTTGCTCAATTATTTTTGAGAATGAGTTGTTATGGGTATTTATTATACAAATAAATATGAATTTGCTTCAATTTATGAATAATCTAATGAATTTGCCTGAAGTTGTGAGTATTCTAATAATTAATTTACCCTGAAGGCGCCATTTTCAGTCCATAGATTTAAAATACTGAATATGAAATTTATATCTGTAATAATATATAAAAGCATTAAGTTCAACCTTAAAGGAATAAAATTACAATACACGCCCATTTAATTGGGAAGCAGAATGGGCATAAAGCCTTATTACCCTTCTAGTACAAAACAGTTGAAGAAAATTTGTACTTTTATAAATAAAAAAATCAGTAAAACAACTCCATACTGGCATATTCCTCATATTGAGGCTTGGCCCTGTGAGCTTGTTGGTGAAAAGATAGTTAAAAGATACTGTACATCTCTGCAGTCAGCTTGATAGAAAACCATGTCTTCGCATGACAGAGAATCGTGTCTTGGTGTGCCATGTGACAGAAAATCACTCATCTTTATGTGCAGTGTAAAGAATTTCAGTTTCAATAATTGTGATATTTTGTAAACATGTTTATCTCTTAATTAATGATTAGAATTATATCTTTATGTGCCATGTGAAAGAGAGTCGTGTATTTATGTGCACGTGAAAGAGAATTACATCTTTATGTGCAATGTTAAGACTTTAAAGTTAAATCATTCACAATATGTTGAAAACTAAATTATGATCACAAGTTTTATCTTTTAGTTATTGGTTAATAGGTCCTTAGATGTTCTAAATTTTTATAAAAGTTATCTTAGTTTAGTGTAAACCAATTTATGTAGCTAGAAAACTTAGATACACTGACAATTTTATATGCTGTTTAGTTAATATTTTAAAATTTACTTTCTTTTATATTTTTCATTAAATTTATATACATATATTTTAATGAAATATTACATGGCCAATAAGTTCCTATTTTATACTTATGTGACTTATTGATTGATTTTGGAAAACTATTTAATTGTCATGTTTATAAAAACCTGAAACTAAATGTGGCAAAGAAAAGTGTTAGAAGTGTCATTTATGAATAATACAAAATTGTACCCAGACTATTGTCTCGACTAGATAGGAAATATTTTATATTTATAATTTGACAATATGGGAACATTGTAAATGTGTAATTGGTTAACATTGTACTTGTTCATTTAGGCATACTGGGCAACATTGTACATTGTGAATGTATAATTAGGTAAATTAGTTAATATTGAAAACCAACAAATAGACTTTTAATCTTACAAAAACAAATCAAGTGATATTGTAATGCTTATCTGTTAAAGTACTAAGTCAGTTGTATAGCATTATATTATCATGTAAATTTTGCAACATGTGTAGTTAAGCAAATTATATAGCAATGTATATAACTGTATATAGATTTTTTAAAACTTTTCATTCCATTTTAATGTACATATTGATATTTAATGCACATATACTATATTGTAATTACACTTTATACTGTGTAGACTTATGAAATGTAAAACTGTAATTTTAATTGTTATTGCTAAACTTCATTGTTTTGTTTGCATTAACTTTTTCTTTTATAATGTTTATAATAGTTGCTATACATATGGAGTGTTTTGTAAGACATTTTTTCTACAGTTGTGTTACAATTTAATGCTGGCTCTTCGGAAATAAAGATCTGTTCCTAACTTGAACTCATTCATTAAAGGATGTTCTAGCTATGATTTGAGTTCATTTAGTAGTGAATAAAGATCTAATTATGGGGAACTCGTTCAGTAAAACATCTAGCTGTGATGAAAGAATTCTGAAGGAAGATAAAGATCTAGCTAGGACTCAAGCTTATTCATTTAAGAATAATTTAGCTGTCTTTTATAAGTAAAGAAAACTCTAGCTGTCTCTCATTCAGTAAATAAAGATATAGCTGTATTTTTAGCTCATTCAGAAAATTAAGATCTAACTGTTGTGTGAGCTCATTTAATAAGATTTAATTTTCTCTTATTTAGTAAAGGAAGAGCTAGCTGTAGCATGAACTCATTCAATAAAGATAGATCTAGTTATCTATCATTTTGGTAAATAAAGCTCTAGCTGTGATTTGAGTTCATTCAGTTAAGTAAGATCTAATTGTCTGTCATTGGTAAATAAAGCTCTAGCTGTGATTTGAGTTCATTCAGTTAAGTAAGATCTAGTTGTCTATCATTGGTAAATAAAGCTCTAGCTGTGATTTGAGTTCATTCAGTTAAGTAAGATCTAGTTGTCTATCATTGGTAAATAAAGCTCTAGCTGTGATTTGAGTTCATTCAGTTAAATATAATCTAGTTGTCTATCATTGGTAAATAAAGCTCTAGTTGTGATTTGAGTTCATTCAGTTAAGTAAGATCTAATTGTCCATCATTCAATAAAGATCCTGCTGTCCACCATTTGGACAAATAAAGCTCTATTTGTGATGTGAGTTCATTCATTAAAGGAACATCTAGCTGTCCATCATTTTCATAAATAAAAATCTAGCAGTGATTCGAACTCATTCAGTAAAGAAAGATTCGCAACTGATATTGCATTAAGCCAAAATAATTTTGAGTCCAAAGGATATTATTAGAAATTAGCCCGAAATAAGATGTAGTATTTTAGGAAAATGTTTTTAAAAAAAGAGCATGAGTTATTGTCAGCTGACACCCTGCTATAACATTAATTGGCCAGTTGTTCCCTGAGGTCAGACCACACAATTTGCTCTCTTTATTAATTTTTAGTTTACTCTTTTAGAGATTGGCTATGTTTCTGGTTCATGTAGGAAATATCTTTAACCTGCAGTTTTGAGGGGGCTTAGCATACATGCACACATCCAGGCCCAGCTTTAGGGTCTATGTGGCCCTTAGTAGAGCCCTGAAATGTTTGGCAGGGAATTGCCTTGCTTGCCTCCCCTGGGGCTATTGCCTGCACAGAATAATATATTTCTGGCAATTTTTCACAAACATATTTTCTGCAACTTCTTGTATCGAAGCTTAGATTATTAAAGAAAAATTTTCAAGCCTTTATTATCATTCACACATATTTTACCTGCTAGAGAACCCTTTAGATGGCAGGTCTCTTTATGCACATAATGGACATTTTCCTGTATGGAAGACAATGTATTTTCTTAATTCTTCATTTCTTGTGATACTTTTGTGCATTTAGTTTCAATAAGTGACAGTAATTATACATATGACCTGTTAGGAATCTGTTATTACTGCCATCAGTTTTAATTACATATATGAAATAGTTGTTTGTAAAATGGATCAGACTTTGTATACTGGTACACATCATTTCTGATATTTATAATTAAATAAGCACTATCACAATAAACTTTGGTTCTTTTCTTTGCTGTGTTTGATTTTGCTCTTTTGCTAACCTCTTCATTGCCACATTATTAAAATATGTAACTTTATTTTATTGAAGAATTGTGTGTGTGTTTTCAGTATAAATATTTTGTTGTTTTTAAATTATATTAATATGTGTTAAATCTTTCTAAGTATATGTCTGTCCAAGTTCAGATGCACTATTCCAAAGCCCAATGCAGCAACTTAAAAGCCAGATGTACCAATCTAAAACCATGTATATGAGTTTGAATGCATCACAATTCACATCAATCTAAACCTAGTTATGCATCAAATATTTAGCCACATACAATTCTCCACAACCAACTGCACCACCCAAAGCCTGATGCACCATTCCAAAGCAGACATATAAAATTATTTTATCTGTCCAAGTTCAGACACACAAGTCCAAAGCCAGACATGAATTTAAAATCAAATGTGTCAAACTAAAGCTATAAAAACTAGTTAAAAGTAAAAAAACACCATTCACCCTAAACCTATGCTATTAGACTGGCCACCATTCTGCTCATCCTAGACCAAGTTAGTCACCCATCCTTAGTCACAGCTCTTCCTGAACAGATGTTCTCTGTAAATCTACAGCTGTTTGTCTGGAAGTTGCCAACAAGGAAAAAAGTACTACAATGTCTAGTGACCTCTAGCATGGAAAAGAATTGTTACAATGTCTAGTGACCTCTAACAAGGGAAATAATTGCTACATTTACTGATTTAGTGACCTCTAGCATGGAAAAGAATTGCTACAATGTCTAGTGACCTCTAGCATGGAAAAGAATTGCTACAATGTCTAGTGACCTCTAGCATGGAAAAGAATTGTTACAATGACTAGAGATCTCCACCAAAAAAGAAAAAATACTACGTCTGGATACTTCTAGCAAAGGAAAGAATTACTACAAAATCTAGAGACTTCCAGCAAAAGAAAAAAAATACATGTACTACTAAAGAAGCAAAAGAAAAAAATTACTACTAAAAAATGTCTAAAAACATCCTGTAAGGGGAAATGTTACTGAAAAATCTAGAAACTGCCAACAAATAGAATTACTATCAATATGTCAGGAAACCTCCATCAATGGGAATTATTATTGCAAAGTCAAAAACTTCAGTTAAGGAGAAGTAATATTATAATGTATAGAAACCTCTATCAAGATTTATGGCCATATAGCAATAGAAACTTGGAGAATGTAGATTTTTAAAGAGCCATGCTCTTGTACCTGTACTCAAAGAAAGAACTGAAACATAGTGCTTTGAACTTTAAGCAACATTAGTTTTAGAATTATTTCTATGACAAAGTGTATAGCAGGGGTGCACAAACCGCGGCCCGCGGGCCGCATGCGGCCCCCGACAGGGCCCTGTGCGGCCCCCAGAAGACTTTAGGATATTACCATTATTTGTAACAGGCAAGGAGCTTTTAACATTAATCTGAACAAGGGAGTAAAACAGTGGTTTGCTTTCCCGTGGGAGCATCTTGTGCTGTGTTGAAAACAAACGCTGGATGCGGTATTGAGGTGAGAGCCTGTGTATTGGGCACATTGTTCAGTTCAGCTGATCAAAGGTGTACTGTTGAAATAGTAGTATCTGCACATCTTTGATGTATGGTGACATCAAATAGCAGTAGAAAGAGGTCTATATCTAAACCCAAGTCGGCAGGCAGCCAGCTAAAGTTCAGTCTGGGGATGGGGTGAGGTGACACTGGGGGGAAGGATGGTGCAGTCAGTGTGTGTGAATATGTGGCTGTGGATGTCTGGTTGGAATGTACTGAATGAATTACACTGTTTCAGAGTGAAGTGAAGTTGTTTTAAACTACTGCCCTTTGTAAATATGTCGAAACCTGCATAAGAAGCATAACATTGAAGACGAAAATAATCAGTTTAAAGAAGAGTGGATGGCTAAATACTTTATGCGGCATTTTAATGGAGCAGCTATGTGCTTAATTTGTTGTGAGTCTGTTACTGTGATGAAGGACTTCAACTGCAAGCAGCATTACAAAACAAAGCACGCTGCGACTTTTGATGACTTAAAAGGCACTGCAAGAAACAACAAAATTGAGCAACTTTTAAAAGGTCTGTCAGCACAGCAACATTTCTTCACAAAAAAGTCTGAAGAAAACAAGTATTTTGCTCTGCAAGTTGCAAAGTAGCACATATTGTTGCCAAATCATCACGACCTTTACTGACGGTGACTTCATCAAAGACTGCATCCAAGCTGTTTGCACAGAAATATGTCTTGAAAAGGCGGACCTTTTCAACAAAGTCCCACTCTCATGGACTACCATAGACCATTCAACTCTGAGTCAGTCGAAGACTTAGCAACAGATGTTTGTGAACAGTTGTGTGAAAGACTTGCTAACTGTAAGTACTTTTCAATTGCTTTGGAGGAGAGCACTGACAACGTTGACATAGCACAACTGCTGGTTTTTGTGTGTGCAGTGGATGAGAACTTTGAAATAACTCAAGAATTAGTCGGTATGGCTTCACTACATGAAGATATTTTTGGAGGAGTGACTTCCGTTCTTGGAAACCTTAATGTCCAGTGGCCAAAGCTAGCCAGCGTTAACACGGATGGTGCGCCTGCTATGACTGGAAGAGCATCAGGATTTGTTGCTCATTTGCTGTCACATTTGCAGTGGCTTGGAATTCCAACAGAGAGTGTCCACATGTACCATTGCATAATTCATCAGGAATCGCTCTGTGCACGAATCTTGAAATTTGACAATGTCATGAAATTCGTTTTTAATTCTGTGAACTTCATACGATCCAGAGGACTTAACCATCGACAGTTCAGATCATTTTTTGAAGACACTGAGGCAGAATATCGAGACATTCCTTATCACACAGATGTCAAGTGGCTGAGTCGAGGAAAGGTATTAAAACGGTTTGTTGAGTTGCAAACGGAAATTTGTGAATTCCTTACTGTCAAAGGCAAAGACACGGCTGTGTTTACTGACAAACAGTGGTTGGCAGACTTGGTATTTCTGACAAACATGACAGATCACTTGAATAGATTCAACCAGCGTCTCCAAGGCAAAGATCACTTTATCTTTGATATGTACAAGGAACTGCAGTCCTTCACGTTGAAGTTGAGGCTCTTCCGTTCGAATCTGCAAGCTGGAAATCTTTGTCATTTTCTGATTTGTTCGGCTTTTCAGAAGGAGTACCAATGTAACTTCAGCAGATACCATTGCAATTGTGAAACATTGCTGAAGGAATTTACTGAACGCTGTGATGCCTTCAAGGAGCACAAAGACTTATTCAACTTCATTCGCAATCCTTTCTCATGTAGTGTAGAGTCCGTGCCTGATCACTGTCAACTGGAGGTCATTGATCTTCAATGTTCACCTGAACTGAAGTCATCATTTCAGCAGAACAACATTTTAACATTTTATGGAAGTCTCAGCTCGAGCACATACAGAAATGTCAAGGACTTGGCTTGCAAGTTGTTGTCAGAATTCGGCAGCACATACTTGTGTGAACAAACGTTTTCAGTAATGAACATGAACAAGAACAAGCTGAGATCGAATTTGACCGACAACAATCTCAGTTCGATTTTGAGGCTGGCGACTACAAAACTCGAACCAAATATTGACAAAGTTGTTAACAACATTCAGGCTCACCCTTCTCACTAATAAAGACTAAATCTAGGTTAATAAGGCTAAAACGAATGTAAAGACATTATTTCATTATTTGTGTTGTTCTTTTTCTACTGAGCCATCCATGTGCAATCTGACTTGCGGCCCTCCATGCACTATCAATTGGAAATGTGGCCCTCTGGCCTAAAAAGTTTGTGCACCCCTGGTGTATAGCAATTGCACCAACTGTAAGCATTCCTGAATCTGTTGCTGTCAAATTAGTAGTTATTTGTTCAAATGTTCACTCATTAGTCTGATTGTAATTGTGAGAGAATTGGCATAACTCCAGGGACTGAATGAACTTAACTGTATTGAACCACTGGCACAGGCAACAAATGAAAGCAGAAAAACAAGGGGGAAATAAATTTATTAAAATTTTAACTAATTTCCACTCTTGTACCAGGAATGAAGATCTAAAAACAATACATGTATTTGCTTACTTCTAATTCTGGTTTATTTAATACATTAACAACAGGACCAATCTTTAATTATACCAGAATCATATGTCAACTTACTAAAAATTAAATAACAAAATTAAATTAAATTCCCACTCAAGTAAATACAGAAAGTATGTCTATCAAATCTATCTATATTAGTATTATAGTTTTCCAATTCAAATTCTGTCTTAAAGAAACGCTAATGGGGACAAATCTTCGATCGTGCACATACACACATCAATATTTTAATGTTCCTAACAACGTCTTGTATTGCAGTGGTGACTAAACTAGAAATAAACGTAAATATATAAAGGCAAACAATATTTAGAAATTAAATCAATTTGTGCTTGCAAGTTTTTAAAATTTTCTTCGGCTATTGTGTGCTAATGTATTAAATTGGATGTTAAATATGAAGGAAGTTTAATATGTATAATATAATCCCTTCTGAAAGATGAATATAATTATGACGTCTGTTTAAAGTTAATAAAACAGAAGAAAAAATGAAAAGCGTTTCAGTTCATGAAACAGTTTATGGTAGTAAGACAACACTGGTTATTGTGTCATTATATTAAGATGTTAAACAAGAAGACGGATTAATCTATAGAAAATAGAGACACCTTTTTGTAAGATAAATATGATCAGGAAGTTTATTAAATAAGAAGAAGGGGAAAAAAAAAGAAAACTAAACTTGTTTGATACAAATTGAAACAATTCATGGTGGTAAAACAAAGATAACTCTTTCGCTTCAGCGCGATGCTTATCTGTACTTTGTTTACATCATGGAGGTAGACAATTTGGACTTGATCAATATTTAAATGAGGAGTTTATTACTAGTATAAAACAAGATATTACTTATGAGGTTTGATAATTAAATTTGTTTTGATACATCTTTCACAACAGAGATGCAGGAGTATCACAAGAATGAATGTTTAATATATTGAGATATAAGCAATTTTAAGGCCGAGTCGATTGGGTAATAGTACTAATACTCATGTTCTTGACTATTTCTCCTTAACATAATAGAAACAACATGAGTGAAATGAAACTTGGCAAAGGCAGCAAAAGCTACGAAGTGAAAACGCAAACTAGTTTCATGATCTAGAGACCGAGAGACTACAATAACAAATTGCAGGTACGATTTATCATAAATGTAATACAAGATCGATAACCCTAGCTTTATGTGTCATGACGTGATAACAGAATAGACGCAGAACCCATTTGAATGAAGTTGCATGCTGTGCGCTTTGATATTTTATTGATCTCTCCCTGTCTTGCTTAATAACACTATAATAAATCTCCATGAACACGTGTTGATATTTTTATGGTAAATGTTTAGAACTGATTTATTTTATGGCATTTAGCCTTATTCAGTTATTGTTGTTTCGTTTGTATATAGTCTTAGGTCTTCAAACTAAGTACACACATAGATAATGAAAGTTATCATTCTATGAAGTTTGATGTATTTAAAATATATTATGAGTATGGTCTCATTAATTGATTAGGAAACAATAAATAAAAACTTTCAAAAAGCATTTTAGATTCTTTTCTAAATGAGTTGAAAATTATATATAACATTATAACTAGTGACAGAAATGATAGTTAGATTAATGATTGAGTAGATAGAGGAAGGAAGGGAAACAGTCAGATAGATTGGGATTATTTTTAAAATTCACTATAAAAAAAAGAAATATTTTGAAAAATTGGCAATAAAAATTACTTGTTTTTGGAAAGATAAGCATTGTGACTTTTGCCATTTTGGCATTAATTCTTTTGGGGGATATTTTTGTATATCAATATCATAGAATTAATACTTCATAAAATATGCATAAAATGTTGAATTTACAAACATTTTAGCATTTTCATTACAAGTTTTATTATTTATTAAAATTGTATCTATCTCTTAGTATTAATATATAAGTACTAATACTGTAATATAGATACTTTTTTTAGTCTACAATTTTAAAAGTTTTTCTTTATTATTATTAAATATTATAAAATATTTACTAGAAATTAGAATGATTGGTAGTGATTTATAGTATGCATATAGTGGCACTATTTTAAACTGAGGTGAAATGTTTGTAATAATCATTACATACATTTTCTTTGTCCTTTTCTTTGTTTTCATTGACATAAATTATCCATTTGTTTCTTGAAGTTTTTTCTTTATCCTTAGTGTAAGTGAGAATGCAGACATTCATATTTTTTATAAGCAGTCTATCTAGACTTCAAGTCCAAAATGCTGTATTGTAAAGTAATAATATTATTCTTTTAGATTAGGCACTTGATATTTTTATCTAGATTGCTTCTCTGTGTGTGTGTGTGTGTGTGGTTTAGATAACAGCTATAAGTATGCACCTTGGATTTTTTTTTACACATTTATTTTTATAACCATGTTTGTGTATGCATTTATTATTATGTGCTAATGTGTATATCTTTTAGCCATACACATGCATGCAAACACACACACTTGTATCAGTCTGTCAGTCTCCCTTATATATATATGTGTGTGTGTGTGTGTGTGTGTGTGTGTGTGTGTGTGTGTGTGTGTGTGTGTGCACACTGTAAACTGAAAAATTAATAAGTGGTTCAGTTTACAAGATTTTGATTAATATTTTACCTCTCAGGACTTAAATTTGTATTAACAGTCTCATGTTTTATTAATAACAGCCTTACATTAAAATTATTCAATTGAAATAATAGATTCAGTTGAAGTGATTTTCAGTTAATGAGTAGCTTGGTGGAAGCATTTGTGCTCATTAGCAGAAGGTCCACTATTGACACAAATACATAAGCATGCATGCACACACACACACACACACACACACACACATACACACACACACAGAGTTTGGTCCTTTGAATTTGATCTAAACAAAAGTATAT
Organism: Sinotaia quadrata; assembly: GCA_028829895.1. Lineage (NCBI taxonomy): Eukaryota > Metazoa > Mollusca > Gastropoda > Architaenioglossa > Viviparidae > Sinotaia > Sinotaia quadrata. The sequence goes on along the minus strand of CM054181.1, from coordinate 40,940,801 downwards.
TTCTGTTCTAACAAGTTAATGCAGAAGAGCAGTAATTTACTAATTATGATAAACATCTACATATAAAACAAATTAAAACTAATCAAAAGAACTATCACTGTATCCGTGCTCACTGCACCCCAGGTACATTGTAATCACAGCTTTAGATCTGTTTACTTTATTTATGACATATACTTGATTAATAGTAATAATAGTAAGAAGAAGATTAAATGATTATAAAATGCTTAATTTTATAAAAGCTCTGAGTGCATTTATAAAATAATGTTTTACATACAAAATATAAAAGGTCTTTATGAAAACTACTTACAGCTATGAAAAACTAAAGATAATATATATATATATATATTTTTTAAATACACATACATAATCACTGACCTGGCTGTACTTAAAAAGAGAAGCATAAAATAATTTGCAAACAGAGTAAAGTTTGAACAGTGACAGTGAAGAAATAGTTCTTTTCTTATTGATGTTAAAGATGTCTTTTGATCACTCTTGAAACTGACCAAAGGCAGAACACTCTTGGCGGATAGACCCTGGTAAAGATAGGGACTGAACAAATTTTTAGAATGTTGAAAATGTGTGTTTGACAATGAGTAAAAACATTTAGCTGGAGTATACAATGAAATCAGATAGTTACTTAGGCTGCAACCGAATGTTTATTGATATATTGACATAATTACTGTGGTAATTTTATAATAATACTATTTTCTTTCTGTAATATATTAATTTGTTGTTACTTTGTTTTATTATTATTTACTTCATTTATTGATACACGGATTTACCTGGTGAATGATGTATAGATTAATTGTTATTATTTTTAACCCTTTTATTGCCAAGATATTTTGATGTGGTTAAATTCTATTCTGAGAGATCTGTCAGTGTTTTTTTGTTGTTTGTTTGTTTGTTTGTTTTTTAAAAACTTCATTATAGTAAAATGATAGAAGGAAATAACTTTAGCAGAATTTGGTAGAGTTGTCTCCCCAGGAATGTTAAAGAACCAACCCATGCACAATAGATGACTAATAATATTTTTAATTTTGCTGTATTTAGTGCTATATTGATTTGTATTTACTGTGTTTAAAGATATAAATATTGATTTTATAATTAAATGTACATATTGCTAAATTTATTATTTCTGTATTTAAAATTCCATTTTTTTCTCAATTACTAGCAAATTGTTTCCTCCACCATGTATAATCTTTCAGAAAGTGGTTTCTGTATTATCCACAAATCACCTTCTCTCTTTGGTTTGTGACTATTTACTACCTTAATTGAAATAAATTCATTATTTTCTATTTTTACAATTAGTATGCGGGCTCAGTACAAACATTTGCCGACAGAGGACATGATGGAGTCAGGAATGACCTTTGACTATTCCTCAGCCTTTACTTACAATAACTTCAACAACAAAAAGTACAAGTCAGCATTTACGTATTCTAAAGGTGATGTCCAGCCCTATGCACCAAATGTTATACAGCATCAGACAACAGGTCAGAAATTAATGATTGTATTATTGTGTCTGTGAGAATAAACCATAAATTTGTTTAAACAAACAAACAGGTTTGAGATGAATAAAACAAAAACAAAAAAATACTTTTGAAAATCAGATTACTTACATTTCATTAAAAGAAGAGTCTAGTTTAAGACAGATTATTGAAAAACTATTTGGATTCTCATTTTATCCATTAATGAGCAATTAATAAGTAATTTGCAATATTTATAAGCTTGATTAGCTTTTACAGGTTTGAAGTAGTTGCTATAAAAATTAGTTGTTTTCTTTTCCTGATTTCATTAAGCAAAACCTCTTACTTGTTTGTCTCTCTGTGATTTGACCTAGTGAATTTATCTCACTGTCTACACTGTTGTTGTGTTTCCCCATTTTTGGCCTGATAAACCACCTGTAATTTATCTGTTTTTGTATTTTCTTGATATCAGTTAATCACAGCCTGATAGAATAGTTGTATTAATAACATTTATCTACCTGTGTTTACATTTTCCTGATTTCAGTAAGTCTCTCTGGTGGACTGATTTTACCTGATTAATTTTTATTTTCTATCTGCCTGTTTCTGAATTTTTCTGATTACAGTAAGCCATAGCCTGATTGATCGACTGTGCTTCTACCTGATCAATTTATTTGCTTATCTGTTTTTTGCATTGACTTTTCCAATAACGGCCTGGTTTGCTTTCAAGGTAAGAATAGATTATATTTTAATTAAATAATATATATGTAGTGTTTACTTTGAAATCATGGGAAAACATCATACATTAATCTTTCCTTTTCATCTAAACAAACTGTGAAAAAGCACACATATAATGTGCAAAGAACTGAGATTTAGAAGAAATGAAACTTTTAAAATTGAGTTTGGTGAAGTGTACACAGAACTGGTGTGAAGATGAAATAAGAAGGAATGATGAAATGAGGAGGAATGCTGAAATAAGAAGGAATGGTGAAATAAAACAGAAAAGAATTATAATTAGCCAAGCTTTGAGCTTGTCACATGTAACATTTAGATTGCTTACCGTAACTTTTAACTTACAAAATGATTCTTTAGTTTGCCAGTTTTTTTTATATCTTGCTAAATTAATTTGACAAGCTGAAAGTTATTTTTAACAATAACTTTTTTTCCCAAAAAATGTTATAGCATTTTAGAACTTATTGTTCAGTGTGGCATTTAGCTTGTTAAATGCAACTTTTAGCTCATCAAAACTTCTTCACTTGAGCCACAGCTAAATACTAAACTGTATCTTTCTTCTCAACTTGAACCACAGCTAAATACTAAACTGTATCTTTCATCTCAACTTGAGCCACAGCTAAATACTAAACTGTATCTTTCATCTCAACTTGAGCCACAGCTAAATACTAAACTGTATCTTTCATCTCAACTTGAGCCACAGCTAAATACTAAACTGTATCTTTCATCTCAACTTGAGCCACAGCTAAATATTAAACTGTATCTTTCATCTCAACTTAAGCCACAGCTAAATACTAAACTGTATCTTTCATCTCAACGGCCTGTAATTGAAATGGCAGCTAATTGGTAAGACATTAGGCAAATGACCAGTGATTGTTGCCAGGCTGAAATACTAAACGGCCTGTAATTGAAATGGCAGCTAATTGGTAAGACATTAGGCAAATGATCAGTGATTGTTGCCAGGCTGAAATACTAAACGGCCTGTAATTGAAATGGCAGCTAATTGGTAAGGCATTAGGCAAATGACCAGTGATTGTTGCCAGGCTGAAATACTAAATGGCCTGTAATTGAAATGGCAGCTAATTGGTAAGACATTAGGCAAATGACCAGTGATTGTTGCCAGGCTGAAATACCAGCAGAAGTTCCCCTTCCTCTTTTACCACCACTTAGCTAAATTGCAGATATCAGTTTTATTTATTGTCTCTTTTAAAACAATTACAGTAAACATTAGATGTGAAATAGTACATAAAATCCAAATGAAATAATATTTTTAAAACCCCCACAACTTACATGTAAATGTGCAAGAGTGTTAAATAATTTGAAATCTTTTCAGAGGGTGTCCAACTTTGAACGTCTAGTTGTATTCAGATGGGGACGACTACTTCAAACAAAAGGACCTGGTATGAATTTGATATAAACTTACTTGTGTAGTCATAAAATAATGAATCTTTCTCTTTCTCTCTTTTCTGCTGATGAAAGTATTTGTGTGTTGAAACAAGTACTTTAGTTTATCTATGGATATGACAGTAATACATACTTCCTGATATTTATGTATGACAGTATACTGCCTGGTATTGTTACATGAAAATATACAACCCACTATCTGTCTGTGTAGGACAATATATGGCATAGTATTTCTAATTGACATTTTACAGCATGATATTTATATATGACAAGGTACTACCTGATGTTTGTGTGTAACATTTTACAGGCTGATATTTGAGTATGAAAGATATAATTTGATATTTTGTATAACAGGACACTATTTTTGTATATGACAAGATACTATCAGATATTTGTGTATGACAAGATACTATCTGATTTGTGTATGACAAGATACTATCTGATTTGTGTATGACAAAATACTATCTGATTTGTGTATGACAAGATACTATCTGATATTTGTGTATGACAAAATACTATATATTTTTGTGTATAATAAAATACTATCTGATATTTGTTTATGACAAGATACTATACATTTTTTGTATAATAAGATTCTATCTGATATTTGTGTATGACAAAATACTATCGGATATTTGTGTATGACAAGATACTATCCGATATTTGTGTATGAGATACTATCTGATATTTGTATATGACAAGATACTATCTGATATTTGTATATGACAAGATACTATCTGATATTTGAGTATGACAAGATACAGTGGAGTCACAGCTGTATATATTTAACTTATGTGAAATCAGCCTGAGTGAAGAAGTGAGATGAAAGAAATGAACCTTCTCCATCAATTGTTCTCAGTTCTCATGTGCCTGTCACATTATCAGCCTCTCACTGCACTGGGTGTGATTCAAGTATTTAAAGATGCATTATGTAACTTTTATATTTAAGTGGCCTCTAAACACAACTATATGTACTTCATCTGATGCTTATTCGAAGAAACACTGATCTGGTAACATTAAACAAATATAAATGATCTCATAGCAAAGTGTTAATGTGTCTAGTAACAGTATAAGAACATAGAGTATCTAATAGCAAAGCGTGTGTCGTATCTGGTGACACTATATGAATATAGATTATCTAATAGTGAAGTGTATGTATATATTGTAACAATACATGAGTATAGATTATCTAATAGAGAAGTATTGGTGTATCTTGTAACTACATTAATATAGATTATGTAATACTAGTGAAGTATTTAATGTATCTATAAGTATTAAAGAGTCCAGTACTAGTGTAGGTCTGATAAATAATACCCAAATTAAGTTTCATCATGGAAAGAAGGTCAGATATCTGTTAGTGCAAGATTAGCTTAGATGTTTAAACCCATCTATCTTGTCCTAGTAGAAGCTTATACCTTGGCACTCTTAGAGATTTGTTGCATGTGTCTGTCAGCTCTGATGGCATTCTTTAAAAAGTCCAGCATTTTGTACAAAATTTCATGTATAGTGTAATCTTTTATTTTAATTTTATTTGTTAAGAATGTATTTTTAGTACTGCACATTTATTGGGAATAACATTCTGTACTCATACTACAGCTTCTTCTATCCTGCTTTCATTTGAATTACCTCCCCTATACTGATTTGTTTCCAGAGTTCCCTAGCACTAGCTGCTGACCAAATTTGATTTTTTCCTATTTTTGTTATCAAATTTACTGTATATGAAGTAGGAATTGAATATTTGCTTTTTACAGGCACAGTGTTTGTTATGCCATTTGTTGACACATTTCACAAAGTCGACATCAGAATGAAAGCATTTAATGTTCCTCCACAACAGGTAAAGAATTTTGTTTACTTTTAAGCATTTTTATTTTCTAAGAAAACAGAGAAACTTTTTCTGCAGTTCTTTTATTTTAAAAGGCCCTTTTTCCCCCATTATACTCTCTGGTCTGATTTCATATATATAATAAAGCAGCTTTCACATCCAACAAAGCACCATTTTGCTCTTTGATCTCTTCTTAAAGTTATTTGGTCTTATTTCAGAGAAGTACCTATGCAATAAAGCAACCTTCGCATTCAACCTACCACACCATTTTGCTCTTTGACCTCTTCTTAAGTTATTTGATCTGATTTCAGTGAAGTACCTTTGCAATAAAACAACCTTCACATCCAACACACTACCGTTTTGCTCTTTGACCCCTCTTCTTTAGTTGTATGATCTGATTCCAGTGAAATACCTATGCAATAAAATAATCTTCACATCCATTCCTTTTTTTTAAAGAAAAAAGTTTGAAAAATATAGGTCATACATTTTATTTCTAATATGCAGATTGTTAAATATATATGCAAGCTTTGCAAGGAAGTGAAGTGACACTAATTTCTATGCCACAATCTGTATATGACAGGGGTCAGGAAATGGGGGTAAATTACCCCAAATGGGGTAAAAATGAAAATTTGGCAGGTAATGAAGGTGAAAAAAAATGTACAAATAAAGTATTGTAAGGTCATCAAACTTATTCATTATTAATTGTTTCTCCCCCCTCCCCTTTTTCAATTTTAGATCAAAAATAAATTCCTACTTTTATAAAATTAACTCCCCTTGATAGTTAAGTCACACGACCTTATCAAAGATGCCATTTCAGCCAGTCCTTAAAAACATCAGTCATGATCTAATTTCCTGACCAGTCAATCCCCAGTATTTATTCCACGGTACTGTGGCTTGATTTTTGGTGGTGATGTAATCTTATGAACTTTGAACCTTATTTGCAACTGCTGCTGCTACTATTCTGCTTTTCTTTTCCAATCCCTTTGACAGATAGTTGTAGATAGTTGTAGAGTTGTAGATATGCTATTAATTATTTTCTATGGTGAGTTGTTTCTATTTAATAACTAATAAAATAGAAGTAAACTAGGGATTTCTGTTATATTTTAATAACATGTTGCTGGTCTTTTATTAACCCTTGACTTTGAGGGCAGCTGTTCTTCATTTTAAGAGTAATTAGCTTGTTTTTGTTTGCTTTGAAGTCTGGGGGTAAATAGATTTTGGGTAATGCCCCCAAAAGTTCCCTGATCCCTGGTATTTGACCTTAAGAAGCAGATAGGTACCAATGAAATTGGATTTTTCTGCAGAAATAATGATAAAAAATGTAATAGGGATTTTTATCTTATATTTATTTATAATTACAGCACTTTAATTGTATGGACAGGTCCCAGAATAAGAAAACAATATTTTTTCTTGATTGCTTTCCATATTAGTCACATTTCACAGATCATTGGAAGTAGCAGATGGTGAAGTATTTGACCAACCCAATAAATAAAACTTTAATAAAGTATTTCTTTGCTCAAACTTGCATATTTGTCAAATATTTTATTCTTTTATTTCAGTTTATGAACACCTTAGTATTTATATTGTATTACCATATCACCACTTCAGATTGCCAAAGGCAATGGGGCTATATTATCACATCATTATTTCAGGTGATGGAGCATATTTGGATATATTATCACAATTGCTGGTACTGTATTATCATGGCAATATTTCAAGTATTGCAGATGATGGGACTGTATTTTTATATTAGTATTATGTTATCCAAGTGATTGAGCTGTATTATCATATCAGTTTTTCTTCAATTATCACAGGTTGTGTAATAACCATATCAATATTTTAGGTTATTACAGGCGATGGAGCTATTATTGAAGTGGGTGCTGATGTGTACTACCGAATAGAAAATCCTGAAAAGTCAATAACAACTATCCAAAATCTTGATAAATCCACTCGCATCCTGGTGCAGACAAGTCTTTTAAATCTTCTTGTGCGTTTGCCTTTGTCAAAGATTGACGGACATCGAAACACCATAACAGAAAATGTTCAGGTAATTTATAATACACAAAATCTAAATATATTATAAGGACTTTTGAAAAAACATTTTCAGATCACGATTTACCCACTCAAAATGAATAGTTTACAACCACCACAGATTGTTTTTTTATGTCATCTTACAAACAATTGTAAAAAATGTAACATTGACTGTAGTTTAAATCCTATTTTTATTCCTTTTTTCAAATCAATAATCCATTTCTTTGACAACCCACTTACTTGTTAAATCACAGTATTTTTACATTTAGGTATTTCTTTGACAACCCACTTACTTGTTTAATCACAGTATTTTTACATTTAGGTATTTCTTTGACAACCCACTTGTTAAATCACAGCATTTTTACATTTAGGTATTTCTTACCTCATTATATAATATTATCACTCTCAAACAATTAAAAGTTAAGTTACCTCCTGTACTTTTGACTTGACTCACTTTGCTTTATATCTACCTTTATTTTTATCTTACTTTGCTTTATAATATCCGTTACTTTATATTTGTCAGTTTGCTTTATGTTTTTCCTGAGTCACTTTGCTTTATATATGTCCATTATTTTTTATCTGAGTGACTTTGCTTTATAATATCCATTACTTTTTACCTGAGTCACTTTGCTTTTTAATATGCATTTTTACCTTAGTTACTTTCCTTTATAATGTCCTTTTTAAATTCAGAATGCACTTGAAGTACTCTTAATTTTTAGCTACATAGGGGTACTTGATCGAATACTACTAATTTATTTAAATTTTGAACTGTTGACTGGATGGCAAGTTTTTCTTTGTGTGTGTTGCGTACCTGTTGATGATGTATGTTGTAGGGTTTTGCACTTTATTTTTGTACTTTTTTGCTTTTTCTTAATGAATGTTGTGGGGATGTTTACAATAAATATATTTATGTACTTTTTCATAATTTACATTTCGGGGTCATTAACACTATATATATTTAACATAAGTTACTTTTTATGGACATATAACAATATATGAGTTGATTTATTTTTAAATATATAACATTTTGAAACCTGTACAGACTGTCCTCAAGCTACAACAGAATTAGGTTCCTACAAGCAGGTTGTAAGTCAAACTATTTGTAAGTTGAATCACCCCTTATTAACTCAGATGTATTACATATTTCCAAGTCTGTATTCCCTCATATCATCAGTTGTCAATAGTCATACACTGTACAGTAAATGAAAGACACACTCTACAATAAATTAATGTTTGAAATAAAAGAACAACTGAGGTAGATACTAAAATTGGCATGATGGCCATATGTATGCTCTGGTTGCATATCATACGTTATCACTGAATCACAGTACACACAAATCGGTAGTTTTTTATTATTTGTATTTGTTATTAATTTGTATACCAGAAATAATTTAGTATCCCAGAAATCCTTCAAAATTTATTTTGTGAACATTTTCTAATTTTTAATTTTTAATTTAATTTTTTGTGGCTGTTGTAAGCAAAAATCATATGTTGCCTATAACTCGAGAATGGTCTTTAGAATAAATGTCATTTATCTTTACATTAAATGACAGTTTGAGGGCATATATAATAAATGCATTTATTTACATTTGCACAAGTGACATTTTTTGGATTGATAGTAATTATATATAAATATATAATTATAAATATCCTTTCATGTAAATTACATTTTTGGAAATGTTCTATCAGTGTATTGATTTGCCCCAATATAAGTAACATTGTGTGGAGTACTAAAACTTTCTTGATTTGCTTTTACACAATTATGGGTTGTATCAGTCAGTAACAATGATTTATTTACTTTCATATCATTAACATTTGGTGGATAGACTGCACAAAGTTGATTACAACAGTTTTTTATTTAACCTTTATACTAGTTGTGTTGTTTCTTTTTTTTGTTAGAAAACCAGCAACAAAGCTGCCAAAGACTGGGGAGTGGAAATAAGTAGAATTGATCTGTAAGTTTCAGAGATATTGGAAGAGCTAAATTGATCTGTACATATTGTGAGTTAAATTGATCTATACATATCAGACATATTGAGAGAGTAAAACTGATTTGTGCATATCAGACATATTGAGAGAGTAAAACTGATTTGTGCATATCAGACATATTGAGAGAGTAAAACTGATTTGTGCATATCAGACATATTGAGAGAGTAAAACTGATTTGTGCATATCAGACATATTGAGAGAGTAAAACTGATTTGTGCATATCAAACATATTGAGAGAGTAAAACTGATTTGTGCATATCAGACATATTGAGAGAGTAAAACTGATTTGTGCATATCTGATATATTGAGAGAGTAAAATTTATACAAAGAGTGGGCCAAAAGTAGGTATATGGTTTTTCACTTTTAATTTCTTTCTAGTCATTCATGTTTGAAATTTATTACACTATTATTAATAGTTATAAATACCTATAAAGCAAAAGAAATAATAAATAAATTAATTAAAATGAAAAATAAATAAATTAAATTAAAATAAAATGCCATGATCTGATCGGCACTCTCTACCTACTTTTGGCCCACCCTGTTTTAGGAGAATTAAATTGATCTGTACATATCAAACATATTGTAAGAATTGAATTGATTTATAACAGTCAGGCATGTTGGAAGAGTTGAATCATACTTAATCATAATTAGACGAATAAATCTGCGGAGAAGAGGCAGAACTTACTGTATAGGTTTTGTAGATTTAATTGATTTTGCTGGTGCCTGTTCATACATCATAAGAGAGTTCCCACTCAGCAAAGAAAAGTATGTGATCTGGTTGAAAAATAGTGACAGAAAAAGAATAACAGAAAATTGAAGAACAAAAGGCAGTCCGGTCCCAGTGTAGCGAATTGTCAGAAGATGGTGCCAAAGTTCTGTCTATAGTTCTTATATGTTTAGCCAGTGGGTAGTTTGGCTTATCTTTGTTATTATTTTGATTGTTGTTTAGTAACAGTATTGGAGTTGTATCTTTTTGTTTGGTGATATTTAATGAATGTCTTTGGTCATTTTTCTTTATGCTAGATGTGTAGTGGCTGGTTTCTGATTTTCTTTTTTTCATGATGGGTTCACTTGGGTGATTTTGTGATCGTGAGCTAATTGGAAGCATTATTTTTTCATTTTGTTTGAATATTTTAGTTGGGTTAGGCACGTGTTCACTAGCCATGTAGGTTTAAAAAATTTAGGGTGACATTGTCAGCGGTGACAAATTGGTTCTATCTGGAGTGACATTGTGTTTAGTAAGAATTGCTTCTATCAAGGTGGGGGGTGGGAGACATCATGTTCATGGAATTGCTTCTACTTGGTGTGGTGGTAATATTGGATTGAGTAATAATTGATTATACCCACAGGAACATTGTGTTCCCAAAGAATTTCTTCTACCCCTAGTTACATTGGGTTCAGTAAGAATTGCTTTTACTCATAGTTACATTTGAGGTTAGATTACTGAACTAAAATTTGTTAATAAATCTATTTATATCATAGATTAAGATCCTTAGCTATACAAGTTTGATTACTGAACTAAAATTTGTTAATAAATCTATTCATGTCATAAATTAAGATCCTTAGCTATACAAGTTAGATTACTGAACTAAAATTTGTTAATAAATCTATTCATGTCATAGATTAAGATTCTTACAAACAAAGTAATATATGTGTGCAAAATTTGTTCTAGCCCTAAATTTTGATTAGTTTTAAGGCTAATGTTAACAAACCATCAGAGTAATATTTTTATGCCAATCTGTTCAGGCCACATATTAAAATCCTTAGCAAGGCCCCTGAAAGACAACCTAAGCCAACTTTCATAATGCCGCCTGGTTTTGGTAATTTAGGAGCAGTTGCAGAATGTTTCTCAGATAATTCTGTTCCTGAGGCCTTCCAGCATTTGGCATCAGCTTTCATGGCTGCACAAGGTTAGTGACAGGTGTTTTCAGTAGAGAGGATGTCTTTAATTGTTAACATTTCCTTCACTTTTTCAGACTAAAAATGCATGTTTTAAATATCCTCTTACATGGAACATGATGATCAGACATTTAATAATTATAATGGATTATGTAATGACTTAACTTTTAAAATCTGATAGTGTGTGATATGATAATTCTTCTGCTAAATGATAAAACTGTATGATAACATTAATAGTGACTACAACACTGTTATCAGGTGCAGTGCAGTTATTTTGTCTGTGTGAACTTCAGCATGCTTCTTGACTTTATACCATAACTGTTGTTTGTGCTTAGATTTGTACATGAATGTTGTAAACGCTTAGCTTTGTACATAACTGTTATAAGCTGTTAGCTTTACACATAACAATTGTATGCATTTAGCTTAAGTACTGTTGTATATACTTAGCTTTGTATATAAGTGTTGTATGCACTTATTAAGTATATAACTGTTGTATGTGCTTAGCTTTGTATATATAACTGTTATATTTCACTGCTCACTTGCAACACCTGTAAGAATTTCATTGTTCACTTGCAAGCAGCTGTTAGTATTTCACTGTTCACTTGCAACATATATTAGTAGTTCAATTACTGAAACAGTTAGTATTTCACTGCTCACTTATAACAGTTGTCAGAATTTCACTGTTCATTTGCAGCAACTATTAGTATTTCACTGTTCACTCATAGTAATTAAGAATGGCATGATTTTATGTCACATGGTAGGAAAGTAATAAATTTCTTTTATTGTTTATTTAATGTCTACACAATCCAAAATAAAGGTAACTTTGCCATAGAGTAGGAAAGTAATAAATTTCAGTTATTGATTATTTAATATCCACGCAATCCAAAATAAATTTCAGTTATTGATTATTTAATGTCCACACCATCTAAAAATAAAGATAACTTTGTCATAGAGTTGGAAAGTACTAAATTTCAGTTATTGATTATATTATTTAATGTCCAAACAATCCAAAATAAAAATAAGATTGCAAACTGTCTATATCAGATCACAGATTTCCAACAAAATGACAGTGACAACTGAGTCTCATGTGCATGCTCAGGAATATTGTAATTATAATTTGTCTGTAAATAATGTTCTTGCATGTATGTATGTTAATTTGAATTTATCTGTAATTTCTTTCTTTATGTACATTAATGACAAAACAGTATATTTTGATTATAATTTTACAATGAAAAGATAACAAATTTGTCACAACATATAAATATTCTGTCTTTGTTATTAAACATTTAAAATTTCTGTAACAGGACGTAATTTTCAGTTGGAATCAGATGGCAGCCGGCAGCCAGAACTAATGGCACCAACTTTTGTCTCCAGTGATGCTTCACCTGCGCCTGAGAGTTTCACTGGAAATCTGGTAGCAGCAGACAGAGATGAAACTGTTGCTATGACAATAGATGAGATCTTGCAAATTGCTTCAAGAGCCTTGAGTGAGCCCATAGTGCGCAAAGTGAATGCTGTTTACCATTTCCAGCTTCATGGAGAAGGGGGCAGTGTGTATTTCTTGAATCTCAGACATGGTAAGTGTTTGGTAAGTGTTTAGTAAGTGTTTGGTAAGTGTTTAGTAAGTGGTAAACTGTTGTGTTCAGTTGTGTTGCCATGGAGAGGAGAGACAGTGTTGATACTTCAAATATGGTAAGTGTTTGTCATGGAGAAGAGAAACAGTGGGAAGAAATTTGTTCTGTGGTCTTTGGTGGTGACAGGTGAGGTCAGCGAGATAACGAGGCAAGGCTGTATATAGTTCTGACCTTAGTGTTTAGGGTTTAGAGTAGCATGTTTTTAAATGTCACGTGAAAATGCCAGAGATCTGCAGCAGACAAAAGCAGAGTATATTGATTCTTCTTTGTATAAAGGTCAAGGAAGCATTGGCAAAGGGGTGTGGTCTGGGGAAGGTGAAGTGGATGCATCCTTGATGATGACCACACTGGACCTACAGCAGATGTTGTCTGGCAAACTTAAACCATTCCAGGCATATATGAGCGGTCGCCTACGAGTATCTGGCGACTTGGCAGCTGCTCTTAGACTTGAGACTTTTGTAGACAGAGTAGTTGCTCAAGCTAAATCCAGGTAGGGTTAATCCAGGTTGAATCAATTCAGAAATTATGTATGAAAAGAAATTTGAATTGTGATTTTTTTTTTATTTGTTTGTTTATTCTTGTTCATGTGAGCTTTGAAACAAATTCGAATTAATACTATAGGCTGTGATAAATGTTAAATTATGTAAAATCTTGTTTAAGACACAAGTTTTAAAATATTATTAGTGTTGTCTTAAATTGTGTTAAAAATTTACTTTTATTAGTGAATGCTCAATCTTTTGTACCTGCAATAGGTAAAAGTGCATTTTGTTAAATTAACTAATTTTTGTACATTTCTCACTTAGAATGTTTGTTACATACATTCATACAAGACTTGTATTACTAAAAATAATGAAATGGAAAAAGAATATTTAAATAAAATTATCTATTTTATCCTATCCACATCATCAAGTAGTGACTGAATTTTTAGGTAATTGTTTTCATTATAATGCAGAAATTATTTTCTCTTTAATATTGTTCATTTAAATAGAATTTTAAATAGACTTCAAAAACAGTTTTTTTTAAATTCTTGTGTGCAATTATGTCATGTATCCAATAAATATAATTATGTAAAAAAATTATATTTGTTCTCCATGCACTTGAGCTTTTCAAGTTTATATTAAAGGATATAAAGGTGTAGATTAAAGGATGTAAGTTAAAGGGTGTAGATTATAGGATGAAAATTAAAGGTGTAGATTAGCGGATGTAAACTAAAGGTGTAGATTAATCGTTGTAAACTAAAGGTGTAGATTACAGGATGTAAGTTAAAGGGTGTCGATTAAAGAATGTAAGTTAAAGGGTGTAGATTAAAGGATGTAAAGTAAAGGTGTAGATTAAAGGATGTAAGTTAAAGGGTGTAGATTACAGGATGTAAGTTAAAGGGTGTAGATTAAAGGATGTAAATTAAAGGTGTAGATTAAAGGATGTTCCTTAAAAAGGGTGTAGATTAAAGGATGTAGATTAAAGGATATAAGTTAAAGGGTGTAGATTAAAGGATGTAAATTAAAGGTTTAGATTAAAAGATGTAAATTAAAGGTGTAGATTAAAGGATATAAAAGGTGTAGATTAAAGGATGTAAAGTAATGGTGTAGATTATAGGATGTAAATTAAAGGTGTAGATTATAGGATGTAAATTAAAAGTATAGATTAAAGGATGTAAAGTAAAAGTATAGATTATAGGATGTAAATTAAAGGTGTTGATTAAAAGATGTAAATTAAAGGTATAGATTACAGGATATAAAGTAACGGTGTAGATTATAGGATGTAAATTAAAGGAGTAGATTTTTATAGGATGTAAATTAAAGGTATAGATTAAAGTATGTAAAGTAATGGTGTAGATTATAGGATATAAATTAAAGGTGTAGATTATAGGATATAAATTAAAGGTGTAGATTATAGGATGTAAATTAAAGGTGTAGATTATAAGATGTAAATTAAAGGTGTAGATTATAGGATGTAAATTAAAGGTGTAGATTATAAGATGTAAATTAAAGGTGTAGATTATAGGATGTAAATTAAAGATAGATTATAATAATGTATCTATTTCCTGAACTTATTGCACAATTTTATTTTCAAAATAAGTTGAAATAAAAATGTCATGTTATGAAAAATAAAGAACTTATGCTGAAATGTAAAAATATTTTTGTTGCTTATGTGTTTTTGTTTGTAAATATATATAATTTAACTTGTCTTAACTGATTACCTGTCAGTTTTCAGTTTTATAGTGTCGCCGCTATACCTTGGGGTGACTTTGTAATAATGACTTATACCAACTCTGTATAATTAGCTATGATACAAGACATCTACGAGTGCCGGTGCAGAGTATGGGTCACTGGTTAGATATGTATATCTGCAACTGTTACACTGATATACTGGTACGTCGCCAATTTGGTACCACCCCCACTCAGATCTCAGCTGTTTTTGAATATATATATAGATATATAAAACGATTATGAATAGACGAACAGAGGACAAGACGTAATCATTAGATTATCACTTTGGACTACGAAAACAAACAATAGAAATTACTTCCCTAACAAATACGCATTTAGAATAATAACAAGAAATTTAATTTAAAAAGTAATAGTCATGGAAAGAGAAGTTAAAACACTGAAAGGTTTTGAAATGAAAACAGATTGTGAAATCTGCACTCTCAGACCAGATATTCTACTTGATAGTAAGTCCAACAGGACACAACAGTCTGACATTGCTGCACTGGTGACTGAAACAAAAGCTAAAGAGCAAGGATTACTCAAACCTCATTAGAAATTCAGAGAATGCATATGAGAGATGAAGTAATAGGAGCACTTGGGAATATCTGGTAATTTTGTGAAGTAAAATGCAGTGCAGACACATCTTATACTATGCTCACATAGGTTCTTGGTGATTTTGTGTGAAATGTGTTTTTGCAGCCAGATCTTACTTTGCACTCACAAAAGTTCTTGGTGATTTTGTGTACAATACAGTTCAATCACATCTTATTCTGTGCTCACATAGGTTCACAGTGATTTTGTGCACAGTCCACTATAGTCACATCATATTCTGTGCTCACATAGGATCTCAATGATTTTGTGTAAAATGATGCATTATAGTCACATTTTATTCTGAGCTCACATAGATTCTCAGTGATTGTGTATACAATACACTGGTCACAACTTATTCTGAGCTCACATATGTTCTTGGTGATTTTATATAAATGCACTCGCTTTATAGCAGTACTTCCCAACCTTTTTGTGGCCAAGAACACATCCAAAGAGTTTAGCAGACACCAGCAATTTTTCAAAGCTTATTTTTGCACTGGACATTAAATAATGCAAAAATCATCATATTTAGTAATATATATATGTATCTATACTATTCAAGTGGGTCACTCTTTCTCTATTACTATGTAGGATTGCTCTTTTTACATCTGCAAGATGTATTAATAGCGTTTACAAATTAGATATCATAAGCAGGCAGTTTTCATATTATTCTTACTTTAACATAGAAGTCAGTTATGGTTAATTTAAAATATTCTTTCTGTTGTTACTTATATCTGGATTTCAGCAAGTAAACACAAATATGAAAACAGTTAAGCACAATTTTTTATGTTAATTGTATCCACATTTCTATAAACATACAACTATAAATAATATTCATAAGAGCTCATCAGAACTGAATAGAGAAAAAGTATTATTAATTCACATGCTTTTATTGTAATAAATTAACATGATGATTTTTAGTAGCCACAGGGAATTGTCCACATTTTTCATTGGTTTGATGGAGACCTTTCTTGTTTTGGTTTTTGATTAGTCAACTGAATCAACTACTTTTTTTCATTTCTGCTGATGCTTGTTGTTGTTGTTTTGTATGTCCACACTGAATCGATCACGTTTCTCATTGACTTCCTTGGTTATTTGATTTTTTTTTTTGGGGGGGGGGGAGAGCCCAACTGAATCATTATTTTTAACCCTGGCTTCCATGAAGTCCTGTCCACCATACCCGCCTAACGCTGCAATGAATCATTGATTTTTTTCTTATCTAGTCCCCAATATGTCCGTTAGCTAACTCCAAGCTAGTTCAGACATTGTTCACCTTAATTCGGGCAGTATTGATGCTCGATAGCCTGCTGAAAGCATTGACAGAGAGGAGGGAGTCTACGGTAAACCCAGAATGATTACACTGATCGATAATTACTTCACTGATCAATACTGGCAGCACTGAGCAATAACAAAACAGGTAGTTTCAGAAACTAAACTAAAAAGCTGGGAAGAATTCTAACATAAATATCCAAACTGCTCTTAAAGAAAGATGGGATAAAATCAATATCTTTAAAATACTAAAAGTAATCAATTGCCAATTTGAAAATATGAAAATATGATGCATAAAACAGCGAAAGAGAAAACATAAATTATAATAAAGCTTTTAAAACACAATATAAAAATCAATGAAAGAGAAAGCAGAAATTGTATCAACACTTTTAAAACACAGTGTCTAAAACAGCGAAAGAGAAAGCAAATATTTTAAGGCCTAATAAAACTTTTTCAGTAATGCAGTTCAGAAGTAAATCATGACAGGTTTTGTTCACCATAACCTCACCGCAGAAGGTGAAATCATGACACATTTTGTTAACCATAACCTCACCGCAGGTGAAATAATGACCCCATTTGGGGGACAACATAACAGTAGCAAATAATGATATTCCAATAATTGAATTACTGGTAACAAAAAAAAATAATTTTGTTCAGGTGGTACGATCCTTGTCCCTTGTTTGCCTAAGGATGGAGTGGGTGGGCAATTGTCACTTTATTTAGCCTAGGTAGACATGCCAATGCTGCCTCGGCTGAATGAGGGTTAAGGACCTCTGATATAGTTGCTGGAAAGTTGTTTTAGTCGGTTAAAATTCTGTGTGTGTATGGGGGGGGGGGTTCTGATCCTACTAAAGTTCAGTTTTAAAATAATATATTAATCTGTTAAGCGATCACCGGCCACAGGTACTGGCTAGTTCTGTTGTTGATATCGTTTTAATACGCTTGCCTAATCATCTCACGAGATTTACTCATTTCTACTTCATTGAAACCAGGAGTATGTTTTTGTACCCTCAGCAGGCGTGTGCCTTTTTGCTAGTCCCGAGCACTAGTTTTGCAAAATGTTTATCGATTTGCTTTCTAAAAAGCGCAGAATTTTTCTACGATTTGGCGCGATGCAATAATTAGATTCGCAATCTAGGTCAAGCTCCCAACCCACTCCACATTTTCATCTCCCGGTACATTTAAAGATGCTGATAGCCACGCTATTCCACTCTAGTTTTACCATTTATTTTAAAATCTGGTTCAATATCATACAGCGAAGGTCTGGTCTTGACCCACTAAAAACAAAGGGAGTGAATTCACTTAAACCTAAGGAGTATGGCGACAGAGTATCATCTAAGACTGAAAAAGTCTCGAATTTTACCGAGATCCCACTTAATATGCAATGTAAATAATAATAATAAAAGCCACATAAAGCAAAAGTAAAATAGACAGAAGTCAGAATAAAGGTTAATAAAGCAAGACAAACTGTAAACAATAATATAATATTGGTTGCAGCCTAAGAGTGATGCCATGTTAATAAAATAGTAGTAGTAATAATAAATTAAAATAATAAAGAAACAAGTGAAAGTAAATTCTATAATATTTTCACCTTACCAAACATTAAAAATTATGAAATAACATCCCAAAAGTTAATTTCCGGGTGTAACCTACTGATGCGTAATATCTGCGAAATCAACCTCCCTCAATTAAAATTGATTGATTCTCTGTAGCTATCATATTCTGCTGTACATTCATAAGGGCCTCATAGCTTTACCCTAAGGTTTGTGTATCTTCAGTAAAACATATTAATAAAATAAATTAAATGCACTCATCAAGTTATAATAATTTACTTATGCGTGTAGCCTATTATTTAAATTAGCACAATAATTATTGATAATTGTTTTATATTAATAAACATATCCGATTTTAATTAGGTTTTGCATCATTATTTTACAACAAACGACTCATTGAATCGGAATTACCTTTTGCTTAGTTTTTATCTTTTAAAAAATATTTTCTGTTAGATCTATTGTATCTTTTCCGCTATTACCATTAAAATATATTTTCTATTAGAGCTTTGTATCTTTTCTGCTATTACAATTAAATATATTTTCTGTTAAAAAGTTATTGTATCTTTTCCGCTATTACCATTAAAAAAAATATTTTCTGTTAGAGTTATTGAATCTTTTCTGCTATTACCATTAATAAATATTTATCTGTATAAAGTCTCCAAGGAGTTCTAAGCGCTTACAATCTTGACCACTAAGCTCAACGTTCATGATACAGGAAATGGATAAGGATTGGTTGAGAAAAACTGACCTGAGTGACCAAGGGATTCGAACCCATAACATTATGCTTGCGGACGCTTCAGCATCTTTATCTTACAGTCACCATGCTTCCTACTACTGAATAATTCAACATGGCTAAAAATAGAACCACTGCCATTTACGTAAGGTAAAAGTAATTAAAATACTCCGGTTGGTAATTAATTCAAGGAGCTGTTCTGAAACTAGGTCACTCAGAGAGGGGCAAGGGAGTATTAAAAATGAGAAAAGGGGATATCCAGAAACTGTCAACCTTTAAAAAATATTTTGCTTTGCATCGGACTATTCAAAACAACATTATTTTGATTCAGTTGTAATCTACACATTATTTCGACAGGGCCTCCTTCAAAACTGGATGACTTAGACATTTCATCTAAAATTATTTTGAAAGAATAATTTTGCAAATTGTTATTATGACGCAGGGTTGATTTGATAAATGCAAACTGGACATTGGTGGCTAGCGTCTTGAAAGCGTTTCTTTTTTTTTTTAAATTTAAGATGTAATCCTGTGGTGGAGTAAATTTGACTGTCCCTATTTTAAAAATTAAATTGTTAAACTGTCAGAGTGCCCTGACATTGGGCACTCCTTATGACGGTAATTTTGAAAGTGTCTGAGTTGAAATAAACACCAGAAGTGAGAATATGCTAGAAATTACTGATCTACTGCAAAACATCCCGACTGGGTGAGTAGTTTTTATTATCCAATGGTTATGATTTATGAGAACAAGACCAGCCAATGGGCTGAGATCTAAAAGTTTACCTGCTGTAGAGAAATCTATTGTTTAATCACTTAAATTTGAAGTGGCAAAGAAGTCTGGTCTTGAAAGATGGCCGTTAGATTGATGGTGAGTTAACTGACTGGTTGAGATAGAATGGACTTAAAAATATTTCGTGCATTTTGCTATTGATATATTATACTTGTGTTTTAATAAGATGTATTGTGTGAGTAGACTATTATTTCTATAAATGTTTGAACTAAGCTGCTCATATGTAGTGTGCTAGATACTTGACATTGTTTTGATTTGCTGTATTTATTATGCTGTGTGCTTGTATTGGGCTAATAAATACAGTTGCAGGAAATTGTAAGTTGAAACTGGTATGTAAGAAAAAATGGGGTTATAAATCGATAAACTGGAAACTCAGTGTTGCTCCTTGATTATATTTTTCAGGCAGTCTTTTTTCTGTGAGGGATATGAATCTTCTGGTTTACTGATTGTAAACTGCTACAACTAACCATGGTAGAGGCTTGAAGCTATGTGTAAGTGTAAAGGAATACAATACACTCCTTTGATGTATGGTGGCAAAGTATGCAGACTACATTGAGAAAATTTCTGGTATAGGAAGTACTAGAAATTACCACAATTGCTGTTCTGCTTAAACAAACTGATGATGAATCTGTTTACAATGTGAGGAGAGAAACACGTGGAAATTGAACTAACTATAATTTTTGACATTGTTGCAAAAAGGCATGAAAGACTATTGAGACCGAACCTAATTCAAGTTATGTAAAAGCTATAATTTAACTTAATTTCGTTCTCTGATAAGAACTGTCTTGTGATTTGTGTTGAATTGTATTTTTTTGTTTTTGGATATAGAAATTATTCCAACATGGTTTTTTGGAAATATTGATGTCAAGCAATCTTTTTGCATTGTATTGTCATATGTATATTTGATTGTTGATTTAATACATTTATTGTTAAACGTATTGACCTTCTTATGCATATTGCTAACCTTATGTTGGAGAAGAAAGTGTGTGAGTGGGGCTCACTAAATATAGAATAAAGACGGATTTGTCTTCTCCTTTAGTAAGAAGTTTTCCACCTAGGAAAGATTGTGTGATGGTAAATGTTTGTCTTTAATGTTAGGAAGAGAGAAAATGTTTACAGCGCCCGCACATCCGTCAAGTGTAAGACGAGTGGTGTCTACTGGAGGATCATTAATAAAATATTAATTAAGTTTCTCATCACTTGTAATTAATTTTGAATGATTAATTATTATTAATAATAATAATCATTAACTAAGTGGCATTGGTGTCACAAGACCACTTCAATTCTTTTTTTTTTTTTTTAATTATTATTGTCGTCTATTAACAGCACTTTTGTTGCTAGTTCTGAATCAGTTATACACCAATAGAAATTAATATGATGAAAATATGAAGAATCTTCATTTTGCAATATTCACTCGTTTTCCGTAAAT
Organism: Sinotaia quadrata; assembly: GCA_028829895.1. Lineage (NCBI taxonomy): Eukaryota > Metazoa > Mollusca > Gastropoda > Architaenioglossa > Viviparidae > Sinotaia > Sinotaia quadrata. The sequence goes on along the minus strand of CM054181.1, from coordinate 40,919,261 downwards.
ACCATAAAATGTGCTTTTCAGTCTGTGAAAATCAGTGACTTAAATCATGTCTGTGACACTCACTTATGTCCAGTCTATGAAAATCAGTGATTTAGGTCCTGTCTGTGACACTCACTTATGTCCAATCTATGAAAATCAGTGACTTACGTTCTGTTTGTGACACTCACTGACTTAACGTCTGTGGAAATCTATGAAAACTCATTGACTTAGGTTCAGTCTGTGAAACTCACTGACTTGCATCCTCGTGGAAGTTTGTGAAGCTCTCTCTTGCTATGTCCAGTCTGTGAAACTGACTTATGTCTTGTCTGTGAAACTGACTTATGTCTTGTCTGTGAAACTCACTGACTTGCATCCCGTGGAAGTTTGTGAAGCTCTTTTTTGCTATGTCCAGTCTGTGAAACTCACTAGCTTATGTCTTGTCTGTGAAACTGACTTATGTCTTGTCTGTGAAACTCACTGACTTGCATCCCCATGGAAATTTGTGAAGCTCTCTCTTGCTATGTCCAGTCTGTGAAACTCACTGGCTTATGTTAAAGTCTGTTAAATTCAGCGGTTTCCGAGTATACATGATTATATTTACTCAAAGTCTACAAATACGAAACATACTAGGAACATAGATCGGTGACCACGTGTAACAAGGTAGGGAAGGAATAAAATGTCCCCCCCCCCCCCAAAGAGTGACATAGACTTACTTCGTAGACAGCACCTAATTTGTTTTCATTTTTTGTTTTGTTTTTGTAAATATTTTTTTTTCTTTTACGAAACAAAAAAGAAAAAAGTACTGGTATTGAAAGTTACCCTTTTCAATCGTCACGAAAACCAACCACTTGAGACTTGAGACTAAATTTTGTTGCGGGGAGTTTTTCTACAGGACATATTCCTTGTTCAGAGAGTCTCTACATGTCATTGTTAAGCGGTGTCACGTGATTTATGCGTTACTTCGCGTCGTGCTTGCAACACATTAACATCTGGCATTTCTCACGTCAGTAAACATTTGGATACTCCCTAAGACACGAAACAATGACGGATCCCGTCATCACGAAGTCATTAGGAAACGGAATAATGCGGGCAACAGCAATGCAGATACCTAAGTACAATCTGATTGGTGGGCCATGTAAATAAATCCCAAAATGTTATTTTTGTCTGTCGAGCAATACTAACTGAGTTTCGAAAGAAAACGCGTATAAATATTTGATGCATAGCGAGTTATCTTGCCATAACAATGACAGTCATAGCGAGTTATCTTGCAATAACAATGACAGTCGTAGCCAGGCATTTGTCGCATTGTAAAGAGACCGACTCCATAAAAATAAAAAAAGGCAGTTTAAGGAACTATTTGTAATACACAGTAAAAGATTTTGGAATACTGTATTTATATTTGAATATTGCTTTTACTTTTTGATTACTGTAATTACTTTTGATGGCAATTTTTGCTTTCGATTACAATGGCTAATTCTCGAGTATTTAATTTTAGTTAATTAATAATATACTTATTTATTTATGATTTTCATCTGTTGCTAAGTAAGCACTTTTTGTGGGGTGCATGGGTGGGGTGGAATAAATTATCTACTCTTTAGATATATTGATTTTAATCCGTCAAAACTTTCCGGGTTTAGTTTTGCTTTCCTGGACTTCCAGTGACTTTAAAGTATTTTGATTATGATTTCTCTCTGTAGACTTGAACAAAACGCAGATTTTAATTCTTTTATTTACAAAAAACACACACACTGCAATTGAAATTATAGTCATACATACTCTTGCCCTTTATTAGAAAGAAAAAGATCTGGAGGGGGGAGTGGAGGCATCTTTTAAAAGAGATGTTTCATTTATAGTAATTTCAGGGAAACAGTCGAAATTATGTGTATGCGTGCGATGGTGAATATGTCAATGTGTTAGCGTGACATTTTAATTGCTTTCCAAATTTACGTACTTTCGTTATCAAATGACTGTTTTCGTCAGTCGTCTTTGTTGCATTAAATAATGACCGACCTACATAGAAGTACGAAACTTAAGGTTGGTTTCATCTTTTCTTCTTTGTGCATGATTCAATGTGTCTGTATGTGTGTCTCTATATGTCTCTCTGTGTGTGTGTCTCTATATGACTGTATGTGTACGTGTCTCTGTGTCTGTATGTGTGAGTGTGTCTCTATATGTCTGTATGTGTGTGTTTCTGTATATCTGTACGTATGTGTGAATCTGTATGTGTGTGAGTGTATTTCTCTATGTCTGTATGCGTGTGTGTCTATATGTCAGCATGTGTGTTTGTAACATTTAAACTTCTGCAGAAGTATTTGTCTTGTTTGTGTGTGTTCTTATGTAAATATGTATGTTCTTATCTATATGCATTCCTATTCGTTACAATGTACATGTATATCTGTCTTTGTATGAAGTAGTCACTACAGTGTATATGTATATCTGTCCTTGTTTGAAGTAGTCACTACAGTGTATATGTATATCTGTCTTTGTATGAAGTAGTCACTACAGTGTATATGTATATCTGTTTTTGTTTGAAGTAGTCACTACAGTGTATATGTATATCTGTCCTTGTTTGCAGTATTCGTTATAGTACTATTATCTTCTATTCCTGCCTCCCTTCCCTCAATATTTATCCCTTGTTCTGTACATATCTTACGCTTATGCCTGTTGGAACCACGGCATTGTGTACTTGTCCATTGCAATGTATTCGATCTCTAAATACTTCTCCACTACAGCAAGCAGACCTTGTCTGCGTACATTATTTTCTCTTACTGTTCTTCTCCATCCATCCACCCGTCACTCTGTCTGTCTGTCTATCTATCTATCTATCATTAATATTTATCTCAGTACGTGTCTTGCTTGATGTCTTTTTGTAAATGTCGTCATTGTACCGATTTAATTGCATTCAGTTGTTTCGTTTTCATACCCCATACACACTGGGTACTTGTAAGATTCCTTTCAAACAGCCAATCAGGCATCAGCAGCTTAACAGCCAATCAAACAACAGCAGTCTGATTAAGAAATATAGAAATTGTATCCCAAGCCCATATGATTGGACATTCGCAGTTCGAAGTCCAACGGTTTAAAAATAAATAGTGAAGCAGGTCTGCCGTTGACAGTTATTTCTACAATTATGTGCTTTGCTCTTAACTGGTGTTTGTCTTCTACGAAGAGATGACGCAGACTTCACTTGACTCAAAGGAATGAAAGGGTTAAAGACAGCCAGACGTCACCATGATGAGTGCTTACTGAAGGAAGGCCGCCATATTGTTATTGTTGTGTTTAATGGACACGTATCCTCCGTTTGTTTGTAATTGTGACTACGGAAGGAGTCATGTACGGTGTGTTTGTGTGAATGACAAACGATATTAACATTGTGATACCACTGTGTTTCAAGAAACTATATTAATATCGTGAATGACAAAGGATTTTACCACTGTGTTTCAAGAAACTATATTAATATCGTGCTATAAATATATATTTGGGGGGATTACTAATATTGTGTTTATAAATGTGGCAAAAGAAATGTTACATTCTGTTACTAATGCAATTAGAAATGTAAAAATAGTAATTAAAACTCATTGTCGGAAACAAAACAATATGGCTAAACGGAATATAAAAACAGTTTCCTGATCTTTTCCTTTTCGTCATGGGAATTATCCTTGTTACAATCAGTGCAATATTCCAGCATTTAACAAAACAAACTTTCATCAAAATCTTCTTCGAATTTCCTCAGGAACAAAGTACACACTTTCTAGCCTACTGTGGCGATGACAAATGCTAACTAAAACACTTTCTAGCCTACTGTGGCGATGACAAATGCTAACTAAAACACTTTCTAGCCTACTGTGGCTATGACAAATGCTAACTAAAACACTTTCTAGCCTACTGTGCTGTGATAACCAATGCTTCTGAAGACATCTGATCCTTGAATTGGGCGAGCATGCAGTAAGCAACAATGTCTGTATTATCAACAGTCGATCCTGACGAGCGATTCTGGACTGTTGAGACAAATGTGTCTTAAGTGGTACGTTTAGCGACAACATGTTGTCCCAGAATGCAAAATGTACCTGCCTGACGTAAGATGTTGTAATGCTAATTGGTCGTGACAACATGTTGTCTCAGACTGCCGTTGTCGTAAAGGTTAATCTGCATTTTCAGTAAGAAAGGACTGTAGGTTTGAATTTGAAAATAGTCGTGTACTTAAGTTTTCAACGTCATTCTGCTCTAGCCAAACCGACGACTAGAGGTTCGTCGTGTTCGGATTATTTGCAAAAGACGATGCCAGTTCCTGCAGTTTCTTGTAGTAACATAATTTTTGTAATCAACTGCAAACCTCACTCTGAACAGTTGCACTGTGAAAAGATTCCGTGGTTTGTTTACGTCACCACTGTTTTTATTTGTGAAGATAGTATCGCGGACAACAACACCGAACGAATACCTTCCTTAATTAGATCTGCAATGGAAATTTGAACGCAACATTTACGTCAAACAACAATTCAAATACTGAACGCACTATTTACATCCAAAAGCAAAACTTTAAATAAACATAATTTGTACACAGAATAAAAGCAGTGTGACTGAACAAATTTCTAAAATCGAACAGCAACACTTACTGAATACAATACATGTTTCGAAAAACAAAACTGTGATTAACACATTAGTGACGTCCTCAACACTTAAGGAACACAATATTTACCTCAAACAGCAAAAGACTAATTTGAATATATTTACGTCAAACTGCAAAAGATTGTGTTCGGACAGAATATTTACGTCAAACTGCAAAAGATTGTGTTCGGACAGAATATTTACGTCAAACAGAAAAAGAATGTGATTGAAAATAATATTTACCTCGATCAGCAATACTACTATAAATGAACATTTAGGCTCAGCAATAACACTGTAACTGAGTTTATTATTCACGCTGAGCAGCAACACTGTGATTGATCTTATTAATTACGTCGAACATCAGCCTACGACTGAAGGGATATTATTTACATAAAACAATAGCGCCGTACTGAAAACATTATTTACATAAAACAGTAGCGCCTTACTGAAAACATTATTTACATAAAACAGTAGCGCCTTACTGAAAACATTATTTACATGAAACAGTAACGCCGTACTGAAAACATTATTTACATGAAACAGTAACGCCGTACTGAAAACATTATTTACATGAAACAGTAACGCCGTACTGAAAACATTATTTACATGAAACAGTAACGCCGTACTGAAAACATTATTTACATGAAACAGTAACGACGTACTGAAAACATTATTTACATGAAACAGTAACGCCGTACTGAAAACATTATTTACATGAAACAGTAACGCCGTACTGAAAACATTATTTACATGAAACAGTAACGCCGTACTGAAAACATTATTTACATGAAACAGTAACGCCGTACTGAAAACATTATTTACATGAAACAGTAACGCCGTACTGAAAACATTATTTACATGAAACAGTAACGCCGTACTGAAAACATTATTTATATGAAACAGTAACGCTGTACCAGCCGTCATGCGGTGAAGAAATAATTTTAAAGCAGATTTCAAAACAATGCCTGTAAATATAAGACAATTATTTGACTGATGTTAACAACTAGCTTTTCATAAATCCCTTTATTCAATTTACATTATAACATTAGTTTAACATTTTTGGTCACGTGAATAGTTGTGATTGTTTCTCAGTGTTTCTAACCATTTGGTGCTGTGCAGCCAAAACTCAACAAATGATTTATAGGGCTGATGTCGTCTTCATCTGGTGGGCTTTGTTTATAGGCATTCATGAACGGGCCCACTGGCGAGTTAAGTCAGAGCCAACAGCGAACATACACAATGTTTCCATGTCAAGTGCTGACATCATAATCAACCAGACAGAACTGGACAAAGATTCCACCTCCGATTCTTTTATTACTGATCAGACAAAAGTCGGCAAAGATTCAACGTCAAATATTGTTATTATTAACCAAACGAGACTGGACAAAGATTCAGCCCCACATGGTCACATTTATGAATACACAGAACGAGACAAAATTACTATGTCGTATGCTGTTATTCCTAGACAGACAGACAAACAGGTAGACAAAAAAGAGAAAGCCACTAATTCAGCTGATGATGTATTACTGAAATGGAGAGAATTTGATGAATTCCACTCATCAGATACTGGTGAATTGAAAAATACAGAATTTGATCAAGTCAATTTATTTTATAATGCCAATACGTCATGGCCCGACGCTTTAAAGGACATAGATTTACATAAAGCAAATATGTCACATTTCCACTCTAAAAATAGCACAGCTTTACTCCCTCTGCCTTATATACAATCTACAACAAGCCCAGAATTAGATCACCTCAATTCAATGTATCTGGACGTTACAAAAGAGCCAGTGATAAATAAAGTTGGCACACCCTTGCTTAATACTCCGAAAGATACAGGGCCACAGACAGACAGTACATCATACCTTGACGTTCCAAAAATAACAGTCGTAGGAACAGAAATCTACAACCCCACGTCTATCATACTGGACAAAACTTTATCCCTTTCTCACTCGGATTTATTTTCGACTCTGAATATATCACCAACCCTAGCGAACGCTGGCGAAACACTAGCGAACACTGAAAATGCACTAGCAAACGCTGATGAACTACTATCAAATACTGACGAAACACTAACAAGCACCGGCAAAACACTAGCTAACACTGACAAAACACTAGTAAACACTAGTGAAGCACTAGCAAATACTGGCGAAACTCTACCAAGCACTGGCGAAAAACTGACGGACAGACCTGACGTTTCAGATAGCAGCACCTCATCGACAATCGGAGGTGCCACCCTCGTCACTAAGACTGCAACGAAAAAAACATCGTCAGCCACAACCAGCATGAACCTACTGCTTCCAGTAGGAAACCCTGTGAACATGACCAATGCACAGGCCGGCAATCATACAGACAGAAACTCGGAACTTTCCACTCATTCATTGACGGAAAAAGATCCAGATGTTTCATCTGTGTTTACAGGTGCTATCAAGGAACCTGAACCAGGTCTGTTTCATATCGACGTCTCAGCCTGCAATTACTCCAGAACAGAAGGCCTAACGGCTAGCCACGGCACAGTGAAACTGGTAACAAATTCTCGCAATTCTTCTAAAATATTTTTCTGCAGCTGGGTGCTGACAGAAATGCGTGGACACTTCCTGACAATTTTGTTTGAGAAATTTCAACTGGGAACCAGATCTCTCTGTGGCGAGTATTATCAGGATGTCATCGAGATTGTTGATGATCAGAGATGGGGTGCGGGTAACAGTCTAGTAAGGCCATGTGATCAGGGCTTACCTATTATTGCATTTTCACTTCAAAGCAATTTGTTCTTTCGCTTTCGATTAACACTGCTTGAGAGTTCTGAATTCCCTGAAATTAAATTTCACTTCAACTCAACACCTGAATCACAACGACGCAACCTTCAAGTGACAAATATTTCAGCAACTTTGGGGTACGTGATGTCACCCGGATACAACGGGCAAAGGGAATATGCAAATTTTATGAATGCATCCTACATGCTTAAAATCCCTGAAAACCATGTGGTCATGGTCAGTTTTCCACGCTTTGACCTGGAGGACCACCGCACCTGCTACTTCGATTACCTCTCTTTGTTAACTGTGGACGCCAACAACCACAGTGAGACTGAAGTGTGGAGAAAGTGTGGTGCACAGAGCATCCCTGCCATGATTTACAGAACCTCACTTCGTCTTCGCTTCGTCTCGGATTCCGTGTATTCAAATTCAGGATTTAAGATGTTGTACACTTTTCATCCAGTGACGCAAATACCTAGGGCAGTAGGGATGGGTCTGTTCAACTGTTCAGATTCTACCTACAGCAGCTTTGCTGATCACTTGAAGTGCAACCTGGAACCCGAGTGCCAAAATGGAGAAGATGAATCTTCTTGCCCATACAACAAAAGGGGGTGCGGCCCGGCTGCCATGTTCATAAGAGGCATGTGCTACACCTATGTCAAATATACGACTAACATCTCCTGGAATGACGCCTACTCTCAGTGCCGACTTCGTGGCCAAACTTTGGTAAGCCTGAATGTGCCAGAGAAGTGGCAGATGCTACATGAGTTCCTGAACTTTGGGAAAAGATCTGCAACTGTCTATGTTGGCCTCAGGACATCCCAGTCATCCCTGGCAACCATGTACAGAGAGGTGTTGCAGTGGTCTGACCAGACGATGGCATTTTACATCAATGTCATTGGAAAAAGTGTGTCCATTCCATCCTGTGCTTACATCAGACCTGGGGCTAGTGATGTGCTCACTGTTGGTAACTGTGACCTGGCAAGGTTGGCCAACTTCATTTGTGAATCTGAGCCAAACACCTCATTAGGAGATGTAGTTGAGCTTCCTTCCTTTAGATTAAATACAACAAATCTGTGGCCTAGAAATATATCAGTTTACCTGTGCCCTAGTAAACACCTGACACATGACTTCCTCTCATGTGATCCAGACAGCCATTGTGAAGCTGAACAATATGTCTCTTCATGTGAGACGCCAAATGCAGGGATTGTCCCTTTGTTTGAATGTGATGACAACTCTCAAACTTTGCCTTACACTTTAGTCTGTGACTTTCGATCCGATTGTGTGGACGGGTCTGACGAGAGAAACTGCGTGCACACGAAGTGCATTGATGGCTTCCAGTGCAGGAATCTCCAGTGCATACCATTCAACACCCGTTGTGATGGCATGCAGCATTGTGTTGACCGTTCTGATGAAGAGTGCCCCCTTAGCATTTCCAGGATTGTGCCATCACTGGAACCTCCAGCTATGGTCAATCTCGATGGATATGGAACATACACACAATACCCACTGGAGGCCTTTGATTCATGTCCGGACACACACTTCCGGTGCCCAGACAGTTATTGTCTGCCGGTGTACTTACGCTGTAATGGTCTTGATGATTGCCCAGGCCGAGAAGACGAGGTTGGGTGTGAAAATCTCAAGTGTGTTGGATTCTACCACTGCCGTGGATCTCAGGTCTGTTTGCATCCAGATCAGGTTTGCGATGGAGTGTTCCAATGCCCTCAGCAAGACGATGAGTCTTGGTGTGGTCTAGTGTGTCCCCCAAATTGCCGTTGCCAGGGCCTAGCTTTTATCTGTGCCACACCCTTTCCTGCAATCCTTTTCCCGAACATGCGTTACCTTGATGTAAGTGGCTCTAATATGACTTTACAGGATGTAGAATCGAATTCCTATCTGGTAAGGCTACACTTTTCATCATGCAATTTGAAGACTATTCTAAATATAACTTTACCAAACTTGAGAATTTTAGACCTGAGTTATAATAATATCAATGCCATAAGCATGACATCTTTTATGGGTCTCAGAAACCTACGTCAATTAATCATGTCAGGAAATCCATTAACAGTACTGCTCAAAGCTGATTCATCGGTGAAGCGCATGCAACTAAAAAGTATCAATTTGTCTGGAACCAAACTGGAAATCTACAATGGTACCTTTCTTGGCAATTTTCCAAAAATTAGAATTTTAAATCTTTCGGAAAGCACTCTGAATACAATTTCCGATTATGCGTTTGATTCAACACCAGAATTAGAGATCCTGGACATGAGAGGATCACCTTTGAGTAGCTTCCCCGTTGATATGCTAAAGAGGTTGTCCCATCTTGTGGCTGTCTATGCCAACAACTATAAAGTGTGCTGTGCCGCAACTCTCCCAGACAATTTCGACAGGACGGAATGCTACACGCAAAGGGACGAAATATCCTCCTGTGAAGACCTACTAGAGGTTGACTTGTACCGAGTGGCTGTCTGGATTCTGGCTTCACTGGCAATCATTGGAAACATTGGAACTTTTGTGGCGCGCTTTTGCTTGCAGAGCCATGCCTCACAAGCCAGTTTTAACGTGTTTGTCATGAACCTCTGCGTGGCAGACTTCATCATGGGGATCTACTTGGCCATGATTGGCACAGCGGACCAGATGTACCGTGGGAAATATTTGTGGTATGACTCACAGTGGAAAAAGAGCATGGCTTGCCACGTGGCCGGTTTTCTGTCGCTGCTGTCTTGCGAAGTCTCAGCCTTCATCATATGCCTGATTACACTTGATCGCATTCTCATTCTTCGCTTTCCCTTCAGTCGTTGTCACTTCAAGATCTGGTCAGCATTTGTAGCGTGTGCAGTTGCATGGATTCTTGGAATCGTCCTAGCAGCCATACCACTCATGCCAATGACGTCAGGGTGGGAGTTCTATAGCCAAACGGGAATTTGCATTCCACTACCCATAACGCGGAAAAGCTTCAGCGGCCACGTGTACTCCTTCGGTGTCTTGATACTCCTGAATTTTGTTCTCTTCCTCCTGATCGCCATTGGCCAGGTGTTCATTTACTGTTCGGTGCGCACCAACTCCATGGTGAAGAACATGAGAAAGACTTCCAGAGACACAGCCGTCGCACGTCGCCTCTTCATTATCGTTTTCACAGACTTCCTATGCTGGTTTCCAATCGGGCTTCTGGGATTGATGGCCTCGTCTGGCATCCGCATCTCCAGTGAGGTCAACGTGGGCATCGCCATCTTCGTCTTGCCCTTGAACTCGGCCTTGAACCCGTTCCTGTACACCTTCAACATGATCATAGAGAGGCGGAGACGCTCCAAGGAATCGCGCATGCTCGCGCGGCTGGAAACAAGGTTCTTCTCGGAGGTCAGCCGGCAGGACGCGGAGATGGTGCCGCAGCGCGCGGTCAGCAAAGAGACCGCCCTTAGTCAAATCGCCACCTGGCTCGACTACAACGTCTTGACCTCAGATGACGTCATTTCCCTCAACAGCATGAATTCCAACATCACCTGCATCTCGTCTGAGAATCTGCAAGCGTTTGATGGCTTCGCTGGGTCCAAGGCCGCCGATTTGTTGAGAGCTTGGTTGGCCAATGGGCTGATCACACCTGAACAGGTGATCGCTATTATTCGAGAGTGAAGTCCCCTTGACGGTATCGATTATAAATAACATGAAGAAAAAATTCAAAGAACAATAGACTGGATTTGGACACTTAAAAAAATGTAGCTTGCACTTAATTGTCGTTTATAATGGCACATTTGAGTAATATTTTTTCTTTTCTAGTTTTTTTTTATTGTATTATGGCAGCGTTCAGTTGCATTAGTTTTATTTAATTTACACCATAGCTCGTATGCTGGTTTTAATTTCTTATTTCTTATTCGTTCTTCATAGTAGTACACATTTAAAAATTCATTAACCATAAATAATGGAGCATATTATTTATTTAGTTTTCCATTCACTATTAATGCCTTAAAGCGGTTTTGAAAATTTTCGGCTTCTTTATTTAATTATTTGATTGATTGTTGATGAATATATTTATCGCTCCGTAAGTTGACTTATGACGTATACGTGTACAAAACGTGTAAACTTTCGACAAGAAGACGAGATAGCACAGTTTCAATTTAAATTACGAATGGCTTATGCTGTCATCTTCTAAATGGATTTTGTTTGTCCTTTCTGTCCACTTTGTTCACATCAATATTTTTCACTTTTAAATATTTCAGATATTGTACAGAGCACGCACAACCCAATACACACAGTCATACCTACACATGAACACGCGCCGTGCATCTATATACTCAAACACACACACACACACACATTATAGCGTTGGTTCTCATACATAACACAATATCACTGCTCAGTTCAGAAAACAAATTTGTTATTCACATTTCACACACATAAACACATGAACACGTTGGCATTGCGCAGTTTAATAATGTATTTACATTTAATAATTCATACACATAATACCACTGCATATCACAAAACACACACACACACACACACACACACACACACACACACACACACACACACACACACACACACAGTGCAAGGGCATGTTACACTACATAATTCACATGAACTAACATAAAAATAAAATACCAATATCTGTACTTGAAGTGAGGGTTTCACACTGCAGGTTAACACTCTATCACAAACCACGCAGTCCGTATTCGAATTTATAATCTTAATATAATTTTATACGTAGAATCTAAACGTCAGAAAGAACGAGATCTTGAGGATATGATTAATCTTTCATGAAAGAAATTAAGAGTTGTATTCTATTTTTAATTTAGTTGCCAAATAAAGTTCTTAAACTACTCATTAAATTTTTTTTATCTGAATAAAATACATGGCATTTTAAGTTTTATAACTGTTGTCAGCCGTAATGGGGGTTAAAATAATCATTATATATAAACACTTTTTTTTATCATGTGAAGCCGTGTTAAAATAACCATCTTGTTTTTCCGAACCAGTTAAGTCGACACCCCCGAACTGGCTTGTCGCCAGGTGGAATTCAAAACTTTATATCATGAAACAAACCTGAAGTATAGCAAACATTAAATTATACTTTAATTAACAGAGAAATTAACGTGAATCACACAAGTAAACACATATTATAAACCTAACAACAAGGTAATTTTAAACAGACTTACCACGGTATGCAATAAAAACATGTCTTTTCACTAATAAACCTATATTAAACATTATTTTGTAAAAAAAAAAAAAAAAAAAAAGAAATAAAACATAACAGAAAATACAGGAACGTTATTAGAAAAATAAAAACAAATTATGTTGAACACTTACATATTCAGTTATGTAGCATTTCTTTAACTTATGTTTTTGGACTTACATAGTTAGCGCTGCTCCTGATATTTGACAAGCATTATTATTTTATGCAGTACGAAAGCATTTGATTTTACGTAACTCTTACTGCAGCCCAATATATAGTGTTCTTTTAAGCACCCTGAGTGTTCTGAAATTGTGTATCTCGAGTGTTATTATTCCTAAATGTCACTCGAATGTTGTATTTATGTAACACTAGTTTTATTCTACTTAAATAATTGGAATGTTATTGTATTTGTGTCACTCGAAAGTTATTATACTTATGTAACCCAAATTTTATTCTGCTTAAGTAAATTTGAGTGTTATTGTCGTAATGGGACCCAAAATTTTATGCTTAAGTAATTCAAGTGTTTTTATAGTAACGTGACCCAAATTGTATTCTACTTAAGTAATTCGACTGTTGTTGCATTTATGTAATCCAAATTTTAATCTGCTTAAGTAATTCAAGTAAAATTATTGCAGTTTTGTAACCCAAATTTCATTCTGCTTAAGTAATTCGAGTGATATGTAACCCAGATTTATTATGCGTAAATAATCGGAATGTTATTATACTTATGTAGCTCAGATTTTATTCTGCTGAAATAATTTCAGTGTTATTGTACTTACGTAACATCAATTTTATTTCCTCCTAAGCAGTTCGAGTGTTCAAGTCGACTGCTAGACGCTAGAAAATCTAGCGTCATTGCACTTATGTCACTTCATCGTCATTGCACTTTTGTAACTCGATCGTCATTGTACTTATGTCACTCGATCGTCATTGTACTTATGTAACTCGATCCTCTTTGTACTTATGTAACTCGATCGTAATTGAACTTACGTCACTCCATCTTCATTGCACTTGTCACTCGAACTCACTGCACGTATGTCACTTGATCGTCATAGAACTTATGTCACTCCATCATCATTGCACTTATATTACTCGATCGTCATCGCACGTATGTCATTCGATCGTCATTGTACTTTTATGTCACTCGAGCCCATTGTACTTATGAAAGTGTAAAGTTAGAATAAAATTGCATGTTAAATGTTAGGACACTAGTACTTCACCTCTTTCAATCTGCACGTTTTTAATCTGTCGTCTTGTTTTACAATGTTTCGGATTGTTGAGGCGGATTTATTGGATACAGATTGTTGACTGATAATTGAACAGAGATCAAAGTGTATTCCGAGTTTGTGTTCATTCACAAACATATACCAAGCTCTTAATAAACCTGCGTAAACCATTAATAAACTCTTTATTAAAAAACTAGTGTAATCAAAACTAAAATATTTATTAATAAACCAGCCTATACCATTTATTAATATAAATCAGTGCAAACCCGTTAATTAAACTTTTTATAAATGTTTGTGCTATTCTTAATGTTTTATTATTATGCTCCAGTTTTCACAACAATTATATTACGTTAATTTCTTTATTCTTATTCAATAATTTAATATCATAGCTAAAACTTTACCTCTTGTGTTATTGTTGCTGCTTAGGAATTTTACTCTATAGGGATGCTCCAATTTGTATTGTTCCTACTTAGGAAGTTTATTGTAAATACTCCTTCAACTTGTTTTGTTCCTACTTAGGAAGTTTATTGTAGATACTGCTTCAACTTGTTTTGTTCCTACTTAGGAAGTTTATTGTAGATACCTCTTCAACGTGTTTTGTTCCTACTTAGGAAGTTTATTATACAAATTGTTCACACAAGTAAGTTAATTACAGATTTGTTTAAATTGTATGCAGCCTCCATTCTTTTCTCTCTGAATGGCGATGTGACTGAAAGTGCATTTGTCCTTAATGTTAACGTAATTGGGACCGATGGTACACTGGAGAATCATGACTTGACCGAAGGTGTTAATAACACTGAACAAATCGTGACTCGACCGATAGTGTTAATAACAATGGAAATTGTGACTTGACCGATAGTGTTAATAACAATGGAAATTGTGACTTGACCGATAGTGTTAATAACAATGGAAATTGTGACTTGACCGATAGTGTTAATTACAATGGAAATTTTGACTTGACCGATGGTGTTAATAGCACTGGGAATCGTGACTTGACCGACGGTGTAAATAATACTCGAGAATCGTGAGAGACCGATGGTGTAAAAGTAAATAACACTAGAAAATAGTGAGAGGCTGTTGGGTGTTAATAGCAATGGGATTCATGTCTTGTCCGGTGGTGTAAATAATACTAGAGAATCGTGAGAGACCGATGGGTATTAATAGTTTTGGAAATTGTGACTTGACCGATGGTGTAAATAATACTGGAGAATTATGAGAGACCGATGGGTGTTAATAGCAATGGAAATTATGACTTGATCGATGGTGTTAATAACATTAGACAATCATGAGAAACCGATGGTGTTAATAGCGCTGGAAATCGTGACTTGACCGACTGTGTTAATAACACTAGTGAATCGTGAGAGACCGATGGATATTAGTAAAACTGGAGAATCCTGAGAGACCGATGGGTAGTAACAGCACTGGACAATCTTGACTTGACCGATAGTGTAAATAATACTGGACAATCGAGAGAGCCTGATGGGTGTTAATAGCATTGGAAATCGTGACGACCGATGGTTTTAATAGTACTGGACAATCGTAACTTAGACCGATGATGTTAATAACCTGGACAATCGTGACATAGAATGATGATGTTAATAGACAGTCGTGACTTAAAATGGTGGTGTTAGTAACAGTGGACATTCGTAACTTAGAATGATGACGTTGATGACCAATCGTGATATAGAACAGTGATGTTGACAGGAATCATCAAAGAGGCAGTTTGTTGTCAGCGTGGATTGCAGTCTGTGGTGTGTTTTACAATACTGTACGGTATTGTGTGTGTTCAATCTTTTGTCTACTTCGCTGGTTACAGAACATTTTTATAGCAATCATCAGAGTTACTAAGCAAAGTAGAAATAAAGGAAAGACTAAAATAGGTAATTAAACAAGCCCCCCCCCCCCGAATTATATCCCCTTACTCTGACATTCATACAATACTACCAAAAAATAACTAGGACTGACAACAAGGTTTAAGATGCACATTTAATGTGTAGTAGTAGTAATAACATTTGAGGATAACTAAATAACAAAATGCCTGTTGTACAAAATGGTATTATTTAATCTTGAAGGTAAAAGTCATCTGTTGTGTGATGGTCTCTTGTGAGTTGACTTAAGTTTAACTTATCTAAAAGTTAGTAATAGTGCAGGGTCTCTTTTGTCCAGTGACTGAGCTACAGTTTTGGTGCAACAGGTCTGCAGCTGGCTCCGTTGGCAGTCCGATCAAGCATGCAAAATTAGTGGCACTTAGGTTGACGAGTCATCATGGGTCTGTTGTCCTGACCTTGCTCGTCAAAGCATCACAGAGTCCCAGAAACAAAGAGTGCGGATCCTAATCAGCAAGGTTATAAACTAGGTTAACCGGGTTGGTTAAATATTGGCCTTTTCTTTCCCCAGAGAAAACAATATGGCTTACGCTCTGTGTTTTGGCGCATCCAGTGTTTGTGAGCGTTTTTGCTAGCAATTTTACTTCATCACTGGAGCTTGCATCAGTCATTTCATCCTCCTCCAGGGTAATATTGCCTTGGGGTCAAGCTAGAAATGTACCTAATTGACTCTGTTTCACCTCACAGTGCCAGTATGGGTTAGGCCATCCCGCATCCATCAGAACTGATTCATTTCATTTCTAAGCTCTGGCTGGCAGTTATCAGGTGTGTGTGTGGGGGGGGGGGGGGGGTATGAGGGGAAGAGAAAGAGTATATAGTGATGGCAGGTGAGTCAGGATGGACGGTCCTACATACACAGAACTCTGCCTGAGAGAAAATTTCGCATGGATTACTATATATCAGATCATGACACTCACCCAAGACAACTTGTTGTGCACCAAAGATGGACTGGCTTACCATATACAAATACTATATGTATTCTGTAGACAGTAGTTGGACTTGAATGAGCTGTACTATGAATACTTAGCACATGCTGGGCACAATTTACTAAAATGTCCTGGTCCAAAGCTGTGTAGAGATCAACTGACTAGACCCCGCGAAGGGTTTGAAGTGGAATAATAACTATGTAGAGATCAATAGACCAGATGAGAATGGTTTGAAGTGGAATAATAATTGTGCTACTACAACATTCTCAAACTATTTCGACACTAATGAAAGATTAGATACAGTTTAATAGCTGTTTGTAAATTATTTAAGCCAAGAAATGGCTTTTAAAGAACTAGCAAAACTAGTTTTAAAGATCTTTAAGAACTCTCTAGATGAAAAAAACAACATCAACAAATGTATTATTACGGGATCTCGAGTCATGGCATTCAAGAAACAGAGGAAAGGATTGAATGAAGATCATGTGACAGTAATAAACGGTCTCAATAGGGAATACAGAGTAATAAATCCAAATGATTAAGAGAAAAATTTGAAAATCTGTCAGAATTGAAATATGATGGTGTGTTCAGAAGTATATTGCTTTTGCGAAAATTTCTCACGTTTTTCATTTTATTTTCATGAAAGAAGTGTGCAAATGACTCAAGAAAATCATTGGTGGTCTGAAAGTAATTGCACGTGGTGTAGTTGTCTTCCGTGCCTTACCTTATCGATGGAAAACAGTTTGTGTAGTTAGTTCTATCAGCTATCTAGTTACTGAAATAGTGTGTAGTTAGTTCTACCAGCAATCTAGTTACTGAAATAGTGTGTAGTTCTATCAGCAATCTAGTTATTGAAATATTGTGTAGTTAGTTCTACCAGCAATCTAGTTATTGAAATAGTGTGTAATTAGTTCTACCAGCAATCTAGTTATTGAAATAGTGTGTAGTTAGTTCTACCAGCAATCTAGTTACTGAAATAGTGTGTAGTTAGTTCTACCAGCAATCTAGTTACTGAAATAGTGTGTAGTTAGTTCTACCAGCAATCTAGTTACTGAAATAGTGTGTAGTTAGTTCTACCAGCAATCTAGTTACTGAAATAGTGTGTAGTTAGTTCTACCAGCAATCTAGTTACTGAAATAGTGTGTAGTTCTATCAGCAATCTAGTTACTGAAATAGTGTGTAGTTAGTTCTATCAGCATCTAGTTACTGAAATAGTGTGTAGTTTGGTCTGTCGGCAATCTAGTTAATGAAATAATTAGATGCCAGCAATCGTGTCTCTGTCATCAAACTAGTTACTGAAATAGATTGATGTCAGCAATCTAGTTACTGAATGAGTGTGTAGTTAGTTTTGTCAGAAATCTAATTATTGAAATAGTGTGCAGCTACTTCTGTCAGCAATCTAGTTATTGAAATAATGTGTATTTAATTCTGTCAGCAATCTAGTTCCTGAAATAGTGTGCAGTTAGGTCTGTCAGCAATCTAGTTACTGAAAAAGATCGATTGTGCTGAGTAGACTAGATTGATATTAGTGAGTGTTATTTTGCACAGAGTTTTGAGACATTTCTGTGAAGGGTGTCTATCACCATCCAGTGCTTTTCGAGCTTACGGCAAACAAATTCTACCACAATCCGATATTGACAAACACATTCTACCACAACCCGAATTTTACAAACAAATTCTACCACAATCCGATATTTACAAACAAATTCTACCACAATCCGATATTTACAAACAAATTCTACCACAATCCGATATTTACAAACAAATTCTACCACAATCTGATATTTACACACAAAAGTTGACTACAGTGGTGATATTTACAAAGAAAGATTTACTACAGTGATGATATTTACAAACAAAAGTTTACTACAGTGTTGATATTTACAAACAAATCTTACTACAGTTGTGATACTTACAAGTTCACTACAATGTTGACATTTACTAAAAACAAAACAAAACATGTTTACAGCAGTGGTGATATTTACAAACAAAAGTTTACTAAAGTGGTGATATTTACAAACAAAATTCTACTACATTGGTGATATTATAAACAAAATTCTGCTACATTGGTGCTATTTACTAACGAAATTCAACTACATTGGTGATATTTACAAACAAAATTCTACTACATTGGTGATATTTACAAACAAAATTCTACTACATTGGTGATATTTACAAACAAAATTCTACTACATTGGTGATATTTACAAAACATTACTGGTAGGATGGTGGTATTTCCAAACAAAACACTACCTAGAATAGTGATATTTACAATTATACTATATGTAAATTGGTGAATCCATAATTAAATTAAATTCGTTTGGTGATACAAACTACGAGTAAGAACACTAATAACAAACAAAATTCTAGAATAGTGATATTTACAATTATACTATATCTAAATTGGTGAATCCATAATTAAATTAAATTTGTTTGTTGATACAAACAAACTACGAGTAAATTAAGGACACTAATAACAAACAAAATTCTACTAGAATAGTGATATTTACAATTATTCTATATCTAAATTGGTGAATCCATAATTAAATTAAATTTGTTTGTTGATACAAACAAACTACGAGTAAATTAAGGACACTAATAATTTTTTAAAATCTAATACAATAGTGATATTTACAAACAAAATTCTTCTAGAATGGCGATATTTACAATTATACTGTATCTAAATTAGTGAATCCATAATTTAATTAAATTTGTTTGGTGATACAAACTACGAGTAAATTAGGGACATAATAAAGTTCTATTAATATGGGCATGTTTAGAAACTGCAAATAAATTAAATTCTAATAATTTAGTGATATTTACAAACAAAAATTCTATTAAGTTGTTGATATTTACAAAATATAAACGTATTGTTAACTCACAATCTAAATTTTTATTAATTTAGAGATACCGAATTCTATTAGTTTTTTTAGAACTCTATTTTTGGTGATATTTAATAAGACAGTAAGTATACTGGTGATATTTACAAAGAACTGTACTTTGGTGATATTTTGTAAGACAATAAGTTCATTAGTGATATTTACAAGAAAGCAGTAATTAAATTGGTAATATTTATTAAGAAAAGTAAGTAAACAGGTATTATTTCCTTTATAAAATGTTTTTAGAAAGTGATATTACAGCCAAAGATCTAATTGGACAGATAACATTTTGTCCAAAATATAAATTAACTGGATATAATTATTTAAAAACAAAGAACAAACAACTCTAACATTAACAAACGAATAAATTGGTTGCATTTATAAGATAACAACTTTAACATTAAGAAAAAAATAAATAAGCGGGTAGCATTAACACACAGCCGTTATCCATTAACGAGCAAAGTAAAGAATAAACGTGTGACATTTACAAACAAACAAACAACCATTAACTTTAGCAACAAAATACGGACAGACACGTTATATTTATAACCAACCATTAACAGTATTAAGCAAAATTTTTAAAATAAGGTTATATTTACAATGAACAGTTCCAGATTATATTTACCACATAACATTACCAATAAAATAGTAATCAACGAGTCATTAAGCAACCTTTAATATAACCAATAAAATACTAATCACCGGGTTAATAATTAACCTTTAATATAACCAATAAAATACTAATCACCGGGTTAATAATTAACCTTTAATATTACCAATAAAATACTAATTACAGGGTTAATAATTAACCTTTAATATTACCAATAAAATACTAATCACCGGGTTAATAATTAACCTTTAATATTACCAATAAAATACTAATCACCGGGTTAATAATTAACCTTTAATATAACCAATAAAATACTAATCACCGGGTTAATAATTAACCTTTAATATAACCAATTAAATACTAATCAACGGGTTATACTTACCATCAACCTCTAACATCAGCAAATATAATACAAATCAAGGCATTCTATTTACAATCAACCTTTAACATTAGCAAACAAAATACAAATAAATGGATTATATTTACAATCAACCGTTAACATTAGCAAACAAAATACAAATAAATGGATTATATTTACAATCAACATTTAACATTAGCAAACAATATACAAATAAACAGGCCATATTTACAAGCATAAAGCAAAGAGGTCTATTGCTCTAGTTTTATCATCTCAAAAACCGTAGCTGAGTGTCTGAATCGGTAGTAATACATACTGTGTCTTTATTAAGACGAGGCCTGTAGCCTTAATTGTGTCATTATTTATTTGTCATTATTAGATATTTGTTTGAGTAATAATTTACAATAAAAATTAATCAGAATATGTCAGTTCATTTGGTTATCCAATACTGCAGATAAAAAATTATTTTTAAAATAATTTTTACTTGTTCACCTTGTGAAATTGCAGGAATATGTAAAGAAATGTAAATATTGTTTTCTAACAGTGAGCTAGCCACTAAAAAAAAGGGAAAGAAATCTAGTTTTGAAAGATACTATAGACTTTAGACATATAAACCGTAATCCACTTTTCCAATAGCAATTCCAAAGAACAAACAAACAAAAAATGATTTTTTTTTCCCGCCAATGACTGACGAAGTACTGTACATTTCTGTATGCCTTCAATAAAAACCAAAACACAAACAAAACAAAACAAAAAACCCCGCCATGATTAGCAAATTGTTTAACGTATTATAATATGATACTAAACAAAATCAGTTTTAAGTTAACACGAAACGCAGATAACACCAATTTTACCTAACTAGAAAGATGGACAACGCCAGTGTACCGTAAATAGAACATTAACTACATATATTTATGTAAAGATAAACAGCACCAGTTTTTTAATTCAAGAGAAATATAGATAACATCTATATAAGAAAGAGAGAAAGATAGACAACGCCAGTGTACCGTAAATAGAACATTAACTACATATATTTATGTAAAGAGAAACAGCACAAGTTTTTTAATTCAAGAGAAATACAGACAACATCAATTTTACCTAACTAGAAAGATAGACAACGCCATTGTACCGTAACAAGAACATTGGCAAATTATATTTATGTAAAGAGAAACACAGCTTTAAAGTGAAGAGAAATACAGACAACATCAATTTTACCTAACTAGAAAGATAGACAACGCCATTGTACCGTAACAAGAACACTGACAAATTATATTTATATAAAGAGAAACAGCTTTAAAGTCAAGAGAAATATAGACAACATCAATTTGACCTAACTTGAAAGGCAGACAACGCCTGTGTATCGTAACTAGAACATTGATAAATTATATTTATGTAGAGAGAAAGACAGTACCAGTTTAAAGTCAAGAGAAATATAAAACAAGTTTTAACATAAAATAAAAGTCTTAAGGCTATTTAATAGCATTTAAAAAAATTCTCTAGTAAAAGTTTGTGCATTTGTAAAATACCTCCTCTAGTAATTTTTACCCTGGGTTTTCCATCCTACAATGGAATTAATTACTTAAAATAAATAATTGTTTTCCACATTATTTACAAACACTCAAATTTGTCACTAATTTCTGTTGGCGATCTCTTGCCGTGACGTCACTGAAGAACAGACGATCAAGCAATGCGGCCAAAATTGTTCACATGATCCAAAGCTTAGCAGCAGCAGAGTACAATGTAACTAAACTAAACCAGTAGGATAAACACGACCTTACATCACTAAACTACGCCAGTAGGATAAACACGACCTTACTCTGGTAAATATTGAAGAAAATCTGGAATAAAATTATAAGTTTACATCATTATTTTTATTTATTTATTTATTTTGGGGGGACGATTTAGTACGACGCTTCTTCTTTAGTTCACAAAGTGTTTAAGAAATGAACGCTAGTTTGATATCCACACACACACATACATATACGCACACCATCACGTGTGCATGTACACCTATCAAAGCACATATCGAAGATAGATGGTTTATCTAATCGAAAGCAAATATTAATCGCCTTATTACATAATACTTAAAGGAATGCCATTATTTCAAGCTTACACACATTAATAAAATTATGTCATAATCAACATTACCGAAATTCAGAAATAATCAGGTTTTTTTTGTTGTTTTTTTTAGCAATAAGAGTAAATGACAGTTATAATCAATCAACATGACTTAATCGTGGCCATCTTTACCCCTAGATATGCGGACGCTGTAATCGTTTTATCTCTTCCACAAACATTAAAGACAAACATTTACTGTCACAATATTTCTGAGGGTGGAAAACTTCTTACTAAAGAAGAAGATAAGTCCATCTTTAATCTATATTTAGCGAGCCCCCATCAACCCACTATCTCACCAACATATGGTTATCAGTATATGTGTAAGAATAATTTTAAGAATTTAAGAATAAATTTGTTAATCAACAATCAAATCTACAACATATGCATATAATCAAAAGTGCATTGACGTTTACATCACTTCACAACAATGTTTGATTAACGCTAGACACTCATTCCGTTTATTGTAGCATAGGCATCTTCAGTCAAATTAACATATATATAAGCAAATTTTAGACATGGTTTTCATCATAGAAATGAGAGTGGAGTTTGAGAGATAATTATAGTCAGTGTACATAACCTTCAATGATGGCTGCTGTCACTAGCACGAGTTTACAATTACGTGGTTTGCAACAAGTCACTGTCTTTCTTATTTAGACAATGGTCCAATGTACCCCTTCCAAGCACATTACACAACTGTTCCAGAATCTTTAATGTGCTCACAAAGCACACAGTGGAGAAGCATCCAGAACATCGTATGTGCTATCAAGCACATCAGGGGGAATATTCAAGAATCTTTCATGAATTCTCGAGATCAAACCCAAACCTCAGTTTTTGCCATATTTGCTCTCGAACAGGATTCATAGGAAACAACTTACGGCAAAATGTTACTGATAAGTTCAACGACAACACTGGATTCACATGATTCACACAAGAACATGATCCAGTTGAGTACAGTAGTCAGTGCAGTCTGAAGAAGGTACAAGGTTGCAAAGCAAAAGGAAAAAGGTGCACTCCTGCAAAAGTCAAATTAAGGCAGTGCTAAATTTCAGGCGTATTTCATCTCTAAACTCTTTTTCCCTTACACACATTTCCACCTTACAAATCCTGCAACAATATTCATTAACCCGATACACATGCAGCATAAGAAACATAGCATTGATCAAAATTCACAAGTGTAATGTACAAGTAATCAAGTTAGTGAACATAGATATAATGGTTCAATTATATAAGCATTGTCCAATTCACATCATAAGTCAATAGCAAACATGTTCGAAATATGTCTAAGTCCATTCTTTCTTTATTAGTCAGTTAACTTACCATAAGCTAAAAATCGCCTTTATGACTGAGTTATGTCAAAATCAAATAGATTAGAATATAGTACTTTCTTCAACAAAATAACTTTTGGTTCATCCCCATTGGCTGAAGTTGTTATGAACAAGGTTGAAACTATTAGTCAGAAAAACTACTCATCCACTTGGAACTGGTTTGGATTGCATCAGCAATTTCTAGCATATTCATCACTGGAGTTGTTTACTCCAACTCTGACACAAAATATCGTCATAAGCAGTGCCCAAGGTCGGGTCACTTTGACATTTAACAATTTATATAACAATTACGTTTAGAAATAGGGATAGGCAAAATTACTCCACTACTCTATGTTCTGTAGTAATCTCTTTTATACTATAGTATGAATATATTTGTAGTTTCGTAGTGCAAATGTCTTTCATTCTTTGAAGTTACATTTGTTGTACTGTGATTCACTCGTAAAGAATGTAAACTTTGTTGTCATTAACTAGGATGTATGGCATTAAATATATGACTATATCGTAGTATCACGTTTAATAGTATAACTATATTGTAGGAATAATTTGCTAGAGTGTAAATGTGTTTTAGATTAACCATGTCGGAACATTTAGACATATTATAATTCAACTCCGGTATTACTGTAGTTATGGAAGGGAGGAATTTTCTTGGATTTTATCTATGACTTCAGTGTGATATGTATTAGAATTAATTGTTGAAAGTTAACAACATATTTGTACTGTAACTAAGTTCAGTTGCAACTTTACTGCAGTGTTACTTTGTTGTAAGGTGATTTTTGTATATGTAGGCATGTTGTAACGTAGATTTGGTGTAAGCTTATTTCTGTTTTCATTGTTGTGGCACAACAATATTCTAGAGTGACTTAGTATAATATAACTACAGTTCAGAACACGTTGATGGTCTGTGTTGCAAGCACAATTCGTGCACTGTAACATTATAGTTCTAATGTGTATTGAAAGCATATTTTTTTTTGCTGTCGACTATATCTTAGTGTAACAAAGTTGTCAGATTTCAATGTTGCCATGCACGTGTTTGTATTAGTATAGTTATGTAGTAGTATGGTAAGATTATGCCTCACTTTGAAAAATGACGCAATCATGATGTGTATATTATCAGTGCAAAAGATGTTGCTAACACGATGTAGACAATGTCTGTATTGCAGTTGACACTAATATGAGCAGACATTGCCACTGCTGGGTTACGTTACGCACTTACGATCGGCTTCCGAAAAGTCAACTGAAATTACGAGTTAATTATGGTTTTTAAAGAATAATAGGCAAGTAATGTGATGTGACGGAAATAATCAACATTAAAATCGATTACCTCGACGAGATTGGATTATCGCCCTTTTTCAAGTAAATGATTTAAAGGTTACACATGTTTTTTTTTAGTAGACATCAATTGTTTTCCACCACACTCTTACAAGATTAAGAAAATTGCTTTCGTCAGAAAAAAATACACGAAGAGCTTAAGGACACGTTTATAAAGTGTCTCGAAAAACAATAACATGGAATGCCTACCCCAGTGGAAGATTGGATGAGTTAGACAGACACCAGTGAATACTTTCTGAAGCTCGACATCTTTTCTACCCTCTCCTGTGACCACACCCACACATTCGCAGTCTGACATTCCTTGCAGGACCGGGTGGTAAATAAACACGAATGTCGGTTATCTGCCCTTCACACTCAGTACACGACAACGTCTGTTGCGCTGACCAGAGTCCTGGACACCGGAAACAGTTCCAACATGAGTGCCAGTGACAGCAAGGTAAGATCATCACCTGTCGGTCACACCTGTGGCAGTGCGGGCAAAGTCGTCTTAGCCTCTCTGTGGACGCAAACAGAGAATGAAAATGAAGTGTTCAATGTATAATGTTCTTAAAATAGATTGCCTGAAAGTTTGATTGGCTTGAGAGACCATAAAAGTGTTCAATGTACTATGTTCTAAAACAGATTTCTTGAAAGTTTGATTGGCTGGAGAGACCATGAAAGTGTTCAGTGTATTGTATTCTAAAAATAGATTACCCAAAAGTTTGATTGACTGGATACACAATGAAAGTGTTTAATGTACTGTGTTCTAAAAATAGTCAAACTTTCAGGTAAACTGGACAGACCGTGAAAGAGTTTAGTGTACTGTGTTCTATACACAGTTTACCTGAAAGTTTGACTCAGAGAACACATGTACATTAGACTGAGTGAACAGATCATGACGTTGTCCATTGTACGGCGAATACAGAGCATACCCAAAAGCTGACTGACTAAGCAAATATGGAAACAGACAGTAAACAGCGTTTAGTGAATACCTTATCTGAAAATATGATTGAATGTGAAATACAGAAAGAAACTGACAATGAAAGTGTACAGTTTGCAGTAAGTATGAATAACCTACCTAAAATTGTACTTGTTGTGAGAGTATGGGAACTAAACATACAACATTAAGTCAGGTCATAATGCAATTCAGTATCAGTTTTGTTTAATTGTCTTCATGAAAGCTTTATAGCCGAAATAGCTATTAATCAGTTTAATGTTTGGCCAATAGAAATGTAACCATTTTGAAAATGACTTTCAATGGGAATACTCTACAGTCTACACCACTTAACCATCTTCATAATTTATACTGTAACATAAAAAAATCTTATAATCACATTTACAGATTCATACTTGTATTGTAAAATAAAATATTCTTATAATTACACTTGCAGATTCATATTTACACCTTAAAATACAAATTTCTTATAATCACAATTACAGATTCATATTTATATTGTAACATAAAATATTCTTATAATCACATTACAGATTCATATTTATTATGCTGTAAAATAAAAATTGTTATAATCCCTTTTACACTTTGATCTGTCGATAATCAAGTATTTTAAATTTCTAAACATGATTATTTAACAGGCTAATCTGTAAACAAAGAATTTTAAATTCCTAAACATAATTATTTAACACAGATTTTAAATTTCTAAACGTCTTTTAGATATTTAATATTTTAGAGTGACTGCTGTATAGAAATCAATATTTCGAAGTTTATAAGATCTTTTACGTTTTAATTTTCAATGCTCTAATAATTAATGCAGCCGTTTAAAAGAAAGCATATAAAAATACACATAGATAGATAGATAGATAGATAGATAGATAGATAGATAGATTGATAGATAGATAGATTGATAGATAGAGATAGATTGATAGATAGATTTAGAGGTAGAGGGCTAACGTGTAGAACCTCTTCGTTCATGTGTACCCGTACTTATATCTGTGTACGTTCATGTGAACCCGTACTTATATTTGTGTACGTTCGTGTTGTGTGTTTGGGTGTGTGCCTTTATTTACATGTGCCTATGTTGGTATGTATATGTGTGTATGTGTGAAAATGAACATACCTGCTCGGATGTCAACGGCGCACTCGTCTCCACCATCAACTTCACGCCACACCTCAGGTGGTGGGAGATTACTATTCACATCGTTGCTTCTCTCATCAAATTCTGATGACCTGTCCACGTGATTTATGTCAGAACTCGACAAATGGCCGACAGCTGCTTCCAACCGATCTTCTTGAAGAAATCCAGAATACCGTGCATTTTCTTCGCTTCTTGTTCTTTCATCCAAGTTCTTCGATTTTTCTTCAAAAACGGTCATTTGTTCTTCTTCAATATTCATTGTTTCGTTATGCCAGAGTCCTGCTTCGCCTTGCTGCAAATAGTCATCATTTGTCACGTGACTAGTTGGTTTAAAGATACCAAGAGTAAAGGCGCCATTATCAACAAAACTGATAGATTGATTAAATACATTGATTGGTGAAGAAAGGCATTCACCACTCCTCCATTCTATTGGAAAATAATGGACGTGCGATGCGTCTTGAACCTGAACAGGAAAACCCAATTCTCTCTCACCATTTAGTGTACTTTCTTCATAACTGATTACATGTGTGTTAATATTTGTTGCAGTTTGTTTGCAAGTCAACAAATCTTTATCATCATTTTCTCTGTCTTGTGCATACGTGGACACATCTTTATCACCATTCATCGTATTTTGTTCACAAGTCATCAAATCTTCATCGTCATTTTGTGTGTCTTGCTCATAAGATAGCACATCTTTATCACCAGTTTGTATATCTTGTTCATATGTCAACGCATCTTTATCACCATTTTGTATATCCTGTTCATATGTCAACACATTTTTATCACCATTTTGTATATCTTGTTCATACGTCAACACATCTTTATCACCATTTTGTCTATCTTGTTCATAGGTCGACATATCTTTGTCGCCATTTTGTTCAAATGTCGACACATCTTTATCACAATTCCCTGTATCTTGTTCATACATCAGCACATCTTTGCCACCATTTTGTGTATCATGTTCATAAGACAACGCACCTTCTCCAGCATTTTCTCTATCGTGTTCATAAGTCATCAAATCTTTATCATCATTTTGTACATCTTGTTCATAAGTCATCAAATATTTATCATCAGTTTGTGTGTCTTGTCCAAGTATATCTTTATCAGCTTTAAGAGTAGTTTGTTCACAAGGCAGACAATCTTTATCACTATTTTGTGCATAAGTCAACTGATATGTTTCATTTGTTTGTTCTTTCTGGTCGAATGAAACTGCATAAGATGTTGACAAACATTTTTCATTTGTTTGTTCCTTTTGGTCGTGTGAAACTGTAGAAGATGTTGACAAACATTCTGTGTCATTTTCTGAACAAAGAAATAGAATATGACAAAATATATAAAACAAAATACCTATAAGTTGTAACATGCATAAATACTTTTTAAAAATTATGTTTAATTCAAGTTAGTGGCATAGACTTTGAGAGTTATATTAATAGTCGCTGTCAAGGTAATAAAATAATGATCATACGTCATTAACTGACTTTAATTAGAAGGATATTTTTTAAAAAAGAAATTGGTCGTAGATCATTAAGTTGACGAACATTATGGTCGTAAAATGTTCACGTCATTAAATGACGTATGTAACTGGAGTCTATTTCTGCTCAACCGACTTAGTGTAATGAGAGTCTCTCTACGAATAATAAAATATTCATTTGTAATAAGTGACCGAATATATGAGAGTTTTTCTCTGAAAATTATGTGTACTTTTGTAATTAAGTGATTTTGTGTAATGGTGAATATCTTTTTACTTTTAAAGTTAAAATATACGTTTCAGTAACTAACAAATAATGAAAACTATCACTAAATAATAAATAAATTAATTAATTAATTAATACATAAATAAATAAATAAACCCCTGACGAATGACGAGGAGAGAATGAAAAACGGAAACAAGACAGGCACATCAATAATAAAGAAGTCCATTTCGCCAAATCATGATCTCAAGAAATGCTAATTGCTGACACTCCATTTCTATTCTGCAAAGACTCTTGTGTATCAAATCTAATCTGCAAAGACCCTTGTGTATCATATCTATACTGCAAAGTTTATCATATATATTCTGTAAATATCAGTGAAATACGCCAGCTACTACAAAGTAGCATAGAACATGAAAACAAACAAGTAATCTGTATGATATGTACATGTATGCGATCTGAGTGATGTATACATGAATGTTTGCAAGTGAATATGTATGAAATGTGAGTGTCTGATGTGTGCATATATTATATAAGGTTCGTGTGTGTGCTTATATATTTGTGTGTATGTTTGTCTAGATTATAGGTGTGTGTGTGTGTGTGTATGAATATGGTACATATAAATAAGTATTCACAGGCATTCACATGTGTATGATCGTATTACTTAATCTGGTGCAGTGGTGGTGTACTTGGGAGAGATTAAATAAATATACAGAACTGACATGAGTGCTCACCTTTAAGATCTGTTTGACCAAGAAACTCTAAGGGTTCTGCCTGTAACGAGGATCGAAGACTTACTCCTGTATATATGTTCTCCTTTCTCTGCAGAAATGGTTCAGGGTTACTCCCACTTGCAGACGCCATTGTATCGTCTGTAATTAAAAAAGAAGAATTATGAATGATTGAAACATAAATTGTATAAATTAGTACACGAATAAAATCTTGTCACATAAAATGTTGCAGATGGTAGCAAAGAATAATGAGTGTTAAATGTTGGTACATAGATATTTTGTCTATGCGCCTGTGAAAAGCTACTGGAGCTCCTAATGAAGCTTATATTGAATTTTTCTTAAGCTTTACAAAATAATTTTTGGGCTTTCCTTAAAACCATAAGCAAGTATGTACTGAACTTGACCAAACATTTCTTAAGCTTTTCAACACACTTGAGCCTGACTTGAGTTTTCTTTAACCTCACGCTGGTATTTGTTGAACTTGACCAAACTTTCCTTAAGCCTTTCAAAACACTTGAACCGTAGTGCGATCTCCACCATACACGTGTTACAACTTGACCAAACTTTTCTTAAGCTTTTCAACACACTCATATAGAACTTGAGTTTTCTTAACACCACACACTAGTATTTGTTGAACCTGACCAAACTTTTCTTATGCCTTTCAAAACACTTGAATCTAAATAGATATTTTGTCTAAATATGCTTACTTGCAGACGCCAAAATGGTGTTTCCGTTTATTGGTGGAGTCACACACTCAAAGCACGACTTACGCTATGCTATCACAGTATTAATATCGGGAATTCCCGTTGTGAAAAATAAAGACACCTAATTTTGAAAGCTCTGCTGTGGGCTTACTCTCAAAACACGTTACTTGTCATTGATATGAGTTCGCTCCCTTGGAGACTTTAAGAAAATATGCATGAATTATTTGTAGACGTTTTCGTGCAGTAGTGGACTAGTTTAGAAATGCAATTGTGTGTTGATACGTACATGGGTGTGGTTCAGTTCTAAAGTCGGCCGCTTTTCATGTTTCAATGATGTATAGTTGCAAGAAAGATAGGATCGTTCTTGATAACTATGACTGTTTAAGTTATAGTTACTCATATATGTATGTATGCGTGCGTGGGCGCGTTTTTCTTAGCTATGACAAATGTAGGTAGTGCTAAATCAGACCGCATGTCAGAAAGTTTATTTTGTTACACTTAGGCTACTTACTAATTACATGTATAGTTTAGAGTTAAACATTTAGTAGCTCTTGATTACAGTCTAGTGTCAGGATTAAATTGACTGGCTGATTTTAATGAATTTCTTTGCGAAATATTGTATTTTAGTAGGCCTATAGAGTTTGAATTTGCATTAGGCCCCTATAAGTTTTATTTTATTGGTAGATCACAATTCTTATTGAGTGTACCTAAGGACCCGTCACTATCAATAGATTAGCTGTGTAGTTTGTCTGAGCTAATTGGAATGCAGTCACTCTTGACAGGTTATGTAGTAATTAAAGTCTGTTTTATTATTTTTGTCGATCGCTGTCAAAGATGACAGCTTCTAAGTATGTATGTAGGTTTGAGTTGCTATTATTATTATTAATCTAATGAATAGTGCAGTCCTAAATGTGATCAATTTTCACAGTTAGTGAGTTACGTTTCATGAGTAATGATGGTATTGAGTTCTAAAAATAAAATAAAATAAATTAATAAAAACTCCCAATGGAATGAGCTGGCATGCAGTGAGTTAATGAACTATTTAGCCGGATGCGATTTGTTTTGTTAAAAATAGGGGATGTAGCATGTCAGTAACATCATGACTGTAAGCGTTTAGAGGAAAGAAAAAGAAAAAGCATAACTTAATCATGACGTGGGTCTATTTTAGAGTACACTAATGACTAGGGCGATCCTTACAGGAAAACTATACATATAGGCCTATAGATTAAGCAGAAAATGCACGTGTTAGACCCAATTTTATCGGGGAAATTAGTGGCTTTGACAACAGTCAATAAATATTTCGATCCGATTCATTAACGGGGCGGAAAGTTTCAGAGTATAAATTTAATTTAAATGGATTATATTTTTCATCTTACCTTAATTGTCAATTCTTTTACAGACCTCTTGATTAGCACGATACGGCTTACATGAGTGAACATTATTGTTAATCAAATTAAAGAAACGGGAATTTCCCATGATAGAGAAAATGTGTATGGTAAGCCATTAGGGCCTTAACGTTCTATTTTTATTTATTTATTTATTTATTTTTGCGCTTGCATGCGCATGCACGCACGCACACAGAAAAAATCAATAAAATAGTCTATATCAGCCACAGTTTTCATTGGTCCTTTACTTATAATTCTAGTTTGATGAAGTATAAAGCCTTTACAACGAACAGTAATTAATATTACATTTTAAAAATATTCATATAACTGTTTAAATAATATTATTTATATTATAGTAAAGACAAAGGCAACATGAAAATTCAAAGAAATCGCTGGTTGTTCGTCCTCTAAATGAAAGTACAGAAATCACAAGAGAGAAAAACCTAAGAGTGAGAAAGAAAATACCATAAGAATCTCATCAATGGAAACTAATTTGATATAAATCAACCGTTTGTTTATTTAGCTGAGAAAACTATTTAAAGCATCGTGTGCAAAGATTTGCAAATGCTTCCTTGTCACATTTCTCTGACTTTTGTAACAGTCTCAAACTCTGGACAGCTGACCTGCTAATATACGACACTCATCATTTCTGTCATCAGTGGAGAGTGCCCTGAATCGAGTTATTATGTGTTGTCAATATTTATTTATATATTTTAATAAAACTGATTAACTCTGGCCATTGCTCGATTTTATATTGATTTTGATTTTGAGATTGCTTTTTGTAACTGAAATTGTCGTATAATGAAGCTATTTTTCTTTATGACCCTCAGCTAATAAATAGTCTGAGAGATCTAATCAGTACATCTTTCAATGTGTACACCATTTTATTAAACACCTAGGACTAATCTATTCTATAGAGTTATGAACGAGTCCGTTATTTACGAAAATAATGCAAAAATTCACATACCCCCTTCACACACACACACACACACACACACACACACACACACACACACACACACACACACACACACACACACACACACACAATCAATCATATATGCACTCATCATTTGTAAAGTAACATTCTTGCATTTGATGATTTGATGGATGCTAATCATTTCTTGAGAATATTTCGAAATTCTAGCCACTCCCTACACATTTATTCTAAGGCATACTATTATGCAAACAATACAAAGAAAGAACAAATAAACTGGTACTTCTGATTTTCGAGTATCTATTTGTTTTCTCTCCTTTGACTCGGAGAAAGTTCAGCGACCAAACAGATGGTCTATACATAGGTTGAAGTAAATTCCATCAATAGTTTTGATTGTTTATTATTTCCGCCAATTCGATTTCGCACTTTTGATTATTTATGTGTTCCAAACCAGTTTTCTTTTCATTCTAATTATTTATCATAATACCCTTAAGGAGTGTTTTTTTTAAATTTTACACATACATCATAAATTACTTTTATTGAAACGTTTATTCGATTACATTAAGGATAGACTAATGAAAAGATCTGCTGATATAATAGACTCTGGGTATGCTGCGGCATACACATTTCAATGTTATGGCCCAAACGGTTTACCATATTTAATCATTCGGTCGATACAAGTATCTCTAGCGCGAAAGCGGCGGAAGCCGAAAGCGCCCCCTACATGACCAACCAAAACTATCTAAATTTTGGGAAATTCCAATTACTATATTTAGAGTATTTTACGCTGTAATGGTACACCAGGACTGTAGAAGGCTGTAGACTGTAGTGAGTCGAGGAAGTGAGAATGTAAGTTGAAAAAATATAACTTATTTATAAGAAATTTACTCCCATATTTCGATTGTTACATTTTGTTTGTCTGCCTGTATCTTGTCGGTTGATTAATCGAGTGAAATATTTATTGATTGAATTGCATTCCAAACTCCTCATAAATCTGATCATACGCAATACTGTATTTGAAAGTCAGGCAGTACACTTTACCGTTATAAATGTTAAATCACTGCTCTCTAACACTGACTAAGATCGTTGATGTATTTCTTCTTTCTTTGTATATTTTTCCTTCAATTTGTTTTATTGACGTCATCACTAATGACATCCCTTAAATTTGAACACTAAATTAAACCATATCCGGTTGGAAACACTAGTAAAGCAATTAAAAATTTTGTATTAAACATCAAAATGGGTTAAGCTGGGTAGTAGTGAGTTATGGTAATACAAAAACTCGAATCAGAAATTAAAAATTGCTGATATTTATTAAGAATAATGCCGGTCCTGGTTCTTGACTTCTTAGCCATAGAGTGTAAGCCTATTGCTTATTTTAATTAAATTTTATATTCCCATGGAGATATTACTTCCTTGTGTTCACTTATATGAACAAAGTGCAATGGTTTTTTTAAAATATATATATATAAAATGACTACTGAATCAGCCAAGTAATGCTATTCACTATGTACTGTCAGTCGTTTCATAAGGAAGATTTTTAAATATATAAAAGGAGTACTGAATCAGCCAAGTAATGCTATTCACTTTGTACTGTCAGTCGTTTCTTAAGGAAGATTTTTAAATATATAAAAGGAGTACTGAATCAGCCAAGTAATGCTGTTCACTTTGTACTGTCAGTCGTTTCATAAGGAAGATGCATAAAATAAAAGAATCTTATTCTTTTCAGTGTGCAGACGTGATGGAGAAACATGTATGGCAAGCCGTTGGGGTCTTAACGCATTATATAATTAAAATAGAATTTACTTCAAACACTCATTTCTGATAATAGTATAAGATAAAGGAATATTGCTTGTATTATATGTACATCAGTACGTTACATGATATGGTTAAAACTGTACAAGTAACTTCTGTCAAAGTGTATTAATAATAATATGCTATTTTTTTGCCCTATAATGAATATGGAGTTTTATATATCACAAGTGATATCTTACATGTAATGATTCGTCTAAACTAAATGCACTTTTTGGTCAAAATTAACCTTTGAAGGAAAAGAAATTTGCAAGTATTTTGATAGGGGTAGATATTAGAAACACATTAAATGTCACTAAAATCAGATCTGCTTAAAACATTTTGTATTGATTTCATTAGGAAATATATTTGTAAAGTATATTTACATTTTACTTGCATTTAAAAAGATTTGGAACTGTATTAATATAATGGATATCAAGTAAGTTTAAATGCACGTGTTTTCTAATTTTTGAGACAAGTTACCAAATTTAACTTACCTAAACAAGTATACTCATCCCCGCCCACCCGTCCACCTCCAGTATACTTTCCTAGATATTTTCAAATGTCATTTAAAGATAGTTATAGACTATTTTAACACACTTTAAAACCATTTGTTTAAGGTATTCCTATTAATTATGGTTATTTGTCTGAACTATAAAGAAAACTGCATTCACTTCATTCAAATCTAACAAACGCCTTGTTTTCAGTTAGATACGTGATTTGATTGGTGAGCCACATTGTCAGAAAAAAAGAGGTTATAAATAAATGAGTTCAAACTGATCGCATTTTCTTAATTGTTCCTAAAACTTTACCAGAGCCACAGGAAAGGTCGGCAATATTCCTACTATATTTAGAATTTAGGCAGGCACAGGGCATCCTGCTTATCAGCTCTCTCTCTCTCTCTCTCTCTCTCTCTCTCTCTCTCTCTCTCTCTCTCTCTCTCTCTCTCTCTCTCTCTCTCTCTCTCTCTCTCTCTCAATACATCTTCAGAGCAGCGTTTTTGGAGGTAAGATGACTCAGCATTATTCAGTGTTGATGCTGTTAAAACCCGTCTGCATGTGAAATCTTTTCCATCAAACAGGAATGTCTGTCCCATCTGTGTCCTTGTGTCCTCCGTTACAGAGGCAAATTCATTGCACTTGTATTTGCTATTTGCAATTATAGTCCTTTGTTGAATATTGTCATTTTGCTATTCATTCACTAGGTTTGTTATATTATTTATAGTCTTCATATATGTTTAGCTGGCTTGCAGAAATGGTGTGCTTTATATGTGATAACTGTACAACGCTGACAGCTTTTATAAGGTTTAGTGTTTTTTTTTAATCTTTATTATTATTGTTATTATTATTGTTGTTGTTATATTATTATTATAGACAGGCACCCCATATTGACATCATGACGCCAAACGTCAGCCATTCAGATGATGTGACATTGCCATCCCCTACAAGGATAGTCCCTGATGATGTTTTAGAAAATGAAGATAATGTTTTTGATAGAAATATACATGGAACAGATTTCGAAATGAGAAATGAAATCGAAACTAATGATCGCAAATCTATAAAGGACTTCGAATGCACCCTACAAGGCACTCGGTTTATAAATCCCCGTAGAGTGACTCATGATTCTGAAGAAAATTATACAGACCGGTTCCACAAACATTGTAACCAAGACAACGTATGTTTCATGCCTGCGCCTTGCACACAGAGTATAGCACATCAGCGCTGTTTGCTTGACAATTTTATCTCTTACATAGAAATTCGGGGACGGGTAGAAATACTGTCAAAATCTTGTGCAAAACCTCTAAGACAGGTAGAAATAATGTCGAGGTACCTTGTTTTGTGCAAAGAGTCGAGCCGGTTAAATAGCAGAAGGTTTGTCGTTTGTGAATCTGTACGAACGTTTCCGTGTTTCAAACATCAAACTATAACGTTTTCGTGTTTCAAACATCAAACTATAACGTTTTCGTGTTTCAAACATCAAACTATAACGTTTTCGTGTTTCAAACATCAAACTATAACGTTTTCGTTTTACGTAGTCAAGTGGCAAACTTTTAAAAGAAAATATTTCGTCATTAGTGATTTATTTCCAGAACTGCCTATTACAGACTTGTATGTGGAAGAGTTTCTGTTATATTCTCTACTTGTGTCTCTATTGAACGGAAAGCAAACAACCCACAAACGTGTGCAACTCTTCAAACCTTGGACAGACTCACTGACAAAATCTACGCATGATCCAGGATCCAGCCAGCATTTTCGGAACGCGACTGTCAACCCTCACCTGACGTCACCGCCAGCACTCTTCAACAGTCAACAGTCACATGACGTCTTTCGTGACAGAGAACAGACAACGCCGAGACAGGATAATTTACTCCACGCGAGCTACTATCAGAGGACATGGGTAATTGTCATCATAGTTGGAGTTCCAACTGAACCCGCGCACGGACAGATCTGTCTCCTTGAGAAGACAACAGAACCCACGCACGGACACGTCTATCTCCTTGACAAGACAACAGAACCCACACACGGACAGATCTGTCTCCTTGAGAAGACAACAGAACCCACGCACGGACATATCTGTCTTCTTGACAAGACAACAGAACCCACGCACGGACAGATCTGTCTCCTTGATAAAAGAACAGAACCCACGCACGGACAGATCTGTCTCCTTGATAAGAGAACGAGCACACACGCAGTGAAACAGGTGAGAACAGCACACTTATGGAAGCATCTAACGCGTGCAGTGATTCGTTGCAATGACAAGGGTCTACATAAACAATGCTGCGCTAAGTTCGCGTGTCCATCTACAAGTTCCAATCCTGTGAAGGACATCGATGGAGCAATGAACAGTCAGCATTCAGATAGTGAAGTAAATCTATATCTGGAAACTAAAGTTGAAGTCTGCGATAACAGTAACAACACAGATAATGCTGATGACAACAGTGACGAACCTCCCAAAATGGATATCAAAGTCAAAGAATGCGATGAAAACGAAAGTAATAATGTAGCCAGTGACTGTAACAAAGACATTGACAGCGTTTGTTACAATGATGACGACAAAGTTCACTCGAATCCGATGACGCTGGAGAATGAAACCAGAGGGGATGAACCTGATACCTTTACCTCGTCGTGGGTGAACACCTCAAAGATCAGTGTACATTCTATGCAAAGAGAGGTAAATAAAGTCTCACAGATGCTCTCTGGCGGGGAATCAACTCGGAACGAGGCGTTAGCTCCCCAGAAATGGAAAACGGCTCAGAATGAAGGTAAACATACACATTACGACGGGAAAAACGTTGTGTCTTCTACAATTGATTCTAAAGACAGTTCAAAGAAAGACAATCAATTTGGCAGTCATGACGATAATATCCTCAACAATTTCCACGATACACATTTTATACCTATACTTTCTTCTTCAAACGAGATAACAGTCTGTATGTTGAAGGCTCCGCAGCAAACGGTAGTTCACTCTGGCTTCGAACAAGAGTTACACCGCCTCGCCACTTTCGTCAACTTCCCGGCACCAGAAGGTGTCTACGTCATACCTTTAGCTAGCAACGGATTCTTCTATCCAGCAGGCAGCAATGACGTCATAGTGGAATGCGCATTCTGTGCAATTACTGTCCCTGCTTCACAGTTTGTAGGTCGAAAGGCTGCAGAAGTGCATAAACGTGCCTCCCCGAACTGTCCTTTTGTCCTAGGCCTTACCACTGGAAATGTATCCATGGATATGTCAAGGCAAACCGTTGGAAATACTTTCATAGGTAACCCCGGAATCTCTGCGAAATCTGAAGTCTCTGAAAAACGGCACGATGGCCTAATTCCGTCTCCTAATTTTGGCGCTGCCGCCTTGGCAACCGATGGCGCACTACCCAACAGGCCTACTGCCGCACCCACACTGCCGTCTGACAAAACTCAAGATGGACACAGCATGACACTTTCGCCTTCGCAGTCAGTGGTGTCAGCACCTGATGGAATTGCTTCCCTCACTGTCGCAGATTCTAAAACCGTTTTGCAACCATATACAACAATGCCATTTGCAAGTTTCACTCCTGACACAAGACCTATACCAAATGCCACTGTGGCTTTCCAGACGGAGACTTATCAAACTGCCATTGCCTCTAGCAACCCAAATAGAGGTGACACTCCTTTCACTCCAGCTACCAACAGTGACACAGGCAGCAAAACTGAAGGTCAAGAACGGCAGGTGAGAAAGACAAAAAAATTTCACGATCATGAGAAAAAGGGAATTAATATCTGCTTGTTTTTTAAATTATTTAATGTAGGACCGTAATGGTAGTAAAAAAAAAAAGTTGCAAAATATCTAAAAGCGAAACAAAACAAAATGATCTGACAAAGTAACTGCGAGTAATCGCATAAATGATTGGTTGATCAAATAGCACACTGCTTCTGAATGGGCAATCTATTATGTTTATATGATATGCTTAAACGAACTATTGATAAGTTAGTTTCGCTCATCTTTTATTTGATTTCTTTGTAACCTGACTGATGTTGTAAAGCCTCACGATGTACAACCTGACTAACGTTGTATAGCCTGACTGACTGTTTACAACCTGACAGAAAACTGGATAGTCATACTAAATATAAAACAGTTAACAACTAATTTTGACGACGTGTGTAACACTGACCCCGAGACGCAGAGTGACGTTCCTAGGTTTGTGGGCAGGTGGTGACGTACGAACAGCTGGGTATCTTTGCTCAGCGTCCTAAGCGTCCAGACATGGCGATCAGTGCGACAAGAGCCAACACGTTCTCAGGGTGGCCGCACAGCACCACACATCCACCACAAGACATGGCAGATGCAGGCTTCTATTATACAGGTAATCTGTCTGTTTACAACAACAATTGCACAGGTAGGTTTCTATTCTTAGTAGTGTTGGTTTGTTTTCACAACCATCTTTCAGTGGGAATGATTTTTGCAAGCAGATGCAAGAGTCGTGAGAGATGTTTATGTTCTGTAAGGAAAAGGTACGATGCCATGGGTATGGAAAGTGAGGGCTTCTTGGGGGTGGGGGGTTATTGAAGACTCTAGGGTGCAATATTCTTTTTTTTTCTTTAAGGTGTCTCACCTTCTCTACCGTTTGTCCCCTCAATTCAGTATGGGTAAAGTACAGTTATTCTGGATGTTTACCCAAACCATATGAATAGTAGCTAGAGCTGTACAGGTACACTTTGTTAGTACTACTATACAGATAGTGGTTATTACAAAATTATGGGTCATCCTAGATACTGTTATTTGTTTACCGTCTCTCCTGTGCATGTATTGTCTGGATGCTAATAATGTCTTCTGCATAGATAACTTTCATGTTCATTGTCACTACTCTGCAGGCAAATTAAGTGTTTATTTACTGTATAGACATTTTAGTTGCTTTCGATAATCACTATGTGGGAATTCTGGTTGTTATTTGACACTAGTCTTTTCCTCAGTGTTAGAATATCTGATGAAGAAAGAGTGCGTAACTCCGAGAGTGTAGTAGAGAAACACAGAAGTGTGCGACGAAAACTTAAAACCGGAAGTGACCGAAGATTCGTGTTTGTCCTGCAGGCACTGTGTATTTTCAAATGTCTATCTTGTCCTGCAGGCACTGTGTATTTTCAAATGTCTATCTTGTCCTGCAGGCACTGTGTATTTTCAAATGTCTATCTTGTCCTGCAGGCACTGTGTATTTTCAAATGTCTTATCATATCCTGCAGACAAGGCAGTCTTTTAATTATCAATCTTGTCTTGCAGGCACCGCAGATTTAGTCAGGTGTTTTCACTGCAAGGGTGGGCTGAAGACTTGGGACGCCTCGGACAACCCGTGGGTGGAGCACGGTCGCTGGTTCCCAACCTGTCCTTACGTCCGATTGTGTAAAGGACATAAATTCGTGGATGCAATCAAGGCCCTCAATACTCATACTAAAGTAAAGGTAAGCAATCATATTTATCCTATGACACTCAAAGGCTCAGTGCTTACCTAAATAAAGCAAAGGTAAGCAATCATATTTATCCTATGACACTCAAAGGCTCAGTGCTTACCTAAATAAAGCAAAGGTAAGCAATCATATTTATCCTATGACACTCAAAGGCTCAGTGCTTACCTAAATAAAACAAAGGTAAGCAATCATATTTATCCTATGACACTTAAAGTTTACCTAAATAACGTAAAGATCAGCAATCATATTTATCGTTTGACACTCAAAGGCTCATCACTTACCAAAGTAACACAAAGTAAGCATTCGTATTTTTATCCTGTGAAATTGGACACAATAAAGAATATATTCAAATATCTTACTTGTCAAAACAAGTTAAATTTCACTGGCAAGTGCCCTTTTGGCCAACATTAACAAGCAAATTCGATTTTTAAATTGTGACTTATAGTAATACTCTCAAATAGCATTATTTCCGAAAGGATAATGTGATCGCAGGTTACGACTTTTGAGGAAGACCTATTTGTAACGAATTCCGCCAGTATTCCATCCCACTCCACCCACCCAACCCCCGAAAATAGAAAAAAAATCAGCATACTTTTGAAGAGATACTGCTATAAATAGTGAGGATCACATTTGAACACCCCATTTAGTTAACCTTGACCTTTCAAGAAGAAGATATGAAACTCTCTTAATTTACGGATAATGTTGTCAATACTCTACAAGATGCATGAACATTAGGGTTAATAGGTCACGATCGCTTAAGTTTAGAGTCTTCGGAAATTAAAACAAACAAACAAACAAGCAAAACATTAAAGAAATATTCACAGCGGGTTTCGATAAGGGACAGAGATTCAGGGTTAATTTATATTTTGTATCTATAGTATCTTAAATTTTAAATGTCATTTCTGCAAAATAGCAGACGACTCAATGCATAATTCCTAATTTACAATGTATATAGATTGGTCACGGGAGGAAAACTCATCGTTGAGAAGGAAGTGCGTCACTCTGTTCTATTTGAGTACACGGGCATTCTGGGTAAGAAATTTACGACCTTGAACTGCATCAGAATCAGGGTCGTACAATGAAAACGTAAGGATGAAGTAATTATCGCAAACACATACTCTTTTCGTTTCATTTGGTTTTTTTTCTCATCTTCGTTTTGTAAAGGCACTGCCTTGCAGTCCTTGTTTAAAATGTCCTTGAGAGTTTTGGTTGTTTCTAAGTCTTTATATTCCATACGTGGATATAGTTTATCCTTTTATTCGCATACATTTACGTAGAGTTTCATCAATAAGCAATAATGTTATATAAATACACGATTTAATATGTTTCTTTTCAGATTTCTTTCGATGACGTTCAACTCAAAATGAAGGAATTCGAGAACACTGTCAACAAGAACAGTAAGAACAATCTTTATTTTGTATCTTTCAGTAATTTATTTTTTAATTCTTTCATTTTTCTTCTCTGTTTAGCCACCGATATTTTGTTTTGCAGTTGATTTATTGTTATTTATGCGCTTTGCCTTCTTTATTAATGTTAGATTTCAAAAGTAAATGAACGATTAATATG
The DNA here is from genome assembly GCA_028829895.1 of Sinotaia quadrata. Classification (NCBI taxonomy): domain Eukaryota; kingdom Metazoa; phylum Mollusca; class Gastropoda; order Architaenioglossa; family Viviparidae; genus Sinotaia; species Sinotaia quadrata. The sequence goes on along the minus strand of CM054181.1, from coordinate 40,877,290 downwards.
CTGGTGGAAAGCAAAACAAACGCAAAGACATCTGAAACATTCTTTCGGAAGAAAACCCATCTTTTGCCAAAAGAGTTTTTTTCCCCATCCCGAGAGAGTTTGTAAAAGAAATACACATGCGTTATCAAAGTAGTCATAAAGGGAACGAAGTCTAGAAAACTATAGGTAAGCGTTATGGTCATAATGCAGGCATTGTGCGTTGTTTATTTTTTAATTCGAAGTGGAAATGTTGCTAATGCTGATGGTGGGTAGTGGTAATAGTAGTGGAGGTAGTAGCATAGGTGGCAATGGATAAATCAAATAAATATTTTTTTAAAAATAAACTTAATTTAAATCTGTATTTTTTTAAAACAGAAAGAAAGCAACTGAAATACAACTGACAGATGATGTCTTTAAATGATGCTCAATGAAAACGGAGACAATAGATTTATGCGATTGAATTGTAGACAACAGACGAAACATCATAAACATAAATAGGAATGTATAAAGTGAATTTCTTTGAAAACAAACATTGTTAATGTAAATAGAGTAGATGGAAATAATAGAATAAAGATGGAAAATGTACATATACTACATAAAAGAATAAATGAAAAATGTGCGAAAGATACTTGAAATAACAGTGTGAAATTTTATATTCATTAACTAAGAAACAGACAAGATGGAAATTCAAATTCACTAAAGATTCTAAATATAGAAGGAAAGAGACTTGTACTGGTTTAGAGAAATGTTAATCCTTTTGGAAAGTAGCAGGTCAATTTGTAAGCAAACTTTTATGTATCTATCATTTGATGTTTTCGCAACTAATAACGTACAGTGATGTAAATTTGTTTTCACAAATATGAAGTTTGATTGGATATTTACAAAAATGTTGTGTTATCCAGAAATCAGTCTGGCTCGGGCAAATTCCTCACAAATGCCAGAAATGCCTGGATGTAATGGCGAAAACCAGGGAGCATCATTCGGTGCGAATCTGAAAAATGGAGTTTATACTGAAGACAATGAGAAACTAAGAGGTACATACAGAACTTGTGCTTCTCTTGAGAAAGAGAGAGAGAGAAAAAAAATTAATTAAAAAGCCTTTTATCTACAGACAATTTGTTCTTTCTTACGTAAACTCCATTGTTAGGCATTGTCTCACACATGATTTATTGTTCCTGTGTGCCATAGAGTGATCAGGTCTGCAATTTATATTTGTATCATTGCAAGATTTTATCTAACTATTTATTTCGTAGAATGATGCATCTTGTTGTTACTGTTATACTCGTGGAGTGCTCAAGCATATTGTTACTGTTCAGCTTGAATAATGTTCTCCCATGTTTCTGATTGGCTTGAATAATGTTCTCCCATGTTTCTGATTGGCTTGCGAACAGTTTATCTTTGCTGTATATCTTGTTGAATAATGTTCTCCCATGTTTCTGATTGGCTTGCGAACGGTTTAAGTTTATCTTTGCTGTATATCTCGTTGAATAATCATTTTCTGCGTGTGGTTGTATCGAAGAGTAATCTTAACGTGTTGATAATGTTTATTTTATAAACTGACCTCAGTTGGTTTTGCTGTTTATCACTGTAAGTCTTGTAAGCTGATCTCAGTTGCTGTTACTGTTTGTCTTGTAAACTGATATCAGATGTTGTTAACTGTCTGTCTTGTAAAGTGATCTCACTTGTTACTGTTTGTCTTGTAAACTGATCTCAGATGTTATAACTGTTTGTCTTGTAAAGTGATCTCAGATGTTGTAACTGCTTGTCTTGTAAACTGATCTCAGATGTTGTTAATTGTCTGTTTTGTAAACTGATCTCATTTGTTACTGTTTGTCTTGTAAACTGATCTCAGATGTTGTTACTGTTTGTCATATAAACTGATATCAATATTGTTATTCTTTATGCGTTCAATCAATTGTGTTTCCGTCAATTTTAGCACATTCACTCTTTATGCGTTCAATCAAGTGTGTTGCATCTGTTATTTTTATTGAGTAAGCCTTCTCCTTTATGGGCTAGCATAAATTTTAGCCATTATAAATTTCTTTCGTTTCGTCCGATATATTTGGTTGTCCAGAATGTGGTTTGTCCATGACATTGCCCGTTTCTTTAAACTTTTTAACCACCTTCACCACCGTGGAAAAGCCAAGTGGAACGCGCATTAAATTAATCTGCTGTCTTTCGATATGACAAATCCTTCACGTCCACTGACTATCAGTTCAATTCTTTCTTCTCTCGACACAGCCATATTTAATCTGTGGAGGTAAAAAAATTATAGTTAATGAAATTTCCTATGTGTCCAAACTTTAGGGACACCCTGTAGAATGATGTAAACTTGTTCGCAATGTTTGTTTCGTAAAATAATCATACAGGTCGTATACTTTGTCTTCCTTTGTGGCGTCCTTGCCATGTGAAACATACAGATCCAAATTGTAAAATGTTACACAGCCCAATCTTCTCCATTTATATTTACAAAATTGCTGATAATATTTTGTCTGTTTGCGATGAAGAAATTAATTTTGCTTGCCATTACAAGCACTGCGAAGAACTAAATTTATATAAATTTCATTTTCATTGTTGCAGAAGTGTCTCGCAGACTTGAACAAGAGAACCAGGAGATGATAAGCCAAACTCTTTGTAAAATTTGCCAGTCAGAGGCGGTCAGTGTTCTGCTTTTGCCATGCGGCCATCTTGTTGCTTGTGCTCACTGCGCACCCGCACTGCGCAAGTGCGCCGTCTGTCGGCAAGCGGTGAAAGGGGCCGTCAGAGTAGAACTCGACTAATAAAATGAAGAAGTTTCTAGAAATAACGAAAATTAATACAGTGTCTACGCTTGCCATAGCGTTTCTACGCAAGATACTCACCTGACTTTCATCGGTACAAATAGCACGTTTACCTAGAAAGTCACATGACCTTTATCGGTACAAATAGCACGTTTACCTAGAAAGTCACATGACCTTTATCGGAACAAATAACTAATTTACCTGACCTTTATAGGTACAAATAATACAGTAACCGTTTGGCCGTTGCTATAAATATAGCTACATTGCTATAAATGCAAACATACATTGTTTTAAGTATACAAACATACATTGCTACGAATACAAATGCACATTGCTATAAACACACATAGCTATAAATACAGAAATACGCTGCTATAAACACAAACACACATAGCTATAAATACAGAAATACGCTGCTATAAATACAATCGCACATTACTATAAATGCAAACATACATTATTATTATTACAATCATTGCTATAAACATACATTGCTTTAAATACACATACATTGCTACAAATACAGACATACATTGCTGTAATTACAGATATATATTGCTTTACACATAATTGCTATAAATATAAAATACATTGCTATAAGTGCAAGCATACATGTCTATAACCGCTATAAACACAAGCATTCATGGCTATAAATATGAAAAAAAATACAAGCATACGTGGCTATAAATACAAAAGAAAATAGCTGGCTATAAGTACAAATAAACATACATGGCTATAAATACAAAACAAAACATAGATGGCTATAAATACAAAACAAAACATACATGGCTATAAATACAAAACAAAACAAAGATGGCTATAAATACAAGCATATAATGCTATAGTGTCAGGTGGCAGCAGATGTCGCTAGACTGGCATGCAGAAGGTAATGGAGTTCAACGCCAATTTCGACTAACGGAATTTTTCTATCGTCTTTCATCCAACCCAGAGCTAATGAGAGTTGAGCTGAGTGTCATGTTTGTGAACGCATTAGAAAGTGAAACTATTTATCCATTATTAGCTTTATCAGTATTATATGTATATTTTATATGGCAGCATCAACTATTGAGTATGTATTTACTAATGTTACTAGTGGCAATTACGTTTTGACTATATTTTTTTCCCCCAATACTAGTGATATTGATGTAAAATATAAATCTCCCCACCCTTGCAAATCAGCTCACTGACCTTGATCAACAAGAGGAGACTGGGGGGTGTGGTGGATTGGTAATTACTTGTGAATGCAGGAGGAGTGAAAGACGGGGGAAAAAAATGAAATGTTAGTTAATTACTCCCCTGCCCGCTTCTGGAAACTAACCATGCTTCTCAGACACGCGCCTCACTAATAACAAACGAACGTAGGGACGCACAATGAAGATGACACGTCACAAACTGTCTAGTCCTAGGATAAAGCATGTAACAATCTATAACTAGTTCGGAGCCCCCATACTTCCGTGGTGGATGTTATCCTATCACTAGTACACCTCCTATAACTATCCTAGTACACATATGATGTAACGGGACGATACGAAGAGTTGAAATCGGAAAGTTTAAACATATTTAATAAAGAGAAAAAATGTTAAATTAAAAAAGGGAAACTTGTTAAATATTTTGATTAATAGGGACATGGGTCTCTGTAGTGTCATCACAATCAGTGAAGAGTTTTAATACACAATGTATGGCCTAGAGCAATGCTTTGCTTGATAAAGCAAAGGCAATATCTGTAGTAAAGTAATGTTTGTTAAAGCAAAAGCATTGTCTTTCGAACCTTTCTCGTTTGACTTAACTGGACCAGAGGAGGATCAGTTTTCAGCTTGAGAACAACATCAGTGGTTCTGTCCTTGTGCATGAAACAGTTTGATGTCTTCTTTAATAATCTTATGTAGGAGCGTTCAAACTGACGATCCAGGTGCAATACATTTTAATTTTTTTTATTTTTAATTTGGGGATCTGGATTTTGCCTTTGATTGTTTCTTTTCCGGCTTTTGGTCTTGGACCCTGCGATTGGTAACATCCTTGTCGCGGAAATATATATATATTTTTCAATTTTATTTAAATACTTCTGAATTACAAATTCGACCCCTGTCACGTATTGCCTCCCTTCTCACGTTTTATTAAGTCATCAGTAGATAAAATAATTTTAATTCATAATAATATTTTAAATTACTAATAAAAAGGGTAACTTTATCACTTTAAATTTTTATAAACAAATTTTCCAACTGGAAGTTCTGACACTTTAATTAAACTTAACGTGGGACTTCCCAGATCACTAGTTACGTAATTTTAATCTAGTTGGCGGCTGTTTCAGATCACTAGTTATGTAATTTTAATCTAGTTGGCCGCTGTTCCAGATCTCTACTTATGTAATTTTAATCTGGTTGGCTGCTGTTTCAGATCACTAGTTATGTAATTTTAATCTGGTTGGCCGCTGCTCAGGCCACTGTATGTTTGCACAAGGCATTAGTGTTGGTGCAGCGAATTCTTATCCCTTGAACAGTGCCCACTCAGACTGGAGGCTGGACATGTCAACAGAGTAAATAAATCACTATCAACAGCTGGGAGAATGCATAAATAGGGATGTTAGGGAAAACTAAAATTAGATTGCCTTCGGCCCACCGAGTGTCTCCTAGAGAGTGCAATTAGCTCCTATACTAAAATAATTATAAGTCTGAAGACTTGTTTATGGGATAATTTTTACTGGATTTTATAATTCAGATTCTTTCCAGCAAAAGGTTAGTACTCGTAGTTTCTCTAGCTGTTGTTATTATTAAAACTAATATCTCTTTCCCCCCATAGCCTATTTTACATACTTATTGTTCAAATAATGTTTGTATTAATAAATAATAAATATAATTAATGGTTTGAATGAGAGTGAGTGTATTGTCTTGATTTTCCTTGTCTCTCTAAACTGTCTGAATGAGTGCGAGTAGTACCGTTCAGTAGTACTACTATAAGCAATGAATAAAAGGATAAATATCATTGTTTTATCTCCAGTTTGGCACTTTATGCGTCATGAGTAGCTTGAAAACCAATCTGCTCACATAATTGCTTCAAGTGGTACACGTTGATGGATTCAGCCGAAAGAAAAGGCCGTCTCAACTGTTACCTGCATTTTGATTGGCCTGCTTAATATTTAGATAGATAAATAATAGATAGAAATCATTTATGTTTTCATTCACGTTAAGATCAATAATAATTTTCTGTTTCCTATGAGCTGATTCTTCTCTATATCTGATATACAGAAGTTATATATCTTATATCTGGCGCACTTATTGGTCGTGTTTCTACAATTAAAATTGAGTTGTCACACACTAGTCAGTAGTTCCGGGCTTCGAGTGTAGTTTTCTGTTCTCAAAATTTGCAATTTAGTGTTCAGTTTATTACCGTTATGTTTATATTTGCAGTTTTTTGTTCAGTTTATTACCGTTAAGTTTATATTTGCAGTTTAGTGTTCAGTTTATTACCGTTAAGTTTATATTTGCATTTTAGAGTTCAGTTTATTACCGTTAAGTTTATATTTGCAGTTTAGTGTTCAGTTTATTACCGTTAAGTTTATATTTGCAGTTTAGTGTTCAGTTTATTACCGTGAAATTTATATTTGCAGTCTAGTGTTCAGTTTATTACTGTTAAGTTTATATTTGCAGTTCAGTGTTCAGTTTATTACTGTTAAGTTTATATTTCAAAATTTTAGTTGTTAGTGGGTTGTGATGAAACACTTGGTCAGTTCATATCCTTCCAATTTTACGGATTGTCTTGGTTTTATTTGTTAAGCGGTGCTACAATTCTTATGTTCTCTCTCAGGTCTAGCTCACATGGAATTTATGTATTGACCATTGCTACTAATCTGTTTGCTCTTCTCCCTTGTGCTAGTTTGCCTGGACTTCATGATTAGCCGTTGGTACCATGTTGTATGGTGTTCTTCCTTAGTGCTAGTTTGCCGGGACTTCAAGATTGGCCGTTGGTACCATGTTGTGTGGTGTTCTTCCTTAATGCTAGCTTGCCTGAACTTCATGATTGGTCGGCCGTTGGTACCATGTTGTGTGGTGTTCTTCTTTAGTGCTAGTTTGCCTGGACTTCATGTTTTGGCCATTGTTACCAAGTTGTGTCGCTCTCCATCCATGTTAATTTGCATGGATGTTGTGTGTTAGTCTTTATTATCATTTTGTTTATTGTTGTCCCTAAATGTTAGCTTGCCTGGATGTTGTGCTGGTTGTTGTCACCATGTTGTTTATTGTTCTCCCTAAATGCTAGCTTGTTATTTGGTATTTCGTTCGCCATCGGCCGCGGGTACTTGGTACTGGTGCAATCATCACTCTGATAATAATCCTCTTCTGCCACGATCGTTCGACAAAAATCTCCCTCGATTCTGATAGGAAATTCCAGAATAACATTATTCTGTGCGCTAAGACTTCTACATTCTTTTGTTCTCTTCATAATTTCTCTACACACTGTTTCTTTCTACATAACTTATAACATAACATATTTTCTATTTACTGTTTCCCTCTACATATCTTCATTTCTCACCTTACTGTTTCCCTCTACATATCTTCATTTCTCACCTTACTGTTTCCCTCTACATATCTTCATTTCTCACCTTACTGTTTCCCTCTACATAACTTCAATTCTCACCTTACTGTTTCCCTCTACATAACTTCAATTCTCACCTTACTGTTTCCCTCTACATAACTTCAATTCTTACCTTACTGTTCCTCTCTACATAACTTCTATTTACTGTTTCTCTTTACATAACTTCTGTTTACTGTTTCTGTTTCTCTCCACATAACTTCTATTTACTGTTTCTGTTTCTCTATACATAACTTCTATTTACTGTTTCTGTTTCTCTCCACATAACTTCTATTTACTGTTTCTGTTTCTCTATACATAACTTCTATTTACTGTTTCTGTTTCTCTATACATAATTTCACCTCTCTCCTTACTGTTTCTTTCTACATAACCTCCATTTTCTGTTTACTGTTTCTCTCTACATAACTTCTCAACTTACTGTTCTCTCTTCATAATTTCCTTACTTATTATTTCTCGTCTTTACTTAATGTTTCTCTCTAGATAACTTATTTCATTATTTAACCTCTGCAATGAGTCATTTTAGTAATTGTTAATGATTATTTTAGGGTTAAATGAGATTTCATTCGCACTGGGACAACAATGTGCTCCCTTCCTAGACCCCTACACAGAGACGGAACTAACTGATAATAAAACTGGGCGTGGCGTTACGGATACGGATATTGCACATAAAATGAACCGGATGTAAAATCGAGTGCGACGTTTCTGTTTTTCTGAATAATCGTTATGACGTGAGACAAGAGACATTTCTATATATCATCGATTCTAGTAAACAATAGACTTCCCCGCCCCCCCCAAACTCGCTAAAAACAGCAGACCTAGTAATGTCCATCCCCTCAGTAAATTCTTAGACCTCCTAGATTGACCTAGAAGGATTTCGAGAGTAATGTCCACCAGAAACTAACAGTCACAAAAGAAGAGAAAAAAAATGGTCGTGAGAAAAATCTACAATAATAATTTTTACGTAAAACCTAACGCAGAGCTATCTGTCATTAAGCAGACTCAAAGCATAATATCTAATTCTTCATAACTATTGACATTTCATTTTACTACTCTGGCGATATAAATTTCAGTGCGTAGGACATATTACGCAAGATTTTTTTTAAAATACAGGTGAAACTGCAATTATTTTTTTTTTTACCACTTTTTATTATTTTCTCTAGGAATTTTTTTCCTTATATTTTTATACACCTGTTACATTTATTTGTAAAATGTATCCTGTTGATCTCAATTTAATTGCACGTTTGAAGTGTACATTTGTGAGTATTCATCAATAAATAATGCTTGTGCAATGATTTCTTCTTAACGCTTCTTGTTTATGTTGTTGAGTGATTATATACTTACGAGTGATTGGAAATTATTGCAACGTATCACAAACTTGTGAGTGATTGGGAATCTATTATTGGCTCATTTACTAGTGTGATTGCAGCGTAATGCATACTTGTGAGTGATTGGGAATCTATTATTGGGTCATTTACTAGTGTGATTGCAGCGTAATGCATACTTGTGAGTGATTGGGAATCTATTATTGGCTCATTTACTAGTGTGATTGCAGCGTAATGCATACTTGTGAGTGACTGAGAATCAACCGACCAAGTTGCTAACTACTTAGAGCGCATCCATTGGCTACTTACAGCTACGGACTTATCGAATTCTCTTATACGTGAGTTGACTGTTGCGAAACCAGCGCCCAATTCAGTAGCTTTACTGTGAATTCACCACCTTAATTATATAACCATCCCCTGTAACAGAATCCTCTTTAAGCAATTCCCCACATTAATATTATGTAGCAGTTTATTTTTATATAACTGACAGGCTGCAATACAGCATTTAATACATTTAAAACTATGATTTTAAGAGACTGAAGGGATGACATATTGTTTCTAGCAATGCACATAATAAGTGATTTTTTTAAAAATTAACTTATTTGGCTAAACAGATTTCGTTTTTTATATATTAATTTAAATCGTTATATTGAAATTAGTATACTTCGAAGATTTGTTTATAAAATATAGCTTAATAAATTTGATAAATTTGTGTACAGCAAATGAATTATGATGGAAATGTGAACAGTAAAACAAAAACTAAGAATATTATAATTAAATATTTATAGGAAATCAAATAAAAGTGTTAATATATTTCTCATTTGTTCTTGCTATCTTAAAACACACAGAACGGCGGATTGGTTTAATATTTTAATTGTATTTGGGGGAAAAGGTTGAGTTTTGACAAAAGCCGCTAACCATAGATATTGATTTGGCACAGAGAGATGACCCATTTTACAAAAGGTTCCTGACTCATCCAATAACTACGGCGCCATTCCTTAGTTTGCTCGATGGAATTTTAATTATTTTAATTATTTTTATTAATTTTGAAAAGTTGTTTTAAACAAATACTCGTAAATTTGGCCTTACACTAAGATATCTGTAGATTAGCTTAGGTCCTGATCATAGTTTGATAAGTCGAAGTAATCTTGGGAATTTCCGATTAGCTCTTAACAAGATAAAGGGCTAGGTGACAGGGCCTGCTGAAGTCGACTGGAATATGTTTAATAGATTTCTCAGTTCTTTAACAAACATGTAAGTAAATTAATTACATTTACAAACAAGGCTATGGAATACGTTTGGCATCTTTCGCGCTTTACTGTAACTGCTAAATGAACATCTTCAAATATAAACTGAATAGAAAACAGAATTTGCTTATCGCCTATTTCCTTACGTCATTTATTAACTTACCCTTTAGATGAATTTGTTGTTTTTCAAATTTTCTAATATGTGTCTCTCTTAATACCGACCAGGTTGTGACGTGACATTTTAATTAGGTGTTACCGTTCTGATATAAATAGATATGTTACAGTTATATGAGAGTCTACAAATGACACTTTTTGCATTTCGACTAACTGGTTTGTCATGCTAATATGGCGGATATGTAAGAAAATTATTTACGTCTAAATAAAAAAACTGACCTCTATTGCAGATTTCAATATACATGTATAATATATAGAGATATATATAAAACATCATTTTCAAGATGTACCTAATCATACCAGTGGTCTACAGGGAAGTTGAATTTAAAATATGATGTCTTCAATTTTCCAGAATAAATTATATTTTAATTGTTTTAAAAAATCATTAAGAGATATAAACTATGGCTCCTAACTCTCAACTACCTTGTTCATCTAAATTCTTAAATAAGCAGCTATTTCGATAACATGTTTCAGTAGTGAAATAAATGAATTTAAATTTTCAAAATTTATACTTTTCACTTGCCCTACATGTAGGCCTATTTGAATTGGTTGGAAAGAAATTTATTTGAACAATTTCTTAGATAGGTGTCTTATAGCAGTGTATCTTTAAGTGGTACAATTATTCTTTGTTTCAAATATTATATTATATATACACATATATATATATATATATAACCAGCGGGTAAATCCACAAGGTACTGGCACTTCCCTTCGTTCGGAAGTGAAACAAGCTGTATCTATGTATGATCAGCAGTCAGTGTCAGAATGTTCTTTTAAAAAATTTTAAAATACCGTCGTGACATAGAGCTATGTAGATTATTAATGGTTGTCTCACTTTACACACACACACACAGACACACACACATAGACACACACACACACACATATATATATAAATGCATGCACGCACACCACTTGAAATAGTCGGTCTCTCAGCTTTGTTTTTGTTTGTTTTGGGAAAGATCAAGGGCATTACTAAAAGCTGAGTGAATTTCAGTATCTGAGGTCGCATTGGACTGCGATTGAATCAGGAACAAGAAATATCTGACAATCTGCACGATTTTAAGCAGAAAAAAAAAGTTGCTTTATTTCTGTACATTTTATAAAAGATTTTAAATGCCTGCATATTGTTTAAAGTAATTTAATTGAAAAAGAAGACAAGAATATAAAGTAAAAGCTGGTTGTATTGCAAGATACACCTGAAATTATTTGTGTTTAAGTAAGGACAAGGTTGCAAAAAGGTTAAAGGAAGGCAAACCGCCTTGAGTAGTGATAGAATAGAAGTTAGGCAGGAATTTAGAAGGCCATGAATAAGTGATAAAATTATGAGAGAAATTCAGATCATTTTGAGTAGTGATATAATAGAAGTTATGCAGGAATTGGCTTTGAAACTAGTACTGAGTTGGGCAAATGTAATCTTTCAATTTCTTAAAGGACTTAACTATATGGCAATCTTTTCAGAAATTTAGAACCATCCCAGAAGTCACTGTGTTTTTTTAAATGTATTTTATTGTAAGATGAGAAGCAATAAGGAGAATTGATCCCTTCAAACTTTATATCTTACTATGTGTGGCGGAGTAGATTTACCTATCCCTATTTTTAAATTTAAATTGTTAAATTGTCAGAATAACCCGATCTTGGGCACTCCTTATGATGGTATTTTAAAAATGTCTGAGTTGGAATAAACACCTAAGTTGAGAATATGCTAGGCCACTGCATGTTATTTATAAACTAACATGGGTGTTATCAGGCGAAGGAATTACACGTCAGTAGCATTTTACACTTATTGTCCAATTAATAAACACTTTATACATTTTACTATATTTTCCGTGCATATTAATATTATTATTATCGCCTTAATGTGATTTAGTATTCTACCATCATACTAGTTTAATCTCTGGAAGATACATGACGACGACGATGATGATGGTGGTGGTGGTGGTGATGATGATGACGATGATGATGATGGTGGTGGTGGTGGTGGTGGTGGTGGTGGTGGTGGTGATGATGGTGATGATGATGATGATGATGATGATGATGATGATGATGATGATTGATCGCAAACCTGCTCTAAACTCACTACAAACTCAAGTTCCAAACTGCGTCGCGTGGTTTGAATTTATTAAAGGGCTGAGGTCTTCTTTACAGTCCATACACCAGCAAGCAGCCTGCAAACATTTATTCTAACAAAATAACAAAGACAATATGATGATGAATCTTGAAGCTTAGCAAGTTATAGTTCTTGTTAAATATCCTACGTACATCTCATTAACTGACTCAAAAAGATGGGTTCACTTACAATATGACCACTCTCTAACACTAACTGATCTTCGTTTTAAAACCCTTAACGTTTCTGTGCGTGATTTGTGACCACTCTCTAACACTAACTGATCTCCGTTTTAAAACCCTTAACATTTCTGTCCGTGATTTGTGACCACTCTCTAACACTAACTGATCTCCGTTTTAAAACCCTTAACGTTTCTGTCCCGTGATTTGCGAAAACTCCGTAACACTAACTGATCTCCGTTTTAAAACCCTTAACGTTTCTGTCCGTGATTTGCAAAAACTCCGTAACACTAACTGATCTCCGTTCTAAAACCTTAACGTTTCTGTGCGTGGTTTGTGACCACTCTCTAACACTAACTGATCTCCGTTTTAAAACCCTTAACATTTCTGTCCGTGGTTTGTGACCACTCTCTAACACTAACTGATCTCCGTTTTAAAACCCTTAACATTTCTGTCCGTGGTTTGTGACCACTCTCTAACACTAACTGATCTCCGTTCTAAAACCTTAACGTTTCTGTGCGTGGTTTGTGACCACTCTCTAACACTAACTGATCTCCGTTCTAAAACCTTAACGTTTCTGTCCGTGGTTTGTGTACACGTCCTATCGTTGTAGTAATTTCAATCTGTTCGCAGTGCAACCCTGGTTAAATCAAACTTTGACTGATAGAAACTGTAGCCAAGATTAATTAACCTTTTCAACCCCTCCCTATCCATATGTCAATGTCTTATTTCTCCGACTCTCTACGCAGCGATTCCTTAGAGTTCTTTCACACTCAAAAACTAAACATCAGTTCGAGTGCCCGCTAAAACATTATGGACCTTCTAGCGACTCTGGATAGTTCTCTACAGACGATAGGTGCTCCACTCTTGGAGATAGCGCCTACCCCACTGTGTCTGTGGAGTACGATGCTCATGATAGTAAAGGTCCTTGACCAAGGTGTTCTGGGTAAGAGTGTTGCACGCGCTTCATACAATATTTTACACATTCATTCTATTGCATAATCATCGTACATTAAAGGCGCGGTTGCCACGAAGCGTACGTGTGAATGTAGCGCTTATTATGAAAGAATCTTTGCTTTTTATTTTAATTTTTAGGGGGGGGGGGGTAGCTTGTTTGTTTGTGGGGTAAGAAGATTATTACCAAATTCGCAAACCTATGAGGGTTGTTTGTTTATTTGTTTGTTTGTTGGGAAAGAAGGTTATCAATTCACAAACCTGGATGATATCGAAAATTACAAAATTTCTTGTTCTCCACGCCGATATATCCCGTGAGCTCTTCTAAGACACAGTGATACCTGTTTCCGTCTGGAACGATACTGTTAACACTTTGACTCAGGCAAGGTTTTAATAATTGTGTGGCAGAGTAAATTTGTCTATCTCTATTTCTAAACTTAATAATTATATATTTGTTGCCAATGTTAACGTGACCCGACCATGGGCACTGCTTATGATAATATTTTTGTAACTGCTAGAGTTGGAATAAACAACTCAGGTGGAGAATATGCTAGAACTTGCTGATGCAATCCTAACCAGTTGAAACGGATGAGTAGGTTTTCTGACAAATAGTCTCACACTTGTTCATAACAACTTCATCCAATGGGGAATGACCAAAAGTTATTGTGTTGAGGGAAGTTCTATATTCTAACCACTTTGATGTTGATGAAATTAGAGTCCAGGTATAAAGTTGATCATTAGCTTATGATAAGTTAACTGACTGATAAAAAAAGAATAGACTTAGACATTTTTCGTACATGTTTGTTATTGATCTATGATTTGAATTGGAGATTACTTATGTAATTGAACCATTATTTCTATGTTCACGAAGCTGATTATGTTATACATTGTAAATTTTGATTGATGTTATATTTATTATGTTGCAAGTGTATCAGGTTAATGAATATTTTTTCAGGATTTGTAAGTTAAGAATGTGTGTACGAGAGAAAGAAGTTTAGAGATGAAATATACCTGAAACTTAGAACTACCTCAATTAAACTTTTGCAGAAAAGAGCTTTTTTGTTTTGTGACCTTGTATCCACTTCAGACTGCAGTGACTACTGTACTCTACCGGACCACATTGATTGTCGAACTTGTCAGTAAACATGTTGCTGTAAGCTGATTCCTGTGAATTCTGTTCAAGAGTCAATACGACAGAAACTTAAGTTTGATCTCGAGAATTCACAAAGACTTTTTTTTAACAGTCCTCTTGGTGTTTTTTGAATAGCGCAAATGAAGTTCTGGAACACTCCTCTTGGTATTCTTTTATAGTGCATACAAAGTTCTGGAACACTCCTCTTGGTGTTCTTTTATAGTGCATACAAAGTTCTGGAACACTCCTCTTGGTGTTCTTTTATAGTGCATACAAAGTTCTGGAACACTCCTCTTGGTGTTCTTTTATAGTGCATACAAAGTTCTGGAACACTCCTCTTGGTGTTCTTTTATAGTGCATACAAAGTTCTGGAACACTCCTCTTGGTGTTCTTTTATAGTGCATACAAAGTTCTGGACGATTCTCCATGGTGTGCTTTGTAAGCACATCGAAGATTCTGGAACAGTTGTGTAATATACTTAGAAGGGGTACATTGGACCGTCATCTAAAAAGAAAGAAAGTGACTTGCTGCAAGCGGCGTGATTGTGAACGCATTCTAGAGACAGCTGCCATTATTTGTAACGGTTATGTATATTGACTATAATTGTCTCTCTAAAACTCCACTCTCATTTCTATGATGAATTTTGTCTATGAACCTGATTAGATAGATAGATAGATAGATGGATAGATAGATAGATAGATAGATAGATAGATAGATAGATAGATAGATAGATAGATAGATAGATAGATAGATAGATAGATAGATAGATAGATAGATAGATAGATAGATAGATAGATAGATAGATAGTTGACTGCTGATGTCTATGCTAGGATAAACTGAATGTGTGTCTAGCGTTAATCAAACAAAGTTATATAAATGCCATGATCTTTCAATTATATTCATATGTTGTACATTTTATTGATGATTTAATAAATTTATTGTTAAATTTATTGACCTTCTTGCACATATATTAAAATTTATGTTGGATTAATTTTTATTTATGTTGGATTAATAGTGGGTGGATGGAAGCTCGTTAAATATAAATAAAAGACAGATTTTTTATTACTCTTTTAGTAAGAAGTTTCCATCTGTAGAAACATTATGCGACACTAAAACGTCTGTCTTATTATTGTGTAAAGAGTTTTAAGACACCTTTATAATCCGCCAAGTGAGAGAAATGTTCGTCTTGTGGGAGAATTATTAATAACTATAAACTGTGATTCTCAATCACTTGTAATTAGTTAATTAAAAGGTAATTAATAAATTATAGCCATAACTAGTGAAGGGTGCCCTGAGGTATCACAAATTGACTTTTAGCTTTCAGTATGACGATTTCCAGTTTAGCTTTTAGCTTTTTTTAATGTTTTATATTTTACATACTCATGCAAGTGACCAGTATTAGTGCAAATTATGATTATATATGTTACGCGGACTAAGTGTTGTATCTCTTGTCACGATTGCGTCATTCGGGAGTTTAACATTGCGCCCTAACTCCATATATTAAACGGACTATATATTTTGTCTCTAGTCGCCATTTGGGGTTGAATTGTCATAAGTTCTCTTAGCAACTCGGAATCTCCATACCTGCTTATATTACCAAATACAATCACGTGGACAGACATCAAGTGCCTGTCCATTTCTGTGCGCATGGAGATTTTTCCGGTGCGGTTGAAGGTCAAAAAATGCCTGATGTTTGTTCATTGCTAATCTAATGTATCACTAATAATGTTACTGGTGACCTTTGATTTGCGCATAAGCTACTGTAATAAAGGAGCGGCTGTGAGCTCAAATGTATGCACACGCAATCAATTTATATTAAATTATGTACAAAATAGTTATTTACAATATATGATTTGCTTTTTATTTAACTTGTAACATCTAATTTGATAATTATATTGTATTCATTCCTTTTGCAGATAAAATGGAATTTACCCACAGAAAATATATTTTAAAAATTAAACAAGAAACAGTTAACATTGACTCGACACCGCCAAACAAATCACACTTCTCTGTGGGAGACTACACTACACTTGATACTGGGTGTGCGGTAGGGTATTACTATATGTTGATGTAAAGCGATGACACATAGTGATGGTCTAAAGTGAGGAATAAAAATGTTCGTTACAGTCATTTCGTTCACGAGAATCAGTATACTGGGAATAGATCTCGCGGATTCAATTTTCGTTTTCATAATCAGGACGCTTTATTTCCTTGAAAATCTTTCTTTTTCAATTTATAATGGAAACATATTCATAACTTCAGAACTGGAATCGGAATATCTATCAAATATAAGCAAGACAGAAATAAGTCACAGTATTGACGGTATTTCAAAAAGAGACAGACCACACCTTTGTCACAGCACTAAATCAAAGAGAGACAGACCACACCTTAGTCACAGCACTAAATCAAAGAGAGACAAACCACACCTTAGTCACAGCACTAAATCAAAGAGAGGCATACCGCACGTGGGTCACAGCGGTACACCACGGTATTGTGACATGAAGAGCAACAAAAAGACAAATGACACGTTTGAAAATTACCATCACGAGACACTGCCCAGTCTTCCTGACACCGATCACCATTCGAGGGTAAATTGCGGAAACTGTGACATCGCACTGTGTTTCCACAGTTCGATACATGTTTGTCTGGCAACAAACGAAACTATAAAGGAATTTTTCAACGACGGAAACAAAAACGATGAAAGTAATGAAATGGAGAGAGACCTTCAGCAATGCACAGACCATGACTACAACGGCATGACGTGGCAGTTGCTTTCAAAAGAACTGACGAAATGTCGGTCTACTTTGAGCAAGAGCCCATCAAGAAAACTGGCAAATGAAATGGAAATTTTACAGCGAGGACAGTCCAATCAAGGGTCATGGGGCATAGAAATTCAAACTAGGAAAATTGGGTCTGCTGTCCTTGTTGAGGCGGTTAAAAAAAGAAGGAAATCTGTTGCTTTCAAACACTTAGGCAACAATGATCATACTGTCCGGGTCCGTAATAAAAATATGGCGGTCACAGATGTTGGTGGTGGTGTTCTTCTGGCTTTTAAAATTATCATATCCCTCACAAGGCCTCGGCGTCCTATTATCTCTTTAAAGCGCTGCGATTTGTTTGACGATGGTTGCAATTGCGGTGAAATAACATGTCCGCAATGTTCTGTTGATGGTAAACGATTTTCACACAGTTGTTATGGCAATAGCACGTTTACTGGTGTCGATGACATAAACGTTACTGCAATTGATGAGTTAGGTGTGTGTCCTCTTTGGTATAATAACTATAGCTGTTCCACAAGCGAGGTAACCAGTTATAGTGTGTGGCCTGAAAACTGCAACAGGAATGAGAATTCCACATGCCATGTGAGAGACGATGATCTTGAAGGTAATCATCGTGATGACAGTAAATTTATTTATGCACATCATCCTGGCAATGACTCCAAGCACGCCAGCGACGATAACGATTATATACATAATACGCAGTTTGCGCGTGCTGATTACAGTGGCGACTGCGACGTTAATTCTGTACTAAATGCGTGTTTAGGCGTTGATGCAGAACACTTCACAAGTTGTTTTGATGCTGAACTCATTAGTGATAATATGTTTGCTGCTAATGATGTAAGCTATAGTAATATTATTCCACAAAATGTAAGCGATAGTAATATAATTCCTAACAATGAAAACAAGGACATTGTTGTTTCTAAAAATCAAAATGTAAGCGATAGTAATATAATTCCTAACAATGAAAACAAGGACATTGTTGTTTCTAAAAATCAAAGTGAAGATGTTGTTCATGAAGAAACAGGCAATGGCGATGTGAACGCTACGCATACTGTTCAACATACAAGCGATAGTATTGATAATACTGTTCAACATACAAGTGATAATACGGATAACACTGATCAACATACAAGCGATGATTTTAATAATACTGCTCAACATACAAACGATAATATTGACATTACTAATCAACATACAAGCGATAATATTGATAATACTTGTCAACATACAAGCCATAATACTGATATTACTTATCAGCATACAAGCGATAATATTGATGAAACTAATCATACAAATGTCGATACTATTGTCTCTGAATATTCAAGCAATGATGACAATGACAATGATGAACACTTAAACAAAAAAAATAATGGTGAAAAAAACATCAAATTGCCGGGAAAAATATCAAGTTCAGAAATCTCTCCCTCACTAAAAAGAAAATTCATTATGATAGACACAGAGTGTGCAGAAAACCTTAGAAAAACTTTCCCCGCGAACCCGGTGCTCTATGATCTGCAAAGAAATATGGCTAACTCAGTCAGTCAAATTACAAGTAGCAATATTAAGCAAATGATTTCTTTGCAGACAGAGAAAAAATTAAAGGACCAAAAAATGCAAGATCCAGATACTAATCTACCGAGTGAGATGTCCACGCCCTATTATTCCATGTACTCTTTCACCCCTTGTTCACGTGATGTTCTGCTCACAGTCAACATGCTGAAAGCACCCCAGGCGCAATCCCCAATGATGAAGACAGACGTAGTTCACGCTGGCCTTGAGAGTGAGCTACGTCGCCTGGCCACTTTTTATTCCTTCCAACCGCCCCAAGGTGTCTTTGTAATTCGTCTAGCAAACAATGGCTTCTTTTATCCGGCAGGTGACAAATCCGATGTTGTAGAGTGCGCATTTTGTTTAGTTACCGTCCCTGCTTCCAAGTTTTCCGGGAGACTGGTAAGCGAAGTCCATAAGGAGATCTCCCCGAACTGTTCCTTTTTGCTGGGTACGGACACAAGAAATGTATCCATCGCAACGTTATCACAAAACTCGGGGAACCAATTCGTTCATCAGTATGGGTCAAACTTATACCAAGGTGCCAGCTCATTGCTTCCTGCGGACTCTGGTCCTGGTAACAGCCAGCATCACAACGGTTCTTCATCGGTGCATTCATTTCAAAGAGCAGCTGTTGACCTGGCCATTGATGGAGAGCCATTAACACTGCCCACAACCGTAAAGGGTTTTGATGAACCATCCTTCCAGGCAGACCTTTCAGCAGCGGGCAGTGGATCCGCAGAAAGAACAGTTCCAGACTCAAGGCCATCCTTGCAACAGCCGTTGACAGATTTAAATTCTAGACCTAATACCACACATAGACCCGCTCCAACAGTGTCCGCCTATCAAACCGCCTCATACCGACCCGAAGCCACGCCCTACACTATGACTCCTAACAATACAGAATCCCAAGAGCATACCAACACCAACAATAACACAACTGGCAAAGTTGACGGCGATGGTAGACGAGTGAGTTTTTGTTAGATGACGAGTTTCCGTTAAGAGATAATAAATAAAGCAAGAGTGTGAAAAAGATAGCGAGATAGTGAAAGAAAACTAGAGAAAGAAATAGTTAGATCAAGGAGAGAGAGAGAGAGATTAGTGTTAGAGAGATAAGATCTAGAGAGACTAAAAATGAGAACCAGAAAGGAAGGAAGGAAGGAAGGAAGGAAGGAAGGAAGGAAGGAAAATGTGCACTAGAAAGGAACGATATCTATTTTGAATGAGAGCTTGTAAGGCTGTGACCTGAGTGCAAAAGGCGTGTGGGAGATAGCTATAAAAAGTGTGAGATGAGAAATAAAATAACGTGATATGAGATCTAGAGAGAGTGAGAATGAGATATAAAATGATTCTGTGGTGATACGTGGAGTGTAACGAGACTAGGGCTACAAAGAATGTGAGAGAGGAATAGAGATTAGAGAGGTTGTGAGATGATCCCTAAAGAACTAGTGAGATGCGAGCTATGGAGGGTATGAATCATCTCTAATGAGAGCTAGAGAGATTGTGAGATTATCACTAAAGAACTAGTGAGATGCGAGCTATGGAGGGTATGAATCATCTCTAATGAGAGCTAGAGAGAGTGTGAGATTATCACTAAAGAACTAGTGAGATGCGAGCTATGGAGGGTATGAATCATCTCTAATGAGAGCTAGAGAGATTGTGAGATTATTACTAAAGAACTAGTGAGATGCGAGCTATGGAGGGTATGAATCATCTCTATTGAGAGCTAGAGAGAGTGAGATTATCACTAAAGAACTTGTGAGATGCGAGCTATGGAGGGTATGAATCATCTCTAATGAGAGCTAGAGAGGGTGGGAGATGATCATTAAAGATCTAATGAAATGAGAACTAGAAAGGGCGGGAGATGATCATTAAAGAACTAATGAAATGAGATAGAAAGGGTGGGAGATGATCATTAAAGAACTAATGAAATGAGAGCTAGAAAGGGCGGGAGATGATCATTAAAGAACTAATGAAATGAGATAGAAAGGGTGGGAGATGATCATTAAAGAACTAATGAAATGAGAGCTAGAAAGGGTGGGAGATGATCATTAAAGAACTAGTGAAATGAGAGCTAAGGAGGTTGTGAGATAAGACATACAAAGAGTGTTAAATGGGAACTAGAGAGTGAGATACGGGTTAGAGATAAAGGTCTAGCTATAGAATAGGAATTCGAGAGATCTTTCAGGAATTACATATAGTAACCAAGAACGTTCAAAATAAATTTTAAAAATGCAATACCTTATTTTTACAAAATTAAATTTTTGGGATACATTCCTAACTATGGTCACACGACTAAAAGACGGGAAACTGCAGGTTTATATTTTATTATTAATGAATACTTTAAACTTTTTGTTGAACTGCATTTCGTAGGTGGTGACCTACGAACAACTAGGAATCTATGCTCAGCGTCCTAAGCGACAGGACATGGCGGTCACTGCAGTAAGAATCAATACCTTCTCCACAGGGTGGCCTCACAGTGAAATATACCCTCCTGCAAAGATGGCAACTGCTGGAGATACGGGTTAGAGATAAAGGCCTAGCTATAGAATAGGAATTCGAGAGATCTTTCAGGAATTACATATAGTGACCAAGAACGTTCAAAATAAATTTTAAAAATGCAATACCTTATTTTTTACAAAATTAAATTTTAACGTCAGTTGGGATAAATTCCTAACTATGGTACACAAAGACGGGAAACTGCAGGTTTATATTTTATATTATTGAAAACTTTAAACTTTTTGTTGAACTGCATTTCGTAGGTGGTGACCTACGAACAACTAGGAATCTATGCTCAGCGTCCTAAGCGACAGGACATGGCGGTCACTGCAGTAAGAATCAATACCTTCTCTACAGGGTGGCCTCACAGTGAAATACAACCTCCTGCAAAGATGGCAACTGCTGGTTTTTTCTATACAGGTATTTTTTCCTTGAATTCTTCCAAATGACATACGTATGTTTGCCTGTTTGCTTGCTTGTAGAATTTCGGTTTTCGTGTCTTATTTTTTTTTTGTATCCTTGGCTCCTGTGTAGCTTTTTTCAGTGGATCCAATCTGCTGCATTATCACCAAATAAAATTAGACGAAGGATGCGATATCTTCTAAGACATTTTCAAGAAGAAAACCTGATGATGATGACGATAAACTAAGCTTTCAAATTTTAAAACACTTGTGAAATGTACAAATACAATAAAGCAAATTAATTATTTATAGAAAACTAACACACTAATGTATAAAAATAGTTTTGGAAAATAAATATTTTAAATGATTTTATAGGTATATAATTTTATGGCAGAGTAAATTTGTCTATCCCTATTTCTAAACTTAATAAATATATATTGTTGCCAATGTTCACGTGACCCGACCTTGGGCATTGCTTACGATGATAATTTTGTAAGTGCCAGAGTTGGAGTAAACAACTCAGATAGAGAATATACTAGAACTTGCTAATGCAATCCAAACCTGTTCCAATTGGATGAGAAGTTTTTCTGATTAATAGTCTCACACCTGTTCATAACAACTTCATCCAATGGGAATGGACCAAAAGTTATTTTGTTGAAAAAAGTCAAATATTCTAATCACTTTGATTTTGATAGCTCGAGTTTGGTCATAAAGGCAATCATTAGCCAATGGTAAGTTAACTTACTGATAAAGAAAGAATTGACTTAGAAATATTTCCTATACGTTTGTTATTGATCTATGATTTGAATTAGAGAATGCTTATGTGTGTGTGTGTGTGTGTGTGTGTGTGTGTGTGTGTGTGTGTGTGTGTGTGTGTGTGTGTGTGTGTGTGTGAACCATTATTTCTATGTTCAATAACTTGATTACATTGTACATTATACTTGTGAATTTTGATCAATACTATATTTCTTATGTTGTGTGTATTGAGCTAATGAATATTGTTGCAGGATTTGTAAGCTGGGAATATGGTAAGAGAGAAGGAGTTTAGAGATGAAATATGCCTTAAATTTAGTGCTGCCTTAATTTGACTTTGCAGAAAGGAATGCACCTTTATTGTTTTGCAACCATGTATCCACTTCAGACTGCAGTGACTACTGTATTCTATTGGATCACGTTGGTGTGCGTGTATCCAGCATTGTCATCAAACTTATCAGTCAACCTGTTGCTGTAAGTTGATTCCTGTTAATTCTGTTCAAGAACCAATATGGCAGAAATTGAGGCTTTAGTTTGGTCTCGAGAATTCACAAAAGTTTCTTGAACATTCCTCGTGGTGTGCTGAGTAGCACTCATGAAGTTCTGAACTATCTTCCATGGTGTGCTTTGTGAGTGCATCGAAGATTCTGGAACAGTTGTGATATGTGCCTAGATGGAGTACGTTGGACCATCATCTAATAAGAAAGAAAGTGACTTGTTGCAAACTGCATGATTGTGAACATGTGCTAGTGGCAGCTGCCATCATTGTAAAGATTATGTACATCGACTATAATTATCTCTCTGGAACTCCACTCTATATACATCGACTATAGTTATCTCTCTGGAACTCCACTCTCATTTCTATGATTAATTCAATGAACTTGATTATATATACATATATATTTGACTGCTGATATCTATGCTTTGATAACTGCTGATATCTATGCTTTAATAACTGCTGATATCTATGCTTTGATAAAGTGAATGAGTGTCTAACTTAATCAAACATTGTTGTGATGTGATGTAAATATCAATGCTCTTTTGATTATATTCATGTGCATATTTTATTATTGATTCAATACATTTATTGTTAAATTTATTAACCTTTTTGAACATATAATAAAACCTTATGTTGGAGTAATAGTGGTTGGATGGGGGCTCGCTAAATATAAAAACACACATTTTTATTACTTTTTAGTAAGAAGTTTCCACCTGCAGAAACATTATGCGATAGTAAAACGTCTATCTTATTATTGTGTAAAGAGGAGAGTTTTACGACACCCTTATAATCCGCCAAGGAAGAGACATGTTTGTCTTGTAGTAGAATTATTAATAACCTATAAACTGAGATTATCGATTACTAATTAGTTGTGTGTTGTTAATTAAAAGATTATAACCATAACGAGTGAAGGGTGCCCAGAGGTGTCACAAATTTAAAAGTTATGAAAGTCAGAGCGTTTTTCTTTTGGTAGAAAAGAAAAGTTTTCAAAGTCAGTGATTTTGTGGTAAGTACAACTTATTTTGTTCCCCCACCCCGTTAGTTAACGTCTCTCTAATATATAATAGGTAACACACTCATTTGCTAACCATAAAATAAGCCATGATGTTGTTTTTTTTAACCTCAGTATTGCTTTCTGTTGACAAATGTTTAACAGTTTCGTAATAATAAGAACAATCGAATAAGACGCAGAAGAATATATACAGGGTGGCCCAAAAGTAGGTTTACAGTTATCACGTAGACTATTTATTTGAAAATTTGTGAATGCGAGATTAATGTAATCTTTTAAATCATTTATTGTTTTGGGTTTCTTCTCATAAACCTTGTTCTTAACATCCCCCCCCCAAAAAAAAATCCATAGGTGTCAGGTCAGGGGAACGTGGTGGCCATTCGATGCTGCCCCTTCTTCTGAACTGTAAACCTACTTTTGGGCCACTCTCTCTCTCTCTCTCTCTCTCTCTCTCTCTCTCTCTCTCTCTCTCTCTCTCTCTCTCTCTCTCTCTATATATATATATATATATATATATCTTGTCTTGCAGGCAGATCAGATTTGGTTAGGTGTTTCCACTGCAAGGGTGGGCTGAAGACATGGGACGCCTCGGACGACCCGTGGGTGGAGCACGGTCGCTGGTTCCCCACCTGTCCATTTGTCCGACTAAATAAAGGAGAAAAGTTCGTGGAAGCTATAAAATCTCTTGTTACCCCAGACAACCAAAAGGTGAAAAAAATCTGTAATGCAAGTATTCATCATTCTTCACTCACTCTTTTCGTTTTTCGTGTGTGTGTGTGTGTGTGTGTGTGTGTGTGTGTGTATGGTGTGTGTGTGTGTGTGTGTGTGCGTGTGTGCTCCTTAGCGAGCGTGACAGATGTGTTTGCTTGTGTGTATGAGCCTACGTGCGTGCTTGCATGTGAGCTGTCCTCTGTTCGTGTTTATTGATATATGTAAATGTGTAATAAGTTGAATTTCATTCACTTTCCAGATTACACTTGCTGCTGTTGAACAAAAAGTACATGAAATGGAGGACGCTGAAAAACGACAAAGTAAAACAAACCTACTAGATTCTTTTACTGTTGTTTGTGATTGGAAATGTTTACAAACCTCTCTAGATTATTTTACTGTTGTTTGTGAATGGAAATGCTTATAAACCTCTCTAGATTTTTTTACTCTTGTTTGTGAATGGAAATGTTTACTTCTCTTTAAATAAAATTGAACAGAAGTTACAATTAAATAATTCATGACTGTCAATTAAATACAAACTTGTGCTAGGCATAAACTATGCGGAGTGAGTGAGTGAGTGAGTGAGTGAGTGAGTGAGTGAGTGAGTGAGTAAGTGAGTGAGCTCAGACTGTGACAAATGGCAATTGTTCCGGCCTTCCAACAGCCAAGATTGTACATATTGATTTAGTACACACGGTGATCCTTTATTCAATATTCCAACATAAAATGTTCCTTTAATCAGTCTATTCTCAGATATAGTTATTTATTTAGTCTTTATAATACCTTAATCTTATACAGAGGTCTTTAATTAGTCATCCTAACATCTTAACCACATTGCTTTATTTAGTCTTCTTATACACAGATCTTATTTTCAATATACACACAGATCTTATTTTCAATATTCACAGATCTTAGTTTCAATATACACAGATCTTAGTTTCATTATACACAGATCTTATTTTCAGTATTCACAGATCTTATTTTCAATATTCTCCGTTCCTTGATCCTTTTTTTCCTTTTACCAGATTCAATGCTATTATTTTACGTGTAACACATTCAATAGTCCAATTCACTCAGTGTTTCAAATTGAAGGCTCATATATTATGTGTAACGCATTCAGTAGTCCAATTTCTCGATTCAGTGCTAATATATTACGTGTAACGCATTCAGTAGTCCAATTTCCCGATTCAGTGCTAATATATTACGTGTAACGCATTCAGTAATCCAATTTCCCGATTCAGTGCTAATATATTACGTGTAACGCATTCAGTAGTCCAATTTCCCGATTCAGTGCTAATATATTACGTGTAACGCATTCAGTAGTCCAATTTCCCGATTCAGTGCTAATATATTACGTGTAACGCATTCAGTAGTCCAATTTCCCGATTCAGTGCTAATATATTACGTGTAACATATTCAATAGTCCAATTTCCCGATTCAGTGCTAATATATTACGTGTAACATATTCAATAGTCCAATTTCCCGATTCAGTGCTAATATATTACGTGTAACATATTCAATAGTCCAATTTCCCGATTCAATGCTAATATATTACGTGTAACATATTCAATAGTCCAATTTCTAGATTCACTTCATGTATATTATGTACTACACATTCAATAGTCATATATACATTGGTCCATATTCAATGTTCATACATTCCGCATTTCAAAATCAACGCTCTTTTATTAATTATTACTATTTCAAAACCAACGCTCCTTTATTCATTATTCCTTCATTCAGTCTTATGTATTCATTGTTCTTCTATTTAGAGCTTCTGTATTTAATGCTTCTACTGTCTTTTTTATGTTCCTACATTGTTATTGTTAGTGTTTTGTATTCTAGTCTACCGTCAGTGTCACGTATCTTCAGCAGTGTCACGTATCTACTGTCAGTATCACGTATCTACAATCAGTGTCACGCATTTACAATGTCACGTATGTACAGTCAATGTAACGTATCTACAATGTCAC
This sequence comes from Sinotaia quadrata, assembly GCA_028829895.1. Lineage (NCBI taxonomy): Eukaryota > Metazoa > Mollusca > Gastropoda > Architaenioglossa > Viviparidae > Sinotaia > Sinotaia quadrata. Next base: position 40,850,662 of record CM054181.1, on the reverse strand, counting down.
GAATACTCAATCAGTGTCACACGCGTAAAGTGTCACGCACCTACAGTGTCAGTTATCTACGAGTAAGAATAACTTATCTAGAGTCAGTGTCACGTATCTACGGTCAGTACAGTCTGATTTACGTATCTACAGTCAGTACAGTCTGTGTCACGTATCTACAGTCAGTATAGTCTGTCACGTATCTACAGTCAGTGTCACGTATCTACAGTCAGTACAGTCTGTGTCACGTATCTACGGTGTTTTATAAAGAAGAAAGAAGATCCGAAAGACTGTTTTAGTAATGTAGTTGAGGACAGAAATAAGAAAATATCAAAGACACAATTAAAGTTGCAGTATGTATTCTCTTCAGGAGCTATGGTTACGTTTCCATCAGTCTTAGAAGGAAATCAACAGGGGTCTGCAACCACTGGTGATCAACTTAACGGACTGAATTTTGCCAGTCTTAAAAATGGAACTTTTCTGGATGACGAAGACACGCTCAGAGGTAAGACTGCATCTTTGACTGTTACCATCATTATCGTTTAATTTTCTTTCTTCTTTTTAAAAGAAGCGAACAAAACTGTTATATTAAATGTGCAAGGCAGACAGTGAACACTTAGCTTATGGAAAGTTTGTTTGGATAATGGCCACTAATAGTATGTTAACTGTGCATGACAGTGGGCACTTTAAAATGAGTTTGATTTATGAAATCATATAAACCCTGCATATTTAAAGTGCCATAGTTTTTCCTTTGTTTTATACGAAAGTGCCCACAACCCTGAGTACCATAGTTTGTCCATTATTTATACCAAAGTGCCCATAACCCTGCATATTTAAAGTGCCATAGTTTGTCCATTATTTATACCAAAGTGCCCATAACCCTGCATATTTAAAGTGCCATAGTTTGTCCCTTGCTTATTACGAAGTGCCTTCTGTCATTAAATATGCAGACCAGAAGCCTTTATATGGAACCTTTCGTATATAAACGGACCAATGTATGGGCATTTAAGTATGTAGCGTTGTGGACTCTTTTGTTTAAAACAAGAGACATGATATATAGTATGGTAAATATGCCGCGCTGTGGACATTTCATGCTAACAGTACACATGTTATAGTGTGTTAATCGTGTAGCACAACAGATACTTTCTAACATAGTGGGGAAATCAGTGGTTCTCTGATAAAGGCATTAGCCGAGCAAGGTGAGTTAAAGGCGCTAGCTTTGTATTGTGAGGCCTAGTGAGGTAAAGACATTAGCTTGCATTGTGAGCTAAATGTACTAGCCTTCCATTGTGAATTAAAGGTACTACCAAGCATTGCAGACTGAGGTAAAGGCACAGCCTAGCGAGGTGATGCATAAGTACTAGCCTAGCAGTATGAGCAAAATGCACTAGCCTAGCATTGTGAATTCAAGGCACTAGCCTAGCAAAGTGGGGTAAAGTCGCTAGCCTTGCTTTGCTGTGTGAGCTAAATGTACTAGTCTTGTGAATTAAAAACACTAACCTAGCAAAGTTAGGTAAAGGCATCAGCCTTATATTGAGTGTGAGATGAATACACTAGCCTTGCAGTGAGGTGTGAAGTAAAAGCAGTAGCTCAAAAGAAACAACTTTACATGGGTTAAGGCTCAAAAGAAATAACTGTACATGGGTCAAGGCTAAAAAAAATAACTCTACAAGGGTCCAGGCTCAAAAGAAATAACTGTAGATGGGACAAGGACAAAATAAAAGAACTGTATATGGGACAAGAATAAAATAGAAAAAAAGAGAGAAAGCCACCCTAGGAGGTACCTTGTTTTACCTTAGGAGACCTTATAATTACAATAATATGCACTCACAAATAATATTCATGTTTGTTTCTCATGAAACTTACTCTGATAAAACTATTATCAAACATGACTTTAAATCCTTACGCTGCTTTCGCGACTGTCTCGTGAAGCATTTTAACGTGTCCATTTAGGAAATTGTGCTAATTGCTGATGTGACAATATATATTTTTTGTGACAATTTAAATAAATAATTGACGTCAATAAATAACTGATACAAAATAGTTAACTAAAACACACACACACACACACACACACACACGCACATACCACCACCACCATCACGACCACCTCCTCAACAACAACACACATCTCAACAACAACACATGCACATACACACATGAACTGTACACATAATTTTTAATAATTCCTCGACAAAGTTAGATAACTCTGTACATCGACATACTTTTTGTTGCTTGTATTTATCTATAACTGCAAATTTAATTTTTAAAAAAATTATTTGAGATTAATCACTACTAAGGAAATAATAACGTAACAATAATATTAAAATCAAGTTCGTGGTGACATCATGGAAGAACTACTTCCGTTCTAGATCATGACCTAACTCCAATCCTGAGTCATAACAAACAGCTAACTCAGACTCGATCACATGACAACTTGTCAGTTGTTTTCGTAACAGAAATGTCGCAAAGACTGGAGGAAGAAAACCAGGAGATGAAAAGTTACACATTGTGTAAAATTTGTCAGACAGAGAAAGTGAACGTTCTTCTTTTACCATGCGGCCATCTTATTGCTTGTGCTCAGTGCGCACCTGCACTGCGCAATTGCGCCATCTGTCGACAGCCAGTCAAAGGAACCGTGAGAGTGCAACTTGATGAAGAAAAAACTTGAGACTGAATAATTCCGGTAAGCATCAGTGATCAAAAAAACAACAACAAAAAATGAAAGCAATAGTATCCAACAATAGAATGCTTAAAACTCCAACGTTTAAAAACGGGAATGAAATATGTCAACCGCAGTGAAACAAATCCATGTTGGTATGTCTGCATATTTCAGCTTTTGAACTGTCAAGAATGTTAATTATTTATTACCAAGCATTGATTAATTTTATGTCTACATTTTTGGTTCTTATTATTTATATCTGTAATAAAATATAAAGTAAGAAATGGCAATCAAAAAATCAAAGGAAATACGGAAGCATTGAGATCTGAACGTTAGATATCTGAAAGACGATTCAAAGAAAGCTTTTTTTTTTTTTTATCAATAATTACTAAGTTAAAATAAACGCGTTTTCGTTTCAGAAATAGAACAGGAGTGTGCTTCTTTCTTAGAAGTGTAGCGTTATTACCCTTTTAGAGATTTCAGGCAGTATGCACCTATTTTTATACTTTAGAGAATTGTGTTCCTACTTTTTACATTATAGAGAAAGCTCGCACCTTTATATTATAGAGAGGGCGTGTCTCATTTTACAATATAAAGCGGGTGTATTCCCAATGTCTTTTCTAGGAACACAGATTCAATATTTTCCCACTTTTGGGCCTATTAACTTGAATAAAATCTTCTTTAGGAACACAGATTTAATATATTCCCACTTTTGGGCCTACGTTAACGTGAGTAAAATCTTTAGGAACACAGATTCAATATATTGTCCATTTAGAATTACGTCATAATAAATCTTTTTGGAACATCCATTCAGTACTTGTTCACGTCATAGTGAATATCTTATTAGGAGGAAGATAGACTATTTTTCTTTGTGTCTACGTCTTAGTGAATGTTTTCTTTAGGAGTATGGATTCAGCTCTTTTCTATTTTGGGTCTACGTAATGAACGTTTTTAAGAGAATGTTTCAGTACTTTCTACTGTGGGTCTACATCATAGGAGTAAGACTCGGTACATCCCATTGATCATGGTGACCTGTGTTCTTTGAAATATTGCATTTAGCTATGGGGTTCTTCAAAGAATTGACTTACAATAAGGTGTTCTTTCAAGATTATGTGTTTCATTAATGGAATGATCTTCTTTTTGCATTATTTGAAAGGATATTACTGATTGAATTTCTGAATCGTGTTCTTTAATGAATTGTATTTCACTTAGTAGTTACGTTTTACACCAACATTTCATTTAGTGAGTGGACATATATTTTTTCAATAGACAATAAGGCATTATAAACTGCTTGTCAAAATTACTCATGACGAATTGTTTCGTTGTTAGCGAATCACTTTCGTTGTCTTTTCTTTTTACAACAATTAATATTAGAATGCTAATAGAATCTTGAAATGAATTCTTTTTGCTCTTACAATCGCAAACGTATTTTTCTTTGAAATAAAGATTAATGACAGTTATTGTGAACACCAATTGCATGCATCTCTAAAAATCGTATTACTGAAATGAACAATTGTAAAGTACAACCAATTTTATCAATTCATTTCAGAATTGGGTTTGAAGACTTCCGATGAAACACACGGCAAAAGAAGAAGGTATAAATGCTTCCTGGGACGCAGATCTGGAGTTGTGGAGCGGTAAATGGAGTTTTTAAATTGAAAAACGGTTGGGCAATTTAAAACCTCCATTTAAAAACCTCCATCCACCTTCCTGCAGCTTGCCGAGAATCTTAACCTATTTTACGCCATTATAGTTTCGGAACTCATCGACCGTGAAAGATTAATAACTTCATTCAGGCAGCAAGATTCCAAGTTCGCCGCCTACCTGGAACCATAAAGTTAATTAATCTCCTCAGTCGTCCTGAGTGTGCTTAGTGTTCCAGTCGCCAATCCCTCATAAAGCCATCTTCAAAGTCTGTTCCTTTCGCCAATCCCTCATAAAACCATCTTCAGAGTCTGTTCCTTTTGCCAATCCCTCATAAAGCCATCTTCAAAGTCTGTTCCTTTTGCCAATCCTTCATAAAGCCATCTTCAGAGTCTGTTCCTTTTGCCAATCCCTCATAAAGCTATCTTCAAAGTCTGTTCCTTTTGCCAATCCCTCGTAAAGCTATCTTCAAAGTCTGTTCCATTCGCCAGTCCCTCATAAAGCCAATTTCAAAGTCTGTTCCTTTCGCCAATCCCTCATAAAGCCATCTTCAAAGTCTGTTCATTTCTAGAGTCGCTATGCACTAACGCAAGCACTAACAAAGTCTGTGTTTCGCGTTCCAATTGCCATGCTTTACAAAACCTTTAGAGTCTGTGCTTAATTCCAGTCGTCATGTTATCATCACAAGTAATTAACATAAATCATTTTTTAATATTTCAGTCGACATGTCTTTACGTCGTAAATCGTAAACAGTTTTTGTTTATGTGACAGAGCAAAGTTTGTCTGCACATATTTATGAAATAATTATCATATTTATGGTACTAATATATAATAATTATTATATTTAAGCCGCATATATTTTATTTATGCTGCTAATATTTTTTTAAATGAGCGAACCAGGCTGAGTAATAAACAACTCACCCAGTGATATTAACCGGTTCTAAGTGGTTGGCTAGTTTAAAAGACTAATGATCTGATACTGGTCAATAACAAATATAGTCAATAAGAGTCATTGTTGTTGTTGCTGGCCTTGTTGTTGTTGTCTTCTTATGTGTGGTGGTGGGCGTCGTCTTTTGACTTTGTCGTTTTGTTGCGTTGTTTGTCCTCTGTGATTGTCTACTCTGGATGTTGTCGGTGTTGTTGGAGTTGTTGTAGCTCTTGGGGGTGATTCTGGCAGTGGTGAGAGCAACAACAACAAGAAACACGGCCACCGCAACGGCAACAACAACAGTACAACCACCGACAACGACAACGACAACAATGGCGACGACAAAGAGAGCAGCAACAACGAATGCAATGGGGATATTTCAACTACCCCATTCCCGATATGATACAACTGCTCTTGGACCACCTCTACTGGCCACCAGCACCGGCGTACACACATCCCAACGGACACCGGGGACAACATCGACGACAGCGCCAACAACAACAACAACAACAACAACGCCAGTGAAGAGGACAGGGGATCAAACATCCTGGGCGCAAGTACACACTAGGTAAAGACTTAGTGCGTTACCAGCCTGGGCTCTGTAAGACACCCCCTCCCACCCTTTCGCTCGAACATCGGATGTGACAACAACAACGTCAACACCGCAAAGAAGAAAGCTAGTCCACGGATTTCCGGACTAAGGCATGCCCCACCAGCCAGACATGAAAGACAACAAAGCATCCAGCATCCACCACAACCACTCCAAGAGTCAACAACAGATAGCAGACATCCAGAAAACACCACCACAGCAGCAGCAACCACCACAATAGCGACAAGAGGGAAGGAGGGAAAAAAAGACAAGCAAACAGTCGAAACAAGGAACAGACATCGCCAAACGAAATTCCAAACGCAACACCGCAACCCTCTCCGAACACCAGAGAAGAGAGGAAGGCCTCACAGGAATCCACCAAAAACCGAGAACATCGCCAAGATGAAAAGTTTTAACGCAATTCCTGTGAGGTAAAGAAGTTATCGGCACTACTACTACTAATAAGAGTCAGATAGAAAGTGACCTATTCTTATCACTTTGATTTTGTCCATGGTCAACTGGTCAGTAAAGGCTGATCGTGAGGTGGTGAGTTATTTGACTGGTAAAGAAACAATGGACTTAGAAATATTTTTTGCACTTTGAACTATTGACTTAAGGTTGTTACTTAGAAATATTTTCTTTCATTTTGAACTATTGATTTATGGGTTGACATTTGACTGTATTTAGAATATAGACATTTATGGGTTTGCAATTTGATTTAGAAATATGTTCATATATTTGAACTGAAGTTCTATGACTTGTAATTAGAGAGATTTTGTATATTGCATTGTTGAACAAATGACATTGTTCCTAGTGGAAATGTTATTTGTGATTATGACTTTGTTTATTTAATGCTCATGTGTGTGAATCAGGTTAATGAATGTATTTATAGGAGTGTTAGTTTGAGAATACTTGTGGAGAGATATGGGAGTGTAGACAGTTTTAGACCTGAACCTTACACTCTACTTGAATGCACAGGTATGTGTGTCATTTGATACACTTACCGGCAACACGGTTGCAAGAAATTACCTACGTGAATCTCATTCCAGAACCATATAGCAGAAATTGGGTGTGGCTTTGGTCTGGAGAGATTGCACACAGAATTCTTGGAACAGTTCTGGAAGCATGCCTAGAGGTGCATGTTAGACCCTATGGAAGAAATTAAGTATCTGTTAAATGTCTAACTGTTGTGAGTAAAGGGTAGAGCTCTGCGGCACCAAGTGATCCGCCAAGAGGGAAACAAGTTGGGCGTCCTTTTGGAATTTATTATTAATATGGATTAAGATTCCAGCCACTTGTATTTGATTAAGAATTTTAATTATCAATTAGAATATAATAATAAGCATGGCATTACGTCACAGTTTAGTATTTCAGTCGACATGTGGCACTGAAACTTTAAACACCACTCTGTTCATAATTTCGTAAAGACCTGACGACTGGAACTTAAAACACAGACAATGTTCATGATTGTACAACATGATTATAACTTTAAAATCCGACAATGTTCATGATTTCATAAATACATGAAGACTGGAACACTAAACCCCGACCCTGTTCATTTCGTAAAATGAGTCGGTTTTAAAAGTTCCAGTCGCCATGTTGCAAAATCATGAACAGAATCGGTGTTTAAAGTTTCATGACTTCGTAAAGTGAGTCGCTGTTAAATGTTCCAGTCACCATGCTGCAAAATCATGAACAGAGTCGCTGTTAAAAGTTCCAGTCACCATGCTGCAAAATCATGAACAGAGTCGGTGTTTAAAGCTCCAGTCACCATGCTGCGAAATCATGAACAGAGTCGGTGTTTAAAGTTCCAGTCGCCATATCTCTACGAAATCATGAACAGAGTTGCATTAGTGTTTCAATCGCCATGATCTCAGCAGAAGCAACCAGATAATCTATCAGTCACAAAATAAAATCAACGGGTTCTGCCCAGTACATGTTTCTCGCATTTTCAATAAATTTATATTGTCATGTTTTTTTAAAAAGACAATATATATATATATATATATATATATATATATATATCCAACTTTTCATCGACAATGTATGATAAAGGACGTGGTGACACTATGTAAAATAAAAGAGGTGGTGACAATGTTTAAGACAAAAGGCGTGATGACAGTGCGAAAAATAAACGACGTAGACAAAAGACGTGATGACACTTTATAAGACACTGTATAAGACAAAATACGTGATGCAACTCTGGAAAACAAAAAAACGTGACGACACTGTGGAAGACTAAACAAGTGATGATACAGTGGAAGATATGTGACGGATGACTCTATGGAAGATAAAATACGTGATGTCACGGTTGAAGACAAAGGACTTGGCGATACTGTGGAAGTAAAAAGACGTGGTGATTCTGGAAGACTAATATTATAATATATAAATAGTATTCACTTATAACTATGTATAAACATGAATATTTTATAGTACATTCTATAAATACTTTATACAAGTGCACGTCTAATCAGTTTATATATATATTTGGAGGATTATTGTGTTATACTTTTCCAAGCATATTTTATATTAACTGGTACAATGTTATATATAATATATGATTGTAATATAATATAAATTTATATAACATAATATAATATAATATAACGTGACATTACAGGAATATAAAGGAAATTATATTATATAATATTTACATCAATTAGAGTAAGGAACTGATACTGTAAATTAAATTAAATATATATAGTTCTCTTATAGAATATGTGATATATATTATATATTATTTACATCAAATATAATACCATTAAAAACTGATAATGTAAAAATATTAATTAAGTATAGAACTCTATAAGAATATTAACGATATATAATAAAATATAATAAAATATAATATAATATAACACAACATAACATAATGTAACCTAATATAATATAATATAATAATTATTATTTAGTGCACTTACAGGAATATAAACGAAATATATATTATATAATATTTCTATCAAATATCAGTAAGGAACTGATATTGTAAAATAAATTAATTATATATAATACACGTAAATAATATAATATAATATATCATAAAGTACTAACATGACTGTATAAACTATATATATATAATATTTACATCGAGCATAATTTCAGTAAGAAATTGATAATGTAAAATAAATACAGGAATATAAAGGAAATATATATTACATAACATTTACATTGATATCAGAAAGGAACTGATATAATATAATATGAATATATAAACTATATATTATAATTGCATCAAAAATAATATAAGTAAGGAACTGATAATGTAAAATAAATTGTATTGTATTATATTATATTACCTTATATTAATTATATTATATTTATTTTATTATACATGAGGTGATATATTATTTTATAATCATTTGATACTGCACACTACATAGTTCAATGTTGTTCCTTGTTAGATATTTGCTCTATTTTTTCTTCTAATTTCTTTTATTTGTTATTATTTTTAATTTTACTTCAATTCTTTATTATTTAAAATTTAATGTAAAAATTGTTTTATTTGTAATTGCTTTTTATAATATAACCTTTTTTGTGTGTTTGGGAGGATGTTTGAAAATGTCAGTGAGTTTTTTGTTTACTTTTTCCAAATGTGTTTTATATTTGCTGTGGCTTATTGAAATATTACAGACTTTTTTATTCTTATCGATTTTGTTTCTTTGTTTTTCCGTGTGTTTTGCTTCTTTTGATTTCTATAGAATTTTATTTGATTTGTTTTTGGTGATTTTTAATATTTTTTCAAGTATTAGATTACTTGCAATTGCTTGTGTACTTTTTAGGTGGTACTTTTTTATTGCTTTTTGTTGTGTTGGTTGGGATTGTTACAGTTGATAGTTTTGCTATTTGTCTTGTTTGTTTTATTTAATCTTTGTTGTGTGGGTTGGGGGTATTGTTAGGTTTGAGAGTTTTGCTATTTGTCTTGTTTATTTTTATTAATCTTTGTTGTGTGGGTTGGGGGATTGTTAGGTTTGAAAGTTTTGTTATTTGTCTTGTTTGTTTTTTTAATTTTTATTGTGTTTTCTGGGAGGTTATTAGGTTTGGGTGTTTGGTTTGTTTTGCAGGGCTTGTAACGAAGTTATAATATGCGTTTACATTTTTTCCTTCTTTTATTATATCTCGAAAGTCATAAATATGAATCATTAATGTCAATGCTAATTTTAAATAGTTGTTAAAATTTTCATTTCAATAAACGGTTCTATTTAAATCTTTCTGCATTGCATTATTTGTATTTGTTAGTAATTCAATTTAATGTTTAATTTTGAACAGTTTTTTTAGCTTTAGATATAGCTATTGTTTAAAAATATCTTTGTTTTGTTCGTGTAAATGCTTTGGTTGATAAGCAAATGTTATTGATTGTCATCAGGACTCAGTTTAGCCAGTATATGTTTAATCGAACTTAAAACAGAACCCGAAAAAGAGGAGAATGCGCAATTTAGGAATCTTATGCAATGTTTAAAGTAGTTTCAGAAGAAAAAAACAAACAAAAGACCAGAGAGAATGATATATAGTTCCTTATATGGTTAGGATATTTCCAACCAGAACAGGAAATATCACGTGACTACAACAATCGAATGGCAGCAGACATAGCTGCGCCATCTTTTGGACTAATGATGCCGAGAAGAAAATCAACATTGATAGCTGATCCGTTAACCAGATAAATAATTTATGAAAGAAGAAGACTGTTGGGAAAGCCTCGCTGATGGTATATTTTGAAATATTAATTTGAACTATATTTATTATGTTTTAAGCTCTATTTCCAGTTACTTGATTGTTTGAATCTGTATATTTTGATTCTAAGTGTCTGTATAATTACGCAGTTGTTAGTATCTGTATTTATTATGTTCTGATTTATATATGATTTACGACATACATATTTGTGTTTATTATATTTTGATAACTGCAATCAATAATTTAGATATCTGTAAGTGGCGATACTAAGAGAATAATGTTTATAAACAATGGGCGTGTCCTTTGTGTAGAATTCAGTCAAACTCTCTCTCTCTCATACTCTAACACACACATTCACACTGTCACGTGTCTGGTTATGTCACTATATTAGATTCCCCAAATATCAATATTGGTTATTGATTCTCTTCTGATACTAGCGACAGCCGGATGGCCTGACCTATCTTCCACGAATATGCCAAAGAATTGGGCTTTTACTCAATGACACACCGACAGATAAATCAGCTGACGTGCCCAAGCTGGTAACGTTATCTCCCCATTTATTATTAGTTATGATTATGATATTACTCCTCCGGCTCCTACTCCCATACCAGCTATAGTTGACGATAATTACAACAAATTATGTAACATGGATGAAGATAATAAAATAAAATTTAATAACAATAATAGTAGAAAAAGACATCAGTTTGGTTGCGGAAAAATCAAGAGTTCGTCTATCCTACCCTACCTTTCGTATAATGTTTATTTGACTGATGAGTTCATTTGGAGAGAGTTAAGCACACTTAACTAGAGTCTCATGAAGATCTGCAACAGCTCTCTATGCACTGGACAGCATTGATGTCATGTTGTGGTTGTCTTCCAAGTATGACCAACTCAGTGTCAAATAGGTGCGCTAGGCGTTTCATCATCAGCTCCTAAATCTGCTGTAGTTTAGGCCTGGAACCAACTGTAATGGATAACATTCTTCTATAGCAACCTATTAACATGAATAATCATTTGGGCTTCATGTCGACAGTGATAAGACTACTCTTTACAAATTCATCACAACTCATTAGCTACACACAATTACAATTCAATAAATTCAATTACAATTCATAAATTCAATAAAATATTTATAAGTAGATAACAATGATTTTATTCTACAATTGTATAAATTCCCAGTTACAATACATTTAGCAAGCGATACTCTTTAAACAGTTGTTTTCTCTCTGTTTAGCTCCACTGGCTACAAATAGTTTAACAAGTGTGAGCATGGCAAAAACATGTGCTTATGCCATCTTGACATTTAAATGTAATCATTGCTAATGTCACTTAGCTTCTGTGAAAAGAAGCTAATTAATTCACACAATCATTTAACAAATCACATAAATATTTTACACAACGTTCTATGAATAAGATATACAATATTTTAGAGAAGTCAATTATAGTTACCACTCTCGTAATTCGTGTGCGGTATCAACGAACGCATGCAGTTTGCCCGTGGATAGTGAGTGCAGTGGAAATGTGCATCTGAGGGTCTTAGGTCATTGATAAGTTTATATGAATGGTCTCTAGGTCAGCTAGCAGATTCTACTACGACATGATACGGAGCGCGAATGACCAAATATGGGCGTCTCGTATCTGGCTAGCGGTTCCCTATCCTGCCATTCCATTTCAACCCTCCGCGTCCTTCACCTTTTAGAGTGACCCACATCTCAATAGGTCGTAAACAACTATTGCACTACAGGTATGCAACTTAGTTAACGGTACTATACTTCTCATAAAATAATAAAAGAATTATTAATTGAATATAGAAAAAAATGTTTAGAAAATCGGCATAATTTGCCTAGACTCCTCTGACACACATTAAAATATACTCATATAGGGCTAACTTTAAGATCAGGGTTAATTTGTTTCTTTAAAAAAAAGTTTATCAGATTTTCTATTTAGGAATATTGCGATAATTGTCATTTATTATATTTTGCTGCATTCGCCTGTTGCTTTAATTATTACTTCCTAAAGACAACTTCCTATAGCCGTGCATCTCGTTCGCTACAGAATTATGACTAAATTGTGAATTTCAATGGCAGTCTCGACTATCTATATCAACATTCAGGAAGTGCAGTTTCGGTCAAACAGTAGACTATTTCAGCATTGCTTAACTAACATAACCCACAACAGAGCAATATATAGAATGAGATACAACTCCACAAGATTTACACATAACCCAAACAATGAACCAAAATCATGCACTCACTGTAGAAGAGAAACACAATAGAACACTTTCTAATTGTTACAAATATAGAGAAGAAAGAAAATGCTTGACTGACACAATCAGACTTTTACATTTACCAGTTACCACACAAACAGTACTCTTTCCAAATAAACATCACCAAAATCAAATACACCAAGCCATCATCACGTACCTCATTTACACAAACACACTTCACCTTTGTTAAAAATAAATATTAATAAAAACCAACCCCCCAAACACAATTACACACTAACTAATAAAAAGGAAAACCACACACTTAAAGGAAGTTACAAAAAGCTTCCTCACACATATCTTCTTTTAAAATTTTCTATATATTAACACAACTCCTAGGAAAAACAATGCATACAATCATTGAAACCATACTAAAACAAGTAAGTAAACTATAAACAATGACAGGCAACTAGAAAACTACTTCCTTTAAAAAAATAAATAAATAAATATTTTTTTTAAAAAAACACACATACTATTATTACACACTAACTAACAAATGGAAAACACATACACTGAAAGGAAGTTATAAAATAGCTTTCGCACACATTATTTTTCATTTAATACGTCTACTACTCACACACTTTTAATTATTCAAACATTTACACATCAAATTGTTCACTACCAGGCTAAAACTCATAAAAGAAAGATATACTGCACTTTCACCATAAAACACACCTGGAAGTACAAATTAGTCTTCCCAAACATTTTTTAAATACAATTATACACTCACAATGGGTGGAACAATAGTCACCACCAAAACCAAACTCACCAACACAGCTACACCATACTTCCACCATAAAACACACCACCCAGCCCACCTATAACCGACCCGAAAGGCAAAAGTGAACTTAAACTCTAACAACAAAAATGCAGCACAATATATAATCAGACGTTTGCAACTCAGTTGAAATTACTGACAAAAGTCCAAAACTAATCAGGAAATAGACTGTAGCTCTGAAACTGTCAACAACAACAACAACAACAAATTCACAACAGACGCAAACCTGAGCAATCAAAGAAAAAAGCATCCAAACACAGCAACATAGAACAGCACTACTCTCCTAGAATAACAGAGTAAGGAGGAAGGCCCCACAGGAACTGTACAGTAACTGAGAATATCAAGAAGATGAAAAGTTTTCACGCAATTCCTGTGGGGAAAAGAAGTCAACGTAAAGAACTCTACAGAAACTGAGAATATCAAGAAGATGAAAAGTTTCCACGCAATTCCTGTGGGGAAAAGAAGTCAACGTAAAGAACTCTACAGAAACTGAGAACATCAAGAAGATGAAAAGTTTCCACGCAATTCCTGTGGGGAAAAGAAGTCAACGTAAAGAAGAAGAAAGCATTGCTTACATTCAAAGTTTCTTTCCACTTTCTCGGTGTTTTTTTTTTTCAACTTCGTTTTAATGTTGGTGAACACCAAGAAAACTTTCCTAAATAATAACGTATGCGTTGGTTCGATATGTATAAATTTCAGTTTAAAATCGTACACTAAGAAACTTTATTTCCATTAATTGTTTATTTCCCCGTCCATTTCTTTTTATTTCCTTTTTGTCGGTCAGCCTTGTGGTTAAGTGTTACAAGAGTTTTGACCGTTATGTTTACGTCAGTGCCTACTTACAAGACAGCTTTTGACCGTTATGTTTACGTCAGGCGTACTTACAAGACAGCATTGACTATTATGTTTACGTCAGGCGTACTTACAAGACAACTTATGTTTACGTCAGTGCCTATTTTCAGTCTTTCTAGACAGAACCTGGCACTTTTGCTTTTGTTCTTTTATAATGGTAAGTGTTACTGAAGAAGGTTTTAACAATAAGGAATAATGCGAGTCAGTGCTAATGACATTTAAGTATAAAATTGAATTAATTTGATTTTACTTGCAAACATTAACACAGTAATGATTCTTTCTTGTTCTGGCGTATTTTTTTGTAATTTTTAAAATACAGAAAGATGATAGCAAAGTCACGCCATCTAACTAAAGGGATTCTGTCAAGTCCTATAGATTTTCGTTTCTTTCTTTTTCTCTTTAGTCAGCCCTGTAATTAGCTGATGATCCTTGTGATTTCTCTAGTGAGTTTCTCTAATCCCTCAGTGTTTATCACGATTCCAATGGTTGATGATAAGAATTAATCTCCTTGTCCTGGGCGCATCAGTAAAATCAATAGCAAGTACTTATGCATTTTTATCGAGTGAATAATTATGATAATAATTTTCTATAATTTTCAGATTGTGCTAAGTTTGAGAAGATTCCTATTATATTAGCATTGATCCAGTAGTATTAATATTTAATAATTAAAGTATGTAGTGGTGTCATCTTGGGAAGACTGAGCTTTCCTTGATTGCTAGCTACACATTGTGTGCATCTATGTCTCATTGGCTACTCTACAGTTCTTGCAAGGGGAGAAAAATCTATGTCATCACCAGTGACATTGTTACAGGGTAGTAAGGCTTTAGCGATGGCTATCTGGTACTGAGAAAATGGAGACATCAAAGTATTTAGCTCTGTGTACTTTCAAATATTTATGGACGTCCTCCAAAATTAAAAAGGCGAACGTTGTGGGTAAAGTCTGACTAAAATGTAATAAGAGTGAAAGCTTAATTCTGAGACTCTTAATCCTTTTTATGTGCCATTGACCCTTTTGACAGTTTAATGTTTTGAAGTGCATAAAATAAAATACACAGGTTAGGAAGGAAATTGAAATATAGTTCTATTGAAACACACACACACACACACACACACACACACACACAACAAATTTGTGATGTAAGGAAATGCTAAATTTCAATTAGAGGTTAGTGAAAACAAAGATGTAGTCTATTTTCACCCAAGTTCACGCCCGCGCTCCCCATTAAATATATCCGTGGATCCCAGGTTCAAAACACGTCTTAATAGCAGAAATTCCAGACATTGAAAGCTGTGCTTTGTCAAATTATGTGCATAAGGCTAGATCTAGATTACTGAAGAAGATAAATTTAACACTGACGGCATGAAATGGGATTGTACCTCACCCATGCAAAAAAGTTGCTTGTCACGAATAGTTTGAGTTTTTAATGGAAACTGTTTTACATGCTGAACCAATATGTTAACAAAATATTCTATCAAAATAAAGTACATATGTACATTTATAAAATAAGATGACTCTAGTATCTAAATTAATAAATCTAATACAAAGAGAAAGTATTATTGAGTGTGCTCAAGTCTGATTCTGACAGTATCGGGTTTCCCCACAACTTTTAGTAATTCGCCATTTTGAAAACTGTAGCTCATCTGTTCGAAGCTGTTATTAACTGGTGAGTAATATTTAATTTTTTTAACAATACATGTTATTTATAGTTACAGTTTACTTACAGGACACGTATGAATGTTGATTACTTTCGGTTAAATGTTCTAAATTCGAGCTCTGGATTCAAACCAGTCTGTTTTCTTATCTATATCCCTACGAACAATCAAGACCAACTCTCTCTCCTTTGACCTTTTTACGTTACTAAGTACTGTGCATTATTAAAGGGTGTAGATTTGAACGTTCAAAAGTTCTACAATATGCATATACTTGTACTCGTAGTATACTGACCGCATAAGAACGCAAGTGTTTATTCTAAAACCTTAGGCAATAAAAAGGCGTATATTTCTAGAATCTAGTAGAGCATACGCGTTAGCGCAACATCAAAAAAAAGGCAATCACTTTTTGAGACAATTGTCTATATATAGACTTGATTCGGCCGTCATGACTGACGTAATTGCTGTAAATATATTTGTATGATGTATACTGAATAAATGGAGAATGTGGGTTAATTTCCTTACTTGTCAGTTTTAACCCAAAAGGATATCAGAACTATCTATCTAACAAAAATAATATAAACTAATCAAACCCCTTCCATTTTATAAAAATCCTCCACCTGCTCACATATATCGCCTTTTGTATGTATACAGTGAATCAGGTTGATTTAAAAAAATAATAATAAATAAATAATAGTTAACAATTTTTTGTTTCAAAAATGTTTTAACACAAATAAAATAAAGTTTCATCATTAACAGTATTGGTTTAATGAGACAGTGTACAGTAGAATATTTTTTTACTTATTTTTAAATCCGTACACAAATTACTGTTTTCCCCACATATCTGTTTTGAACGCCATATATTTTTCCTCTATTCCAACTTCAATCTTCAACATCTCTCAAAATTTGCTTCCTGGTAACTACTATTTTTAGTTTCCCTAATTGAATAACCGTTCCTGTTTCAAAGATTACGAATCCTTATCCTGTTCATGGTCTGATTCACATCTTTCTATGACGGTATTGGATTTGTGCCATGTCAATGAACATTTTGCTGTTAATTTTTTTATCTTCTTCGTTCTTCTCGTCTAATTCTAAGTAGGTGTGTGTGTGTGTGTTCAGTTCTGTTTCAGTGTTTGTCTTGCATTCTAAATTCGGTTGTTCGCTCCAAATTCGATTGGTAATTAGAAAGTTGTTGTATTTTTTAAAGTTAAATTACAAATATAATTTAAAATAAATATAAAACTGCCATGTGCATACGATGATTTGACATATAGACTGTTTGAGCAGACATGCTACCCACTAAGACAGAAGTAATTGCCTTTAATACAGTTGTCCCATTTTACTATTTCTAATAGCTATTGTTGTCCCATTTCACTATACATTACTATTTCTAATAGTTATTGTTGAGGGGCATACACTGCAGATGATTCATTCATGATGATCTTTCATAAAGTGTGACATGTCACGTCATGTGCCTTGAGGCACTGCCCCAATTTGGTGGGTTTTCCCAGAGATGTTTTAAAGCTGGTGATAAATCTTCAAATTAACCAATCATGTGCGAACAGCATATGAGTTTATCACAGCCGGCTTGATATAATGTACTCTCAATCAAATTGCAACTAAATTGGTGCTTTTTTTTAATTTCTAAGACTTTTATCGGTAGAAGTTAGAAATAGGACAAGAATAGTTTCCTATGATCATCTTAAGCATTCTCCATATTCATCCACTCGCAAGTAGCATTTTCTTCTAAAGGCAGTGAGTTTTTAATAAGATCTCCTATATGCAGTGAGTTTTTAATGCCCCTATAGTCAGTGAGTTTTTAATAAGATCTCCTTTATGCAGTGAGTTTTTAATAAGGCTTCCTATAGTCAGTGTGTTTTTAATAAGATCTCCTAATGGCAGTTAGTTTTTAATAAGGCTTCCTGTAGTCAGTGTATTTTTAATAAGATCTCCTATAGGCAGTTAGTTTTTAAGCTTCCTATAGGCAGTTTTTAATAAGATCTCCTATAGTCAGTGTTTTTAATAACATCTCCTATATGCAATGAGTTTTTAATATGGTTTTGATGAATTTAAGAAAAAGTAAATCATAATTCACTTAGTGTTACAGTCTCTAAACTTGCTGAGGAAGTAATCCTTACATATTCACACTGTGAACATATAAAGAAATTAACCTTCAACACATCCACAATGTGAACTTATAAGTAACCCTAACATATTTATACTGTATATTATTGAGAAATTAACCCTTAGCACATTCACAATGTGAACTTATGAAGTAACCCTCAACACATTTATACCATTAACTTATAGAGAAAATACTTCATAATTCACTCTTTCATTTCATCTGTTGTACTCACACATAAATACATCACACTACAATTTATATATGATATATCTTATTAAAACAATTGACAGTTGTCAAAAATTTCTTTGGAAGATATTAAATAGTTTACAGAAACAAGTCATAATAATATAAAATGTAAGTGCACATTACAATATCATTATACAGAAGCATTCAGTCTCTAAAAGTTAGAGGTTTGCTTTTTTTCATCTTACAGTTTCACACAGTATTCAGCCTGATGCTTTAAGAGGTTTGTTTGTCTTTCATCTGTAAAACTGTTTCACTCAACATTCAGTCTAATGCTGTAAGGGATTTGCTTGTAATTCATCTAAACATTTCACACAACAATCAGTATGATGCTGTAAGAGGTTTTCTTGTCTTTAACTAACAGTTAACTTAACATTCCATCTGAATTCTGATGCTATAAGAGATTTGCTTGTCTTTCATCTAACAGTTTCACACACATTCCATCTGATGCTGTGTAAGAGATTTGCTTGACTTTCATCTAACAGTTTCACACAACACTCCATCTGATGCTGTAAGAGATTTGCTTGTCTTTCATCTGAAAAACAGTTTCACATAACATTCAGTCTGGAGCTGTAAAAGGTTTGCTTTTCTTCCAGTTTCACAGTCTTCCATACAGTGTTTGATTTTTATATATTCAAATATTCTTGTTCAAATGTTGCATAACATTTGATTGTTCCTAACTTCCTACTTATTGTTTCAGATAGTCCTTAGAACAGAGTACATATTCTATATATTACAGTTGACTATGTCATAATACATGTAATATGTTATATCAAGAATAAATTTATTTAGTGTTGGCTTATTAAAAACTGACAGTTCAATATCTTTAGCATGAGTTTTGAATTTTTACTTTAACAAATTAAATTTTATTTTGAAAAGCTAGCTGTGATAATACATGAGCATATATTAGTTTTTGATGACTAAATATTTAATATTGCATTTTGTACAAAGCTTTTTGCCTCTGGGTGGCTGAGCATTAATCTCAGTCTTAACTTTGTCTATGGTCAACTGGTTGTCTGCTGTTGTGAATTGGCTGTGTGTGATTGTTGATTGTTAGGCTGCAGTTGTTCATTGGCAGTCTGGGATTATTTTATTTGTTTCTGCATAATTCCAGTTAATCTTATTTCTGCTTAACCTTTCCTTTCCCATCACTTAAACTTTTACTTTCTGTATAACAATTATTCCTGTCCCAACAGTTTATTTTTGCTTAACATTCATTTTTGTCCCAACAGCTAATCTTTTACAATATAATTTAATTCTCCTTAACATTCATATCTGTCCCAACAATTAATATTTTACAGTATAATTTATTTCTTTTACAGTATAATGTATTTCTCCTTAACATTCATATCTGTCCCAACAATTAATCTTTTACAGTATTATTTATTTCTCCATAGCATTGTTTCTGTCCCAACAGGTAATCTTGAACAGTATAATTTATTTTTCCTTAACATTCATTTCTGGCCAAACAGTTAATCTATTACAGTATAATTTATTTCTCCTTAACATTCATTTCTGTCCCAACAGTTAATCTATTACAGTATACTTTATTTCTCCTTAACATTCATTTCTGTCCCAACAGTTAATCTATTACAGTATACTTTATTTCTCCTTAACATTCATTTCTGTCCCAACAGTTAATCTATTACAGTATAATTTATTTCTCCTCAACATTCATTTCTGTCCCAACAGTTAATCTATTACAGTATACTTTATTTCTCCTTAACATTCATATCTGTCCCAACAATTAATATTTTACAGTATAATTTATTTCTTTTACAGTATAATGTATTTCTTCTCCTTAACATTCATTTCTCTCCCAACAGTTAATCTATTACAGTATACTTTATTTCTCCTTAACATTCATTTCTGTCCCAACAGTTAATCTATTACAGTATACTTTATTTCTCCTTAACGTTGATTATTGTCTCAATCGATGACAATTTTATTTTCTTTCTGTGTACACTTCGTCAAATGAACATCATTTAAAAAAATATGTATTAATTTATTTAGAGTTGTAATTCTTTATTCTTTATTTGCAGTTAAACAACATACGTACTGAAGAAAGCTGCAGGGGGGGGGGGGAATAGCTAAGGTGTTTATTTACGATAATACTAACAGCATTGACACCGGCAGATAGACGGAAGGATCATAGAAGCACTGAACCCCTATAAAAGCATCAGACCTAACTAAACTTTCTGTATTCCATTTGCTCAAGCATCTTTAATGGCTTCTGCTTCAAGTTTCAGCTGATTCATGTTTCAGTTGTGTCAAGTTTTAGCTGATTCATGTTTCATTTAATTCAAGTTTTAGTTGATTCAAGTTTCATTTGTTTCAAGTTTCAGTTAATTCAAGTTAAAGCTTAATTTTAAGTTTTTGTTGTTTTAATTTCCGATTTACTTGAGCTCTTGTTATTTCAGGTTGGTTGTTTCCCTAACAGTAACACCGGAGAATATTGGATGAATAACAACAGAATAGTTGGATATATCATATGATTTGAGGACATTTTTTATCTTCACTGAATAAGGCATGAGGTGACTAGATAAGTGTGACTGCAAAATCTGCAAACACTAGAGCGTTAGAGCTGACGGCGGTGATCTCCTAGGTGAAAGTTCACATAATGAAGGTCGCACATTGAGTTAAATTTAATTCATTAGTAGCAGTCTATGCAGATGTGCAAGAGAACATAGAAGGACTATTATTTTTTTTGGCATTTGCCTGCCAGTTACCGAAAACTCTCGAATGATCCCATTTGCAGACTTTGCTTCTGGAGAAAAGTATCTTTTTCACTTTGCAGATGGAGTTACAGTTGCAGTACATGTGGTAAAAGTTACACGAATACAGTTCATTGTAAACGCATTGACAGATATGGGGAACAATTTATTCACAGGTGTGAAGTCACCCGAGGATACAGATGCGCTACTACTAGCGCTAGTGGAAATCGAAGAAGTGAAAACACATAACGTTATACATGGGTTGACAGTGGGAATTAAAAATGTGAAAATACTTAAAGATATATTGCCAGTGAGAGTTAAAGATGTGAAAACACTTAAAGATATATTGACAGTGATAGTTAAAAATGTGAAAACACTTAAAGATATATTGACAGTGATAGTTAAAGATGTGAAAACACTTAAAGATATATTGACAGTGATAGTTAAAGCTGTGAAAACACTTAAAGATATATTGACAGTGAGAGTTAAAGATGTGAAAACACTTAAAGATATATTGACTGTGAGAGTTAAAAATGAGAAAACACTTAAAGATATATTGACAGTGAGAGTTAAAGATGTGAAAACACTTAAAGATATATTGACAGTGAGAGTTAAAAATGAGAAAACACTTAAAGATATATTGACAGTGGGAGTGAAAACACATGAAAATCGAGACGTTTTGCTAGTTGTTGCTACAGCTGTGGTAGCACGCTTTATGTCAAGTGGAGTCGCAGATACGTTGACAACTTTTCATGAATATGCATCGCCTCTAAGCTCCTTGATGAACAATACCATCTTAATTGCTTTCTTATTTAATCTCGAGAAGACGCGTTTGGACATCGGCATGTATCCAGCATCTGATGGTATCTTCAGTCATATTGGTCTACATGCAAAGAAGGCACGCGTGACTGAAGAATTATTGAGTCATTTAACTGATGTTCTGAAGTCATGCGTGGCTGGAGAATTATGTTTTGTTTATGAAGCAGAGTTGTCTTTGTTGAATAAAGAATTATGTCATATTATTCAGGCAAAGAAAGGTTATGTGACTGAAAACTTGTGTCAAGGCATTACCGCAAGATCTTGCATACTTGAAGAATGTTGTCACTTAAGTGAAATAAGAAAAAGTTATTTACAGGAAACAAATAGCGAAGTCTGTAAAGAGTTTTCAAGTTGTCCCTTGTCTGACGTTGAAATACAGACATACAAGTTAGAAAACATGTCACTGGCCTACATACGGGACACTTTCACTATTACATCACATCCTCAAACCAATGCTGATAACACCTCTAAACAAATTCCGATTGAATGTCTTCACCCTCACGAGGTGTATATACATATTCCAACTGAACCTCGTGAGCTTGAGGGTACTTCTGAACAAATTTCAATGCAGTGTCTTGATATTGATACGATTCCTAAACAAATTCCAATGCAGTGTCTTGATATTGATACGATTCCTACACAAATTTCAATGCAGTGTCTTGATATTGATACGATTCCTACACAAATTCCAATGCAGTGTCTTGATATTGATACGATTCCTAAAATTCCACTACAATGTCTTGACCTTGTCGAAGAAGCAGTAGTAAAGTGCGTTGACCTTGGTGACACCCCTGCTCGTGCTCCAAGTGAGCATCTCCACCTTGGTAGGACTCTTAAACAGGGGACGAATGAACGTTTTGACTTTGACGAGGCTAGTAATAAAGCTGCAAGTGTACGTCTTGACTTTGATAAAAACGAAGTCGGCATGCAGGTGATCCCAGAAGCAGCAAGCAGCAAGACTGGAGGCAAGAGTTCCGACGATCCTGAAGAGGTTTTAGAC
Source organism: Sinotaia quadrata (assembly GCA_028829895.1). Lineage (NCBI taxonomy): Eukaryota > Metazoa > Mollusca > Gastropoda > Architaenioglossa > Viviparidae > Sinotaia > Sinotaia quadrata. The sequence goes on along the minus strand of CM054181.1, from coordinate 40,827,748 downwards.
GCGATGTTTGGTACATCCCATTTTACCCCACAGACAACAGATATAATTGTCGCTATGATGAAAAGAGCGCAGACCCAGAAAGTTATACACGGTGACCTTGCAAAAGAGATTAATCGCCTCGCCACATTTAACAGAGTCCAGGCGTCTCACGATGTCTTTCTGATTCCTTTGGCAAATAACGGATTTTTTTTTCCAGCTTGTGGAAATTCGGAGGTTGTTGAGTGCGTGTTGTGTGCGGTTGCTGTCCCTCTTTCAAGATTCCAGGGCCGACTGGCAAAAGAAGTCCATAGGGAACTTTCCCCACAGTGTCCCTTCGTGCTAGGTAAGGAAACCGGAAATGTGCCTATCTCACTCCTCGCCCAGACGGTAGGAAATAGTTTTATGAACGAGTACAGAAACAGTTTGACCTCCAGCCATAGCAGCGAAGTGTTGGTGAACACTACCGCCACGGTCAGCGGACCACGCCAGACAATTTCCACTGCGAATGCTTCCAGAGTTGCCTCACTCGACTTGGCCATTGATGGCGAACCACTGTTAGATAACCTTGGTACCCCGTCGCTTGCCCCTAAAAACACCTCCTTCGAGCATTCTCCATCATTATCTACAACATCACTCCCGGATATTCCAGTATTGGGTCTGACTCCTGGCCAAACGGTCGTGGATTCCAAATCAACTTTGCATCCACCTAATCCAAGTTTATCGACAGCAATCACCACAGGATTTCCTGCCTTACAGACTGCCACGTATCAGCCCCAGTCTGCTATAAATCAACCCCAGACTACCATAAATCAGCCTCAAGCTGCCACACATCTGCTCCAAACAGCCACAAGTCCGCTCCAAACAGCCACAACTCCGCTCCAAACAGCTACATACCAGCCTCAAACCACCACTTCATCAGCAGACACTCCTAACAACAGAGAGCCACAAGGACCCTCTAACAATTCAAATACAAATGGCAGTGGCAGTTCTGACGAACGCAAGGTAATCGCATATACATATACAAGTAATTTAAACGTATATAAAATCATGTGGGTGTGGATGTGTACATATTTACATATACAAGTAATTTAAACGTATATAAAATCATGTGGGTGTGGATGTGTACATATTTACATATACAACTAATTTAAACGTATATAAAATCATGTGGGTGTCTACATATTTACGGTTGCTCGTTGACAACACATTCAACTGCGCAGCCCCAAATATCGCTAAGTGTAAAACCCACGATTCCCTCAAATTTTGTTTCCAGTTACTAACTAACCTGCTTTGAAAAAGACAATAAAAATAGGGTGAAGACAGATAAAGAAACGTCTGCATTGTTTTTAGATGAATTGTTGGAAATATCCAAGGTTCTGGTGGTAGCTTGTGAGCGCAGTACATTCACATTACAATTGCAGCAGTCCCTCTAGAAATACATTTTTAAGTAAAATAGAAATAATAGTCAGAATACAGTGCTCTGGATCACTGTTGATTTGTCTTTTCAATAAGAACTTTAAATCCAGGGACAATGGATTTTGATCTCTGTAATAGTTTAAAGCCAGGAACAGGTGGGTTTTGATTCCAGAAATGGAATGTCGATCTCGTCCTGAAACTGACTTGTCTCTTAAAAATATAGAAGTCAAGTACTGTAGAATTCATCAAGTCTTTTGCTATAGAAATCAAGCATTGATATATTCAGATATACCGTATGATCATACAGTATATTGCTATATAATATAATCTTGCACTAGTATATTATCAGAAATCAAGTCTTTTGCTGCATCTTTATTGTCACTTTCAGAGTAAGAAATTATGGATTTTTTAAAAAACACATAACACACGTCATCGTAGAATTTAAATGAGTGACACAGCATTTATCATTTACTATATTAGACATAGATGACTTGACATTCTATAATGACTCATAACATGGGTGACCTTACATTTTACTTATAATATTTTGATATGATGGGACCGGCTGTAATATCATGTGACGTAGGCTTGCAGCATTTGTGATTACTTCAGTGAAACGTTGCAGATGGTACAACATTCTAGTAATGTGACATGTTAACGTGTGCCAACCGCGTTTTACATTTTATTTATAATGACGTGGGTGTCATGACATTTGACATAAGATTATTTTGTGTGTGGCGTGTATATATAACATGTTTGATGTCAAGCAGGTGGTGACGTTCGAGCAGCTTGGTATCCATGCTCAGCGTCCTAAGCGACCAGATATGGCGGTCAGTACTTCACGGCTCAACACCTTCGCAAAATGGCCGTGCAGCGACACCCACCCACCCCAGACTATGGTCGATGCAGGCTTTTTTTATACAGGTATTTCATTTTTAAATCTCTCTATCTTTGTCCTCATCCATATCGAAAGAATAATTGATATGACGCTAAGGAAGTTAACTTTTGCTTCGGGAGAGTTGTCTTTCCTGAATATCGACCTTTATCGACGCTAATTGTCGCGAATTGATTGCTTGTTATGTTGTTTGTATCGCTTATGTTACTTATTTCTTAATCGAAAATGATGAGTGACTAAACCTGCAACTCGGATAGCAAGCATCATGCAGGCCGTACCAGTATTTTACGGTTGCTTGACAACCCTTTAAATTATCGGTCTTGTCATGCAGGCAGCAGAGATTTAGTCAGATGTTTTCACTGCAAGGGTGGGCTGAAGTCTTGGGACGCCATGGACGACCCCTGGGTGGAGCACGGTCGCTGGTTCCCTACTTGTCCGTATGTCCTGCTGTGTAAAGGTCAGAAGTTCTTGGATGCAATCAAGGCCCTCTGTACCCCAAATAATGAAACGGTAAGTCTAGAACATTCGAGAAAATATTTAATACTCGCACGCACGCGCACACACACACACACACACAAACACAAGTATAAATAAGAATAATTTAGAGAATTGTTACATATATTACAAATCATTAAGAATTCATTAGTAAAATAAAACAGTTTAAGATGTGTGTTTACTTTCCGGTGAGATCATTAAAATAATGCACTTAATCCGTTGAGGTAGAGGTAAATATACTATTTCAGTGAATATTGTCTGCACTCTCCACTCTCCATTCTACAGTGCTCCAGGAAGGACAATCCGATGACATCAGTAGAATAATGCCGTTCATTTTTTACACATACACATACCATACACATGCACGTACACACACACACACACACACACACACACACACACACACACACACACACACACACACGCACACACAGTTTTGAACTCCAGACTTCATAGAACGTTAAGACTGAGTGAGTTTTGAATACCAGACTTCTTGCAACGCTATGGCAGAATACCAGATTTTAATGCCAAGCTACCCATAGAGTACGAGGTTGTAATACCAGACTGCCCACTACGTGACGACAGAGTACGAGGTTTTAATACCATACTACCCGCAACATGGCGACAGGGTACGACGTTTTAATACCAGACTGCCCACAACGTGATGACAACGTACGAGATTTTAATCCGGTTCATTGTTCTGTGCGTCTGCAGTCAGAAACATGCGTCATTACATCTTACCTTCAAACATTGAAAATAAAATATTTCGTCTTCTTTGACGGTTAACTTCTCTAATGTTTTTAATTTTAAATTTACACTGTTTTTTTTTATTTCTTTCTGTATTTATCTTTGTACAGAATATACCTTTGAAAGCTGTAGAACTTAAAATGAAAGAAATAATTGAAAGTGAACGGAGGAACAGTAAGTATACCAACTATTTGGTGTAATTATTAACATTTGCATTTCAAGTTAAAAATACCTTTACTTGTAAATGCTTGGGCAAACTTTATATATATATATATTTCAGTATTTATTACCAGTATAGTTAGATTGTCATGTACCTTTTCATATAAATGCATGTACTGTTTAATTTTAATCCTGCTTCTCAGGTATTTGTTGCCAGTACATATAATTAAGTTTCGAACCTTTATCCAAACTCTTGCATGTGATATTCCGAATCCCTCGCTTTTAATGTTGTTTTCTTGAGCTATAAGTCATAAATAAGGACTGGAACGCAGTGTGCAGTGCGTGGAGGTACAAACAACTGGAGAAATTTTTTTTTTAATTCAAAAAATCTTGTTTTCAACATTTTCCAATCAAATGATGTGACTGTCAATGTGGTGTACCCTTTACCCTTGTTTTTTTTTATCGAATGCCTTCGGTGTCAGACAGCAAGAGACAGTGATTGTCTGCTTGCAGCTGAAAAATCCTCCACAGAGTGTTTATGTATGCTGATAAATATCGTACCATCGACAACCCTGCACCAGAGTTATATCTGTTATATCTTGGTTATAAAATAAAAGTTAAAGAGCGTCGATTATTGTTATGGTATCCAGCACCATTTCATCTGCTACAAATGCATATGCCTAAGCAGAATATCGGTTTTAGAATGGGATGGATGTGCTGTTTTTTTGTTATTAAATCAATCACTATTCTTATGGTAATTAATGTTAACATAGCTTTAATTATTTCATAAACAATAAGTATTAAATAAAGGTAATTAGAATTACCATATCACTCTAATACGGTTTACTATAAATAATTTGTTAATACTGTTTGTTACACAGTGTTAGTATTCCATCACTATTAAAAACTACTACTAGGACCTACTGAATAAATATTATTTTAAATGTACTGGTCTAAGAGAAACAGTAGTAAATAACAATGAGATACAAGTGTTTATTTTGTTGAGTTATTTTATGTTGGATGAAGTTGTAAACAATAATCTCTTTTTGTTTCAATTTACTATTTTTTTTAATTAAAATTGATCCAATTTAATAATACCTTTAGGATTTAGAAAAATAATTACTATAAAGAAGTATTACAAGTGTTCGTGACCGGGTGAGCATATCATAACTCTTCGAATGTTTGGAATTTACATTTTAAAATTAACCTGTATGCCTTCGATATGTAGGTCACTTAACTGGTACAAGTTAATAGGTCACTTAACTGGTAGAAGTTATTAGGTCACTTAACTGATACAAGTTATTAGGTCACTTAACTGGTACAAGTTAATAGGTCACTTAACTGGTAGAAGTTATTAGGTCACTTAACTGATACAAGTTATTAGGTCACTTAACTGGTACAAGTTAATAGGTCACTTAACTAAATTCCTAAATTAGTAAATAAATTCCTAGATAGGTATACCCATGGACATATATCCAAACTGAGTCCATAAGTACTCTCATACCAAATAAATGCTTCAGTTTTTAAATGCCCGAATGCCTTTTCTTTTCTCAGAAAATTTGCAGTACATTGCGGGAGAGTTAATGCCTACTCCTGATGAAGTGGAGAAAGTTGCCAAAAGCAGCCAAGAAGACTTGGAAGGTAATGGTTTTTCGCACTAAAGATAAAGCATTAAACCGACACACAGTTTTGCTGCACACACAAGATTAAACTAACACAGGTTTTCCGCTTACACAAGATAAAGCATTAAACAGACACACGGGTTTTCTGCTCCCCCAAGATAAAGCATTACACCGACCCTGCTTTCTGCACACTGTCGCGGGGCGTCGTGGGCGTTGCTGGCCCCTATCTCCTCCTCGGTGGGTAGGGAGGGTCAGACCCAGTAGCCGCGACTTGCCGGGATCACACCGAACGATCAGATGTTGATGATCGTTCTCACACTCAGACACCACGAATAGTCTTGTGGGGGTTAGGATTAGCTTTATTCTGAGATGTGGGGTAAAATGTGAAAGCCGGCGTGAGTGTGTGTGAGCAGGCGTGTGAATGTCGTGTGAGGGACGTACGGAACGAACAAACAAACAACCGCACCAACATACACTTTCAAAACCCGAGAAAAGCCCAACTCTTGAGGAAGAGTTAACAAAGAATTTAATTTTTAAAAAAGATTTTAAAATGGAAAAACGGGCTCAACTCTCACACGGTGTTAGTCGTTCATTCGATAACATCCACACACGGCATCCATGGGACGGGGGAACATGAGCGATGGAAAATGAAAAATTAATTTAAAAAAAAAATATGATGAATAAACTGCAATAATCAACAATAAACGGTGATGACCGTTTTCGCTACTTCCGCCAAAATCGAGTGGCACAAAAATACTACTACAGCACAACCAGCGGTAATGACCGCAGAAAAAATATTTAACCTTAAGAGTAAATTATCTTTAAAATAGTGGGTGAAAAACCCAACGTCAACGAATGTTAATTTTCACTTAAAACTGCAAACATTATCCATTTAGTAAAAGTCAAAGTTAAATGTTCATGTAAAATATAAAAATGTTTATATGCTAACTCTAACCTACCCAGTAATGCACCTCCTAATAAAATTTTTCCTACTTACTAGTATTATACGTTGAATCGTCGACGCAGGAACACACAGCACAAAAAAACGAAATAGTCACATCTGCCGGCAAACACAAAACGTTACAGTTTCTGTCCTCAGAAAAATAGCATGCTTGTCGATGAAAACTCGATACACGGAGAGTGCAGTACGAGAGTGCAGTACGTACGTACAAACTTGCGACTTGCAAATACTCGCCCCACGTTGCCTAACGCTGGGGTACCCGGTTCTATGACGAAGAACACGGACGGCTGTCTTCCACGACAGTAACCAAGATCCAAAATCAATCAACGGACACCTGTCTTCTGCGACGGTCCAAGATCCAAAATCAATCAACGGACACCTGTCTTCTGCGACGGTCCAAGATCCAAAATCAATCAACGGACACCTGTCTTCTGCGACGGTCCAAGATCCAAAATCAATCAACGGACACCTGTCTTCTGCGACGGTCCAAAATCCAAAATCAATCAACCAACGGAGGGCTGTCTACAGCAGCAGCAGCAGCTCCGATACGTGAGTGGCGTCGAATATTCTTCTCTCAGCGCAATCCTGGTCCCTTCAGTTCATTCCCCTGATGGCCAGCTATTGCCCAAGGTTCGGATCCAAACGTAGAATAATAATAAGGACTAGCTTTATAGGCTGCCACGAAGAATTGAGTGTGACCAAAACACACGTCTAATTCTATATTCTACGAGGAGAATATTCAGTTCATTTCCTCCCCAGTCATAACGGTGATGGAAAGATTGTCCGGACTCAGTGTAGGTACGATGGCCTTACACCTCTCTGTAGCCCAGACAGACGCACACTAAAATTAAAATAGCTCCGTCAGTCCTCTTATGCAAAATTATTTCTCACTCTCTCCAAGATCAAACTCCCGCGTGTATCCTTGCTTTACCCACGCTAAAAAGGTGCATTACACTGAGGTGCACTACGTCTAGTGATATAGTCCCTAATTAAATTTGTAATAATAATTGAAAATAAACATCAAACACATTTTCAAGATATTGTAAACACAATTTTTGAACATCTAACTCAAATAATTAATCATTTGTATTTTTTAAAAAATATAGGAAACATGAAATTACAAACTTGCTGACGGTGTATGCCAACACAATAAGCAGACGACTTGACAGAAAATGTAAACAAACGCGCTGACTGTGCACGTAATTAAAGACGTCATTTTGCTAGCAGACGACACTTGCCAAAAACTAACGTCTGTTGCGTCGCCTGATGGCCAAGTGGAGATAATCGGGGATAAAAATTAATTTTCTGATTACCTCCCCCTGTTTTTCCGTGACACACACCAAGGATAAAACATTAAGCCGGCACACAGGTTTTCTGCACACACAAGATAAAGCATTAAACCGACAAATTGGTTTTCTGCACACAACAGAAAGACTGGTCGACACACCATTTTTTTTGCACACACAAGTGAAAGCGCAACAACAAAATACACATTGCCTGGATGAGATGTTGCCTCTCAGATATACACTCATTTGCAATAAATGCAACATGAAAAGTCAAAACATTTACATATACAACACTGACAAATGTCGCATTGTTTGGAAAAGGAGACCAGTTGTACTATTGCTAACAGTAAGAAATAACCAATAAAAGGGTGTCAACCTATTAATATCTGAAGAAGTTTCTGAATGGATTTGGGCAAATCTTTTCTCTATCTTTGTCATAGAGGCTTAAATTCTTAAATGATATCAAAATCCCTTAGCTGTGTAGGCAACTTAATTAGTATGGGCAACATAATTTAGTTCATTATTTTTTTTAATCCACATGATCATGATATTTATTTTTTTTTGTTTGCTTGTTTGTTTGTTGATACTTTTTGGGTTTGGTATTCAGTTATCATTCACCGCTGTATCACCATCTGCTATGACAAGCCGCCCATTTCACTTCACTATATGTGTAAAATATTGTCGCCTGTTTTTGTGTCTCATTCATTTTGAACAATAACTCTTCTATTCCTGACAGAACTACTCGAGAATCTGGAAGAGGAGAATCAAGAACTGAAGACGGGCACAATATGTAAAATTTGTCAGACAGAAAAAGTGAACATTCTTCTCTTGCCTTGCGGCCATCTTATTGCCTGTGCTCATTGTGCACCCGCCCTGCGCACATGCGCCATCTGTCGGCAAACAGTAAAAGGGGCCGTGAGAGTTAAGCTTGAAGTAGAGGAAAGTTAGAGTTCGATCACTTTTAAACAAAACGTTAATAAAAATTAAAGCATGGACTAAAATTTTTCAAAAACAAAGCTATAAATAGAAACTTGAATCTGTAAATATTGAAATTTAACTCAAATTTTGTTTGAAAGTTTGTGGCTTTCATTTAGTTCTCAAAGTGGTATGATTCATTTAGTTTCAGAAAACTCTGGATTCTTGTTGTCATGGTTCCCGCCTCATCTCCAGCATTTTAAGCTACCACATTATATATTGTGTGCTCACGTTTATCGATACTAATAATATAACTAAAATATTAATATAATCTTTAGTTGACTCGTATGCTTATGTAGCGATGATTAGTAACATGTCTGTTGCAGTAGTATGAAGTTATTTGATGTTATCCGACAAGATATTTATGTTATCCGACAAGATATGAAGTTTATTCAGTTGAAGTTTGAAAAACAAAGACGAGCAATTTATTTTGAAACTGAACAACAATTACAAAACATAAATGCTCGTCTTTGTTTTTCAAACTTTTGTTGTAACAATTGAGGAAATTGAGCATTTGGCTGTTCAGCCGCAAAGGAGGACACATTTTCTTTCAGACCCAGTGAGCCATCAACCGCCTAAGGAGTGCTTTTGGAGAATTTATTTTTTACCTCGAGAATGTCCATTTTCTACTGGCCACTGCTCGATTACCAACTGGAGAGTTTTGTTGACTGTCCAGAGGATTAAATTGTGTGCAAACATGAAGTGTTTGCGTGTATGTGTGTGTGTGTGATTTTTGGTGGGGTATGCAGTGCCGGGTTTCCAAATAAGCAGAATAGGCACCGGCCTATGAGCCCCACGCTTTTTTAGGGACCCCACGACGTTTCAGAATAACATCAAATTGATCTTGAAATAACATAATATGTTGATTTTTTAAAATAACATTAAAAATTGTTGCTGTTTGTTTTGTGTAATGAAATCGGTTTATTAAAATTTTTGTTTGGTAAAAATATAAACGTTCTGGGAAATAATTTGCGAGGGGGCCCTAAGATTTCGACTGCCTAGGAGCCTCCACTGGTTTAATCCAGTGGGGTGGGTGGGTGTGGGTGTCGCTGTTGTGAAATATTGTGGCATTTTCTTGTTTGTGCTTCCCCTGTGGAACTCATCAGATAGATTATGTCCCCTTAGAACACTCTCGGGATTGGGTTAATTTTCCACATTTTAGATATTCGTTTAAGTAATGTGTAATAATGATGTAATACGCTTTTACTATTTGCAGGACTTGATCGTCGATCAACAACAAAATTATAGTCGTGTTAAGACTCCTAATAAAATTGAAATAAAGCAGTAAAAGTGTAATTTAGCATTATTTTCTGCCTTGATATTTTATATCTTCTCTATTGAATTTGAAATTGTTTTTATATAAATTATGCACACATATAACACAAAACTTTATATATTCAAACATACACAAGTGCAACAGTCAAAATACACAAATAAGCACAATTTTATATTTTTCTCTAACCCCCTTCATCTTCTGCTCCGTCCATACAACATCCAAAAAGGCGCTGCATCCTGAGGGAAGGGGGTGGTGGCGACTTTTTATTTCAACTGAACCATTTTCTTCGGAACTCGTTTGTGGAACCTTGGGCATTATTTGCTTAAGCACCCTCTTAGAAAATTCTCTTTTGTATTGTCGTTATTTTCAGAATCGCACACTTGTAGTGGTTCATTGTACTTTCACTTCTTTGTTTAATTCACTTTCATTGTTTGGAGGTGGGAAGTTTACGATATACTGTAATATCTGTTTCTTTTAAATAAGTTTTATTGTTTATTGGTCATCTCGTTTAGCTAAGTCATGTTTTTCCTTACTGTTAAAACCCATCAGAATAAAATTTATTCATAATTATTGCTTTACTAGAATTGCTGGCGGTTATGGAGAGAGAAAAAAAAGTGAAGCATTGCAACGCACATTGTGAAATAGGGAGAGGCCAAAACAAGCAAAGTTTAAATTAAAAAGGATGATATTTTAATGAAGAATTATGCCTGAAAGAGATTAAGTAAAACAACAAACAGAGAGGTAATTATAAAAGAAATATTATAGAACTAGAAAGAATTTTGACTGAGAAAAAATTTTGACTTTCATTTAACATAGGAGTTTAATAATAATATGCAAGAGAAAATAATTAAAGGAGAAAGTCATTAAAAAAACTGTAGATCACTAGAAAGAGTGAAAGGTAAAGTGAGTCTCAGAAACTCGACACCCCTAGAAAGAGTGATAAAGAAAGTGAGTTACAAAAGTATTTAGACCAGTAGAAAGAGAGAGAGAGAGTGAAAATATAGCTTAATGGAAACAATGTAGGAGAGAATTAGTGCACACCAGACGTAATCAGAAACGAAAATAAATTGAAAGGGAAGCAGATCTGACTAAACAACAAAAAAGATTAAAAGGAAGCTGTTTAAGAAGGTAAAATTAATTCGAGGATGGTGTATCACTTCTTGCACCACCACCACCACTATTTACAACGCGGCAACCAGCACCACGACAACCAATACTACTTCTTGCAACACGACAACCACCATCACTACTTCTTGATTCAACAACACCACTTCTTGCACCATCATCATATCTTGCACAATTATTACACCATCATTACCGCCACCACATTTTGCAACACGACAACCAACACCACCTCTTGCACTATCACCACCATACTGCACCATCACCACTACTTGCAATATGACCTCTACTACTTTTTTGTACCACCACCACTGCTTGCAACACCATCACCACCAGCATCTTAGAAGCAGATCGGGTTGGATCAATGCCAACCTTACAAAAACAATCTTCAATACCCTCAGAAGCGTTAGTATCCCTGTGACTATCTTATTCTAAGTGAATATTAATCATGATCTAAGACATCGCTATATGTCCTCCAGTTTGTGAGAATTCTCCTTAATAATCCGATATGGCTTGATTAGCTTCGGCTCAAACCTCGACCCACAATCTAGAATTCTAGATCAAAGTGCACAAACTAAAAAAAAGACATAGACACTAACTTGTATAGAGATATTAAATTACAATAAACATGGAAATAATACATCTTAATAATAAAGATAACAGCAAAAGAAAACCAATTGGACAGTCAGCACAAATGGTCTATAATTGTCAATATTCATCAGGTTCATTAATATGAAACATTATTATTATTCTAATATGCAAGTTTCAAAACTTTCAAAAATTCCTGTGTGGGTTACAATATTCGTATATTAAAGGTTCACTAATAAAATATACATTTATTATCTAGCCGAACAGTGACAACGAGATTAGAAATTTTTTAATAATAATAATAGCCCTAAATTTAACACATGACTTGCGAGAACTGGTGACGTAATTCAGAAATGACGCAAGGGCAAAGAGAAGAAAAGTTTTTATACAAGGTTCATAACTCAGCACAATCAGTATTGTAATCTAAGAAATGAAAATGAATCCCAAACAGAGATCAATTGCGCAGTCTAAATGATCACACCCACCTGTGTACATATACCGTCGTGGAATAACAAGAAAACATTACTTTCCCAGAAAGGCGCACTAAAACTATCACTACACTAGCCAACGTACTAGTTGCAAGCTAGCAAAGAAACTAGAACAGCAAGTCGAATGTGAGAAAGGGAATTGGGGTAGGGGATAAATGTTACTAAAACTGCTCAGCTAAATAAGCTGCAATATAAACTTCACCAGTGTACCACAATAAAACCAAGGAACGGATTAAGAATCGACCACCAAGTCAGTTCATGAATTCACTCAGGTTGCCTCTCAAGATGTCACGCAAGGAAGTGTGGTGGTGGAAACAAATGTAATTGTTGTACCGTAGACTTCTACAGTGCTAAAGTGACGGCCCCATTCTGTTACCCAATGAGTATAGCGGGAAACTGACTTTTCTTGCGCCTGAAATCGGATACATCTATTTTGACTCTGTAACCGGTTTTCTTAGGCTACTAAAGTGAACATCTATATCGATACTGTAAAGGGTAAATTGTAAACTTTCAGCGGCATATTGCAGAACTAACTGCCATTTTCGGGTATTCTATCATAGATCTAGGTATATTTTGAAACATTTATGCTGAATTATCCGGGTAAAATAGTAACTTTGCAATGTTTTACAACTACCCCATTGATGAGGCCACTGTTCCAAGTCTGCTTATACTTGTAATCTGCTTAAAATATTTCTAACCAAAACATAACGGACGAAGGATTTGTCCGTTGCTTTTCCGTCTGCAAAGATGGCCTCTATAGAATACTCACGACATAAATATTTCAGTCAGCTTTATTTTATTTTTATTTGTGACTATTGTACATATCAGTGGTAGGGGAGGGGGGGATACTATACACTTCTGCTCTTTTTCAAATTATGACAAACACATACATTGCCGAAGTTAAAGTAGTTACAAGCATTCATTTCGACATTTTGCATACACTAGCTGTTCCGTAGTTTAAAGACTGGCCGTCCTTCTTTAATAACGCATTAAAAACGCAATACTCCTGAACATTGTTTTACTGATCTCTATGCGCACTTGACCGAGCAGTGATGTGAACAGTAACAGAGTTATTTTTCTTTACTGGCGCTCTAGTCTATCTCGAAACTTCTACAGTACGCTGATTGGTAGGATTGTATTAAAAGGTTCCAGAAACCACGTATGCGTTAGTTGTGCGGCGAGCGGCGGTAGCTAGTGTTGCAAATAGGTGTAAGGAAATTACGCTGTTAATTAAGCAGCTGAACTAACCAGTAAAATCTACTTTTAAAAAAAAATTCACACGGATTTCTTTCAACAGCAACTGTGAGCAAAACTTTATTGTATAGGATGTTAACCTCAGTATAAGTATCTTTGTGTTTTGTGGATGCCTCAGAATTGAAACTGAGTAGAAATAGTAGTACTAATTGTATTGCAAATTTGATATTAGGTGTTTCACTAAATCTATTACATCGAAAATAGATTCAAGCTGTTCTGCGTGTTTTGAATTAACGCTAATAAACTATGCAGATCTGCACGTTGTGGTACTGAAAAAAGTAATCTCCCGCCACCGGTTCAAATTTTACAATGACGGATTAAAAATGGCGCCACAAAGTCAAAGTTGATGTATATATAACCAGGAAAAATAATAATAAAAATAATTTCAAGCCGCTGTCCTTATGGAAAAAATGCGTTATTTAAAACTTTAATAAACAGAATTTATTAAAATAGAATTTTGAAATATTTGGCACGTTATTTATTAATTTTTTTTCTTTTTAAATGAAACTTAAAATGCGTGAACAATTCAAAATAAATCAGTCACGTAAAAATTAACCATATGTATATAATTACATAATTTAATGTAGATAATATAAATAAACCTACCAGCGCTCACTGTTTAAAGTAAAATTCCTATTATAAATTGATAATAATAGGGGTAAAAATTATCTTGTCATTTTAGCATAATTAATTATTTACGGTATATAAACAAAATCATAAGAAATCTTCAAAAAGAGAACATTAAAAATGTTTGAATTAATAACTAAATAAGGTTCGGGTTAGTAGATAAGAAATATATATTTACGGTAAAATGCATAATAAACAAAATCATAAGAAATAATCTTTAAAAAGAGAACATTAAAAATGTTTGAATTAATAACTAAATAAGGTTCGGGTTAGTAGATAAAAAATAACTAAAGACAATGTAAATAACACCACTTTCGAATTTCTATACTATTTGGGGATGATAACATTTATGCCAGTACTTGTTGAGAACTCAGTTTGAACTTTTTATCAAATTTATCATCTCTAAAAGTGCTTAAGTACTTTGCTTGCATACTTTATACATCTCATTTTTAGAATTCATGTGTTCAGTAGCCTTTTTATGCTTTAATTGTTTAAATTAATATATTCCTTTTCGATTTTTATTTAGTAATTAAAACATAGCTTTTTAACTTCATATTCCACAGCTACTTAATTATGCTACATCGACAGAATATCAAGACTGTCACTGAAGAATAATTAAAAATGTTTGAATCATTTTATTTTTAAGTTAAATATACCAGTAAGCTGTCATGTCCCTGACACCATACCTTCGTGGTTTTTGGGATGATCCATGGGAGGGACTCATGGGACCATCACGTTTATTCGACCAGAGGTTTGGAAACACACTGACGGATGACCTTTTGGCACCACAGCTGTGGAAAGGAATGATGGTAACACCTCGCCTATTACGACCACCACAGAGCAGTGGCATGTCAGAAGTAAGTTATTTCATAAGTGATTAATTTATTTTTAGTTTAAATGTTTCTTTTACTGTTTTAGGTCTGTGACCAACTGCTGAATAAAGAATATAAAGTGTAGGCTTATCTATTAAAAAGTTTATCTTTTATTAAAACAGGGATGTAGAAGAAAGTTTGAACATTTCTTATATAGTTTTATTTTTACGAAGAAATGCTTATATCATGCGCTATTCGTTTAGAATGAGTGCTAAAAAAACGACCTTGAGCACAAATGTTAATTAAATACATCCAGATCGGTATAGCTTATGTTCCCTCAAAGACGCACGGCCGCGCAACAATTTCTAAATTCCTCGCACAAATTTTGGTAGCACGCTCATTGTGTAGCGCATTTTCTTAATTAGGCAAACACTGACCAATGTGATGATTATAAGAAGATGCATCACCTTCTATCCAGTCAGAAAAATTCATTATTAACTAAATCCCACTACAAGAGACAGTGCCTTAATTAGTTTATGCAGCAAGAAATCAAAGAATAACAAGAGCGGTCGAGAAAGTACGTCTCAAAAGTCATTTTTATGATAATTTTCTTCATTCATATCTGCAGTTACTCATTGTCAAATAAACTAAAGAAAGGAATAGATAAATAGTTCTAGTGAACATTGTGCCAGTTTATAAAGCCTTATGTCTGATTATGACAACTCATATTCAAAGGATTTTTCATATTTTTGTTTATTATTATGTGTTTAATACTATAATTTAAAAAAATGCTATTTCATCCCTAAAGTAAATATAATTAATATGAAACATTTTTGTTTCATTTTATTATTTCATTTATGAATTTAAATAATTTTTAATTTTTACTATCATAATATTATTTGTGCAATTTAATCTGAAAGAAATTATGGCACTTTTGAAATCTTATTGTAATTTGTAAATAATAAACATATCAAAACCCCTCTTAGGTTGTGTGTGTCATTTGTTTTGTGCACTCTTCTATGAAAATTTCTCAGTTTTGAACTATTAAAAATAGTCTCTTGAAAAAGTTGTTGATCCTAACTCCTTTTTAAAGGGTTTAATATAGTATTTTCATCATTGTTATCACTACAATGCACATATTTCTTTCTTCTTTTATTTCTTAAATTATTTTCAGATGTGCATATCTCACACCAACCTAGGAGGGCACATTTATAAAATTATAGCATGTACTTTTAGACTATTTCATAATTGTTCTCACTTTACTAGAAAGATTTAAATTAGTTAAATACTTTCCATCATGAGGATGACATCTCTCATACAATATTGGCATTTCACTTTATATTTGTGGAAATGAAATCTACCAAATTTTTCTTGCACTTCTATGCACAGGTTCTTTTACTTTGCATATCCTCACCCTCAGCTTTTCATTAAAGCTTTTCAGCTTTACAGAAAAATATAAAATGGTTTGAGTGGGAATTGAGTTTGATAACTGATTAAATTTTTTGTCTTCCTTGACCTTGTGTTGCTTATAAATATGATTTGCCATGTGTATTTGTTATACTCTGCTTTATTTTAAACACAATTTGTTATCCATATAGATTTGGTATTTAATTAATCTGCATTAGTCAGAATTATATTATTCAAGGCAGGTCTGATTGTATGATTAATTTCTTACAGGTAGTAAATACTGATAAGGAGTTTCGAGTTTCTTTAGATGTGCAACATTTCAAGCCAGAGGAAATAAATATCAAGACCAAGAGCAACAGAATTGTCATCAATGGCAAACATGAAGAGAGGCCAGATGAGCATGGATATATCATGCGGGAATTCACACGACAGTACATTCTCCCAAAGGTAATTAATTTTTAAGAATTATTCTGTCATTAACTAGTTTTCACTATACCTACTATATTTGATTTGTTAGATTCATTCAGGTTAATCTTAACAATGCTCTACTTCTGCTGTAATCACTATTAGCTTCAGAGACTAGGGATGTTGAAAACTCTCAACACTGCAATTATAAGCTTGGAAAATAAACACTCTAATGAGCGAAGTTCTTTTTTCTTTGGGACACATTTAATTAATGGCTTTAAAAAACTTTCTTTTCTATTTCAGAAGTTAATTTGCAGGATTTATAAATTAAATAGACCAATGAACAAGTGTTTATGTAGCTAAACCTGAAGTATGAGAGTGAAATGTAGATAGTTAAATTCACTTTTTTAGGTCAGGGTGATATTAATGAGTTAAAATTTTATTGGATGTGTCTGAAAATGAAAGCCAATGTGCAATCTCTTTCAGTTAGATTAATGGGGTTCAAAGTCAATTTGGGGCCTTTCAAATACAATTTATTTAATTCATTATTGAGGTAGATAATGTTTTAATTTTATTTTATTATTCTGTTGATATGTAGCTAATTGCTGGCAATACAATGATATTTTATTCTTGAAAATGGGGGAAAGTTTCTTTAGAAAAAATTAATTATAGTAAATGAAAGCCAGTTCCATTTATGAAATAATTTTCTAAACATGTTTTCTTTTGCAATTAGAAATTGATTCTCAGCTGAATAGGTGAAATTTAGCATGAGACATTTCATGGTGCAGGCATGAAATGTGAGTTTTGAAAACTGACTGAAGAAAGTACATATATTTCAGCACTAAAGTATGAATATGAGTCACTCATTCAATGGCTTTTTTCCCCAGGATGTAGATCCTGACACTGTGACATCATCACTGAGTGCAGATGGTGTGCTTACGCTGAAAGCCCCCAAGAAAGCCCTGCCAGCACCACAAGAACGTTTAATTCCCATCACTCATGAACCAGAGTCAGGAGAACATTAAAATGTGTTTTTCTGAGCAAAACTGAACTACCTAGAAAAAATCTCACTCTGGGGCTGTTTGGTTGACAGTTCGGTTTTGACAGAAGTGGCATTTAATTTCCAGTTTAATTCTCATTTCTTTTGTTCAGTACCATGTTCAAACTTTATTTATAATTTTATTTCTTTTATGTTGATGTTAAAAGTATAAAGCATTTGCATATTTGTTAATTTTTTTGTATGAAATAATTACTTACAATTTATGTTTAAGCTTATTTTCAATGCAAATGCAAAATTTCTGTTTCAGATTGAAGTAAATTTGCTGAAGAACAGCATTA
This sequence comes from Sinotaia quadrata, assembly GCA_028829895.1. Taxonomy (NCBI): domain Eukaryota; kingdom Metazoa; phylum Mollusca; class Gastropoda; order Architaenioglossa; family Viviparidae; genus Sinotaia; species Sinotaia quadrata. The sequence goes on along the minus strand of CM054181.1, from coordinate 40,809,896 downwards.
TCCTAATTTTATAAATTAAAATATGCATGTAGGAAGAATAAGTTGGGTAATTTTGCTTTCCTTAACTGTGCTACATGTATTTTTATTTATATTGTTTAAATATAAATTCACAAAAGCTGATCAGTTAATTGAGTTCATGAAATAAAGTTGGCAAACAATTGAAATGCTACTGTTATTGGTTTCTTTGTTAAAGAGTATACATGATCTGTTGGGCTTTATGCTGTCAATTACAATTCTGTTGCAGTGCCAGGTAACAAAAACAAAAATATATGTGTATTTGAAATTTTTTCATGAGTAAATTTATCCGTTTAGTATTGTGCTGTTATTTAAAATACTGTTGAAGTGCCAGTAACAAAGATAGAGACTATTATACATTACAGAAGGTTGATTTTGTTAAAGGGTGAAATTAAAATATTTCTTTGTGTCAGTGTGTTCAATTTAAAGAAAATGTCATGAAAACAATCTGAAAATTATATTTCCACCATCACTGGTTCAACTTCAGTTTCCAGTATTTTGTTAAATAAAACATAGTTTTACTTATAGCAAATGTCTTTTCAGTAATTTCTTTTTGAATAATTACAGTTTTATTCTTGAGTCCCAAGATAAATATAATTGTTTTGCACTTGCCATGGAGAAAATAATGTTTTCAACATTAGTGGATATTGAAAGTATGGCTGGATGAAAGTACAGGCATAAAAGCAATAAACTTGGCATACAAACAGTAAAAAATTAATAATCTGAGAAAGCACCTTGATATCTGGCATAATAGAAGTATAAAAGTCAAATATAACTTGTAAATTCATTTAACATCTTTAGAAAAGAATGTTTTTGCCAAGGATTCAACATCTTATAAAACAAACTAAGTAACTGCATGTATTTTTTTCTTATAGTGCACATTTTAACTGTTTAGAGTGGAAGTTACTGTAGATTATAAACACATGCGATCCTTATCAGTCCAGTGAAGATGGCAAATATTTCCATATAGCAAGATTGATTGCTGCCAGCTTTTCATTCAGTGCTTAAATATATTTCTGAATGACACATAGATAAACATTTTTTTAAAAAAATACTTTAGTTACATTATAGGATATGAGCCTATTTCTTGAAAGGCTGGACCAGAAATTCCAGTTCAGATGGCTGTGCATAGATGCTTCCATGTGTGCACCTGCAATCTTTGTTCACAGTTTATAATGTTATAATGTGATGTTTTTAATATCTTTCCTAGTCAATCAGTACAAACGGCTGCTCAAGAATAATTTGTGACCCGGTGAAAAGAAATATTTTGAGGGGTGGTGGTGTCTAATGTAACAAAATCAAAGAAACTATGCTTTACAAACAAATCAATGGACCATTTGGAAAAGACCGCAAAAATTAGCTAATAAAAGAAAAACTATGCAAATAAGTGAAAATTTTGAGCAAAGCCAAAAATTGATTGAACACTTGACCAAATCAACTGAACAGGCTGAGACAGATTTATTACAGAAATTCTATCTTTGCAAAAGAAAACTTACAAACTGTAGAGCACATGGGATTAGTAGTGAGTAGTCTGGTTTGTTTATCTTACATTGAAGAATTATAAATGGGGGGCTGATTAATGTCTTTCCAAGAAATTTGTTCTGCTCTACAATTGACATATTTGTTTGGAAAATGAGAGATAAGTGAAAAAATGTTTCTTGCAATGCAAGTAATTGAGAAGTTAAAGCAATTGACAAAAAGGGGGAAGAAACTGAACAACCAGCTTATGAATATGCTAACAAGTTAGACAAGGGGGAACTTATTAGCTGATGAATATGCAGAAAAGGCAGACAAGTACTAATAACTCATAACATAACCAAATTTATGTAATTTAATGCAAAGTACTCTACAAATTTGCTAAATATAATAATTTATGTGCAAAACGTTTGTCAGAAATTTAGTTTCATTAAAGTATATATTGGTGGCCCTTGAATATTATAAATCAATTAATAAATCAATATTATAATCATCTTTTTAAAAGTCCTTGAAATTTTTTCACAGATTGCCTAAGGATCTTGGTGAAGTTTCATTTTACAAAATAAAAAGGCTGCTACACTAACAGGTAAGGCAAAAAGAATGTCAAATTGATAGAATGTATTTGAGAGTAAATATATCTCCAATCGTATCACTGACATTTTCAACTAACATTAGCATTGGGTAGCAAAAAGAAAACCACTCGCTTTTGATACATAGCTGTTTTAGTATTTTGAAGCTTACATTGTTAGTTCATTCAGATTTTCATCCTCTGTAATTAAAAGGAAAAATGGAAAATATTGATTTTCATAGCTAATTCAAATATATAGAATTAAAAACTTACTTTTAAATCCTGACATGTTTGGTAAAGTTTCATTAAAATCAAATCTGACCAAAGTGGAAGCTTCAGATTTTGGTTAAAAAAAATTATTCACACCACCGCAAATCTACCAATGATATTTTCTGACAAGTTTATGTGTACATTATTTCCACTTTTATGGCAATTTTTAAAAATCATAAAACAAAATTGTTTGCTGAGTGCTGTATAAGATTTATTTAGTGCTTTCTAGATTGTGAATTTTCTTGTCAACAAATCTAACCATGCTTTTTGCATTCCACATTCTTTTTGAATTTTATCACAAAGTAATTTGAAAGAAGTGTGGAGTTTTAAAAAAATTACACAAGTTAATGTGGTAAGCCAGTGTATGAAATGAGGCCCCATTATAAGAAGCTGTTTAAAAGATTATGTTCTGATTGATTCGCGTTTGGAACGGGAGAGCGTGTAATGCATTTAGCACAAGATATGTGACAAAAAGTGGATTTTAAAATAATGTTAAATAATTATTGAAATATGTGGCCAGTTTTTAAGTTAGTGTGTGCATCGAACTTCTTGTGTTTAAATAATGTTGGAATAAAAATTAATTTACCACTGACTGAGTTATATTAGATGTCTGTCTGACTTATTTATTAATCCATCATTACTAGTTGTAGCCTGTCATGTAAAGTGAGTTGAATGTTAGCTAAAACTATCATTTTCTACAGATTGTTCAAACAAACAAGGCTGAGCGTTTCTGTCAGTAAAGACCTCTACAAAATTAGCAAATGTTGAATATAGATGTAAAGAAGAAATATATCAGTTTCAGTCAAGATTGAATTGTGTGCATAAATGTGTAAATAGTCAAATGAGTCAATTTTCCTTCCAAATCAGATCAATTTTAGTGAATTCAACATGTTTATCATTCTCATTACAAAGTATTACAGACTTTGGCACCAATCTTTTTGTAGTCTGTCAGTGGAAATGCGTTCATTGAAACAAATATTAGGACAGTCAACATCAAGTTCTTTATCTTGTAATATTTGTAGTGCAGTGGTGTTTGGGGCTGATTCTAAAACATCTTTAACAGTAATACAAACTTGCTGTTTTGTTTAGTGATTTTGTCTACCACTGATAAACAATGTTTAAATGCAAGCTATATTCGTCAACATGATGGGTGAGGGTTAGTTTAGTTAAAATCAATTATTGAAATATTGTTTAGGTGCCATGCTTGTTTGAGTAGAGTTGTTGGTTTTGAGTTTGGTGTACACTTGATTGGTTAGAAGGAAAGGTCTGCTATGGACCTCTGACTGGCACCAGACAAGCATTATTTTCACCCCAACATAGTATATTTTTGTAGTGGCCATTTTTACATCAAATGTATAAGAGATACAACTAAAAGCAAGTATTAAATTATGTGAAAACATATATACATAATTATTAGTACAAAAGTTATGAAATTTATATACAAAGTCTAACCTTCAGATTGTTTAATTTGTATAGGTCTTTTAAGAACAAACATTAAAATATGTATTAAATATTGCATCATTAAAATTTTAATTTATATAGGTCTCAATAAAACCTTTAAGCTGTATAATTTTTTTAGGGTTTTAGTTTACTGAAAAAAATTTTTTTGAAAATAATGTAACTATACAGAGTTTACTATAATTTTTTTTTAAAAATGTTATATAAGATCTTTCAAATCTTACTGAAGGCTTGATTTCTGTTTGGTTCTTATTTGTAAATAGTCAGACAATTAACAGTCTGCAGCTTCATTGGTGCACAACTTTCACCGGGATATGAACATCACTGATAATGTCTTGTCAAACAGTTTGAAATTTGAGAAGAAAATTTAGTTAGTGGATAATGATAAGAGGTAGGTTACAGAAAAACAGATTTTTTACTTTATCTTGTTAATTTTTTGCATGTATACTATATTGTCTACAAGGAGTATGATGTGGGTTTTTTCTTGTCAGTTCTTGTGCAAAGAAGTGCTTTGCATCTTGTCTGAGGTCCTGACACCTGAACTTAAGGACTGGGGCACCCTGATCCTATAAATAATGAAAAGAAATGCAGGTATGAAAGCCAAAGTGTGCCTTAATTGGTGATCAAACAGTAATAAGAACAGTATGTCATATTCACAATACTACTGTGCAGAATGAACAGTTAAAATGTTAAAATATTAAAATGGATTGATTGCTAGAGATCCAGCTGTAGCAAAAATGTGAATGACAAGCACTTCAAATCTAAACTGTTATTAATCCAGTAGTAATTTATACAATAGTGGACAACAAATTATTCCTCAAATCTTTAACAGCAAAGTGATACCAATAGTAACAAAAATAGCAGCTACAACTGTTCAACTTATAACTGATGATCCAACCTCACAATACAAATGTGCACATCAACCAATTAAATTCCTTAATTGCTTTTGATCCAACAATCAGTTGTAACACTGGTGTAGGTATTAAATAATTTATTAATTATAATATAACACTTAGAAGAAGAAAAGCGTCACACTAACTGCAATGACCAAACAGAATAAAGTCGTGAGATAAATTTGTCAGAGTATGCATTGTTTAAGAAATAAAATTAGTGGTTGATATATATCCTGTTTTCATATTGTTTATTAAAGTAGGTTAGTGTTTATCTAAGCGCTATCTTGATATAGTGTATTAAATATCCTACTACTGAATAGCTGATAAAATCAAAAACCTTTAAAATTTTAAACAGATCATACAGGATTGCAATCATGTCCAAATTGATAGGGGAGAGGGAGCTCACGGTACAAGGGACATAACTCTTCTTATGCTGGTTTACAACCAGTCGTAAAACAATTACAATCTAAACCTTCCGTCAAAAATGTGAAAACTACCTATACTGCAAGAATTCAGACAAACAAAAAATTTAAAACTTTACCCACACTCGTTAAATTTAACTATTACACTACAAGACTTCACTCATGATCCAGTGCCATATTGCTAACTAGCAAATTCAACAGCTATTAATTATCATGATTTGTTTCATTTTGTAAGGAATTGGAAAAGCCTACATCTACATACAGAGATTTAAGTGAAAGTTAAAGTCAGTTATAGCTGTTCTTGGTTAGACTTGTGGCATAACTACACATATAATCAAGATAAAAATTTCACACTGCAAAATTTCAAGCAGAAAACAAAATTACTTCTTAGGATGGACCGGTGCCCTGGTATTATTATTATTGAATACAATTAGAGAATTCTTGTTAAATTTGTCTTCAATCTAAAAATTCTTACAAATTGCGCATACCAAGAATTCCATCAATTATTTTCTGCTCTCTCAAGAATTTATGCAGAAATGTCAACACCGGAAGAATTCACATAAAAATTGCTTTTACATTCCAAGAATTTAGGTGGTTTTTTTTAAAACTGCTTATGTTCAAAGAATTGGTAAAACTGCCACAATTTAAAAAAACTTTACCTATTCCAGAATTCAGACAAATTACATTCCAAGAATTCTGATCAACATTACCTACACCCCAAGAATTCAGAAAGGAAAAAAAATCTTGCTAAATTCCAAGTATTAAGGGAAAAAATATCTTTCACTTTAAGATTTTGGGGAACAACTTTATAAATTTCCAGAATTCAGTTGTTCAAAAACCTACAATTCAAGTTGAATGTTTATTGGTTGATGGTTGTTGAGGCAAAACTGATTCATTCTTGTTGTAGCAGAATTAATGCTACAGCTTAATAAGTTAATACACTAGAGTGTTTCAATACACTAAGAATGGTTATATATTTCTCTAAGGTGTTTCAATACACTAATAATAGTTACAATGCACTAAGATGTTTCAAAACACTAACAATAGTTCTAATATACTAATATGTTTTATTACATCTGACATTATCAAACATTAAGATATTTCAGTACGCTCAGCAGTGGTTATAATACATTAAGGTGTTTAAATACATTTTGGATAGTTTTAAAACTTTGAATACACTGTGGAGAATATTAATAGTCTACAGAAACATCCAGAAATAATTCACATTACCTAAATATTAACTCCCATCCCCACCCCAAATATATGCAGAAAGTTGTTTCATATATTTGGGGTGGTGGGGATGGGAGTTAATATTTAGGTAATTTGAATTATTTCTGGATGTTTTTGATATGCTGAGAAAGGTATATGTCAGTCAGTTCTGGGTGTTTGTAATACTGTAATGACTTAGGTGCATTTTAATATACTCAAGATTCTGCTATTGGTACACAATGAAATTAATTTTTCTAATATATTTAAGATGCATCAGCAAGTATAGTAACTATTGTAGCACAAATATACTGTGATGCCAACGACAGTTAGTTAATGGTTATGATTATTATATTAATTAATTGTCCATAACTAATTACAAGTGAAGAGAATCTTAATTTATGTTATTAAGAATTCTCTAGCAGACACCACTCGTCTCTCTCACTTGGCAGATATGCAGGTTTTTTTTAGAGGATTGGTGGGCATGGGCTATGTAAACTCATATATATATACATGTATATGTGTGTGTTTGTGTATGTTAAGTATTCCCAGTAGTCATTTTATTTAATAATATTTTATTTATGAGCACTTCTAAAACTAAGACATTCACTAAACTGAAAATAAATACAGATTATTTATATAAATTAAATTTATAATTAACGTCCATTTACTTGCTTTAGCGTATATGGTTCCTATATAATGTTATATAACTCATTTTTCTTTATTAAAATTTTTTTAAAACTTTATAGATACAACAAAATTTGTTTCAGACAATTTTTTTTTAATGGAATATTATCTAATTATTGTCAGATGGAAACAAACAATACATGTATAGTTATGTCATATTGCTTGAGTGTTGACAACCTAGTAAGGTGCCCATAGAAAAAAACAGCAGTGTTAAAATGTGGCAGCTTATTGATTTAGAGTTTTATAAAATTGAGAAATACATTTAAATTTTTTTAATTTTCTAGTAAATAGTTTGCATTCTGATTATTTATTGATGTACGGTATTTAAAGTTTCAAGAAAAACTAATTTGTATCATTGTAATTGAACATTGATTTTAATAAATGAAAAGAAAACTGTCACTAATAGGAATTATATACACAATAAATTTTGAACTGTGCCCTCTCAAAATAAACATTTTAAAATATTTTATGGACTCTTAGCATCCCATAAATTCTTATTTGTATTATTATTCTCTTAAAACATAATTAGTTTTTGCTCGTCCTCTTCAGTAAATAACACTTATACTATTATAGTCATTTAAGAATGAAAAAGTATTTTGTCGATTTACTGCTATACTTGTCAGTAATTTTCATTCTTTGTGTGTGTAAATCAATGGTTGCACAGGCGACTTTTTCCCCTGGTGAATTCTTGAAGGTGTTTTTTTTTGGGGGGTGGGGGTGGGGGTCAAGTGTTTTAGATGGTCAGTTTGTGTATGCTTGATTTCTGTATCTGTATGGCAGTGTTATCCGACCTTGCTTGAATGTCCTAAGTTTTCATCTTTGTGTTTTCTTTCCCAAATGACTGGTAGTAGGGAGTATAATGCCGGAATTCCTCAATCGATTTACCAGGGCTGTAGATTGCAACTGCAGGAGCAGGGCAACCCAAACCAAAGCATTGGAATGCACAGAGGACAACCCACACTGTTTAAGATACTTGTCGACAAAAGCATCTATCGACAACCCCTCTCTCCACTGCTCACTGAAGTACTAATGCTACTGATAAACAACAATAAATACTAAGAAACAGCAATCAACAATACACCTGTAACCATTAAAAGAGGGGTGAGAGAAACCTGCCAGCAACGTCAGAAATTATCAGACAGTTGTGGTTAGTAATAGTTATGCCAATACTTATTATATATACTGCTGCATTTTCACAATGCAAGGCCTATAGCTTTATCACGACACCTTAAAATAGAAGATCAAGTCTTTCACTACACAAAACACTAAACTGGTTGATAAACTAATATCGTTTATTCATCTTCATTCCCAGAAAGTTAAAATAATTGAACAACAATTTAAATAGGCCTAATTGTTAAGCAAAAACATAATCGAAAGACATTGTGTAAAGCAGAATAGTAGGTCTATACTTTTATTCATGTAAAATATGGCGTCTTTCTCATAAATGTTCGAAGTAAATATGTATTAACCTTTTGGTCTGAAACTAGTTTATCATTAAGATAAATAAGAGTTATCTTTTTCCTTCCTCGTAGAGCATTAATTTCAGATGATTTGTCAGTTTGCTCACTACCCCCTCCCCCCAACCTAACCCAAAAGAACAAATGAATTGAATAAACGATTTTGCCGTTCATATTTCAATACCAGACAGTTGTCACTAAGGCACTCAGTGGTCGATTATGCCTATCTTGTGAACTGACTGTGATGGATTAAGCAACATGACACTAAGAGTGCAGAAAGAGTAAACTGCACTGGTCGCGAGATAGTTGTTTCTGGAAATTCCCGTAGTATGTTGTACAGTTTACTCTTTCTGCACTCTTAGTGTTATGTTGAAAATGTCGTGACCCCTCCAGTCGATCTGACTGATAGGGTTAACAGTTTTAGCTGCAACATCATCACAAACGATATATATCCAATCAATTTATTTATAAGGTTTTATCATCTTAAATTTTCATTTTGTTGAGGCGTGAGTAAACTTTAAAAAAGCAGAAATATCTAAAGGTGGAATCCGTGTAACAACAAAGTGCTTTGTGCATTGCTTTTTTTTTTTTCGAAAGCAAATAGCTGAAGATCTTAGGTTCAAGTTCAAGGCTACAGGCGCAGTAAACAATTGGTGGGTTATCGTTCATGTCTCGAATTTAGGCGGCTGCTCTACTCATTTCTCGAACCTTCCAGCTCCTCGACTGTACACATATATATATCCGTGTCTGGCGAAGGCTGCTTATAGCCCTGCGACGTTGAATCAACGCAAAGAAGGAAAGGAGCTTGAACGACTGTTTTATACTGCGTATGTATTCTTGATTTTATCCCATAATAAGTGTAATATCAAATTAATTGCTCGATGTGCTATCGTTAACATAACAGATTCTATAAAAAGGATTTATGGGAGTGAAAAGAGCCGATGTATCTTTAATTTTTTTCGATAAGCGCTGTCCGGCATTCTAGGGGTTGGGGAGTAATCGTGCAGTTCTTTGTGGTTTACATTACTTTGTGATTTTGATATTTTCAGTATAAAGATGTCTCTTTCACCATTCTGGCCCGGTTTCTGGGATGACCCTTGGGAAGGGTCTGTGCCCCCCTCGCGCCTCTTTGGCCAGAACTTTGGAAATGTCTTGACCCCTGATGACTTTCTGCCACCCCGGCAGTGGCGTGGGATGATAGTCACTCCTCGAGTGCAGAGGCCACCACAAACCACGGGCATGTCCGAGGTAGGTCAAGGGGAGCTGGTGGCAGAGTGCGACCATATGTATGTAGTGAATGTGCTAATGAAAATACTATTAAAATTTCTGAATAGACAACTTGTTTGTATTAAAGAGCAAAGTGTTTTATAAACCTCATTCAATAGACAGAAAAGAGAAACTGTCAACCGTTCATTTGTGTGTTCTCAAATCATCTCTTTCATGCGAGTTATGAGACTAGTTATGGTTACTTTTAAAGATTTTTGTAATTGGTACGAATAGGCCTATTTTTAACGATCACTGAAACTAGGATCTATTTGTTGTTTTAGTAGTTGTATGCCGTGTTTATAGCTGTATAAATTGTTGTTTATAATGTTTAAGTATTTTTTAATTTTGTATCAAGTATTTAAACAGTATTTATTGGCATTTATTAGCATTTATTAGTATCTTAATTTTTAGTTTTCTCTTTATTTAAAGTATCGCTCTTGAGTTGTATCAAGTATCATCTCTCCTAGTTTGAAGAACTGTGAATCTTGCTGCTTTATTAAACCACCAAATGGAGTAAAAATATCTAAAAGTCTATTTTCCCATTGCCTCGTTGGATACAAATTCTAATGAACTTGAACTGAAGGAATTTAGATGTGTAACCAGATTTAGACAAATTTAAACAAACAATTGTGTACATTAGTAAATATGTGGAAGTAGTAAGACTATTGGTATGATTAAAAGGATCTGTAATCTAGTTAAAATTTGCACTCTCACATTTTGTTTTATACACTCAGACATTTTATAAATTGACAGGACAAATGAAGAAACTGCAAGATTTTACCTACACTGCCACTTTCTGTGGATTGATTAAGTGTACCTGGGACTGACTACAACTGTACAAGTATAACCAGTCTTAGAGGATTGACTTTAAATTTAGTGTTGTTGGGTAGTAATATCTCACCTGATTATTTTTATCTTCTTTCCCTCCTTTTAATCTAGAGAAACTATAAGCAATGAAAAGCTTACTATGGTGAAAAACGAGTTATTTTATTAAATAGTTGTAGCTCTTGATCAAGAACATCCTGATTTAATTTTTTTAAAATTATTTTTTGGCATTTAGGTGGTAAACGATGACAAGCAGTTCAAAATCTGTTTAGGCGTGGAGCACTTCAAGCCAGAAGAGATCAACATCAAGACTGTAGCGAACAGAGTTGTCATCAAGGGCAAGCATGAGGAGAAGCAAGATGAGCATGGGTATATCATGCGGGAGTTCACTCGTCAGTATGTCTTGCCAAAGGTGAGCATTAGATGGTCAATCAGTCATGAAAGAAATATTAAGGTTTTGACATAACTGGGCTATTCTTGAAAAGTGATGTAATCTTTTTAAAGTGTAACAATGAACATATGCTATGCAAGTCTTTTGAGAAGCAAGTTATGGACTGTGAATTATAGGTTATAAATGCATGCATTTTAGTGCTCTTGAATGATGGCTATAAGTTGACTAAATAAAGTAGCATTTCATTTGCAGTGTTCAACTCAGTGAATGAATTGTAACGTATGTTATTTGCGACTTTTAACTGTGAAACGTAAATAGTGTATAGTCTGTCAATTATGACAATGATAAAATATGTCATTTCATTTGTAACATAAATCATTCATTGATGAAAACACCAGTCTCTTGTGACACTTGGGAGTGTGTGAAATATTAAATGCATATTAAATGGGAACGATCAGATAGCAACAATGATTTTGAATGCATTTCTGTTGACATTTGACTCACTCCATGTGAGTAAAAATAAATAAAAAATATTGCCGCTAATGGAAAAGAAACAGTAGGCATATAATTTATTATAATTCACTTTTTGTGTGCAGGATGTAGACCCAAACACAGTGACGTCATCACTGACCCCTGATGGTGTGCTGATCTTGAAGGCTCCAAAGAAAGCCTTGGAAGAGCCAAAGGAACGAATTATTCCCATTACCCATGAGCCGTCATCAGCTGAGGCAGTACAGCAGTAAGACAACATCCTAATCCATGTTGTCATCAATGGGTTGTCTGCGACCAAAGAACTTTACTTGTTTTTAATTAACAAAGAAAGAATGCATACTTTTAGCTTTCTTCATAGTTTGCAAAGACTATATCCATCAAAGATAAGATGTTGCAAATAAGTGGATTTATTTGTTTAATTGGACTTGTATGTTTCCTTGTGGGATTTCAAGTTTTTGTTTTGTGTATCTCGTGTAGTGAAAAGTAGAATTTGTTATGTGACTGATAGTGACGAGTCATATTGACTGGTATTACTGATTTGATATATAATTTTTGCTTTAGACTTGACCTACAAGTATTTTAGAGTTTTCTCTGAAGTTGTTCAGTATTTTTTATTTTATAAATACTGTTTTTTTTTTTACAAGCAAGTATATTTTCAGTTATGTATTCGATGAAACTTTTTTCACAGAGGAAAAGTAGTAATGTTTGTTTAAGAGTATAATTTGATACAGCAACATGCAATCATTATTACATGTACGTTATCTTTTTGTGTGTTTGCTCGAATACCTTAAATAAAATTATCATCTAAATTGTTTTGGGTTTCTTTTCAATTCATAAAGCAAGCTGGTTTAGTTAAATACATTGACCTGTGTCAATATCTAACCAAAGGACATAGGTCACGGGAGATGTCTAGTAGTGCTGAAAGATGTCAAAAGTAGACAGTAAAACGGTCTGGCCTTATAGCAGTTGCACATTATGTACATAAAACGGCTATGATGTGAAATAGCCAAGCTTTACATCAGTGTACACAATGTACATCAATCATTCAAGCCTTGGAGCAGGGATTAAAAAAGCTCTTCCTCTGCAACACTTCTAACATACAAGATTTCAGGTCAAAGAGAACAAAACAATACAACACTTCCTATCGTGTTCTTGACTGCAGTAAAGAAAGAACAACACACCACAAGTCTCCACACAAAACTATCCAATGCTAAACAGTATATCCAAAAAGCACATACCCATTTCCTTACAGAGACATTACACTCTCTTAAAACATTTTAGGCAGTGACAAACAAAAAAATACAGCCATCACCTGCATTGCAAAGAAGTAGAATGCCCTCTAAAGAATAAGGTGAGCAGATGGAAATCCTCGGGAACAACCAAAACATCTAATGGTGAAACGTGTATTGCTGTTCCTGTGAGAAAATAAGTTATCGAAAACGAAAATAAAAGCCTTACAGCAGTTACTATGTATTAAATCAGCAGATGTATATCACCCTGCATCAGCAGCACCTAAGCCAGATACATTTATAAATCAGAGAGTTAGACCTCAAAAACCATAGTAAACATCGCCCAGGCCTTGATTGATAATTATAATAATTTTTAATATTTGTGGTGGTGAGACTTTGCTTAGAAGCAATCTGAAATTGTGTCGACCTTTGGCAGAGTATGACATCATTAGCTTGCAGTAATATTTCTTTAGTAGCTGGTGAACAAATCTTTGGACTATTCTGAGCAACATACAGCAGAATTTTATTATCCAAATTCTGAAGTGAACTGAAATCTTTGGACTCCATTCGGAGAAAACTTATATATCTCAAGTGAACTGAAATCCATGGAATCGGCTGAGCAATAAGCTTATCGTATTTAACATTTTACACCAATATCCATTTCCCTGAGTAGTTCCTGTCATATTTCTATCTTTACTGTTATAAGCTTTGTAAAAAAAAACAAAAAAAAACATTTCCTTGCTACTTGTATGTAAGCAAGCCGGACAAACTTGTAATCTGAAGTAGGATGGCCCAAACTAAAACCTTTTATTCAATAATAAAATAATAATGGTGATTATTGGATGAAGCACTTGATCATAAATCTTACAAAAATAACTCAGAATATACCACAAGGTAATCTTCGTACAAACTACTTTAACACAAAGGAAACAAAAAATATAACAACAAACTGTATTATAATGACAATCTATAACTGCAAAAATAAATTTACAAATGCAGTTTGAAACTACTGATTCGGGAGAGTGTATATCTGCTGATGAAGAAGATACATGTGTTTGTCAAAAAGAAGGGGTGGATGACTAGTCTGTCTCTTTTCATGCGATAGTAAAATTTGGGGATTTAATTCATCAATATTTTAAAATATCAGGACTGGATTGTACTATTCTTAATAATTGTTTTTCATCTCTTTAAAGAAGAATAATTGTAATTATCTTCGTATAGTTCTTTAGCTTTCCGATTAGCTTAATAAATTTAGATCTATGGGTCTCTTCTACACCTATACCAAATCTCACACATCATCCTGCAAATAATTCTCAACCAACTACAAGCAACTTCCTAACAGCACTCGGAACGAGGCTTTAACACAGGCTATAAATATAACACATATTCGTCGTTACTATAACAAATACATCCGACAGCGAGATACAAAATACTAATGCAGGAAAGATAAATTTTGATAAAATTAAGCCGGTATTTGGCCAAATGCCCTTTAATTGTATAGTTTGTCTGTGGAGATGAAATAAATTATTTACACTTCGATCCACTTCCCTAAAAGCCAAACATATGAAACTGAAAATCTGAAATAACTGAACTGGTCGACAAGCTACTATTAATAAATATTGTTCATCCAGCTCAAAACTGGCACCCGATAAACAAGTATTATTATATAGTTGCCTAAGAAAGACTAATAAATGAATTATTAACCTTTCTGTCTGAAACTACTTACTAGTCTATCGCGGAGATATAAGAGTTATCTTCCGTTTATTAATAGAACGGGTTAGGGTACTTCGCTTGTTTACTAATAGTAATACAAACAACTCGAGCCGTTCAAAGTTCACATCTGACCTTACTGAATCATGAAAGCTTTTACGCGGCTGTGCACACGTATTCCTTGTTGGACTCACGGCGACCCTTCGACTGGCGCAAACTAGTTCTGGGAAGTCAGCCAGGTCAAAAATAATATGTTCAACTGATCAATAAAGTTTCATCATTTAAATTTTATGGGAATGGGTTTTTTATGTTTAAGAGGAGAGACAACTAAATAAGCAGGGCATTTTCTTTTAGATAAAATGTGCACTATATAGCATAATTTTGTTATCGTGTTTGTGAATCATCACTTCTTTTTTAAAGCCAGTAGCCTGGGGTATCTTATTCAAGGACGAGTTCAAGTTCAAGGCTACTTAAAAATTGGAGAGTTGTTTTTGTCTCGAATACAGGAGACTACTGTAGTTCATTGACCTTGCCAGCATTAGTTGCTATAGCGTTATCAGTTATACTTGCAAAGCTCTGCAGTACATTACAGCGGCTTTATTGAGTAGACGTAAAATCAGAAAATAAACAAGACTGTTTTGTACTGCATATTATTCTGGTTAGTTCGTGATAATATCAAATTAATTGTCTTACTTGTTTCATTTACAATCCATATGAAGTAAGATCCACATATTTGCGTGGTGTAAAACTGTTGGGTTTTGTTTTATTTTTGGGGGGTATGTGTGTGCTTGTTTTTCATGCATGTGTGGTTTACGTATTTTGATATTTTCAATATATAGATGTCTCTCTCCTGAATTGTTAAGAGAAAGCCAATATGTAATGGTCACTGAAAACAAGGATCTGTTTTAGTTTTAATTCATAACGTTCTAGTCAAAGTTACATGCGGAGTATATTTTAGCTCTGTGAACTACACTAACTGCTGGGGTTACTTAAACATTTTTGTTAATTGTATGCGAGTAATCACATCAAATAATTGAAAGGCCTTAAATGGCATTTGTTAATTTCTTAATAGTTTTGTGATAGTATGCTTTATTTGTTTCTGAGCAACTGCAACTATCAACTTTGCTGTAGAGTATTACCCGACTCCCCTACTATTCTGAAGAACTATGACTAAAGCTTACTTCAAATGAAATAAAGCAAAATCTGAATTTATACTAAAGAATTTCGTTCCATTAGATGTATTTAATACAAATTCCAATGAAACTGACATTATCTGCACCATATCCTGACTTAGAAAATGAAGTTTAAACTAAAAAGTTACTGTGCTAATTGATGAATACACTCCGATTTGTAAGAGTAAGGGTTTCGATACGTTTTGCCAACGTATGATTAAAGTATTAAAGTTTGTAATCTACAATTTGTACATAGTCCTATAGCCATATAGTTTTTTTTTTTTTAAAGTAAAAATAACATGCGCATGCAAGCGTGGCGTCGTCTGTGTACCTAAGTCTGTTTCAATCACACACACACACACACACACACAGCGACTCTTGTTTGAACCTGTGACTCGTGCGCCACTTAGTTAATGAAGATAATTACTATTAATTAATCTTTCATAACTAATTTCAAGTGATGAGAATACTAATTTTATTTTATTAATGATCCTCCAACAGACATCACTCATGGAATCCACCATTAACTGAGAACATAAGGAAGATAAAAAGTTCAAGCAATTCCTGTGGGACAAAGAAGTTATCGGGAAGATGACGAAGACACCACTCGTCTCTCACTTGGCGGATATTTTGGCGTTGTAAACGTTTTCACAGTTCCACAACATAACATTTACAGTCGCAAACGTTTTTCTGCAGGTGGAAAACTTCTTACTAAGTAGAAGACAAATCCTACTTTATTCTATATTTAGCGAGCCTCCATCCACCCACTTTCTTCTCCAACATAAAAATATCAATATCAATATGCGTAAGGTCAATAAATTTATTAAAAGAAAAATGAACTATACAAATGACAGTTACAATGAAACAGATAATCTGACATCAATATTCCATGAACCCACGTTCGGGTAATTATAGTTTACAGTCTCTCTCTCTACATAGGTATATAATGATAAAATTACAGCTAATTATAGTTCAACAATAGAGTCAATACAAATTGCAGGTTAGCCCTAGAAATAGAGTTCTTAGAATAGGTTATTACAAACTTCACATAACCTGGATTAAGTACAGCTTCCACAGTCTTTTCACTGGCCTTTTCAATCACATAACAGTGTCAAAATGTCCGTGCTCAGCACATGTTCCCGCCTCATATGCAAGAAAACACTGACATGTCGTTACTCTCAACCAACCTGGCACTCTCTTGCCTTCCGTTTCTTGAGCAGAACACAATCACAATGATTGGGTTATCTCCACTGGACTGATGTACTTAGCATCCTTGCTTTGGTGCATCAAAAGTAGGAGTGTAGCATACCCCCTTATACTCACACACTTTGCAAGTTTCCCCATGCTTTCCAGGTCACTCAAGTCATGACTAGTGAACAAACGAAGGGTAGCTAAGAACTAAAAGTTGAACTTGAGGCTCCACTTGAGACTCACAGCTCAGGGTTGAACTCATACTCAGACTGAGACTCAACCACAACGATAAGAAGTAGAAATTAGAAGGCTGCTTGCTGACTGCAACATACAATCAAGGAGCAAGCCTACGTTTCTTGTTCTTTACAATGTAACTCCATTCTACCTGGCACTCCATTCTCAAACTTTCTACAATTCCTGCAATGGTACTCATTATCCCCATGCACACTTGGTACAATAAATACAATGTATCAAACAATGTCACATATTAATACACCTCATGGGTGCAGCTTAGTTCAAACATATGTAGTAAATAAATCAACTTACATATTACATCTTTACATATCACAAATATAACATATCAATAGAAAAATGTACGAAATGTTTCCAAGTCTACTCTCTCTCACCACTCAAGCTAACGACTGCCTTCAGAGCCGGACTCCTCTCTTTGTCTTCAAATTCAAAAGTGAATAAACAAAATTCTCTACTGCAAGTAAACTCCTTAAACTCATTTCATTGGCTAGACTTATTCTCATAAATCATAATCATTGGACAATAAAAAAAACAACTGCTCACTCAGTTTCCACTAGGTCAGCAAATCTAGAATATTCTTGCCTTAGGCTGTTTACTGTTTACTCATACACTTACAAAATAACACCATAAGGAGTGCCCAAGGTCGGGTCACTGACATTTTAGCAACTTATTTAACAATTAGAAATAAGTAGAGGAAATTTACTTTGTCACAGAACCAAATTTATTTGTTGTATCATGTGATCACGGACTAAATATCTGGCGAATAATTACATCTTAACCAACTAGGTCAGCCAAGATTGTACATTATCGACAACAATCGCCAGGGCCTTAACACCAGAGAGACTAAATAAGTGTAGATGTAAAACGCAAGATCTAAAGTCCAGCCCGCTCTCACGAGTCTTTTTAGAATTATCTTTTCTTTCTTTCTCAAATAACATTATTTTCGGGGCTACAATGACTTGTCATTTCACTGGTAATGCTGTGAACGGCTAACCAGGTAACCGATCGTTCATAATTAACCGGTTATTAACTGGTTAATCGTTCACTTCTCACTGACCTTGTCTTCTGGTCCTTTTTTTGCCCTCATCCATTGTCTTACAAATATATATTAACCTTTAGTATAATCAGTGTAGAAAGGTTCATCAAACAATAATAAGAAAGTTTAAATTAACTTTGATAGTCTTGTTATTTCTCGAACACACGACGCGAGCTGGCAACATGTGCATGTTTGCATCTGCAACAAAATATATTAAATCGATATTTATAAAGATTGAAGTCGTGCTCTAAAATGTTCCCAACTCTAGTTAATATTTTCTTGTTCTTCGTGTTATTTTTATTAGTGAACACATATCGATCGTTACGTCCTTGGGAAAATGCAAATAGTAAAGTAGGCCACAGTTGTTGTTTTTTAATGGCAGGAATCACATGTAGGCCTATATACTTTTTCGTCAGCTATAATAATACATCCATCACAGCTACTACAAGCAGAAATAGCAATCTTACTAATTATCTATTGAAATGTTATTTTTCTTTTATATTATTTTGCTTGAGAAAAAAATTTTACTAAACGCAAACGCAAACGAAATTAATTTTCACCCAAGTTGTCACTACCCAGTTCACCGACCTTGAACACCAGTGTGCAGTTTTCAAAACTCATTCACTAGTGAAAAAAAAACAACAAAACCTTAAGCAAACAAACCGTTCAAAACTCAGAACCAGACTAAGTGTACAATGAAGGCTTTACACAGCAATCAATTATCCTGTGGACTAATTCTCGCATGTTAACTTGAATTTTCCAAAACGGTTTTATGGGAATTCCCGAAGTAGCTATTTTTTTTTTCTCTCTCTCTCTCTCTCTCAGTTGCACTAACTGCACTGAAGGGGTCATGTTGAACTCACTGTAATCACACTGGCTGGCGGTCAATACCTCCGCAGACATAGTGGCGTAGCAAGAGGTAGGGCGCTGACCCCTGACGGCACTTTCGAGGAGGGTGTGAGACAATTCTGGGTAGCGGCTGGTAATAATACCGTTGTTATAAAAAATAATATAGGGGCATAATTTTAGCAGTTGGTCCTGGGCGGTATACTTGGCTTCGCTACGCCATCCAATTTATTAATAAAGTTTTACTATTTTATGTTTCTTTAAGTTAGGTGGGTATGAGAGAGAGAATGCTAAATATGTAGAGCATTTCCATTTGGTGAAATATGCGACAAAATGCTTCGCAGTAGCTGGATATTCATAATCAAGAACCAGTTCAAGTTCAAGGCTATTCAGAAGTAAACAATTCGAGAGTTGTCGTTCTTCTAGAATTTCGGCGTCCTCTGTATCGAACTTTCTAGCATCGTGTTTTCATACATATATATTTATGAGGCTTGCGAAACACTATTTTAGTTTCTCTAGTGGTGACGTTATACTATCGAACACACACACACATTGTTTTAGTAATATATGCGCGACATTACGTCGGCGTAAAAGATAGGGAAGATAAACAAACTGAATCGTTCGACTGTTTTTATGCTGTGTAAGTATTAATTGCTTTTATTGCTAAATTTTGGTGTTTCTTTTAGGCCTACACTCAGAAGAGTTTATGGAAATGCGAAGAGACGGCAGATCAAACGACAATGTGTTTTAAGTTTTCTTTGAAAATAGTCAGTGTTATTCGACGCTCTTGGTTTATGAAGTTTGAGCTAGCTATATGTGTTAGCATTTAAATCTATGATTAAACGTTCATTTGAAAAATTTCAGTAAGCATTTTATTCGTCCTTTTTAAATGATTTTTTTTTTATGTAGAGGGTTATCTGTAAAATGTGTAGTTGACTTGTGTGTTTGACGTTAGTCTTTTGTGAAATTTTCAGTATAAAGATGTCTCTTCTGCGTGCTTTCTGGGACGATCCTTGGGAGGGATTTAATTGCCCATCACGACTCTTTGATCAGGACTTTGGAAATGTTTTGACCCCTGATGACTTTTTGCCGCCCCAGCAGTGGCGCGGAATGATGTTCACACCTCGAGTGCAGCGGCCACCTCGAACCACAGGCATGTCCGAGGTAGGTCAGTGGGGATAGGTGGCGAAGTGCACTGACCATTATGTCAGTGTGTTATGTTCACTAATGAAATCCGAATTTTTGTGAATGGTTGCGATTTTTTATTACTTCAATAGAATAATGGTCATTTAGAAGGGGTGCAGGAACTGGCGTGAACCGTTAATTCAGCTATAGTGATCAGAAATGGGTTATCACTTGAGAAAAAATAGAACTACTTTGAACCAATACCTGATTTGTAGATAATTTATACAAACAAGCCTGTTTGCAATGGTCGCTGAAAACACAGATCTATTTTAGTGTTCTAGTCATAACTTCTAGTCAAAGCTGCGTGTAGTGTATTTAGCTTTTTAAATTAATAAATTCGTCTGTTTTTTGTTTTAAATATTTTGTTCAATAATTGCACTATGTTAACTGGTGGCATTTATTAGCATCTTAATTTTTAGTTTGCTAATTTTGAAATATTTAACATATTTATAACAATTCTTATTTGTTGAGAACTACAACTAATTTGTGTTGTATAGTATTACCTGATCATAACCTACTTCTCCACTATTACTTCTGAACTATGACCATTGCTTGTATTTCCTGACCATAACTATCCCCCACTATTCTGAAGAACTATATGACTTGCTTTAATGACATTAGTTACTTCCCCCTATTGCTATTAATAAACTAAGACTATTGCAATGCTTATATCTCACTTCTGAAGAAATAAGTATGTTGCTTGCTATATTCCCACTGTTCCAAAAAACTATAACTGTTGCTTTCATGACATTAGTCACATCGCTATTACTGCTGTAGAACTATTTTATTTTTTACATAGCTATATCCATACTATATATACTTCTTTTAAAAAAATGACTATTGCTTGTATTTCCTTATTATAATTATCCCCATTGTTCTGTAGAACTATAACTATTGTTTTATATGTAATAGAGCAAAAAGAACACACAAAAAAACCGATTCACATACAGAATTTCGTTATCATAGAGACAAATTCTAATGAAAGTGAAAATGACTACAACATACTAGGACTTAGAAGATGTTTAAACTCCTTGCTAATTGTTTAAATACGATTACAAATGTTTGTTTCGCGTTTAGGTAGTGAACGACGACAAACAGTTCAAAGTGTGTCTGGATGTGAAGCACTTCAAGCCGGAAGAGATCAACATCAAAACCGTGAAAAACAGAGTCGTCATCAACGGCAAGCACGAGGAGAAGCAAGATGAGCATGGCTACATCATGCGGGAGTTCACTCGTCAGTACGTCTTGCCAAAGGTACGTCACCCGACAATAGTCAATGTTCAGACCTCACAGAAATCAGACAGTTGACTGAATAATTCTTGAACATGATTCAGCATTTCAGTAGTGATATGACCTGATTAAATAATAAAAGTAGGGCCAAGGTCATATGACCTGATTAAATAATAAAAGTAGGGCCTAGGTCATTTGAGACGCCAGTTACTAAATATAATGTGAGACTTGAATAATATAAATGAGTTGTGTAATGTAACAAATAATAAAAGTAGGGCCTAGTCAGTCATTTGAGACGCCAGTTACTAAATATAATGTGAGACTTGAATAACATAAATGAGTTGTGTAATGTAATAAAGACTACTTGGTCATTTGATAGCTCAGCAATTGTTGGCATGGATCTAGTGACTATGATCGATATAGAATATGCAACATAGTTGTGAATGTGACTGGTAATAGCAGGTGTAGTGTACTAATTGTGGATATGACTGGTAAACGTGTAGCATATATTTTTTAAATATGGCTGATAATACATGTGTAACTTGTCTATTGTGAATACAGCTGGTGATAATGTGTGACAGATCACTGACATTCAGTTCAGTGACTAAGACTGACGGCAGCATGGACATAAAAGAAAATTTAAATCAAGAATATTATTTTTTAACTATTGGCCGTTGCTTATGGAATATACCAGGCATATAATTTATCATGCATAATTGATTTAATTGAATGGTGTGTATACAGGACGTTGACCCGGGCACTGTGACGTCATCACTGACTGCTGATGGTGTGCTGATCCTGAAGGCTCCAAAGAAAGCATTGGAAGAGCCACAGGAACGAGTCATTCCCATCACCCATGAGCCATCGCCAACACAAGCAGTACAGCAGTAAAAGGGACATTGTCAACACAGGCAGTACACTGAGTACAGGGTCTGTTGACAATGCAGGCAGTTCAGCAGTAAAGGGACATTGTTGCCACTGATTTAGTGATGTGTGTTTGTGACCAAGGAACTACTTGTGTGTTTTTGTTTTTAAATTAACGAAGTAACAATGCATTGTTGCATCCTTCCTCGTAACTCACAAGGACATTTTGTCTTTCGAGATTGGCTGATTATTTTGTTTTTCTTTTGTAATAGTGTTTCTAAGTTTGCTCTGATACTGAATAAATTAGATATTTTTTTTGTTTATAACTTATCTACAATTATTGTTTACAGAGCTCTTTTGCTGGCAACTTTGTCTGTATTATATTTAGGAATATTCATCTGAAATTATTTAATTTTTTCCAGTTTACTTGTGATTTTGTGAAAGCTTAGATTTTTCTGATTAAGGAAAATATTCTTTATTAGTTTTTAGTAAAAAGTATTTGATGAAAAATGTAATCTTTTAATGATTGTTTAAATTTCTTTGCATTTGTGATTGTAATATTTCAATAAAAAACAATTTAAAAATTCAATCACTTAAATTGTTTTAAAAAAGCCCATTTGCCTTAAATGCTGAATGACTATGTTTACAACTAATTGAACAGTACAAGAATATGCAGCTTAGCTAAACAATTCAAGATTCACCTTATACCAGGTGAACATTTCAAGAACATGCAGTTTATACCACTGAACAATTCAAGAACATGCAGTTTATACCATTGAACAGTTCAAGAACCAGCAGATTATATGCATCTGAACAATTTAAGAACCTGCAGTGTATACTACCAAACAATTCAAGAAACGCTGTTTATACCATTGAACAGTTCAAAAAGAACCAGCAGTATATATGCATCTGAACAATTTAAGAACCTGCAGTTTATACTACCGAACAATTCAAGAACACGCTGTTTATACCATTGAACAGTTCAAAAAGAACCAGCAGTATATATGCATCTGAACAATTTAAGAACCTGCAGTTTATACTACCGAACAATTCAAGAACACGCCGTTTATACCATTGAACAGTTCCAGAACCAGCAGTATATATGCATTTGAACAATTTAAGAACCTGCAGTTTATACTATCGATCAATTCAAGAACACGCCGTTTATACCATTGAACAGTTCCAGAACCAGCAGTATATATGCATCTGAACAATTTAAGAACCTGCAGTTTTATACTACCGAACAATTCAAGAACACGCCGCTGACACCACTGAACAACACACGAATATGCAGCTTATGTCTGGTGAACAATTTTAAGAACAGCATATGGTAGAGTACATTTGTCTATCCCTATTTCTATATTTAATTTTATATAAATTGTCAAAGTGACCCGGACGTGGGCTCCATAAGATAGTATTTTTTATAAGTATCAAAGTTGGAAGTAAATAACTCAGTTGGAGAATAGGCTAAAAATTGCCGATGCAATCCAAATCAGTTCCAAATGGATGAATAGTTTTTCTGACTAATAGTCTCACACTGCTCATAACCACCTCAACCAACGGGGATGGACCGAAAGTTTCTTTGTTGAAGAGAAGTACTCTATATTCTAATCACTTTGAATTAGAACATAACTCCAGTCTGGTCATAAAGGCGATCATTACCTTATGGTAAGTTAACTGACTGATAAAGAAAGAATGGACTTAGAAATATTCCATATATGTTTGCTATTGATTTATGATTTGAATTGGAGAATGTTTATGTAAATTGAACATTTATTTGTTTCATTAATTTGACTACATTTTACATTATATTTGTGAATTTTGATAGATGCTATATTTCTTATGCTGTGTGTGTATAGGGATAACAAAATTGTTGCAGGATTTGTAAATTTAGAATGTTTGTAAGAGAGAAAGGAGCTTAGAGATGAAATATGCCTGAAATTTGCAAGCCTTTTAATTTGTAGAGCAGAGCATGTCTTTTTCTTTTGTCACACCATGCTACAGTGGCTACTGTAATCCGCTTGGTCACGATGTTGTGTGAATCAAGCATTGTCATCAACTTATCAGTAGAGAATGTTGCTGTTAGTTGATTCCTGTGAATTCCATTCAAGAGCCAATACAGCGGAAATTGTGGCTTGAGTTTGGTCTCGATAATTCACGAAGATTATTTTGAATGGTGTGTTGAGTAAACACTCACAGAAATTTAAGAACATTTCTCCTGATATGCTTGATAGTGCATGTGAAATTCAGGACGATTCTCTACGGTGTGCTTGGAGAGCATGTCGAAGATTCTGGAACAGTTGTGTAACATGCCTCTAGAAGGACACATGGGCTTCACCTAAATAAGAAAGACAGTGATTTTTGCAACCGTGTGATTGTGAACATGTGCCGGCGACAACCGCCATATTTGAAAAGGTTACGTGCAGTGACTTTAATTATTTCTGTAAAATTCCACTCTCATTTCAGTGATGATATCCATGAACTCGATGATATATTTGTTATTGATTGCTTATGTCTATGCTAGGATAAACTGAACGATTGTCCAGCGTTAACTGAATCATTGTTGTGATGTAAATGTTAACGCTCCTTTGATTATATTCATGTGTTGTATATTTGATTTTTTATTTAATAAATTTATTGACCTTCTTACACATATTGATAGCTATATGTTGGAGAGACAGTGGACTCGCTAAAGGGAAATACATGTACTGTGTGACGGGAATATTTGTCTTGAATGTTGTGGAAGAGAGAAAATGTTTACAGCACCGTATATCTGCCAAGTGAGGGAGACGAATAGTTTCTTAAGGAGAATTATTAATAACATAAATTAAGAGTCTTATCACATGTAATTAGTTATGTTATAAAATAATAATCGTCATAACCAATAACTAGTGTGTCGTAGGCGTCACACTGTATATAACAAACAATTCAAGAATATGCAGCTTTTACTAGATACTGATGAATCTTAGTCACAATACCTGATAGCTCTGTCACATCTCTGTTGTCAATCTCACGCGTGCTCAGCCAATCAAGTTTGCCTAAATTTTAGCTACTCTACCCAGGGTTATGAGTGCACCTGTGCTTTGAATAGTATCAGCCTATGGCGTTCCTGATTAACATATGGCTGTCATTCTTGCGCCTTATTTCCACTCAATTTATAGCTTAACCGAAATACATATCGGTAATACTCTTAATATGCAGAACACAGTTTAGTATTTCATGCATAAGTTAAAATCACTTAAAGTAAGAAACTAAACACAACAATGAATATTGTGACTTCTGGTGGAGTGGGTGGTCATGATAAATGGTAGTGTGAATGCACTTCTCTTTGCATTAACTAAAACTAAAATTTATACCAGGACTGGGCTGCAAGATATGAATGGTGTAATAGATAAGATAGACAATAGTCTAAGAGCACTGAGCCCCCAAACCGTGGCGTGTGAGTGTGAAGTGTGGAAGGAGAGAAAGACGAGAAAAGAGACAAATCTTACTTTAATTTACCAAATGAAAAATCTTAACTTGATCTTTAAGTCACATGTCTGGGTTAATTGAAATAATTTCAAAACTCACTAATCATCAAAAAGAAAAGAAAAGAAAAAAAAAAAGGGGGGGGGGTCAGTGCACAAGAATCGTCCTGAGATGAAAAGTTGGACAAAACTTTCACTCATTCAGAAAATTAACTAAACAGTATATTATTTATAAAGTGCATATGGTGATATATAATAATTTTTAAAAAGCTGCAAAATTAAGGAAAGGTTAGTTTTCCAATAAATAACTAGAGAAACCACAAGACTGACACTGATGACAGCAACTGAATTGTAATGTTCAGATTTCCTACAGAGTCCACAAGCTTTCAATTCTATATAATTTGTGAAATTTTACTGTGGCATTTGTTGCTATAGGAGATGTCTAGAATGGGTGTCTAAGACAACTTAACTAAGCTTTCTTTGGCTCTCACATTCTAATGTCTATTATCCAGATCTCCCCCAACCCTGGATGACAGACCATCCTGTTCTATCATCCATAGGTCAAGATTGCTATCTTGCTCTTGTAGTCAGTGTGTATTAGGTCCTTGTATAGTGGCCAAAGCCATAACAGTCAGACCAGAGATTGCATAACCGAGAGGTGGGAAAACCCAAGGCTGAGTTAATTAAAATATTACAAGTTTGAAATTACTACTTTTATAATGAATTAAAATAATAAAGTTCAAAATATTATTATTATTCAAGTTATTATCATCATAGTTTAAAATGTTATTTTTAGTTTAAGATATAGTTATCATTAACAATTTTAATAAAATCATGAAGTGGGAGGCAAAATGCTACATCAACTATCCTGATTAGTTAGAAGAAAATATAAATAAACTAAGCCACTCTGCGGTTTTAGTGACAATTTATTTAATATTTTAAACTTGAATATTTGAGACACAGTGGAGCAAGGTCTCATGTGGCCAGAAGCTTTGAAGATATGGAAGAGATCGTGAGGCCACACTTGAAGAATAATGTTAGGAAATCTTTTCTGAGATTGGTCGGTTACTATCGAAAATTCAAACCAAATTCAGCGTTAATGCCTAAAAACTCATTGATTTGATGAGAAAAGACAGTCCAGAGACAGTGATCAAGAGTGAAGAGTGTGAAACCAGTTTTACCAGTTTAAATGACTGTCACAAACTCCTGTCCTTCACCTACCAGATTTTGATAAATTTATAATCCAAACTGATGCGAGTAATGAGAGCTAGGTGCTCTACTGATGCAAAAACATGGTAGATATTCCACATCCAGTAGCTTATTCCAGCCATCGTTAATCGTGGCTGAATAAAATTATTCAACTTTAGAAAAAGAATGTCTCAGAATTGTCCGGGCTAGTAAAATGCCTATCTTATTATTGTGTAAAGGAGTAGAGTTTTACGACACCCTTATAATCCATCATGTGAGAGATATGCTGGGCTTATGTGAGAATTATTAATACAGTGTAACTATAAATTAAGATTCTCGATCACGTGTAATTAGGTATGTGTTATTAATTAATAAATGATAATTATAATGAGTGAAGGGTGTCCAGGGTGCTTTTGTTTGAACACATAAATTAAGAAACTGACTGTATTTCGTCCAATAATGCAAAATTTAAACTACTATTTAACTCTCGTCTGAACACATAAAGTAAGAAACTGGCTGTATTTCGTCCAATAATGCAAAATGTAAACTAATATTTAATTCTCGTCTGAGCACATGTTGCTGATCATCTATTTTATCCTGAACAGTCATGTTATCCTTTTATTTTGTTCGTCATAAATCACTGATGTATTTCTTTGCTATTCAATTGAACAGTCATGTTATCCTTTTATTTTGTTCGTCATAAATCACTGATGTATTTCTTTGCTATTCAATTGAACAGTCATGTTATCCTTTTATTTTGTTCGTCATAAATCACTGATGTATTTCTTTGCTATTCAATTGAACAGTCTTCTCTAAAGATCTAACAGAATGCGCAAACATTTAGAGCAGCTTGAAATCATTTCACAGATAAAAATGCGTTTTAATATAAAAGTGTAACAGATGTATTTTAAACTAACACCGCCGCTAGTCACATATCTTTTTCATTATCGCCTTGACAACAAGATACCTATCCACTCTCTAAAATAATATTTTGGTTCCGATGCTTGCACTGGTTATGATAGAATTTGGGAGAATTCTGCGGTTGGACTTTCCATGTCACCACAATGTACACCTTGAACAATCACGCACTTTCGAGACATTTCAAGACTTGCAGACATATATCAAGTCTTGTCTACCATGTCCACGTCACTGTTTTAATAATGAAGTTATGCAACCACGCACTTTTCAAACATTCCAAACCTTACATATGTATAGATTTATCTAGTCACGGCATACTGTCCTTCGTGTTCATTTTTTGCACACGTGCATTCCCAAGCATTTCGGATTTGTACATTTATTTACATTGTGTCTGTATCACTGTCATATGTGTGCATTCACATCACATGCAGTAAAAAAACGAAACAAAAACAAACACATGGAAATCAGCTCAAGTTCATTAATTTAATTATAAAAACTTCAAAGTCAAATTACAAAAAGTCTAAGAAAAAATTGCAACATAGACGTCAAAATAAACCCCAAAATTTAAAAACCTCATCTTGAGGGATGACTTTATAAAGTTCCATTCTGTTAGGGTTCAACTATTCAAAATGTCTTAGAAACACCTCCACACTTCTGGCTCCGGCAACGCTTTCAGGGTCCGTTAACACTTTTATAACCGTCAGGGATTTTAGGCCGGCTCATGAGTAATGGGAATGGCTCTCTCCTCTGGCGCAGGTAATGCTTTCTTTGGAGCTTTGACAGTCAGCACACCATCAGCGCTCAAAGATGACGTTACCGTAGCCGGGTCTACATCCTGCAACAGAATGTTTTAAAAATTAAACTGGTAATTGCGTATTTGTAAAATTTTAAAGGGATAAATCGGTCTTCCAGTATCATTTTATTTTTAAAGTGATAATCCTTGCTCTATACAAGCGTATTAACTGACTGATTGAATCAATGAGTGACAATCCTGGCTGAGTGCAGTAGTCAGTCAGATGAATCAATGAGTGACAATCCTGGCTGTTAGTGTTAAAAGTGCATTAGTCAAATGAGCGGTGTTAGTTTGCAAGCAAGCCAGAGCGTTGGACCTACCTTCTGCAGGAATTGCAGAAGAGAATAGTTTTAAAGAAAACAGTAACAGTTTGAGTTGTGTTTTTTTTTTTAAATTAACAGCGAGAATTCTAGCTTATTATTTACAAGCGCATGAGCCGATTTGCAGATCATTGGACCTTTTGAAATAAAAATGCACAATAGTAGTTTTTATTTTTTTAACGAAAACCACGACAATTCTAGTTGGTATTATAAGTCCTTTAACCGATCGGACTGTAATCTAGGACGTACCTTTGGCAAGACGTACTGCCGTGTGAACTCTCGCATGATGTACCCGTGTTCATCAGGTTTCTCCTCGTGTTTGCCATTGATGATCAACCGGTTGTCCTTCACCTTAATAGTAAGCTCTTCCGGTTTGAAGTGCATCACGTCTAACGCTGCCTTGAACTCTTCATTGGTGTTTACCACCTGCAAGCAAACACGTGAGAAATAAGCAAGTGCAGTTGAGAAGCGACCATCAATATTTTCTCAACGTACACAGGGTATATGAGCCGTTGCTGATCAATTCTGACACTTTTTTAAAAATAAGAAATTCATTAAAACAAAACAACTTTTAATGCATGAAATTAGTCAAATAGAGCCATGTCACCATATACTACAATGCACCGAGTAAATTAAACTTGGCCATTCCACTGGTACTAATGGGACAGGAATTACTTCGACTGCCTGGGATGTAGGAAAACATTCGAAATTTATCAATTCTCTCTGTTCACAGACTGGAGAGCAAAGTAATTTTTCATAATGAACAAATTTGGATTTTTCAGGTTCAACACCTGCACGCAAACAAACATACGAACGAGAATGTAAAAATGAATTTCGAATACTGGTAAGTATTACGTACAGTGTTAGCAACCAAACTTCAGGCCATGACCCGATAGCAAGAAAGTTTCAATCAGTACAAAAATTGAATGTACAGAGATTTTAGATTGCACAATTTTGAGAACATAGTCAAAGAAAAGAAATTAAGGTAAGGAAGAGCTCGGTTACCTCAGACATGCCACTGCATTGGGACGGTCGCTGTACGCGGGGGGTAACCACCATCCCTCGCCATAGTCGTGGAGCCAGAAAATCGTCCTCTCCTAGAACGTTTCCGAACCTCTGATTGAACAGGCGCGATGGGCCAGCCAGCCCCTCCCATGGGTCATCCCAGAAGCCACGCAGCAATGAGGTACTAAGAGACATCTTGTGTTTGCAGTAATTTCACAAAGTCTACAAGCAAAATTTCACAGAACCAATCTTTAAATGATGTCTACAAGCAAAATTCACACAGTGTCGGTATCGAAAAAAACTTGTATCTGTCAAACTTCAAAATTTGAAGAAGGCAGCTTTCGGGGAAATAATTATCAAACAGCTGCTATGTAGGCCTGCACTCCTGCTTCTTATCCGCTTTGTCTCCGATCGTTCGATCAACTGACTGCAGCGAGCCGAGCAGTCCGTTTAAATATAAATTCTGCTAAGCTTCGAGAATGACCCGGAACATACACACAGAGAATGCGAGACAGTCAATAAACCCTGTGCCAATGACTGCTGCTAGCTCACGGATAAATGCGCACTCTGCGGACAGCCTTCAATTGCCGTTTGGAGCAGATCACGAACCTACAGCCAGTCAGTGACCTTAGAAAATTATTATAATGAAACGTGCGGTGGGGAAGTCTCTGGAATCACGTGGAGTACAGATGGATGGGTGGATGGGTGGGTGGGTGATGGTGAAAAAATTCCAGTAAACAGTGTAGCAATACTGGTCGAAATATCCCTTACAGAGGTTAGTTCCAGATACTGGCTGCAGGCCGGCTTTTATTTTTAAAGGCCATTTCGGCGGCCACTGCGCAGTCAAGGTCAAATCTCTAACATAATAGGTAAAATAAAAAACAGAAGAATGTAACGCGGGCTATTGATGCAAACACTTATTGCCAACACATAAAGCTCTACACACCCAGTACTACAATCCAATACTACATACCCATCACTACACATCCAGTACTACAATCCAATTGTCATACCCATCACTACACACATATTACTACACATGCACAATCTACACACCCACTATACCTATACATGGTTTGACAAGTTTGAGTGGAATCTCGAATTGCATGTTCCTGTATAATGTGTATATTGTAATATTAAATTTTGTTTTGTAGCTGACGTTCTCCTGTTGTCAGGCGATTACCTATTTCCACTATCCGAACATACTTTTGTTGTTGCTAATTCCAAAGGTCTGTCTATATTTCGTACTGAATACATGTACTATCTAAACATTTGTTGTTGCTGTTGTTAACTGTCTGGCTGGTCTGTGTGTCACAACAGTTATTATTCCGTGCACACAATCTCATCGAGCATGACAGTAAACATATCGCTTTGATTAGCAAGTATCACACACACACACACACACACACACACAAAACCAATTGCTGTTTACCTTTTTGCGTTGGTAATCTAGCAGTTCAAGCGTCTTTTATTTTTCACTATTTAATAAGATTAACAATACTTAAAAGGCATATGTTTCACATATTAAAAATAATACAATGTAAGAAAGATAAATCCAAAAATATCTGATAGAAAATTCTCGTTGGCCAGTTCAAGGCCGGTCGGGACTGGTTTCTGTCCGTACTGAACAGCTGCGTAAAATATTAAGGCGCTGCATTGAAGCGCAACAAGCCAAGTGACTTGTTTACGTTAACTATAAGTGCTCTCCCCTCCATGAAGAGTGCGCAGAAAAAGTCGTCTGCATTGGTCAGTTCTCGAATTTTCTAGTACACAACTTAGCTTATAAATAAGGCTTCGAGGGGGCTTGCATCCAGTTAGTTGAGGCCTGCGCCGAAGAGAGAGAAGGAAAGGAAAAATCTCATAGTTGGTTCTTAGCAGCCGATATTGCTCCAGCTTCAATACCGCTCTGACCCGCAATACCGCTTCGACCTGGTAACCAGCTTCACCGAGCCTGCATATTCTGTAGGAGAGGGAGAAAAAAACTTAAACAACAAAGCAAGATCCTACACCAAAATATAAAGAAGATGGCATTGACACCATTTCTGAGACTGCTGAATGATCCCTTGTTTGGCTTCGAAGAACCGTCGCGATTTACCGACCCTTATTTCGGAAATACAATTTATGACGACTGGCTCGTGACACCGAGGATGTTGCGAGGGCTGACGGTTTCCCCTCAAGCCACCGGGAAAGTAAGTAGGACTCGTTATTTCATTTTTTTATTAATAAGAAAATAAGCACTCTCTTAAGGTATATTTTTTAATATTATTTGAATGCAATACGTCGGTAGCAAAGTAGACTGTAGCGGTTTTCGATTGTTGTACTTAAAAAAAAATTCAAACATAACCGCTCTTCTGTAGTGCTAAAATGTTTCAAACATAATCGCATTTCATGATTAACTGAATTTATTTTTTACCTCTGTAAAAATTTAGTATTAGATGATGCAGCAACATTCTTTTTTTTTTTTTAAAATAAAAGCTTATAAAGAAAAATGCACATCAGTGTAATTTAACCCGAAAACAGTAAATTTCGTTGCAGTTTTTTTTTAAATCGATTTTCTTTTGTAAACTTGTTGGTCATCAGTCATCTTGTCTGTCTTTACCGGCAGGTTATTGATGACGACAAGGAAGTGAAATGGTGCCTGGACGTCCAACACTTCAAGCCGGAAGAGATCAACATCAAGACCAAAGACAACCAAGTGATGATACACGCTAAGCACGAGGAGCATCCAGACGCACACGGGTACATCATGCGCGAGTTCACCCGGAAGTACGTCCTACCCGAGGTAAGGTGCATCTTTCAAACTACTGACTATATTATCATGTATGATTCACATTTTAAGGTGTGAAGTCTAGCTATGCCTTCGGTGTGCGTGTGTGAAATAAGTTGTATTGAATGTTGTCCTGATGCCCAAAGTACTTGATTAATAAGTAATAACATCGCGGTATCATGTTAGTGAAAATATAGGCACCACTGCCGAAAAGCGGTCGACGCAGAACTCGTGAAGTATAGTACCAAGTGTGCATTAAACATTTTAGAATATAGATGAATGTTCGAAGGTTGGAAGGTTTACGCAACTTGGAAGAAAAATGTTTCTGATCTGTGTACCCGCTAGTGTGTCAAGATGGGTGGGAGATGAGTGCATGGGATTGTAACCAACTATCCTGTGACTGGGTACGTGACTCACGTAGAATTATTTTGTACATGTATAATAGCAATACACAAAGTAGATCATGGTGACCTCGTAGAACGTAGATGCTTAAAGCTAGCAGATGAAGTGTTAAAGAACGCATGCACGCGCATCTGTTAATGATTATTTTAATGTTGCAGGAAGTAGATCCAGCCACTGTGACGTCATCTTTGAGTCCAGATGGAGTGTTGACCATAAAAGCACCGAAGAAGGTCCTGGAGGCATCCCCGGAAGAACGCACTATTCCGATAACACACGAGCCGGCCGTCCAGAAAAAAATTAAAAAATAAATCTGTGTAGTGCAAAGCTACGAACATTTGGGTATGGTAGTCCGATTTCTTGACAGCTACGGCTGTGATACTTTTTTTCGTTTTTATTAAAAGTGAGGAGATTAATATGATTTCTTCACAGCTACAGTCATCTGAGAAACTTTTCGTTTTTATTAAAAGTGAGGAGATTAGTATGATTTCTTCACAGCTACAGTCATCTGAGAAACTTTTCGTTTTTATTAAGACTGAGGGATTAGTATAATCGCTTTTCTAACCGATAATGTACAGTTAATTCGAGATGAATGTTATTGACAATACGCTCACTGTATGGATGTTTCATTTGCATAATCGTTGGATTTGTTGTATACTCATTTTCTTTTTTTAAGTAAAATTTTGAAACTGAACACGCGTTTTGTTATGTGTATGAGTGAGTGAAGGTCTAACTGTAATTCTCCCACCGCTCTCGTCTTAAAAAATGTTTAATATTTGTTGTACAAATCTGGCTGTAATGACGGGTTCTCGTCTTAAAAAATATTTAATATTTGTTGTACAAGTTTGGCCGTAATAACGGGTTGGTGATCCGTGCCTCTCCAACTTGTTACGTGGTATAATGTATATATTTTACTGAACACAACAAAAATACCAATGCCAACCTACCATCCTTAAAACAAATGCTTGCCGCGTTCAAAATGAGAACACGTTATCGGCACAATGCTGTCAAATATTAGTTTCAAAATGCTTTATCAAGTCACGTGGGTAACTGACAAGTCTCCTAAATATCAGTGATATGACAGTTATGTGGAGAGCTGACTGGTAACCTTAAAAAAAAAATCTGCACACTTGTTGTATGTTATTAATGAAAATTTTGGCGATCACATGAAATAGCATTTACTTCTAAAAGTCTGACACGCGATATGACAAACCAATTTAAAAAAAAAAAACCTACGTATTCTGCACACCTGTTAATATTAAATTTTCAAAAATACTAATTACAGAATAATGAACGTTTACAAGTAATTTAAAACAATAATTCATTGAATGTTTAAAGATGATTAAAATAAGTATTTGTTTAAAATTATACTTATTATAATGTTTAAAATTTTGTGGTAATACTGTATCTGTAAAGTTTGCTTACTGCCTCGACAAACCAGTATAGAAATCTTAATGGATTAAAGGGATTATATTTTACAATGATATTAACAATTAATAACGTTTTTTATAAACTGAAATAGAGTGTGTGTGTATGGGGGGGTTTCGAGAGCAGTTTTACTTCACCATTGGAACCTGCTTTTTAAACCTAAAATATTTTATATTATTTTTTTTTTCATCAGGGGATAGATAAAATAGAACCGATATGTGATTTTTTTCCTCGAAGGTCAAGAAGGAAGGGAAACTACTCTAGGACGTCGCTTAAACACCTGCTTGTTAAAGTGAATAGTATCATGCTTTTCATAAGCTTCAGCAGTGTTTAATGTCAGTTTAAAGCACTTTTAAAATAGTTGTAGCAAAACGAATTTAACTGGATGTTTTTAAGTTCAAGAACACGCTGGCTATGAAGGCTTTAAATGAAAGAAATGTGCACATTATAACTAAACACACACATTTGTACATCTTAAGAGATAACGGAAAATATATTTCATAGTCCAAATACTAAGGAATATGCATTTTACAGCTGCAGAATAATAGCTTAAAATATCTTTCATAATCCAAAATACTAAGGAAATATGCATTTTACAGCCTCAGAGTAATGGCATAAATATCTTTCATAGTCCAAAATACCCAAGAGTGAAAGACAGAGATATGACAGAACAAAATTCTTAATAGTAAAACTACAGCCATAGAATGACAGCACAAAATACTGAATAGTAAAAGTACAGCCATAGAATGACCTCACAAAAATACTGACTAGTAAAAGTACTGCCATAGAATGACAGCATTAAACATTTAACAGTAAAAGTACAGCCATAGAATGACAGCACAAAGTACTGCCATAGAATGACAGCATTAAACATTAACAGTAAAAGTACAGCCATAGAATGACAACATTAAACCTTAAACAGTAAAAGTACAGCCATAGAATGACAGCATTAAACCTTAAACAGTAAAACTACAGCCAAAGAATGACAACATTAAACATTTAACAGTAAAAGTACAGCCATAGATATGACAGCACAAAATATGGATTAATAAAAGTACAGCCCTAGAATGACAGAACAAATTACTGAATAGTAAATGTACAGCCATAGAATGATCTCACAAAATACTGACTAGTAAAAGTACTGCCATAGAATGACAGCATTAAACACTTAACAGTAAAAGTACAGCAATAGAATGATAGCATTAAACACTTAACAGTAAAAGTACAGCCATAGAATGACAGCATTAAACATTTAACAGTAAAAGTACAGCCATAGAATGATAGCACAAAATACTAACTAGTAAAACTACTACCATAGAATGACAGCATCAAACATTTAACAGTAAAAGTACAGCCATAGAATGACCTCACAAAATACTAAATGGTAAAAGTCTAGATATGACAGCACAAAATATTGATTAGTAAAAGTACAGCCATAAAATGACTTCACAAAATACTGACTAGTAAAAGTACAGCCCTAGAATGACAGAACAAAATACTGAATAGTAAATGTACAGCCATAGAATGACCTCACAAAATACTGACTAGTAAAAGTACTGCCATAGAATGACAGCACTAAATATTTAATAGTGAAAGTACAGTCATAAATGATAGCACTAAATACCTAATAGTAAATGGACAGCCATAGAATGATGACAGCACAAAATACTTAAAATAAAAGTACAGCCATTGAATGACAGCATAAAATACTTAACATTAAAAGTATATCCATAGAATGACAGCACAAAATACTTAACAATAAAAGTAGAGCAGATGATTGATCCACCTAGAAAATTGGGTTATGTTTTTAATAATACAAATTTCAGTCAAAAGACCTTAACAATGAAATGCTGTAGAGAATGATAGTGCAAGTAAGTGTTACATTTTACATGTACATCTCTAACTCCCAAAGTACAGTTAAAATATGGTAATAGTAAACAGAGCACTACACTTTATAAAATGACAGCCTAAAATATCTTAATTATAATTTATTGTAGTATTACACATAAAGACTTAGAGAATGAACGCCAAGATGATAGTGATTGAATGTGGTTTTACATTTTAATGGTACAGAATGACAGCCAAAATAACTTAATAGTAATTGAAACTGGTATTACAATTTACAGCTATACAATGACAACCTAAAATACCATAAATATTTCTTCAAGTATTATATTTTAAAGCTGCAGTCAGAATTACAGCCTGAATTATTATTTAAAAATGTTCTACAACAGATCACTAGAGTGATACCTAAAGGACTTAAAAGTGCATTTTAAGGCTACAGAAATAAGCTCAAATATTGCAATAGTGAAAGACTAAAACGTTTTATTTTACAGCCATAGAATGACAGCCCAAATATCTAAATAGTGTATCTAAATAGTGAAAGATCAATGACAGTCTAAAATGCCTTAATAGTAAAAGATTGTGACATAACATTTCAAAGATACAAATAACATTTCAAATGTCTTCAAAGTGAAAGATTGTAACGTATCAATTTAAATTACAGAATGACAACTCAAATATCTTAATAGTGAAAAACTGCGGTGTTTTATTTTACACCTACAAAATGACTGCTCACAGAGCTTTAATATTGAAATATTATGGTGGAACATTTAAAAGACAAAAAAATGACAGTCCCAAATGTCTAATAGTGAAAGATTGAGGTATTACAGTTTAAAGATACAAACTGTCAGAACATAAAATATAACACTTCATTTTGCAATAATGTGACTTTTCTATCATTATAGAAATATAAAATTTTACTCTTATATTATGCTACTGGATTGTCAATATGTAAATATAAAGTGTAACACAACAGTCTCTCACTGTTATAAAACTGTCATTATGTAGCAGTATTTTATTAATATATTTTGTATTGTCATTTTGTGGCTGTAAAACATACACTTCTTTCACTCTTCACATATTGTGGACACTGAAACATATTTTGTACTTTCTCTTTGTAATTGTAAAATATATACTTTTAGATTATTGATGTATTTTGTGTTGTCTTTCTTTAGCTGTAACATACACTCTTGTTATACTACTGAGGTTCTTTGGGTTGTTATTCTGTAGCTGTAAATATACACCTTTACTGCAAAGGTATTTGGGGCTAGCAATGAAGATATAAAATAAATTTTTTTAAAGTCTTATTTATAACCTTCTTAAATGGTTGACACTTGACCTTAGAAAGAAAATTAGAGTTGGACTTCCTATAACTTCAGTCATTTAATTTTAAGAGTTTGTTAAACCGACAATCAAAACTATTATTTTAATGAAAAGATAACTGCTGAATGATGCACTAGCTGAGTGCACTTCATAATAGTTCTTTCCCTTTATTGCTTTGGGGAACAGTTATTTAGTTATTTCACTAAGTTCAAGGATATTATGACATACCTATACATAAAAATAAAAAAGTTTCTATTATCATCAAAACTGTTTTATGATTTATCACTATTTGCAATCAATAACTGTCACGAAAGTATAGACATTTTTATGATGCTAAATAACATCTATAAGAAACTCTTATAATGTTAAAATATCAGTAAGGAGATTTATGGTGAGATTAAACACTGAAGAAGGCACTTTGAAGAAAATTTTGTGGTGAAAATAGTAATGATGATGATATATATTTTGCCTGAAATGTAAATCCGAATTCATTGTGCAAAAGAAGATTGTGAGAAGTGTTGCACTCCAATATCTTTGCAGCATGTCTTTACTGGCTTCTATTTTCGTGCTGTCTGGTAACACCCATAAATATCGGGGTTTAAATTCACCGCCAGTCTCAATTTTTCTAGCGTCCTTGTGCTGATCAATCACGACTTGTTTTTCCAGCCATGTGTAGGGCGTGTCAAGGGGAATGTCAATGGTAGTAAGTCGGTTTCTCCGTCTTTCCATCGGTTTCCGTTGCAGAGAAGGGTGAATGTGATCTGTCGCTCTGAAGGTCCTGGATCGAATGACTAATGTATAAAAGAGTGTTATGATTATATTTATAGAACCTTGTGGGGGTGATGTCATATGGAAAAAAATCAGACGAAATTATAGTTTCTTCACAGTATGAATAAATGCTGATAAAATTTGAATGATGTAAATTTTTTTCCTTTGTTCATCAAAACTACCTAATTCATGATGTCAAGTTTTTTTCTTTGTTTATCAAGAAAACCTGAACTTGTGATGTACATTTTCATTTGTTCATCTGGCAAACTTAATTCTGTTATGTATTTATTCCTTTGTTCAGCAAATTTGAAAATAAAACATTCTAGATGTGTGGGGAAAACCCTTGAGGTAATTTTTTTTTAAAATAACAACAGCGACAAAAGTGACCATGTTGTATATTTTATCTTTTATAACCTAGTTGGAAATATGGAGATATTTCCAGTACCTGAATTTTTTTTTTAAATTACACCTTCATTGCTGCAGAAGTGTGTGTCGTAATTTCAACTAGATCTGTCAGTGGAGATAAGAAAAATTAAAAAGAATGTACAGATGTTATGCCATTGCAATTTCTGCTGCACCGGTCAGAGGAGATCTAAAAAATTAAAAGGAAACATTTTTTTTAGACAAGTGTGTGCTATTGTAATTCCATTGCAATTTCTGCTGGAACAGTCAGAGGAGGTAATAAAATTAAAAGGCTACATATGTAAAGAAGTGTGTAACATTGCAATTTCTGCTGGATTGGTCAGTGAGATAAGAGAAATTTAAAGGAGACTTATGTAGAGAAGTGTGTGTAAACAGGTTAAAAAAAAACGAAATGAAAATAGCTGTTTTAAGTTTGGGTCTTCTAATCCCAATTTTTTTAATAATGCCTATATCTGACATTTAAACACCACAATGTTGGTGGAATGTACAATACGTTTTTGCAGGCATGATCCGAACAGTCCTTATCTTGTAAGGTCCACTTCAGAGAGGTAACCATTTGATCAGTGTTGTTCATTGATTAATGAGTGTTGCTTAGTTTGTTCTTTGTTATTCAGTATGTTTTATTAGTGGTTTCCAGTGTTGTTCAGTATGTTTTATCAGTACAGCTCAGTGTTCTTCAGTGTGTTTATTAGTGCTTTACAGTGTTGTTCAGTATGTTTTATTAGTACTGCTAGGTGTTCCTCAGTGTGTTTATTAGTGTTTTTCAGTGTTGTTCTGTATGTTTTATTAGTACTGCTAGGTGTTCCTCAGTGTGTTTATTAGTGTTTTTCAGTGTTGTTCTGTATGTTTTATTACTACTGGTCAGTATTGTTCAGTGTGTTTATTAGTGCTTTTTCAGTGTTGTTCAGTATGTTTCATGAGTACTGCTCAGTAATGTTGTGGAAGAGAGAAAACGTTTACAGTGCCCGCATATCCACCAAATGAGAGAGACGACTGGTGTCTGCTGGAGAATTATTAATAACATAAATTAAGATTATCATCACTTGTAATTAGTTATGGATTATTAATTAATAATAATAATCATTAACTAGGTGGCGTTGGCGTCGAAGATAGTTTGCAGTAAGTCAGGCGTCAGTCTTTTACAGTATCTGATGCTGGTCCTTTGGTTATGTAACGAAATTCAGTCAGTAGTCCTTTCTTTCTTAGGTTTTTTTTTAAAATTAAGGTGTTTTACAGATTTTTTCAGGTGTGCAGGGAACAGAGAGGTATAAGTAGAATACAATTAGAAAGAGTAGCGTATAAAATTAAAAAGTGGATGGAGACGAGGGAGGAAGGAGAGAGAGAGAGAGAGTGTGTGTGTGTGAAAAAGAAAGATATGAGGAAAATACTTTAAATGCTAAATACATGTTAAATTTTTTAAATTATCCCGCCCGTTCTTTCGAGCGTTCCAGTATTGATTCCCTCCCTTTGGCAAGTTCATGGCTTTGTGTTACACAAGACGGCTGCGTCGAATATTTTATTCAATTTCCGGGACGTGCAGAATCCAGTGTCACCTTTGTTAGTCTTCTTCTAAGGGTACCTGCATATATTTAATTCCGAATTCTGGGCTGGTCACAGCTGCCCTGCCATAAAATATGTTCGTTTTATAATAATGTTAACAGGCTAAAAAGCTATACAACTTTTACAAGGGATACCTTTATTATAGTATTAATAAAAGGTATATAGTTATTAAAGTAATAGATTTCAAGTTACTATAATCTGCTATTATAATTGTTAGCAAAACAACAGTTATTCTAAATTTAAATAAATAATAAATTAGAAATCAATTTCATATTATAATTACCCTTTTCACCCCAATTTATATAGGCCTACTTGTGTGTTAATCGTCACAGTAAAGACTTATGGAACTCAGCATTTCTCTGTGTCATGCTTATAATTCGTCAATGACTGCTTCCAGGCATAAGTACGTATGCTCTCACACGTGTACGCACCCCTGCTAGAATCTAAGTACGTGTCTGGTCATACGTGTACACGACCGTGCTAAATTCTAAGTACGTGTCTGGTCACGTGTACACACCCCTGTTAGGATCGAAGTACCTGTCTGATCTCATACGTGTACACACCCCTACTAGGATCGAAGTACCTGTCTGATCTCACATGTGTACACACCCCTGCTAAGATCGAAGTACCTGTCTGATCTCACATGTGTACACACCCCTGCTAGGATCGAAGTACCTGTCTGATCTCACATGTGTACACACCCCTGCTAAGATCGAAGTACCTGTCTGATCTCACGTGTATGATGTATACACTCCCGTAGAAGCTTTGTAGAATGACGTCTCATGGCGTTTATAACTAAGCAGAACATCAGACACATGATGGTGGAGATATGAGAATCACATTTCCTTAGAGATGGTAACTAGGCATTCGTCACATAAGTAGAACATAACCACGTAAGTAGAACACTTCCACATAATGCTTGTAACTAGGTAAAAAAATATTCCAGTGGCGCTTGTAAACAGAATATCATTTCTTGGTGCTTGTAACTAGGCAGAAAATCGCCAGCACTGGCTTTTAACTAGGCAGGAAATTTGCAATCCCTTTTTGCATATCACGGCATTCCTGCATGAGGCTGTTCGTGTTGTTGGGTAAGGGTGGGGGAGCGAAGGATAAAGAGTAAACATATTCTCACCACCATTAAGACGCGAATGGGTACCACTTTCTATCTAAAATTAAACATGAAAATGATAAAAGAACAGAGGGAAACAACTGTTGTCTAGAACTAAACATAAAAATACTTGAAGAGCAGAGGAAACATCTCTTGTCTAAAACTAATATGGAAACAACTGTTGTCTAGAACTAGACATGGAAATACTGAAAGAACAGAGGGAAACAACTGTTGTCCTAAACTAAACATGGAAATACTGAAAGAACAGAGGGAAACAACTAATAACAATAAACATAAATACTGTAAGAACAGAGGGAAACAACTGTTATCTAAAACTAAACTTGGAAATACTGAAAGAAGAGAGGAAACAACCAGTGTCTAACAAAAAACATGAAAATACTGAAAGAACAGAGGGAAACAACAGCTGTCTAAAACTAAACATGGAAATACTGACGAACAGAGGCAAACAACTGTTGTCTAAAGCTAAACATACAAATACTGAAAGGACAAAGAGAAACAACTGTTCACTAAAACAAAACATGGAAATGCTGGAAGAACAGAGGGAAACAACACTTATCTAAAACTAAACATTAAAATACTGAAAGAACAGAGGGAATCAATTGTTGTCTAAAACTAAAACTAAAAATACTGAAAGAACAGAGGGAATCAATTGTCTAAAACTAACAGGAAGCTACTAAAAGGAGAGAGGGGAAACTGCTGCTTTCTGCAACTAAATGTACACTGAAAGAAAATAGACAAATATTTCTCTAAATTCTCTAGGCCCTCCTTTGGACTTATGGGACTTAATGCAGCATTCTTAGGGCTTTTAGGACTCAAAGCAACATTCTTAGGACTTTCGGAGCTGTAAGCAGCATTCTTAGGACTTATGGGGCTCAAGGCAGCATTCTTTTGACTTTGGGGGGCTCAGAGCAGCATTCTTAGGACTTACGCTATAAGCAGCTTTCTTGCTTTCTTAGGACTTACAGAGCTGTGAGCAGCATTTGTAGGACTCACGGAATTGTGAGCTGCATTCTTAGGACTTGCAGAGCTGTAAGCTGCTTTCTTAGGACTTTTGGGGTTTTAAGCAACATTCTTAGGAGTTGTGGAACTCTAAACAACTTTCTTGGGACTTACAGGGCTCTAAGCAACATTTGTGGGACTTATAAAGCCCTCATCAACATTCTCAGGACTTGAGGGGTTCTAAGCAACATTCTTAGGACTTGTGGGACTCTAAGCAGCATTCTTTATCACTTGTGCGGCTGTAAGCAGCATTCTTTAGGACTTGTGGGGCTGTAAGCAGCATCTTCGTCACTTGTGGGGCTGTAAGCAGCATTCTTTATCACT
Organism: Sinotaia quadrata; assembly: GCA_028829895.1. Taxonomy (NCBI): domain Eukaryota; kingdom Metazoa; phylum Mollusca; class Gastropoda; order Architaenioglossa; family Viviparidae; genus Sinotaia; species Sinotaia quadrata. The sequence continues at coordinate 40,767,102 of CM054181.1, read as the reverse complement.
TGTGGGGCTGTAAGCAGCATCTTCGTCACTTGTGGGGCTGTAAGCAGCATTCTTAGGACTTGTGGTGCTTCAAGCAGCAATTTTAGGACTTGTGGGACGCACTAAGCAGCATTGTTTACCTTGAAAGTATTAAAACGAGCAAAAATAGAAATAAACACTGAATTAATTAAAAAACATTAATTCATTATGTTTATGGACTTTTATTGCAATGAAGAACTACTATAGATAAAATTTTATTGAAATAAATTAAGTAAACTTTTAAAAATTATTAATCTGCTTGTTGAGGAACTTTACAATTGAACCTAAAAATATTAAAGGAAGACGTAGAAAAGGCTGCTTTCTAAAATTATTGAAAGAAGTTAAGGAAAATTTGCTCTCTAAACCTAAAAATTGAAAAAAAAGAGAAAACTGTTGCTGTCTTAATCTAAACCTAAAAATTGAAAGAAGATCGGAAAACTGTAAAACAAGGCATAAATCTAAACATTGTTAAGTAGAGAGGAAAATAGTTGTCTAAATCTATACCTAAAAAATGAAAGAAGAGAAAAAAATCAGTGGTTGTCCTAATCTAACTAACTAAGAAATGAATTAAGAATGGAAAACAATTGTTGTCTAAATCTGAACCTAAAAACTGAAAAAGAGAAGAAAACATTTGCTTACATCTAAACCTAAAAATTGAAACAAGAGAGGAAAACACTTGTCTAAAATTGAAAGAAAATAGGAAAACAGTTATCTACAACCAGGCCTTGACCTAAAATTTGAAAGAAGAGAGGAACATAATTATTGTCTAAACTTAAATATAAAGATTTGGAAAGAAAAGAGGGAAAAGTTGTACTCCATTGGGAAACAAAAAACCGCGAGTTGTGAGTACGTGGGATGTGTGTGTTTGTGTGGGATGTTTGTATATGTGAAGTGTTGTGTGTGATATGTGTGTTGCTTTTTTTTTTTTTTATCTAATTTGTTTATATAAATACTTTAAATAAAGATTTAATAAATTATTGAGCTTTGTCCTTGTATCTTGGCTGAACTGGACGAACCGATAACAGCGACAGCCGTATGCCGTATTTATAAATCCGTCAAGACAAAAGTCGCCGCAGGCAGCTGTACCATTCAGATCAGCAGATTGGTTTATAAATAGAGCCTTTTACTTTTGCAAGAGATTAATTTATAAACAGAACCTTTACCTTGCAGCTGTTTCAGGAAGTGTGAGGACTAACCAGAATGTTGTATGTGTAGAAGAGCAGACAACTGTATATCTGATTTGAATGTTTTAGTGTAAATAAGTAGACACATGTATAATATATTATTTGAATGTTTTGGTGTAGATAAGTAGACAAATGTATAATATATGATTTGAATGTTTTAGTGTAAATAAGTAGACAAATGTATAATATATTATTTGAATGTTTTAGTGTAGATAAGTAGATAAATGTATAATATCTGATTTGAATGTTTTAGTGTAGACAGGTAGACATATATATAATATCTTATTTGTTGGAGACAAATGTATACTATCGGATTTGATGTTTTAGTGTAAAACAGTAGACAAATGTATATCTGATTTGTTGTTTTAGTGTAAATAAGTAGACAAATGTATATATGATTTGTTGTTTTAGTGTAAATAAGTAGACAAATGTATATCTGATTTGTTGTTTTAGTGTAAATAAGTAGACAAATGTATATCCGATTTGTTGTTTTAGTGTAAAACAGTAGACAAATGTATATCTGATTTGTTGTTTTAGTGTAAATAAGTAGACAAATGTATAATACCTGGCTTGAATATTTTAGTATAGACAAGTATACATATGTATATATCTTATTTGAATGTTTAAACATAGACAAGTAGAGAAATGTCTTGAATGATGTAGTATAGACACGTAGACAAATGTATAATGACTGACGTCAGTGATTAATTATAAACAAGTGGAAAACATATGTATAATATTTGACTTGAATGATTTAGTATAAGCAAGAAAACAAAATAATGTAGACAAGAGGAACTCAAATGCGTAATGCTCAACTTGAATGATACAGTTTAGAAAGCAGACAAATGTATAATGACAGACTGGAATGAGATAGTGTAGACAAGTTGAGCACAAATGCATGATGACTAACTATAATGTTCCTTTGTGAATAGAACATTACTGATAAGCCTAGTTTGAATGATTTAGTGTAGACAAGAACACAAATATTTAAGGGCTGATTACAAAGGCTTACTAAACACAAGTAGAACACAAATGTATAATTACTCACTTTGATTATTTGCTGTAGAGAATAAAAACGCATATGACAAATACTGAATTTAATGACTGATTACAGACAAGCAGAACACAAGTGAGAGTCACCGACTTAATGATTAATGATTGGTTTCAGACAAGTAGAACACAAGTACTAATCAGCCACCGTAAAGATTAATGACTGATTACAGAAAAATTGAACACGTGATAATTAATGAATGGTTACAGACCAGTAGAGCACACGTGATAATCAATTACTTAAACTAATGAGAATTTAGACGAGTATATAATGATTATCTACAGGGAAGAGGAAATGTATAATGATTAACTCTAATAATTAACTATCATAATTGTCTAAAGACCTGCAGAAACTAATGACTGACAATAGACTGCATAATGATTCGCTGGTGATCTGTTTGTCGATGTTGTTGTCTGTGTTTTCCTTGTCTGGCGACTCTAGCAGTTTGAGAAGAACATCCTGTGAGGAGCAGATCCAGTCAGTAAATGGCAACTCTGGAAATAAAATAAACGTACAAACGGTTTTGAGTGTGCAATGAAGAATTAACGAACGGAATAATAGTTGTAAGTGACAATAACCGACTGCTGACAGCACATATATATTTGTCATTCACCTCTGTCTTTAGGTGTAGGGTGTTCGTAATGGATTTCAGAGAAGACACTCGAAAACAGCTTCTCAGAACTCAGGTTATACTAACATCTCCACACCCTTTCGAGGAGGAACCCTCTGGGCTGAGTAAAACAATATTAGTTGTCCTTCTAGATAAGTGATGAGGTCACTCTAGATAAGATAGAACACCTTTATAAAAGTTTGGTTTCCGTCTCTAGAGGTAGAAGGATAACGACACAATATTTTGTTGGCAGCTTCGCCCCCCCCCCCCCCAAACGGAGGGCGGTTGAGGGTGTGCGCCAAATAGGTGCTACCTGTTTCACCCCCTTCCGCCAGCCCTCCTGCTCTCCACCTCAGACGCACCGCGAGGCTGTGGGGATCCCCCAGAAGCAAACCAAGACTGAGAACATCATGAAGATGAAAGGTCTATTGCGGCTTCTGGGGTGAGTGCGAGCGGAACAACAACAACACAATTTTGTTCTCAAAGAATCTCTGAATTAGAATTAGTAGAAGGAAATATGCAACACCAGGAACGAGCTTAGAAATACGAAACTCATAGACTAAAGCCTGAAACAAACAAGAAACAAAGAAAAAAAAACACTGCATGGCTCTCAAATCGTGCTGAAAGATGTATCGAGCAGACAAGTAGCAGTGAAGTCTGAAGTGTATGAAATACATGACTGCAGTGAAGACTGAAGTGTATGAAAAGTATAACTGCATACTAAAGTAACACCGCAGTGTTATCAGCTACCATGGGGGTTAACCGTTCACTTGATCACTTGCATCATCATCAGTGATAAGACCTAGCATCCGCCACTTATCACTGCAACCGGATTCAAAACCGGCGCTCTCCATGGTGTGTGCGTGCGTAGGTTCTTTTCTGACTGCCGATGTAATAATTATGTCAGTAGTCTATAATTTTTATTACCCTCCCATTCCATCCCCCCCCCCAAACCACCATATTGCCGTTAAATAAACTTATCTTTGGCAGTGTTTGGCCTTTATGCGTTAAAATTTCAATTACCTAAAGGGGAGACTTTAGTCTACGACTGCAAGTGTTTCTTCCTCTTAAGCTAGAGAACTGTCTCAATTACACACCAAGAGTTCGCTCGCCTTCTTTGCAAAACACCAAGGTACGTGTAATAGAACCTAGTTGCGAATTTCGACTGTTTTTTTAAAATAAATTTTTAAATGTCATGTCAGTAACTATTGTTGCATGGATTGTGTTTTCTATTAGAATTAGCTATAAACTAAGATAAAGTCTAGACTGCTGCCCTTTAAAATAATTAATATACAAAGCAGACGCTGAGACTGATAATCATTGAGTCAAAACACACACACACATACACACACACACATACACACACACACACACACACACACACACACACGTGCGCATGCATTTTTTTTTGTTTGTTTGTTCATTTGTCTTGGAGTATCAAAGAAACAAAATATATGTATTCCTGTTTTGATCATGTATGTGTTGGTAATTTGTTTTGAGTATCAATGAAACAAAATATGCATGTTTTGATGTGTTGGTAATTTTTTTGGAGGCGTCTAAGTAAAAGACAAAACTAAATACGTTTTGGTCTTTAATTTTTCTTGGTTATAAATCTTTTATCAATAAGAATCGCCCAATTTTTGATTACTTATATTTTATTTTATTGCAGCTGATTAGTTATTTTAGTATGAGACGTTAATCTAAATAGTAGAAAAAAGTGTATTGAGTTATATGTGTATTTGTGTGTAAGACACTACTGTTACAAATATGTAACTGTATTATTATTAATGTGTGATCTGCAAAATTTTCGGTCAAATCTATTCATCTGCTGTTATCACACCACAATTCATTCCTTTTTGCAAAGTAAACACATTTGATATATATACTTTTGATATATTAGCCTGGTATTTTAAAAATCAAGTCATACAGAATAAAATTACAATAGGACAATACGGTTGCGACAGATTTGACAAGTATACATTTTCGTCTGCTGCCAGTTAGTCTTACGCAGTGTCTTTAAGTAGCTTTCTAGTTTTCATTGTACACATGACTTAAGGAGAGTGCACGATCTGTATTTAAAAATTCTAAACTTTTTCTTTTATTTAGTCCTTCAAAATATTCAGTAAGTAAAAGCATAACCCACAAGCACACTTTTCATTTTCCGTATCAATTGGAAATGACTTTGAGGTCAATGACGATTAGTACTTCTCTCCAGTCTACTAAGACATTTGTGGGTGTGCAGCTGCAGTCCAGTTGTACGTGACAACAAACACAGTGATTGATAACAATTTTAAGTTACACTGTCAGTACGAGGGAACGCATTCAAACAATATCCAGAAGGATATAATATAATAAAGTAATGGGCCTTGAGAAGTGTGTGTGTGTGTGTGTGTGTGTGTGTGTGTAGGGAATTCAGACCACTCCCATTCACGGATCATCTTGTGAAAATCAGAGATGAGTCAACCGCAAGTGGGGTAAGAGAGAGGGAGATGAAGAGAGAGACTTAAAAAGAAATGAATTGTGCATTTAAAAAAAAAACAACTAGTGCAGTAGGGCTGGTCTAGTTGTATCTCGCCAGCTGGACAGCAAACAGCCCAGTGAATTTAACGCACAGGTAAAGTACAAGACTGAACGGCGGTAAAAGAATTCAAACTGAACACAGCCTCCTTTCTTCAGTCGCGAGGCGAACACAGTCTGCACTCACTCAGAAGAGTTGGGCAGGCTTCTTTCACGCCGACACGAGGACTGACCTGCACAGCCTTCCGTCAGTCTGACGCTGACATTCACAGCCTTCTATCATTGAGGACAAATACGCTTGTCTTTCTTTTTCGGCTGACGAAAGGATTAACTCACCGCCTTCTATCACTGTATTAGTGTGACTGTGACGGGAGGGCAAAAATCACAAACCCTTTTGAACAGTGGGACTGCGGTGAGTGCAGCCAACGTTCTGAGTTGCACGAGTCTGTTTATGGCAGGAATTCTGCACTCTGTGGAATGAAAGACTTCTGCTATCAGGGAGTGCGTGCTGCAGCGATCCAGTGTTGTCTGCTCGTGGTTAGAGTTCCACAATGGCTGCTGTGATATGACGGGTTCTACGTCGCAAAAGGCCATGCATCGAGCACCGACATACATCGTCTGGACCAAACGCAGTAAGTATAAAACAACCCCCCTCCCCCGACATTTTCTGTGTGCCTTAATGATTTGTCTGCTGGAAAGTTCGATTGCTGTAACCTACTTGAAAGGCGGTATTGACTGTAGCCATTGATATTCCTTTAAGAGCAATGGAAAAGGATTGATGCCTTGGTGGCTTAGTGGTCCGAGTTGCTGATTAGATACACGATTTAGTATCTGAGACACTGTGTTTTTCACACTGAATCTAATATATATTTAAAATGAAGAAAAGAAAAGTTCGTAGTCATGGAGACAGACTGGATTATGGAAGAATTGAATTGCAGAAGCAGTGAAAGCAGAAAGGGAGCACGCTACAGTTATTTGAACGAACATTGATCGCCCTAAAGTGAACTCATGACGGAATATTAGAGCTTTCGGGAGTTAACTTTCGATAAAACATTTCACACAGAAAGAATATTCATTACGCCATCTGTTAGTTATGACTAACATCGCCCTCCCCCCACCCTTCCTTCAGCAGACACGCACACAAACAGTCGACACGGCGTATCCCCGCGAGAAATCACTGTGCAACCCAACGACTGATTACAACGTATTAAACTTTTACATTCTGAGCTACAAGGATAGTGACTCACCGATAAGAAAAGATTTTACCCATTTGTTTATAGAGTGAATCTATCTATCTATCTGTCTGTCTTCATTGCACACATTTCTGACTTAGGTGACTTAGGCTACTTTCTGATCCTCTTTATTTGGGTCGCGCTTGTAACTGATGTGAGTTTGTGTGTGCGTGTGTGTGTGTGCGTGCGTGTGACCATTTCCTGTTCAGTCTCTTTTTCAGTCCTTTCATTGTACTCGAAATGCTTTTGAAGTTCACATATCTGTTCACGTATGCAGTCTCTCTACTGTTCTTGAGTGTTTTGAGTGCCGAGTTCTTCATGCAATGTTTAGATCTACTTTTTTTAAAATACACGAGCTCTGAATTAATCGGTCATATCTACAAAAGTATGCTCTATACTAACTTCATTTCTCAACACTTCCTGTGTCAATGCTTCAGCGGTGACAATACTGTCTAGGCAGTTATTGAGACTGTTCTCGTCGGGGATGAACTGATAAATTACGCCCTTATCGCAGACATTAGTGCCAAGTAACATCTTAGTTAAAGGTAGCAACGGCTGCCACTAACACGCCATGTCGTTACGATAACCGTTCGCACACCTTGCTCATGACGGGGACTCATCTTGCTCATCATTACGATAGCCTTCACACATACTGGTTATTTACATAACTTCACACATCCTGTTGATCGCGACGGTAGCCATTTAGAAACATTGGTCGTTACGATATCCTTCACAAATCTTGGTGGTCAATACGACAGCCACACACATTGGTCGTTACGATATCCTTCACAAATCTTGGTGGTCGATACGACAGCCACACACATTGGTCGTTACGATATCCTTCACAAATCTTGGTGGTCGATACGACAGCCACACACACATTGGTCGTTACGATAGCCAATTAGCCACTCACTCACACACTGGTCATTCCAATAGCTATTCACACATTTAGATGGTCGTTACGATAACCCTTCACGTAGACCTATCTTAGTGGTCGTTACGACAACCATTCACACCGAATTGATCATTACGATCACTACTTACTCGACTTGGAAGACGTTATGACAGCCTTTTACACACCTTAGTAATGGTTATGACAGCCTTTTACACACCTTAGTAATGGTTATGACAGCCTTTTACACACCTTAGTAATGGTTATGACAGCCTTTTACACACCTTAGTAATGGTTATGACAGCCTTTTACACACCTTAGTAATGGTTATGACAGCTTTTTACACACCTTAGTAATGGTTATGACAGCCTTTTACACACCTTAGTAATGGTTATGACAGCAGTTTACACACCTTAGTAATGGTTATGACAGCCTTTTACACACCTTAGTAATGGTTATGACAGCCTTTTACACACCTTAGTAATCATTATGACAGCAGTTTACACACCTTAGTAATCATTATGACAGCCTTTTACACACCTTAGTAATCATTATGACAGCAGTTTACACACCTTAGTAATGGTTATGACAGCCTTTTACACACCTTAGTAATCATTATGGCAGCAGTTTACACACCTTAGTAATGGTTATGACAGCCATTTACACACATTGGTATTCGTTATGTAAGTGTGTTGTGTGTTTTAATCAGAATGAGTGGATTAAAAAACATTATTCATGAGGGGGAGGCTAATGCGCCATAATAAGAAGTTATATGCTCATTTCGGCGCAGAACCGGATCTTTGATCTCAAATGCATAGATAATCATGCCAGTAATCAATTTTATGTCTGTTGATCTCAAAAGCAGAGATTATCTATCTATCTATCTCGTTTATTCATCCTGCCAACCTTTCGGTGCATTGTGAAATTTCGCTACACCGAAAGGATCTTTCGCCACGTGTAACTTGACCATACCTTGTTTCTGTCAGTTTAACTCACGCACACACACACACACGCGTATGCAAATGTCAGTTTTTAACGATTTCAAAAGCTGCTGGTGGTACCTCGGGCGATGATTCAGCCAGAATTATGTGACATTTTACTTTTCGGAGGCCTGTGGGCTACAAATCAATATAATTTCGTCATCTTTATACACTTTAATGTATTTTTATTTTACTTTTAAAGTTTTATTTATGCTTAATTCTCCATTATTTGCATTAAAAGTGAAGTGATGTATACTGTTCTGTACCGGTAAAATTAAAGTTTGTAATGAAATCAAAATATATTGCATTTGCGTATCCCCCCCCCCCCCACACACACACACAAGCACACCACACACACCCCTTTTTGGAATCATGATGCTTTTATTATTCAGAATTTAGTCTGACAAGTTTGAAATGTTATAAACGTTAAATTAAAAAAAAAATAAAAACTGAAAACCCAAACAAGATACATGTAATATGTTATGAATTTGATAAGAGGAAAGATTAACATTTCAAACAAAAAGTCAAATATGCACATTAAGTTAGAAATGCTACAAAGATGAACCTTTTAAGCAAGTTAAATATGCCTATGTTTTGATTAGTTAGAAATGTTACAAAGGGTTAAGTTTTAAGTTACAAGCTAAATATGCATATATTTGATTAGTTAGAAATTTTACAATGGTGACTTTTATTGTTTTAAATAGCAAGCTAAATATGCATATGTTTGATAAGTTAGAAATGTTACAAAGGTTAACTTTTTAAATAACAAGTTAAATATACTTGGGAGTGTATATGTTTGACTACTAAGGGTGTTGGAATAATTTACAGATGTTGAACTGAGGAAAGATATTCAATAATCTAAAAATGTTTGATATGCCAAGATGTTTGTCAGGTTAAATAAATTAATAATGCAAGAAAATTAGAAATATTTAAAATGAAGTTTTTTAAAAACAATTTACAGATGTTTGACAGTTTCAAGATGTATAATAGATGAACTGCTTTACAAGTTAAATAGTTTTGAAAAATCGAAGCTGTTTGACAGGTTACATGTGTTTGGCAAATTAAAGATCCTTGATAAAGAAAGAACTCTGACAAGGTAACAATTTTAACAGTTAAAATGTTTGACAGACCAAAGATTTTGGACAAAGTAAAGAAATCTGACAAGGTAACAATTTTAACAGTTAAAATGTTTGACAGACCAAAGATTTTGGACAAAGTAAAGAAATCTGACAAGGTAAAAATGTTGGACAGATTAATAATGTTTGACAGATAATTGATGCTTAACAAGTTAAAGATGTTTGATAATTTAACACTGATTGGTAGGCTAAAAGTATTTCACAAGCTCAGAATTTTGATGATGATGGAAAATGTTTGACAGTTTAGTGATTGATCAGTTAAAGATGTTGTCAAATTGTAAATGTTTTATATGTGAAAGAAATATAACAAATTAAAGAGTTTTGAGTAAAAAGTAAAAGTTGCTTGACAAATTAAATATATTTTCTAAAGATGTTTATAAAGTAAAAATCTTTGAAAACTTAAATATATTTTCTGAAGCTAATGATATTTGACCTCTCTGACAACCTAATATTATTTTGTTAAATTAAAGCTTTTAAAACATATTAATGATGTATACGACTAATTCATTAAAAGTACTGAAAAGATAAAACTATTTGACAAGTGAAGAATCTGACAAGTTCAGTGTTTGATAAATTAACATATTTGACAAGTTTATAGATGTTTCTGTGAAAAACCCACACTTCATGCACTGAAAAACACACTTTATGCACTGAAAAACACACTTTGTGCACTGAAAAGCACACTTTGTGCACTGAAGCATCATGCACTTAAAAACATACTTCTTGCACTTAAACTACATTTAAAAGAAGGACAACATATGTGTTTCTAAAGTGATGAAAGAGCTTTTTTGGTCAGCAAGAATTATTGGTCAGAAAAGATTATGGGTTACAGATATTCAAAAATAATGATATACTGTTTTATGTCAGAATGGTTATTGATCAGGTAAAAGTTGCAAGTCAAACCAAATCTCCTCCCAAAAGCCAAGTGATCTTGTTAAGCGGATTATTTGTCAGTCATAGTTTATAGGAAATACCTTGTCCCCATATGATATGCATTTCTTTTGAGTAAGAATTATTAAACATGATACTTATTTATGTGAGTAACAAATCTTAAACATGCACAGGTTAAAGGTCCTGTATACCCCCAAATCAAGATCAGTCTCACACATCAGCAATATGTTTGACCCAGTTTGTCCCCCCCCCAAAAAAAAAAAAAAAAAATAAAATAAAAAAAAATGAAAAGGCCAGGAAATCTTTGATAGCAGAAAGTTTTTGATGGGGCAAAGGTTAAAAGTAATTCCATATTCTCAAACAAAACCATGTAATCTTTGATACCAGAAAGTTTTTGACAGGTAAAGTTATGATTCGCACCATGTACCGAAATAAGCCCAGAGTTTACGATAAATAAAGGTTGTAAGTCACCTATCTCCAGAGGTCTGCATGTTTCCTAAAAGCAGAAATTTAGTGTTCAAACAAATGTTAAAGGTCATACTTTCTTCCATTGTCATGTCCATGTTGTACTTTTGATGAAATGTAATTAATTAGGTCAAACCAAACCATGTCCTGAAACAAGGCTAGGTGATCTTTTACAAACAGACTTTTATTGATCATATGGTCAAACTTTGCTCTTATTAGTCTTAAATAAGGTCATAATTTTTTACAACAGATTTTAAAAAGATATTGATTATGCAAAAATAATATGTCAAACCATGTCCCCAAACAAGTTCAATTTCAGTTAGAGCAAAACTTTATTTATCAACTAAGACTATGGATCAAACCATGACCCCAATATGTCATTATGTTTTACAGCAGAACTAACTTTATTCATCACCTAAGACTATGTTCCCAATATGTCATTATGTTTTACAGCAGAACTAACTTTATTCATCACCTAAGACTATGGATCAAACTATGACCCCAATATGTCATTATGTTTTACAGCAGAACTAACTTTATTCATCACCTAAGACTATGGATCAAACTATGACCCCAATATATCGTTATGTTTTACAGCAGAACTAACTTTACTGATCATCAATGGTTATAAGTTATGTCATGTCCCCATTTTGTCTCATGGATAATTATTACAGCAGAATTTTATTGATCATCAAGGGTTATAAGTTATGTCATGTCCCCATTTTCTCATGGATAATTATTATAGCAGAATTTTATTGATCATCAATGGTTATAAGTTATGTCATGTCCCCATTTTGTCTCATGGATAATTATTATAGCAGAATTTTATTGATCACCAAGGGTTATAAGTTATGTCATGTCCCCAGTCTGATCACTGATGTTATTCCAGAACTTTATTGATCATCAAATGTCATATATGCAAACTATTACATAATAATCTTTAGTGGTGACATATTTAAGTTCATGTATATGCAATGGAATTTTTTTGTTTATTTTTGGGACCTATATTACAGCTTTGATAATAGGTAAAATGTCTATAATAATTATCCATCAATCCTGGAAATGTACCTGTTACTGTGTTAGTGAAAGCAAAATCTAATAAGCCAAGGAGCAAATAAGTTCTTCATTAGTTCTACCAGGGAGTGTTTGGGGATCCAAAATCCCATAGTCTCAAGTCAAATTTCAGCGATATCTTCATTGATGGCCTCTAAATCTAAGATCAACACTGGTGATGTCATATAACTTTCTTCAACAAAGTAACTGTCTGTCTATCCCCGTTGGATGAAATTGTTATGAGCAAGTATGAGACTATTACAAGTATTAGTCAGAAAAACTACTCATCTGCTGGGAACTGGTTTGGATTGCATCAGCAAGTTCTAGATTATTTTTTTTACCTGAGTTGTTATTTAACACTGGTACTTACAAACATATCGTCATGCACACTGCCCGAAGGTCATGTCAAGTTGACATATAACAAATTATATAACAATTAATTTAGAAATAGGGATAGGCAAATTTACTCTTTTACTGTATTCCATATTTCATATCACTAGATTTGGGAAACAGGAAACCTACAAATATATTTCTTATCACTAGACTTGCTGGTTAAAGGCCCTTCATCCACATGCACTCTTAGTAAAAACGTGATTATAGTTCTCTATATAAAATTGATAACTTCTTAGTCAAATATTTCTGGTAAAATTAATTTTAAAAATACAATATCTGTTCTTGGGAATGTTCGACCACTCGCCATTATGTCACCATCCCATTGTCATCAATCGCTATTCATCAATCATCTGTCCACAGTCACTCATCGTCATCAATCATCAATAGCTCGTCTTCATTTATTTGTCACCGTTCGCCATCAGTCACTTATTATCAGTTATCGATTACCAATCAGAAGCCATGAGTCATTCATTATAGTTATCTATCACTAGTCTGTTGTCGCACACCATATTTTGTGTTTACAACACTCGTGATAAAATATCGAAGCCACTTACCATTTACTCAGCAAACACTACCGAACTTTTGTTTTGTTTTGTTTTTATGTTCACATATCCTTACGCACTAACCCGCACATACATGTACACACATGACCATTCTCCCACTGATTCACGTAGTTGTTGGTTGGTTACTGGTTGATTTGCTTGTATATTATGATTGAAGATGCGTTTTTTAAAAAAAAGAAGAAAGAGTAGACTTTCTATAGTCACAGCTTAGAGTATGGGAGTCAACAGGTCAGTCTATCTTCCTTCGATTTTTAGTCATGGTCAGAGAATAGGATGTCAGTAAGTCAAGTAATTTTTTCTTTGACAGAGAAAGTGGTGAAAATAAGTTTATCTTTCTTTTTATTTTTTTATATGAACATTTATTGTTACAAATGGTGTGTATGAATGTGGTAATACCGACTCCATCAACAAGAAAATATCACACACACACACACACACACACACACACACACACACACACACACACACACGCACGCACGCACACAGAGAAGAGAGAAGGGAGAGGCTGGTGATAATGATTCCAATTAGCCGCACTGATAAGCATTTTCTGTCGACTTAAAATGGTCATTTGACGTGAACAGCTAGTTAATATGAAAATTAGGGAGGCTGTCGAGAATAAAGCTTACTTTTAAATAAATTGTGTATAGTGTATGGTCTAACTGCCATTAACGTGCAGAACACACTTATTTGTATACATATTTATGAACATTCATATTCTCTTTAAGAATATACTTGTTTATGAATCACTTTAATCAGTCAAATCACATTTATTTTGTACAAAAACACTTGTTTTTTTTTTTTAAATACATGTTTATGAAACGCGTTAAGCTACTTAGGACACTTTATTTGTATACATGTTAACGAGCCACTTTAAACCATTTTGGTCGCACTTATTTTTAGGAACATTTAATGTTTATGAACCACATTAAAACCATTCTAATCAACGTTTTGTACGTGGTTTGTGAGCCACTTAAAAACTATTCTAATCACACTTACAAACAACCACTTTAAACCGTTCTGCACACACTTAGTTTTGTATATGTTTATGAGCCACTTTAAACCATTCAGATCACACAGTTTTGTACGTGTTTATGAGCCACTTTAAACCATTCAGATCACAGTTTTGTACGTGTTTATGAGCCACTTAAAACCATTCAGATCACACAGTTTTGTCCGTGTTTATGAACCGCTTTAAACCATTCAGATCACACAGTTTTGTACGTGTTTATGAACCGCTTTAAACCATTCTGGTCTCCTTTAAGAAGAAGAGGGTGGGAGGTATGGTAGAAGCTGGGGAAAGAGGTGACACCTCGAAAGACTGCTTCCAGGTATGTAATCCATTACGAGTTTGCAAACGGCAATTTATCGCAAGTTGGGGAAAATGTAAAATTAATGTCCATCTGAATTTTTATTGCCTGCTCTTCTCATCTACCATCTCTACTGCTCACTCACAAGAACACACGTACACGAAAACCTCCTATAACTTGTATAAACAGGTCTGTACTTAACACTCATGTACGAACATGCATTTACTTACACGCACGCACACTCAAACGTGCATTTCTCTCTCTCTCTCTCTTACACACACACACACTCACGCGCGTGCGCAAACACACACACACACACACACACACAAACACACACACACACACACACACACACACGCACGCACACACGTGAGTCTTCACTGAAAGTTCAGACCCCATGCAAAAGGAAGGTTAGACGAACACGATCAGTTGTCTAATTATACGTTTCATTCTTGCATTATCACTCCACGATGACACTGTTCACTCTGAATTAAATCAAGATTAAAATAATGTATAATTATAACGTTTAAATGCAATGGCTGTATAACGGTTATGGTGATAGCTTTACTAAGGTTATGATGATGGCTGTACTAAGGTTATGGTGATAGCTGTAATAAGGTTATGATGATGTCTGTACTAAGATTATGGTGATATCTGTACTAAGATTATGGTGATAGCTGTACTAAGGTTATGGTGATAGCTGTAATAAGGTTATGATGATGGCTGTACTAAGGTTATGGTGATAGCTGTACTAAGGTTATGGTGATAGCTGTACTAAGGTTATGGTGATAGCTGTACTAAGGTTATGATAGCTGTACCTAAGATTATGATGATATGTGCACTAAATTTATGATAATGGCTGTACTAAGCTTATGACAATGGCTGTTCTAATGTATGACGATATGTGTACACACACACTCACACAGAGAATAGACACCGCTAATGAACGTGCATGCGCCAACACACACTCACCACACATACACGCACAAAGAATAAACAGCGCTAATGAACGCGAACGCACGGTATATATTGTTTACTTTTAAGAACAATTGTTACATTAAGTAGTTCAAGTGACATTATCCGCCCCTATCTATCCCATCCTCCATCCCCAATACTTATTAACGGACACTTAAGATGACTGATCGATCAAAAGGACTGCCCGTTTAATAGCATCAACCATAAAGCCTGTAAATAAAATAGCAACCGTAGGGCCGTAATAAAACATCGGCCTTAGTGCAGGTAAATAAAACATCAGCCGTAATGTCAGTAAATAAGATATTATCCCCTGTAGTGGTTAAATAAAACATCAACCGTAATGCCGGTAAATAAAACATCAGCCATAGTGCCTGTAAATAAAACATCAGCCGTAATATCGGTAAATAAAACATTAGCAGTAATGCCGATAAATAAAACATTAGCCGTAGTGCCGGTAAATAAAAATCAGCCGCAGAGCCGGTAAATAAAACGTCAGCAATTATGTCAGTAAATAAAACATCAGTAATAAACGCCGGTAAATGAAACAGCAACCGTGATGCCTGTAAATAAAACAGCAACCATAATGTCTATTTAAAAAAAAAAAAAATCAACGGTAGTACCAGTAAATAAAAATCAACCATAATGCCTGTAAATAAAACGTCAAACGTGACGCTTGTAAATAAAACATCATCCGAAATGCTTGTAAATAAAGCATCAAACTTAATGCCAGTACTTATCAACTGTTATGCCGGTATTAGAATATCAGCCATAAAGCCATAATGCTTGTAAATAGAACATCAGATTGAGCGAGCGTACAGATCAGCTAAATACAGAACATTAACCGCAGATACATTTCAACCATAAGGCCGGTAGATAGAATATAAACCTTAATTCCGGTAAATAGTAAAATCAAATGAACGTTTATGTGTGTGTTTGGTTACACTGACGACTTGGCTGATAACAAATTAAATAAAGATTAATTAATGCAAGATAATAAATAATGCCATCATTTATGTTGCTCAATAAAACTTGACCTCCACAATAGTTTATACTATTTACACAAATCACTATCTATCTATCTATCTATCTATCTATCTATCTATCTATCTATCTATCTATCTATCTATCTATCTATCTATCTATCTATGCCTCTGTGTATTTGTACTCTGCAATTCAAATATATCATCAGACACGCACTTTGAGATAGAAATATGGATAGAATAACTATATTCTTATGACGGAAAATAAGCAGTTTATAATTGTACTTAGTGGCAGTGAATATGGACATAATTATGCATCTTTAAGATGTGAATATATGAACAGAATAAATGACAAATTTATGGCTTAAATTTTGCAATGAAGAAATGCTTTCCACGGCAAACTGTGACAAGAGACTCCATACTTGACTGATGCTATTGTGGGCGTTGCTTGTGTCTAAAAACAAGAAGAAAAAACACATAAATAAATATTATATCATAAATTCAATTCGTTCCGTACTGTGAATAATGTAAGTCTTCTAAGCATTCGACTTCCGTTTTGAAATCAATGCACTTCCGTCCTGTTATCCCGACAAGGGTTAAGGATGTTGTATCCACAAATTGTATGTGCTTTACTTCAGACTTGTGCAGTATGAATTTGTATTTTTTAAAAATCTATCTATCTATCTATCTATCTATCTATCTATCTATCTATCTATCTATCTATCTATCTATCTATCTATCTATCTATCTATCTATCTATCTATCTATCTATCTTTTGGTAGCAATCTTTTGTTCAGTTTCGGGCGCTCTGTTGACAGATAATTTGACTAATTCTTGTATAAAGAAAAGGATAGTAAAAGAAAGCATTGACTGATACACAATCCCACAGGGTGTTACTAAAAAAAATCTCCGAGTAGTAAAAATACAAATAGTTTTAACTTTCCTTGCCTGTGTGCGCGCGTGTGTGTTGTTGTTGTCAGGGTAGAAAGTGCGCGCGCCCGATTGTGTGCGTGTGTGTGTGTGTGTGTGTGTGTGATAAAGGGTGCGTTAGAGTGTTGTGATGGTTTCAATCGGGTCTCATAGGTTCTTGCTTTACGTCTGCGTGACTATTTGTATACTTCACAAAGCAACTCGCTTTTTTCATAAGCTGTCTGATTTTGACATTACAAGTATGTTGCTCTTGCGCCTTGGATTTGAACGTGATTTCAGACGGCTCTCAGACATTCTGCCCTTACTAATAACATTGCCTGGACCAAGTTTCACACAGAATCCCGAGATTGTCTTTCACTTCTGTTACTGAACCGTTGTTTTTGAACCCTGATGACAGATTAATTGATCTTTATTTCTGTTATGAACCCTTACCGGATTAACTGATCTTGGCTTCTGTTATGAACCGTACCCGATTAATTGATCTTTGCTTCTGTTACGGATCATACCATATTAAACGATTTTTGCTTCTTTTAAGAACTGTACCGTATTAATTAATCTTTACTATGTTGGTGAACTCTGACAGACAAATTAATTGTTTGATATGGATGATGACACTATTGACCGATTAATTAAACTTGTTTGTTAGGCTGATAACAGAAGCGACAGACGAATGAAGTTTTTATTTAAAGTCGATAACAATATTAAGTTTAATTATTTTACTGATAACAGAAATTATGTGCTAATTTATTTTCATACCTTGGACAGCAAGCCCTGATCAAGGGTAAATTCAACAACTTTCGCTGATCGATAATATTATTGATCTACTCACTCGTCAGTGATGAAGCTGATAACACTGACGATGACAGACTAAAGTAAGCTTTATTCTGTAGCTGACAATACGAAGTCCAAGCAAGTTCATTACGGCTCGGCTGTATTTGCAAATACCGTCTTTGAATGACAAAGTTTTCATATGAGATCGCTAATATGGTAACTAATTAACCCTGAACTATGGGTCTAATAAAACTTTAATTGTAAATAATTTAGGGAATGAGATTTGGTATCCCCTCATGTGATTTGTCCATCACCTGTGAAACAATCTGTGATGCGACCGTCAATTATATATGATACGTCTGTCATTTGTGAAAGCAATCTCTCAGCAATCTATCATATCCTTTCACTCTTGAACATACAACTCTTTTATCTCACTCTTTCTACACACACACACACACACACACACACACACACACACACACACACACACACACACACACACACACACAGAGCCAGCTCCAACACTTTCTATTATGTTCATTCATTCAATTATTAGATTTATATATAAACAGTGTGAAATAGGCTAATCTCACTTATTTAACTGCGCGTCACTCGTTGACCTTTGCACTTAACTCTGACATCCGGTTGCGGAGGCTACTCTTCCGAGTAAAAAACAAAACAAAACAAAACTTTATCACTCGTCATCGCTAGGTTATCGAACTTTGTCACGAGGTGAAGAATTGTCGGAAACGAATCATATAATTATTCGCGAAAAGATGAGAGCATAATAGAAAAGTTACTTTCACAAGTCCGCACATAACATACACCCATTCACCCACCTACACACTCAATAATAATAATGATATCATGATGATGATTACTTTCTGAATTAAGGTAAATGTACTGACTTCTTGCGATGACTGTAAAGATTTAATTTAATTTAGTTCATAAATTTATTTTTCGTTTAAGCCCTCCTCATGATTCACAAGGCACCTCAACCCATTCACTGTCGCACGCATTTTGAAAGGAAACGGCTCGGCTTGAGTGTTTGTTCTATTTTTATTTAACCTAAAATTATATTTGAAAAGAATTAATATTATGAATGCAGAGGAATCAAACTTAGAAAAAGTTATATTCATTGAATATGTTAGCAAACAAACAAAAAAAAAGTATTAAAACATTTTTTATTTTGCTTTTCTGCTGAGACAAACTATTTGAATATTGTTTAAATAGTTTCATTTTCATAGCAAACAATGCAGATATTTAAAAAATATATTTTTAGAATGTTAATGAACAGAAATTATATTTTAGGTTTTATTGCTTTTTCCACTTTAAATATTATCTTAGGTTTATCGAGTACAATTATTTTCCCCATAAGCATACCTTTCTAACCAAAATTGGGCCTTTGTTCCCTGTTCATCACAATTATTTTCCCCATAAGCATACCTTTCTGACCAAAATTGGGCCTTTGTTCCCTGTTCATCACAATTGTTTTCTCTTTAATTAAATTGAGAATCTTTTGACCGTTTTTAACTTTCGGAAGTTCTGCATGTAGAAAAAATGCTAGGGCAGAAATGTGAGTTCCATAAACACTGCAGTGTCCACGCTTTTTGACTTCTAGCAGTATACGACAAAAAGTGTCCACGCTTTTTGACTTCTAGCAGTATACGACAAAAAGTGCCCACGCTTTTTGACTTCTAGCAGTATGCGACAAAAAGTGTCCACGCACTGTTAAGTGTATTTCCCCATCTGTATCGCTGTACATAGCTAAGTAGTGTATCACCACACTTTAGTTTGTTAAGTGTATTTTCCCCATCTGTATCGCTGTACATAGCTAAGTAGTGTATCACCAAACTTTAGTTTGTTAAGTGTATTTCCTCCATCTGTATCGCTATACATAGTGATGTATCACCACACTTTGGTTTGTTAAGTGTATTTCCTCCATCTGTATCGCTGTACATAGCTTAGTGATGTATCACCACACTTTAGTTTGTTAAGTGTATTTCCTCCATCTGTATCGCTGTACATAGCATTGTGATGTATCACCACTCTTTGGTATGCAAGCGCACAAACACACAGTAAGATGTCAGTGACCTACATTTCCCCAATTATATTATGTGAGTATTAATCTGCTTCAGCAATAGTGCTATTTTCCTATTTGTTATTTTTATAACACTTTATACCCAAAAGAGGGTTTCAAATAAAAGACAACGTACATTTTATTTCAGCGATGAGTGGGAAAATCCTACTGTTTTATTGACAATAAAGGGAAATGTGTTTGCTTATTTTATGGTGGTAATAGCACCACCAAAAACCCCCATAATGTCTAACGCCACTTTTAGACTAATCAAGGCTGCTCCTTTGATACTAACCACTCCCTTAAACATGAGTTGAAAAAGAAGAAAATTAATCAAATCAAATCTATCTACCCAACTGTCAGTTTTGTAAGACAAATGTCTAAAAGTGCTACCATTACTTCCTTTAAGATTGCTCATCTGCTCGCAAAGAAGAAAAAAACCAATTCAAGATGCAGAATTGTTGAAAGAAGCATTTTTGATTAGTGCTGAATGCATATCTGAAGGATTTTCTAACAAGCGTGTGAGATTCTGTCGGTAATACAAGACTTGCAGTTATCAGACAATACAGTTATGAGGAGGATACATACAATTTCAATTGACATAACTCAACTCAGGGATGACTTGGAAATTTGTGAATAGTTTTCACTGCAGTTCGATGAGTCAACAGATATATCGGATACAGCTCAAGTGGCAATTATGGTGAGGATGGCATTTAGTGACGTCACTAGCTATCAACGAAGATTTGCTAAAAGTATTGCCTATGAAAGGATGAACGAAGGGTGAGGACATCCATAATATAATTTATTCATATCGTACGCTACATCAAATAATATGCCACTTCAGAAGCTGTCTGCGATTGCCACTGATGGGTCACCAACACCAATGGATTCATTGCACTCTGCAAGATGAATGAATCCTTTCTGAACTTTATGTCTTATCACTGAATTATCCATCAAGAAGCTTTGTGCATCAAAGTTTTTTCTTCGGGATTACAACCGTACCTACTCATCGCGGTTTGAGTAGTAAAGTACTGGGATACCTTCGTAGATTTTATGTAAAGTAAAAAAAATAGTTGGCAATATACATACATGAATATCTTGCGCTAATTGTAATCTTTGGTTGTTATTTATTCGTCGTCTTCCTCTTGCGTGTTCGCTGTCCAGTTCCGTTGATGTTTTAGGGATGTTGCCTCTTCACACTTTCTGCAATCCAAATATTTCATTTGCATCGTCTAGGCATTTTTAGTCTAATGTTAGTATTTTTTGCCGTCTAAGTTTTTCATTTCTATCATTTCCCACTGCCAAGTGTCTCATTTTATTTGTTTAGTCTTGCATTTTACATCTGCACCGCCTACTGTTCCAAGACATTGTTTTTTAACACTGATAGAATTTTGCATCTACATCGGCCTAATGTTCTATATTTTGTATTGTCCAAGCATTATTTTTTAACACTGATAGAATTTTGCGTTTATATCGACCGAATGTTCCGTATTTATATTGTTCAAGCATTACTTTTTTTTAATACTGACAGTATTTTGCATTTACATCGACCGAATGTTCCATATTGTATTGTCCAAGCATTATTTTAAAAATCCTCATAGCATTCTGTATTTACACGGGTCTAGTGGCGTATACTTTGCGCTGTCTACAATATGTTTATTTATAGTAACCTGGTGTCTCATTTTGTACCATTCAACGAGCATTTCATTTGTATCATCTTGCATTTTGCATCTCTATGAAGTGCAGTTTCTTATACTTTGCATTTGTAGTTTTATGTCTGTTGTATTTAATTCGGTCGACAAGAGGCTAACGCTAGAACAAGGGCGGATATTTCATTTCATTTAGCAAAGGTTTCGTCCCTTTACAAGTTTACATGTTTCGTATGACTATACACTATAAAAGAACATCTTGATTGCGACAACTTTGACATGTCGTACAGTTATCTTTTAACATTTTGCTATACTAAATCATGATTACGTGAAAAACCCACTAAATATGATTGAGTCACGTGAAAAATCCACTAAAGCGTGATTGAATCGTTTGACACTTCCATTAAAATACGATTGAATTGTGTGAAAATTCCATTAATATATTAAAACGTGAGAAAAATCTACTAAAATATGATTGAATCAGGTAAAAATTCAGCCAAAATATGCTTGATTGTTGTGGAAAAATCATTAGAATATGATGGAATCGTGTGAAAATGTTATGAAAACCGTCAGAAAAGAAGACACGATCGCATCTTGAGGAAAGTAATCAAAAATTTTACTGAATCGAGCTGTGATTAAGCTGTGATAAATTGTTCGAAAAACATTTATTAAAAAATATAATGAATCAAGTGAAGACAGCAGTGCTGATATACACGTGAATGAAAAAAGATTTTAAAAAAAGACCCATTGATTTATAAACGGAATATAAATGTCATTTTAAAAAAGAAGAAAAAGCTACCAAATGCGTGGAAGCAGCGACATCAGTACAGGTCAGTGAAGCAGAATCAAGTGGTTCGATTATTATAAATGCTTAGGAATGCGGTTATGGGTTAAGTTACAACGACAAACAGAACATAACATCTATCTTAACGCTATATAAATCAGGAATCTGGTCGTAAAATAAATAAAAAGTTACAACATTCTGCAGGAATATAGAAAATAAGAAAAGGAAACATCACCATTTGGAGCTGATCAATATCTGATGTTAACAAATACATATTAAATATGTAATACACAAAGGACTACTTGTCATACGAGTTTCATTTGGTTTAGTTGGGTTTTTGTTTTTTGTTCCTGTTTTTATTTAAAAGTTATCGAATGATAAGCATATTAAAAAAAAAAAAACCCATAGAATTTGGGATGCATTTTCCTCTAAGCAAGGTTGGAACAATTCATTAGCACATGTACAATAATCCTGTTCGTTATCCTCTAATTAAGACTAGTTGAGTTATGTCCCTTACTTGTTAAAATTTTTTAAATGTAATAAATTTAAAACATTCCTCTGAGATCCGAATATATAAGAAATTACTTATTAATCAAGCTGTTTTTCTTGTAGCACTGACCTGAGGAAGAATATCAAACGCATTTATTATTTTCGGTATACATGTATATATTATCAGTTGCGCGCGTGGCGTGCGCCGTCCAATAAACACTTCCTCTTTTCCTTAGTGACGTCATGCTAGAGCGAAAATGGCGGATACCTCTGAACCAGAGGACCTAACCAACGAAGGTAATCCTTCTTTCACTTTCTTTACCGACATGAAGATTACATGTATTGTTTATTCAGTGTAAAA
This sequence comes from Sinotaia quadrata, assembly GCA_028829895.1. Lineage (NCBI taxonomy): Eukaryota > Metazoa > Mollusca > Gastropoda > Architaenioglossa > Viviparidae > Sinotaia > Sinotaia quadrata. The sequence continues at coordinate 40,743,794 of CM054181.1, read as the reverse complement.
TTATACACTATGCCGAAGACTGCTTTGTTTTCGTCGACAACTTGTCGTTTTCATCATTTTCTTTAAAGCAGATAATTGATTCGCCGGCAACAACGTCACATTTTTAGTAGGCCTATAAATTTAGCGAGTTCTGTGTAACAGTTGGAATATATATATATAGGCCTAGTTATATATAAACAGAGAAAAATGGAATGAACTAGGATTACTAACATTCTCTTATGTATGACTATTTACATTTAAGAAATAATCCTTTGTATGATATGCAGAATTTTGTTTATTTTAACTCTTTCAGTCCTTGCCCTGTCTGAGTACACTTAAGTTATATTATTATGTCCTACTCTGACCTCGGACTGTAAACACAAATTGACGTCTCAGCAGAGTAGGCACACCTGGGTATCTATGGAATGTGTTCAGCCGAGTGTGTCTGGAACTTCATTTCCGCAATCATTGTTTTTGTTTGCACTTTACCCTCGAATCGTAAAACGAAAACGAATGAAAACCAAAAACGTGTGTGTGTGTGTGTGTGTGTGTGTGTGTGTGTGTGTGTGAGAGAGAGAGAGAGAGAGAGAGAGAGAGACTGATAAACTTCTGTCATTCACTAATCAATTTTTTAAAAAGCAAATCATAAAAATCTACTCAGTAAAATTATTCACCATCATTAATAACATTAACAGTAAGGTAGAAAATGCCCACCTTAAAATAACTTTTGTCTTAGTATTTTAGATATTAAATGCCTTTTAAAAGTAAATAAGTCAGATGAAGAAATTCACTGATGCAGTAATAGTATTATTACTTTATTAGTTATTAGAATATTAATTCAGGCTTAATTATATTTTTTGTATAGGTAATACATACTTCTTATAAACCTAAGACAATTAAATAAGATATGCTTTTATTTATAGTGTTCTAAAGCCATGGTTATTAATTGCTCTTATTGAGTTATTCTGACAAAATTAGATGTTTTAAAAAAAGGCTTTGTTACAAAATATTTCATAATAAATTACTATTTAATAATTACCAAGTACAAAAGTCAACCATGCAAATTGAGACTTAGGTGTTCTGATAATGCATATACTTATAAAATTTCATTTGTACTATTGTAGTCCCAATGAATATATATGTGACAAAATATGTTTCTGGAAGATTTTCCATGTTACCAATGTATACAGATGAGCTTAATGATGACACAGGACTAAAAAACCACTCTTTTATATTGAAGATGACACTTGACAAAAGGATATTGAGTTCTGCATGTGAATATCTGTAGATATTGCAAACATTAACTGCACTTTTAGAACAAAGAAACTTGACTGGACTATAGCCTAGAGTATTTTTGCCAATGTTACATTACTGAAACATCTGGTTTATAAAATATGTTTGAAGTAAATTCCTATTCACTTGATCTTTAACTGCTGTAAGCGACAAACATCACAGTAAATCACTAAATGAGTATGTTTCTCTAGATAATTATATTTGTAATTTCTCAATATTTCAATCATCTTAATTAATTGGGATTTGTATATGTCATATGCTGATAACAGTCATTGACTTAGCAAGTTTATATAATTATATACATATAATAATCTTGATACAGTCCTTAGTTTTTATATATTATATTTTATGAATTAGTCTATGTCATTATTTTATTATTCATTATTGATTTTATTCAGTTATTAATTGCATACTTGCTTTATTTAGTATTAGTCACAACTCACATGTTATAAAATTCTTAATTATAAAACACATTATTAGCACTACTTCTATTAAGTATTAAACACTTGTTTATTTTGTTTGATGTTTGTATACTTAATTGATGTGGTTATTTAAGTTCCAGGTCAAATTTGAATAAGTGTTTATTTGTATATTTCTATTTATCATTCATTTAAATTTTAAAACAAAATACAGCCATAGAATTCATTTAAAACAAAATAAATACAATTATTATTCTTTTTGTTATTTTGCACAGGTGTTTCTCTCTCCCTAGACCTATGACCCCAGTATTCACTAATTCACAACCATTATTTTCTTGTGAGATAATCCTATTATTTACCCAAATTAAAATCAACAAAACATCCTCATCTTATAATTGCAGTTGTTTTCATTGCAGTTCTCAAGTGTACTTTTTTTTGTGCTGCTGTATATATTAATTTATTTTTTTGTGTGTGTTTAAAAATTAGTTAATAGATATTTGTAGAGGTGTATGTTATTGTTAATGTTTTCTTTTGTTTTCCTCCATTTCCATAGTTGTGTTGATATTTTTAGAGTATGAAATAAGTTTGATGGAGCAGAAACACCATTTACAAACAGTGTAGTTTTGTACCTACTTCAGTACTTGGCATTATTTGACTTCTGGCAGTTCTCCGGGAGCAAGTTACTAGTTAGCTAATATATGCAGTAAAATGCATATAATTTATGTAATACTAGGTAATTCTTTAATAAATATTTTTCTAACTCTCTGTGTTGTTTCTGTCTTGTCAGAGCATGTATCTGGAAGCCCTCGTCAGTCTAGTCCATTTACAGGTGGTCGAAGCATGGTCACCAAGACATTAACAAATCGCCATTCTCCTAAGCATGATGGAAACGGTGCTGTTGGCTTGATAAAGGATGGTGGTGGTGGGGATTCTGGAGGAACCTCCATTGCTAAGATGCAAATTCCAAGAAGCAAGACAGGGACAGACTCACAATCTGTAGAAACTGGTCATTCAGAGGAGTCAGACTCACAGAATCAGTCTGGATTTAATGTCAGTCCCAAACATAAAGGTAAAATGGAAATTTATATATTAAATGTAAATCATTTACTAAATGAAGTGCTTGTTCATTTATTAGAAACCAAACTGATTTTATAATAATTTAATTCAGTGTATTTCTGCACATGGCTCCCATTTCCTTGCACTAAATTATTTTTGAAGAAACAAGAGTATATATTATTATATAAATCTTTATTTGCTGCCTTATTACAGTGTATATAAATGTTGATGTCACATTCTGATTCATGCAAAGTTTGAACATTTGTAAACCTAGCACAAATATTACTGCAGTGTTAACTCATGTAGTGAAATTGGAAGGATGTATCATATTTATCAATTATATATTAATGAACATATTCTTGCTGTCTAAAATAACATTTGAGTAATTTTGCTTCTTGGGAGTCACCAGCCTACTGTTAAGATATGATACTAAGAATATAAAGGTATACTAAGACTATTGTTTGAATAATTATTCTTTGGAAGGAACATTTGTTCACTGAAGGGACAGTTAACCAAAAATAAATTGCTAGTATTATAATTTTAATTAAACAGCACTTATTAATTAATATTATAATTCAACAGCTCTTTTACTAGTTTTAGATATGTATTGAAACAACTTTTATATAAATTATAAGTAAAATTAGTAAAAACCTTTCAACATGAATACCAGATATGTTCATTTCTAATTTTTCTTTCCTTATCACTTGGACTGTGTCATTTATAGCTCTTGTTCTTGATTGGTATTTTAATTCAGCAATTGACAGTATGCTTGAGTTAAGCATTGTGTTTTGCTGTTCTAAATCAATAAATTTGGTCTACTGTTCAGCCTTACAGTTATCTTAAAATAAGATCAAAACGTCTGGGATGCATTGAATACTAATGTTTAAGTTAAATGTTTGTTTATTTGTACTTCTAAAGTACTAGTACAAAAGGAATGTTACTTTAAAAAGATAAATTTATCATAGTTTAATTTGAGAATTAGTAGATTTACATGATTTTATAAACTTACTATTTACTAAACCAACTGTTCAAAATATGGGGAGAGTTTAGGTTTGTTAATGTCTGATTCTATGTACATGGGCCATTCTGTGGATTAAATCTAATTATTTCACATGTTGAAGACTACTACAAGGCCTAATGTTCACATAAAAATGCATAAGAAAAGATAAAAATTATCAAAATGTTGTTAACTCTGTTTTACGGTGTATAGCTTGAGGCTTTTAATTTTAGGATAAAATAAAAGTTATAAAGCATTATATTATTTTTCTGATATATTTGAAAAGCAAAGAAGTTATGTGTTGTTAATTTTTATTAATTCATTATTTTTAATAGTTTCTTTATGCTGTGCTGGTAATTTATATTACTTAATTATTACTATCACACTAATTTTTATGGTGTTAATTTTATTTGTAAACTTTAACATTTACTGATTTTAGGTAGAACCAGCTATTTTTTCAAAGTTTTTGGAAATAAATCAAATTTACACCATATAACTATCATGGTGAAAGAAGTATGTTTACAAAAAAAATGGTTGCTTAATCTTTCTTACTTTTTTTTTAATGCAATATACAAAAATGGAGAAAAAATGCTTTTTACATGTATTTTACATGTTGCCATTTTTGCATCACCCTAAAGTAAAAGCAAAAATGGCAATTTAGCTCTGTCAGATAATCAGATCACCCTAAAGTAAAATCTGATTATCTGACAGAGCTAAATTTTTGCATACCTCATGTATCCAATGCTGACATGAAGCCTGATTTTTTTTCTGAAACAATAGCTTTCTTAATTTTTGAGTTATTGATTCTCAAAAATGGAAAAAAAAAAACCCCAAAAATTTGGCACTTTGAGCCAACACTGAAAATGAACCATATAAATGCTTTTTTGCTTATTTTGAGTTCCATTTGACTTGTTTAAGTAATTATAATGAAATAATTTAAAATTACCTGACAATTGTAGTTAAAATGCACTTATTAATGTCTTATGTTTTAAAATTTATGCTTATTTAAAAATAAGGGTAGAGGGCTGATTGAAACCTAGTGGCAGGTTGAAATAAAAACAGTAGTATTATGTATTCTGAAACAGGGTCCCTCAAAGTCTTGGCCAATTTTTACAAGTGAAATGAACCCTAACAATAATATAACCTATTACCGACTCTTAAAAGATACAATGATGGGGTGTAGCCTCACAAAGACTAAATAATTAATGCATATTTGAGGCTGTTGCTATTGGCGCTACCCATTATGATTAATTAAATGGCTGTCATTTGTGATCCATCATAACTTAGTTTATAAACCAGTTTTTTTGTGGGGAAAAACAATCTAGGATCAATGTGTGACCATTGTCTGATAGATATTTATTATCAAACATTGTTAATAAAATTTACAGCCAGCAGAAATGATAAATAATGATTGTTATACTTGTCTATTCTCGCTCATGTCCATGATGATCTCAAACGCATTGCCGTCTGTACAGATATGATCGTTATTTCCATCAAATAGCCTTAAAAGATTATCCAGATAATTAATTAAAATCTTTTTACAACTGCAAGAGTTATAGTTAATTAAGCTTAGTAAATTACTTTTGCAGCAGAGAAACAAGCACAGCTAACAACACCATGATGATCATGTGCTTCGTTTATGTTTAGGCCTTTGTTTACTTCGCGCATGCATGGGTTGCACATTTTCCCGCTCTATGGGTTCCGTTTCGAAAATGCCACTTTGTCATGCTATATACCATTTTAAAGAAGAGATTCTCTACTTTCTAATGATATTAAAAAAATTATATTTTCAAAAGTGAATCTTCAAAATAGGCTTTTTTCAATCTACTTTTTGATACAATAAAAATAAAAATACCAATTTGAAACTAACACGGCTGCATTCTACATTCATTTTGCCTTAGTTTGATGTAAGATACATTCTGATTGGACAATCTTAGCGGAACCCATGTTAGTTTTTGCAAGGTATACCAAAATACGACGGTAAAACCGGAGACTGAGAAAATGGCCACCGCTATCGAAACATGCCAACCGTAGCAAACTTAATGCGATCTTACACGTTTCCACTCGCTCTCTCTCACAAATAAAAAATACATTAATGAAAAGTTGGAAGATAGTTTTAGTCAACAAATTATTTCACAAGCATGATAAATACTAAACACACAGCACTTGTGACAAAAGGGTAATTTTTTCGGAATGTAGCATTTGTCTGCTATCGTCATATAGAGGCTGGTTCTACCTACTGATTTATTGAATCTAATAAATAACTGTTTTGATAAACAGTTTCTTGATTCTTGTAAAATTGAATGTACCAAACAGATCCTGATCGAATCCGGAAAGACAGAGAACGAGAAGAGCGAGTTCGACAGGCAAGAGAAAGGTTGGAAGAGGAGCGGAAGAAAAAGCTTGTGGAATTGCAGGAACAGCAGAGACAGGCTCAAGAAAATAGAGAGAAGCAGCTGGAAATGCGCAAGAAAAAGATTGAGGACCTACGACGGCGTGACTTGGAACGTCGGATTGCTGTAGAGGAGCGCAGACGGGCTAGAGAAGATGAAGATAGAGTAAGTACTAACTGAAAGAATATCACTTTATTATTATTTATTCATTAAAAGCAGATGAAATCTCTGTTGACATTTTGTCTTGAATTAATGCCACTTTTGACAATATATTTAAAGGATGACATAATTAAAGGTTATTTGAGTTAGTAGAGGATAAGGTAAATTCATATTATTACTTTGTACACATGTAGTTTTATAAAATTTCCATTTATATCCCACATTATCACTCATTAATTATAGCTCAAAAAATAAAAATTTCCTTAAAACGCAAAAGAATAATTGTGAGTGAAACTTTGTAATGAGCCATTCATGATTAATTGTTTTGTGCTTGTATGTAGTCACAGTGGTGCTTCACTCGTTGTGTCTTGCATTCTGTCATATTGGTTTTTCATTATTTAGTAGGTGTCTTGCTTGGGGTCAAATGGTGCTTCATTATGTTGTATCTTGCTTCACACTGGTTGGTGCTTCACTCTCTTGTGTCTTGCTTGCTTTCACATTGGTACATCATTGTATTGTGTTTTGCATTTGTTATGTGCTTCACTATGTACTGTGTCGTACCCTGTTTTCATATATTGATGCTTCACTGTGTTGTGCTTTGTTTGCAGTCACATTAGACTAGTACTGAGCATATTTTTGTCTTACTTAGAGTCATATATGGGCTTCACAATATTGTGCCTTGCCCGAAGTTACTTTGGTGCTTCACTATCACAGTCAGTAGCAATATGCATCAGGCTTATTTCTAAAGTATCAGTTTGTCATACATGATCATGTCAAGTTTACTATTTTGGTAATGGTATCATCAGTGTTCACATATTTATATCGGGTTCAATACTTCATTATGTCAGTGACACACATTCATGCCATGTTCATTATCAGTCATTGGCACACAATCTTATCAGCTTCAGTTTTGATCAGTGACATACATTCATGTCATGTTCAGTCATTGGCACACATTCATGTCATGTTCAGTATCAATCACTGGCACACATTCATGTCTTATTCAGTATCAATCATTGGCATGCACTTGTTATGTCTAGTATAATCACTGGCACATATTCATGTCATGTTCAGTATCAATCATTGGCACACATTTTTTTCATGTTCAGTATCACTTGTTGGCACACACCTTGTCATTTTCATACATATATCAGTTAATGGCACACATTCATGTTCAGTCAGTAAGCACATGTTCATGTCAGGTTCAGTATTTGGATGTACAAAATACAAACTTATAAAATATAGCAATAACTTGAATAAGGAAGAACATGACTATTACATATTACAGGCAGTTCCTGTCTTCTATAAGAGTTATGTTTCTGGAGACCTTAAGTCACATTTTACACAAATCAAATTTCATAGCAGACCTAATGTTTACAATAAATACAGCTTAGTATATTCTGTTGGGAGATGAACAATGGTCGTTAAAATCTGTCCATTCACGCTGAATCTCCTCAAAGTAAAGTTTCTTATGCTTAAATACACCATCACCTTGAAGGTTACAGTATTGAAGTAGTAATAAAAAAAATTGCTAATGAAACAAAAGCTGTTTCAGAAGGTATCTATCTACAGGTTGCTGTAAATATGAACTAGCAAAATAAGTAACACTCTATACCAGTGGGCATGCATGCATGTAATAAGTAATTTCATTTTTTCTAGAGGAATATTTACATAAACATGATAAAGTTGCAGTACATATTTTTAAAGTAAAGTTTAATTTACTTAAGTGATAACTGATATGAAGTAAGGACTGTTTATACATGGGGTTTTCTTTTGTAATTTTTCTTGACAATTACATCCATAAAAATTCTCAAATAAAGTTTAAATGAAAAGGATTTCCTCTTAATACAGATTATTATAGTTAATTATTAAGATTATTAAAACAACTATAGTATAATTTTCTGTGTAAATTGTATTACTAAATAATGTATTTTTGTGTGTGTGTGTTTCCTAGTTCAGTAGTTGTAGTATTTCTGTGTTGTAACATATTTGTTAAGTAGTTTATTTTTATTTTGCTGCATAATTGTTGAATTTTTTTTTAAAGTGTATTTTACATATCTGTTAAAGTAGTTTTTCTTTTTTGTTACATAATTGTTGAAGTAATTTTTATATCTATGCTACAAACTGTTGAAGTAGATTTTCTGTGTATGTTCATAGATGTTGAAATAGTTTTTTTCTTTGTGTTACTGAGCTGATGATGTTTTTCTGTGTGTCATACATGATATAGATATTTTCTGATTCGTGACACTATATCTTTTGAACTGTGGAGACTTTGCTTTGCTTGTATGATACTGTAGCTGTTGAACTGTTGGATATAGCTGTTGAATTGTTGGAGTCCATCTTTGAATATATGTATATGTCATTCTTTGGACAAGAACTTAAATGGACTAAGTTGTTATGTTGCAAACCTAATACTAAGTAATAAACAAAATGTCTATTTAAATGTAATATATTTTAAAACATAAACATGTATTTAGGATGTTAAAGTTCTTCAGTGTAATTAGTAATTACTCATAGCGGCATATCTTTTTCACCCAAATGAAATAAAATCAAATGAACCAAATGAAATACCCAATGATGCCAAATGAAACATTTCAACTAACCAAGTGAAAAAACACTGAAATTCATAAATCTTATGGTTGTTGACCAAAATAATAATATACTTGTAATAACAGTGCAAGCATCTGAACTCATACAGTGGCACTAGTGATATAATACACAAAGTTTGTTTGAAAGGTGTAGTCAGTTTGGGCAGTAGTTTGTTTGGTTCTTTTGGATGAAAAGACACTCCCCTCCCAATTCACAGGTTTTCTATCCTTACTTGCTCAGGTTTAAAACATACACACAATATATGTGAACTTTAATTGTAAACGCAAAAGAAACCATACTGATATAAATATGTAAGATGTATATGATGTTACAAAATATATATATATAGATCATCAGAAATACTGTATTAGCTGATTCTGAAAATTTTGTTGCCGTTACTTTTGTAACAATGTGATCTTGATAGAAACAAAAGTTATTTTTCTTATTTTATAATTTAATCAATGGTTATATTATGCAGTGGGCAGAATCAAAATGTTGGAGTGAAACTTTTTAAACTTGTCACATGCATACACACACACACACACACACACACACATACACACATAACAGAATCACACAAAACCTTATTTTACTCATGCCACCTTGTTTGAATGAGGTTTTCACATCATTGCTGATACTTTGACTTCCACCATATTTGAAATTGCAATCAGAAGTGGTTAGGTTACATAATTTTGGTAGTTGCTGCTAATCTGGACTTTTGAGATTTAATTTCATTTTGTATGGTGAACGATAATTATTAGAATATTAACTAGGTGCATTTTAAACTTACCCCAGTTTAAATTAATGACTAAATAACTTTTCATTTGTGTACTAATATTTTTCAAAGTGATGCTCAATTCATTAAATTATGAGTTTGACAGTAATCATTACGTCACACTTAACTTGAAAAGGGGAGTATTATTATTACATCAGTGTTTAAAGTACTTTTCATTACAGAATATGTATTGGTCCACTTTACTCATAAAATGATATAACAAAAGAAATAAAGATAAATGATGAGTTATGATACAATGCATTAAAGCCTGCTTTTGAATATGGCTGGATTTTGTGTTGCACTAGTCATAACTTATAGCAGTTAGCTGCTGTGAAAGAGCATATAAGACCCGCGAATTTTCACTTTTATAATTTTAAATTACATTTCATTTACATGTTCAGGTAACTGTAGTGGCATTCAGTTCTACTACTTAGTATGAAGTGAACTAATTCAGATGTGAATGAATACGTGCATATACCAATCATCACTGACATTGAGGCATAGGTCATTAACTTGTGTTCTCATTCACTATACAGTACACTGTTTGAATTGTTTATATTGCGCATTCTATACTATTTTACTACATTCAATGTAACATTGTCTTTATTAAAGAGTTTGAAGGGTTTTGTTTTGGTGAAAATATTTTGAGGCATTACTTTTGTTGATGTTTCATTAACAGTCATGAGCATTTATGCACAAATTCTGACGTATACCAAATCAGATAACATACATCCTTTAAGATGGAACTTGTTTGTAATCCAAGTCCTGGTGTGTGTGTCCGTGATTGAGTGTGCACACACATGTATGTGTGCATATGCAGACCCTATTGTGCGTGTGGTGGTTCATGGTGCATGGACAAAACAATTCAAAGCTCAGTGTTTTGTTGCGGAAGACACCCCCTGTGCCTAACTACATTTGATTACCACTTTTTTTTCCACATGTTCTTTTGTCAGGATCAGTGCTCACCAGCATCAAAGTTTAGGCTACTGCCCCAATTTAGTGCCGACATAGATGCATACACTCTTTAAACAGGACAGTTGTCAAAATCTGTTTTTGTGAGATTTTCAGTCATGCCATGGCCTTAGACTGATAGTGTGAATTTGTGAGTTACAGTTTGAATTCTTTATGACCTGCAATAAAATCAAAGTAGCCAACAAGACTTATAGATAAACCAACATCTTTATTCATTACATTGCTGTTAATTTTATCTTCTATCTTGGAGCTTGAGGTTTTTTAATTTTTTATTGTTGCAAAATATCAATTTTACAATTCCTTAGTAATACAAATAAAAAATACAACTAAAAAATATTTAATCTACAGAAAGAAATTTTTTCCTCTCTTAAAATAAATTTGCTCGCCTTGAATTTTAGTTTACCCAGAATGCTGTGTAACCCTTATTACTAAAAGATTTGAGCATCCAGTGCAGGGATTAAACTAAAGGGATAAATGTTATCTTGAGAAATGTCTCTAGAAAGGTTTGCTTAGTTATACTTATAGAGTGTCCTTAGCACGAGTCATATTTTGCAAGGCTTTCTTATTTATTTATAATGTTGCAAATGTGAGATGTACAATCATGTAGTGTGTATTGCATGGTTTACTTAATTACATTGTTATAGAAGTGAGACATTCTGTTTTGCAATGCTTGCATAATTACAGGGAGCTAATGTGAGACATGCATTTTGTAAGGTTTACTTAGTGATTTCAGTGTAGGCATGAGATATGCATTTTGTAAAACTAACTTAGTTATAGAATATAATTAACATAAATAGAGACATGCAAAAAGTAAAGCCTACTTAGTTACAAAGTTGTAGCTGTGAGACATGCACTAGAGGATTAGAATTTAGATAAATGTATATTGCTTAATTTATAGTGAAATACAGGAATTTGTTTTGTAGGATATGCTTATAGTTCTTTTTCACGGTCACTTAACCTAGAATCGTGCAAATTGTAATGCTGCTGATCCATACAAATAGTCTTATTAAGATTTTATGTCTAGAAAATTTTTAAAAAAAACAGAATCTTGTAGATCAGAGGGTAGAAAAATGTTTACTTAAATCTCATACTATAGATTACAGAAGACATTGCTAGAGAAGTGACTTGCAAGGTCTGCTTGTTCCATAGACTAGAACTGTAGAGGATGAGAAAAATTACGTGCAAGGTCTGCTTATTTTATCGACTAGAACTTTAGAGGACTAGAGATATACTAGAACTATAGAACTTAGAAGACTAGAGAAGTGTTTTGCTAGGTTCAGACTAGAACTTTAGAGAATTAAAGAAGTGTCTTGCAAGGTTTACTAATTCTCATAGACTGGAACTGTTGAGGACTAGAGATGTAACTTGCATTGCTTACTTAAGTCTCGTTGACTAGAACTGTAGAGAACTAAAGAAGTGTCTTGCAAGATTTACTAATTCTCTTAGAATGGAACTGTTGAAGACTAGAGAAGTAACTTGCAATGTTTACTATCATAATAAAATCTTGAGGACTAGAGAAGTAGCTTGCCATGTTTACTTAAGTCTCATAGGCTAGAAGTAGAACTCTGGAAGACTAGAGAAGTGACTTGCAATGTTTACTTAAATCTCATAGACTGTAGAGGACTAGAGAAGGGTCTTGTAGCACTTACTTAAGTCTCATAACTGGAACTGTCAAAAACTAGAGAAATAACTTGCAATGCTTACTTAAGTCTCATAGGCTAGAACTCTGAGGACTAGAGAAGTGACTTACATCGTTTACATAAGTTTCATAGACTCAAACTGTAGAGGACTAGAGAAATGTCTTGCAATGTTTACTTAAGTCTCATAACTAGAACTGTCAAGACTAGAGAAGTATAGTGTGCTTAGTATTTTGTATAGTGTGCTTAGTTTTTGTATCTTTTGTATAGTGTGCTTCGTTTGTTTGTCATGAAACACAGTCTAGAATTCACCATATGTTGAAAGCTTGAGTAACATTTACCTCATTTCAGAACTATCTCTTTCTTGTTCACAAGTTTTATCCATTTTATAATTTGTTGGGTTTAATTTATTCTAGTTAAATTTATTTGAAGCTCTTGAATTTTAAGAATTTGTCTGTGTAAAAAATAAATAAATTATTTTGTTCGGTGAAGTATTTCTAATAAAGTATTATTAAAATCAAAAACAAAGCAAAATATATTTTTGCTGCAGCAATCATTTTTTAAAAAAAACATAGCAATAGGCAAACTTTGCTGGATAAGTGATTTTTTTTTTTGTTTTGATATTGTAATTGTATTCATGTAATTACATTGCTTTTGTTCTGAACTAAATCTATATTTATTTTAATTAATTAGTTGTTTTCTGCAATAGAAATGTTGGTTAATATGAAAGTAAATTAGATATCCTGAGATATAGTGATAAAAATAAATTAGTCAGCACTTTTTTCTTCAATAGAGGTCATTAGCGTGGGTTAGTGCAGAAACTAACTTTTATTGGTGCATGCCAGTATAAATATATTTTGTTTTGTACATGAACTAAAATACTACTAATAGGTCAGTGTATGTTCCTTAAGTAAATTGCTTGCTTCATCAGTTCATTTTGCTGTCAACATTTACAATATTTTTAGTATGACTAGAACTGTAAAACTAGAAGTGATTAAGTGAGCATGTGCTTTATTGATATCTAGGTGTAACAGCTGTTACCAATTTACAAAGGGTCACAGGTGTGAGTGACATTGATAGTACTATTTGCCAACTACTCTGCTGTATGACTCATTCTGTACAGATTAAGCAAGTCATATGGGCTGGTATTAGGTTTTTAGGATTACAGCTCTTGATAAACACAACCCCCAAAATGCTATATTATTATATTTTGCTTTGAACATATAATTAATTACATGTACTGCTATAATATTAATAAACAGAAACATGTTGAAAGAGAATGCATATTACTCTAGATAAAATAGGCTTCACACATGTTTAATGACACTAAATTAAATATAAAACTGTAAAAAAGAAATAAGTGAGAATAAGATGGGGACTGGTAGTTTAGGATTGGAAATGTTTATGTTGTTGATCCCACTAGTCTTTGTACTGTTGGAAGTGGACTTGGTAACTTAGTCATCTATACTTCTTGTTAAAAAAGTTACTGGGTACTTAATAATTTAGTCATCTATATACTTCTTATTAAAAAAAAAAAATAGTTACTTACTAACTTAGGGTTCTTGTTCCCTTCACTCATTTTTCATGCTCTTAATCTTAGATTTTTGTTCACTGTTTATTTCATTAATTAATTATTTATGGTTTAATTACATTTATATATAATTTTTATTGCCTTTTCAAAAACATTTTTTCTTTTTCTTTTCTCATTATTGTATATTTTAAAATTACAATAATTCTTCCAGAATTCATATATGGATTTACTAATCCTGGCAGTAATTTTTGTTAATATGCATCTGTACATTGAAAGATGTTCAGATCTGCCTTGATGGTGTATGATTTTTCTTTCATATTTTGTATTTTTCTTTCCATACTGTGCTAGTTGACATATTTGTAGGTGAATGCATTAGTTGCACTTACAGTCACATACTCTGTTGCCTGGGGACTGTCACATATTGGCTTAAGTAGCCCCCCCCCCTCTAAAAATAGACTACATGTAAATCTAGAAAGGCTGGCCCTTATCCACAGGCTAGAAACATACCTGAATGTTCCAGACAGTTCACTAAACTAACCAATCAAAGTGCAGCTCAGCCACCTGAATGAATGTACCAGAAATTCACCTGTGAATTGTTAGTTGAATGCAGCTCATTGTTGAGGCTACATGTATTTTAGCTCCCAGTGTTAACAAAGTATAATCATACTATTAACCTTATCACCAATTATCAACATAGAAGGAAATCATTCTCTCTCTGTATTTATTATTACTGCTGAAGATCAGCACCTTGTCTGAGATATTATCTCAGTTGTTGAATTTGTTGAACTTCGACTCGAAGCAATGCCAGAACGGAATGACTCATGGGCCAGAGACACAGTTCCATGGACCTCATGTTCGACTCTGTGTGTGTGTGTGTGTGTGTGTGTGTGTGTGTGTGTGTGTGTATATATGTCACTGGACCCCAGATGTTATGTTAGAAACAAAGCTAAGTGACTATAAAACCAACAAGCTAAACAGCTTCATTAAGTTCTAGATAAATTCTACCAAAGTACTACAGAGTTCACTCAAAAACATTCATTGTTTTCTTATAACTCATTTAGTTTGCTCATACAATCGAACCAAATAATTGCTACAGAGCCATAGGACTCAATGGACATTCTCTTATGACACCACATGGTTGTGATTATGAACTCTCTCTATATAAACTCTAATTGTAACTATTGAAAGTTTGCTATATGTAACCATGCTATCTTATGTTATTTCTTGTTGAATACATTTATGGTTGTTACATGACTCACACGTTATATGTTGTAGTCTGTCACCTGTATTTACTTACAATCCTGGCTATATGTATCAGGGGGCTCAAGCTATCTTCTAGAACTATCACTCCTTCTATTCTACATTATCAATTATTATCTTACTAACATGTAGCCAGTCAGAAGGTACGTTTTGGGATTAGCCTAAGGTAGGGGTACACAAACATTTTAGGCCAGAGGGCCAAATTTCCAATTGATAGTGCTTAAAGGGCTGCGAGTCAGATTGCACATGGATGGCTCAGTAGGAAAAAAACAACACAAATAATGAAATAAAGTCGGGGGGGGGGGGCGCAAAGCCCTGTCTTGGGCCACATGCGGGCCACCCCTGGCCTAAGGTTACAGGCAGCCTGGGGTAGAGGAGAATTAACATCTTGCCCATCTTCCAGCAAAATGTCACAGGGACAAACCATTTTATAAACACTTTATGATCCAGACAGTGGAATTTTGCTCCATTCTCATAGTGCAGTGTTTCTTAATTCAGGTACTGATAATTTTACATGAACAACACTTCTTTGCCCATGTGGCTAGAGTATATAATTGGTATATGTTGATGCATCTTATATACTTGAAATCATAAATCATCTAGTGGATGTTCACTAAATGAGGTTGAGGTTATAATCCATTCATGTAGTATATGTAGTCACTGCACTTAGCCCAATGAACAATGAAGGTAAAACTAAAGTATGAGTGGACAATATATATGATGTGAGCTGGAATTCAGACAGCTTAGGAGTGTAACAGGTAATGTAACACTTTTAGTAATGATAGTGTAACAATGTTTAGTACTAGTACAGTAGTAGCGTAAAGCAGCATCAGTTTAACAACATATAGCACTTTGCAGTGTAAAGCTCCACCATTTTAACAACACTTGGAACTGTATAACATCATTTTAACAAGCATATAGCACTTGGCATTGTAAAGCAGCACAAGTGTGACAACACATATGACTTGGCAATATAAAGCAGCATCAATTAACAGCATATAGCACTTGGCAGTGTAAAGCAGCATCAGTTTAATAACATATAGCACATAGCAGTGTTAAGCAGCATCAGTTTAATAACACAGCACTTAGCAGTGTACAATCATATTATAATATATAGCAGCAATGTTCATCATTAATAAGACATTTAGCATAGAGCAGTTCAATTTGTACAGCAACCTGTTGCAGCAACATTATAGCAAATAGCAGCTTGTAGTAATTTGTGAAAACAACAAGTCCATTTTAAGCCTGGTCAGCGTATTAGAATTTTGATTGCCAAACCAAAATGTCTCTCTTGGCAGAGCCACATATGATCCTCATTATCTTTTTGTGAATTCAGATATTTGACCACTTCTTGGGTCAGAAAATCAGCAAAATATTTTCTTTCATTTTCAGTGATCCATCAGTGAATAAGCAATGTTAATTACTTTGCTGGTTCCTAGGATATGCATCTGATATTTTCATAAAAAGTATTTTTTTTCTCCTGCAGGTAATTTACTGGATACAGCTAAAAGTGAGCTTTCTCATTTCTTGTTCTGCCAACAAAATATAGATGTCTTGTCTTTCTACTTGTTTATTTTTTCTGCTGTGTTTCCAGCTTTTTTTGCTAGAATCAGTAATACTGGTTAATTGTTGCACTGCATGAGACATTTGTGTGATTCACATGTTTTGCAACTACATGTATTGTGTGTTGGCTTGACTGTTTTTCGGCAGCTTGATTTTACATTTTTTATAGGCTATCCTGCCTGCAGTCATCAGTATATCCAAATCTTTCAGCAGCTAGACATTTTTATAGTCTAGCCTCTGGTTAGTCTATCCAAATTAAAATATGTCTTAGGTGATGTTTTTAATAGTTTCATTGATTAGTCTTTCCAAATATATACCAAGCACTAATTACCTCCACCCCATTGTGTTTTTTCAATGACTCATATGATACCACATATTCAAGGAAATGGCAGCATACACTGTATTCATATCTTTCATTACTGCAAAATTGCACTTCTTACAAACAGTAAGAATTCAATAAGATTTTAATGTTGTACTGCTTTTATGATTTTACAGAATAAAATGAGAAACAAAAGAAAATGGCAAATTTAATAGTTTATTGATAAAAAAAGAGAAAAAAATATATAGTATATGAAATGATATCATATGTATTTGACACTTTAAAAATTAATATGTCAGAATCTGACTGATCCCAAACTTTGAACAGCAATACATCTAATTGTAAAATAATGAAATTAAATACAATATTCCTTAAACCACTTCCCAGTTTTCTATACAACATTATACAATGAACTTTTAATTTTGCAAAACTAAATGATATAAACCTCATCTTTTATTATTGTTAAAATAATCTAAACAGTCAGCTTTTCTAAACCTTTTGTTGTTATACACTAATACAGAGCACACAAACTTGTTTTTAAAGTTGTTCACAGCATGACATTTAAGCTATTTTTCAAACTTGTTCTTGGGAATTCTCAGTCTGCTGCAATTATGACATTATTCATAGATGTACTGCATATTGAGTATAAGATCCATTTTTTTCAAACATATCAGCTACCCATTCTATACTAAACACATCAACTATACAAAGGACCGGTTCTGTTCTAGATATCAGCTGGGTTACAAGGATCCATTATATATCTCATACATCAACTATACAAGGGCCAGTTCTATTCCAGGTATGAGCTGTACAAGGACCCATTCTATATCCCATACAAGGACCACTTATAGTTTATACTCCTAATACACCATACAGTGTGAGATCATATTTGCAAAACATTTGGTTGGACATACTGATAATAACTAAATCAACATTGCAACAGTTGGCAAATACATATTATTAAAAGAGGGATGGGCAAACTATAGCTCTTCACTGAATCTGGCTTATTGCTCAGTAAAAATTGTCATTTTCAATTGCTCAGTATGGAATTTTATTTTGGCCTTTTTCATTTTCAGTTGTTCAGTAAAGACTAGTTCTTTTTTCCTCCAGTCATGATTTCATTTGCTCAGTAAAGAATATTTCTTTTGGTCTTTGTCATGATTTCATTTGCTCAGTAAAGAATATTTCTTTTGGTCTTTGTCATGATTTCATTTGCTCAGTAAAGACCGAGTTTTTTTGGCCAGTGTTACAGTTTCATTTATTCATTAAGAATACTTTGTTTGATCCTTGTCACAGTTTCAGATATTCAGATTGTGTCATTTGTTTCTTGCTTGTTTTCTTTCTATTTAAATAAAAGTATGATTACATTTTTAAAAATAAACACCAGCATAACTACTAAAATAATAGTTACTAGTTTCTTTTCTTTTTTTTTTTTTTTAATGGAAGAGTGCTTGGTTGCATGTTTGCTTTGGCATGATAATAATAGTCCTTGTTTGATAATTAATTCATAAATAATGCATTGCTCTTTCTTCTGAACTGCAGTATGTTCTTTCTGCCTCAATGGCAATTGCTGATTTCTTGATTTATATGATCTTTGACTGATTTTATCTGTATTTCACCTTTTCTTGATTTACATGTTCTTTGATTTTATCTGTATTTCAACTATGATAGAATCACTCGTTTTTTAATATCAAGACTAGCTGATGTGCATTAGGACTAGTTGTAATGTTCAAGACCAGTGGTTTGGTGTTACATGCACTATTACAGTACAGTATTAGCATTTGGGCTAGTATGGAGATTACAGCTTCCTTTAGTTTTGGAGAAAATTCTCCTGGCCTTATTAAATAAATATGTTGATTTTAAAATAGTAATTTTATTCTTGTACAAAAAGATGTGTGATTAATTTATAACATGACTGTGGCTATATTAGAACAACACTTTACACACCAATATACCTAAATCACATGCAATGCATTACTTTGAAATTTATATATTTTTTCATAATGTGATATTTGTAATTATATAATGGGTGTTAAGGAATTCATAGATTGAAATTATAGTCAGTTTGGAAAGAAAAGAACCATTTTGAAAAGAAAAAGAATCTTACAATAATATCATTTATCCGGTTATAATTTTTCTCGCTAGCATATAAATAAGCAGTTTTCTTGTGTTTTGGCTGGCTGTTTTAATTACATAATTTTCTTTCTATTGCTACAGGTACGCTTGGTTTAAGATAAATGCCCTTAGTCTAATGTTGGTCATTTACCATCGTCAGTATGAAAACTTCAAATAAAAAATAATATTCATTTCCTTTTTTTAAAAAATGTATTATTTAGGGAACCTATGACTTTGAACATCTCAGGTGACTGATCTCTTTATCTTTCTAACACTTGCATTAAAACATTTGAATTGAAGAACAGCACACACACCCAAAAAATAAGGTTAAGTATGATATAAAGAGAAGATTGTCTCTTTTATTTTAAAAAGCATATCTGATGAATTAATTATAACTACTGACAGGGAGAAATATTACTGTTATTGTGTTAATGCTGCAAATAAAGGAATGATATTTCATTCCTGTAAACTGTAATTCAAGTTGTCATGCAGCCATCACATTAACAAGAGTTTGAATATAATACATACCTGATGAATTATAATTATCATCAAACAGTGTTATGTATTACTATTTAATGTTTCAAATACTGATGTGGCAGTTAGCCCCTGGTAAATGGTAATTGCAAGTTGTCATGTAATTATCAGAGGCTCTAACAATAATTTGTATTTGACTTTTGGCAATAAAATAATAACTTTGTACAGTTGACTTAATAAACTTTGCTAAAATATTTTCTAGACTTATATATCTAGGGTTTATTTAAAAAATAAATAATGTACAATGTAGGTTCATTTTTATCAGTATATTTTATAACTGAATCATAGAATGTACATATCTGAAGGTACGATTAAAATATAAATCCTTAATTTTCATGACATGGAGAAATCCACACCTGTGAATATGATTTATATTTTTGGAATGAATGTATCATGATAATTTAAACTTCAGGCACTGGTTGGATTTCTAAGAGTAAGACTAATAGTAGTAGTAAGGGTATTTTGTGTAAAATTTCTTAAAATTATTTTTAAGTTCAAATTGGAGTGCAGATTACTTGACTTAAAACATGGTAGTTTCTTTCTTCCAGTTGTCATTAAGAGCCTATCTTAATAATAATTACTAACAAGTAATTTGTGATCACATTATTTGTTATATGTTATATGGGTACTACATAAGTTTGACAGGTCTTTTAATTAAAAAAAAAAGTCAACATATCAGCCATGAGTTCTCATATGCATATTATCACCCAGAAGGCGATTGTTTTTTGCCTCTGCTGGCATCTCTGTCCATCTTTCACCTTCATACAGGCACTGTTACAGTATTACTATTAGTATTCCAAAAATGACTTTACAGAGGTCATAGTTCACTGTTATCATCTTTTATCTTTCACCTTCATGCAGGCACTATTACAATTAGTATTCCAGAAGTGACTTTACAAGGTCATAGTTCACAGTTATCAACTCTCTTCATCTTTCACCTTCATGCAGGCACTGCTACAGTGTTAGTATTCCAGAAGTGACTTTACAAAGGTCATAGTTCACTGTTAATGTGTTATGAATTCTGTCCATAGTATTTCAGAAGTGACTTTACAGAGGTCATAGTTCACTGTTAATGTGTTATGAATTCTGTCCATAGTATTTCAGAAGTGACTTTACAGAGGTCATAGTTCACTGTTAATGTGTTATGAATTCTGTCCATAGTATTTCAGAAGTGACTTTACAGAGGTCATAGTTTACTGTTAATGTGTTATGAATTCTGTCCATAGTATTCCAGAAGTGACTTTACAGAGGTCATAGTTCACTGTTGATGTGTTATGAATTCTGTCCATAGTATTTCAGAAGTGACTTTACTCAGAAAGGTATAGTATGTTCACTGCTATCTGTCCATCATTCATCTTCATGCAGGCACTGTTAGTATTCCAAAAGTTACTTTATCCAGAAGGCTTTTTCACACCTATCAGCTCTCTCCTTCATGCAGGCACTACTTAATATTTCAGAAGTGACTTTAACTAAATAGAAGGCTGTGATTCACTGCTAGCATTCTGTCCATCACTCACTGCAGATACTGTTAATATTACAGAAGTGATCACTTGAAATTTTAGAAGAGTTTTCAGTTTGGCAACAAAATTCTGATTATCTGAAAGTTGAAAAAAAATTTTTTGTACAGTTCTTTACTGACTATTATAATTGTTGCTTTGAGATGTGTTATAAGTTAATATAGTTTTTTATATTTTAGTTTCATTGAATAACTCACTATGTTATAGTCTTATTCTTCTTTCACTGACATAGGAAATCTATTGACTTTGTGGTTTTATATTTGTAGTAATTTTTTTTGTTTCACTGACAACTCTTAAACTAATTGTACTAATTAAAGTCTTGTTCATATTTTATTGACACCTCATTTTTGTTGTGTGTAATAATGGGGGGAAAACATGTTTTATTTAGGAATGTGATGTTTATTTTGTTTTTAGAACCGAAGAGAGTCCTTGCTGGTGAAAGCAGAAGAACGTGTTGCCCGGTATGAGGCATGGCGACGAAGCGGGTCAAAAGGTGGGCGGGGTCACGTTCTCGGCTTTGGCAGTGCCACACCTCGTGATATCTGCCAACCATTGGAGCGGCCAAGACGGTCCTCCTCCCATAGTGCCCTTGTTGTGCGCCGTTCGCCCAATGGCTCTGACTCCGATTACTCCTTCCGCCCCCAGAGGCGAGCCCTTTCTGCTTGCAGCACTGTCCGTCGCCACTGTTGTATTGACATTAACCGAATGGGTAGGTCCATTCTCCTGGACACTGCACCTGGCCCACCGGGCTGACAACACCCACTGTCATAGTTGGTGTTTCTGCCCTGCTCCTCCCTGGGGTTTAAAGGGGCAGCCAAAGGGAAGCCAGTGTCCTTGGATGGTTTTCTGAGTTGACTCCCCTTTGCCTGTCTCAGGTGGTACAGGTTTGGTGTAAGAGAAGGGTAAAAGGTTTGGTGCAGCAGCTACATAAGTGAATAGTTGCCAGGCCATTGTCCAGTAATTAGATCCATGACAAACACCATACATTATTATCAGGTCAATGTTCTATAATTAGGTCCATAAAAAGTAGCACTTTACATTTGTCAGGCTGATCAAAAACACTTATATATCTATAAAAGTGAATTTATACTTTAAGTAATTTTAAAGATCATTGTTTGTCACTTAAATTATTAAACTGATTGAATTCTGTTTTCTGTTTTAATTTTTAATTTTTTTTTTAAAAAGTTCTTTTATGGTAAAAATTAATGCAGAAAAGAAGTATATAAAAGTGTGAAACATTTTAAAAACATTTTTAATTTAGAAATGAACCAGAAAGTAATGTTTATGTACTGGCCTGGCACCTATCTTGTGTAATTACATTTAGCATAGCTTAGTGAGAGTCAATTGATTTACTTTGAAATTTTATTTTAACCCTAAATTTCCATATGTAGTCATTTTTCATTTTAAACTGTTTGCAGTTGGTAAATTATACACCTTTCCAAAGGAAAAACAGAGAATCCCTATATACAGATGTGCATGCACATTTTTAGAGTAATCTTTGGAACTATTTACATCTTTAAGAAATTGATAGTTTCCAATCAGTATGTTTATTTTACTTTTCATTATTTGTATGGAATGAAATTTTATGCTTGAACCAAGGCGAAGGGCTTTATGATGAAATTCTTACACCCAGAATGCTTCTGTCTTACCCATTCTTTATTTTTTGTAGTGATGGAACCACCAAGTTGTCAGTGTCAAGCACAGTTGTTATTGTTGCTAAAGGTAGCATTTCAAAGATGTTGTGACAATAGTGATGGCTTTACAATCTCAGAGTATTTTTGTGCTTTCTGTTGGCATTGATTTTTGGCCTTTAATGAAAATTTTTGTTAAATAATTTTGACAAGCAAAACTCTTTTCATTAGATTCATGTTTTGAGCCTTCAGAGTATATGTTTCCTGTGTATGCTGTTTGAAATTTTTTATTTTAAAAAAAAATATTAAAAATATGTTCAAAAGGAACCTAGTAGTTAATTTTTGGCTTTTAAGGTAGAGAGCTACTAAGGAAACAGAAATCATACGAGTTTGTAATCCTAAACTTGTTTAGACAAATGACTGCATGTTTACAGCTATTGATATAAATATTGATCTGTTGAACAGCTGTTTTTATATATATATATATGGAGTGACTTTCCTTCTTTTGCTGTTTAATAGTTCTTGCCAAGTCTTTCTTATTTTCAGTCCATTTGAAAGTACACATGCATGTAAAAATCCTGTTTTGAATGCTACTGCATGTTTTATTTACACACTGTTTCTGGTGACTAATGCTGATTTAAGGGGAGAAGTCTTTCTAATAGTCTTAAGAATTGCACTTTCAAGGAATAATTGTAAAAATGCTGTTCCAAATAAATGGTCTGGAAAAGTTCTTTGCAGCTTTTAATTATTTTTAAAATATTAACAAGTACATTTTAAATTAACTCTTTCAGTCTATAATGAGTTTTCAGGCATATATCTGCTGTAATCCAGATCAACTAAAGCATAATGACGGGGGAAAGGCTAATTAGAAATCACCATTTAAATATTGAGTAATAGATTTCAGGAATATGAAATTTTAAACACTGATTATTAGGAGAATATTATTGAAAATAATAGTACAAATCTCTGAAAATGAAATAATTTTTCTTTTTTCTTTTTTTCCCCCTTTTAATATATCTTCAGGAAAAACTGCAGCGTTAAGTAAATGAGTAAATTATTGCAAGAAATTAAAAATAAATAATACATATTTTTGAAACTCTTAAAACTGAAACAATTTATATTAATTATAATTATTAATTATTATGAAGAAATTTTGTTATTAAAGTAGAATTAGAAAGAAAAATCTTGACTTTAGAAGATCTTGATGTTCTGCTGATAATTTAAAGCAATATTTCAAACATGGCTGTGAAACATTGACTCACTAAGTTATGCCACAAAATCACGCATGTAACTTCTGTACACCCTTTTGTTTTGCTTCATTTGTGTCTTGCTTTAACCCCAGCTTGCTTCACCACTAATCTAAAGTAGTTGATAAAGAAAGATTTGTTCTTTATAGTTTTTCTTTTTAAAAATTGATTTACTTGTGTTTTTTAATTTTTTTTTTTAAAACTAAAAGATATGTCTGTATGCAATGCAATACTTTTTAAACATTAATTCTTTTATGAGAAGAAAAGATAATAAATCAGACAATTAATTTATCCTTTTGCTTTCAGTTGAGTTTATTTTTTATATTCTATGACAGAAATTTAATGTACACAGTAATTAAAGAGTTCTGACTGATATTTTATAAATTGGATATAAATGCAAATTGGTGCATGGAGTCTAACATTTATTTATTTATTTAAGTATTTCAGATTCACTGACCATATGCATTAATAGCTACATAATGTACATTTGTTACAAATCATTGTTTTATTGTCATGATATAATCATCTTCACTTTGATATAATCATCTTCATTAGTAAATAGTAAGTTTTATCTTTGTTTGACTAATACTGTATTCATTTACCATTTAACTTAATACTATATGATTTATATATGATGATAACACTATTTGATCTGTATTGCATATCTTGTCTAATTTTACTTTTAATTTGTAATGCATCAAATGTTTTTTTAAGTTTCATGGACCACCATTTGACCTGTATAGAATCTCATATTGTTATCATCTACTATTGAATCTGTAATTTAGCTATCACTCTTTGTATTCTTTTTCTGACCTCTTAGCTTAACATAGGTTAATTGTCATAGTAAATTTCATCATCTAATTTCTGTTGGACTAATTTAACATATCCTCTGACTGACATTTACCATATGTTGTAATTATATCCATTGACTGATTAATTATCTTTTGCTGAAATTTATTTATTATTCATGATCTTCCTGTTGAACATTATTGATTAACATTTCTGATTGTTATTTATTTATATTGAAAAATAGTGCATGAGTTCTGATATTATCCTCTTACTGTATGCATTGCTGTACTAACAAATGTTGAGATAATTTAAATTGTAGTTAAACAGGCTAGTACTATTATTGCTAGAGAGCATTTGGCAGTCTGTTTGTTGGCTTTGACTGCCTGCTTATCAGACTTGTGTGTAGGAGAGTGCTGCAAAGCTCCCAACCCCTAACCACTGCATGTATGGATCATGATGAATGGTTTGTTTTCTGTGTTCAGAACAATTCATTTCCCAATTAGGCCCTTATCCTGCAAATTGAAGTTCAATTTCATCAGTCTTCATGTGTACTGCATAAATTACAGATGTAGTTTATTTTATTGCATCTCTAATGGTATTTATTACAGATTCATTGATCATTGAAGAATCTGCTTAAGTTTGCATGTTTGGGACATCAGTATTGATGCACATTCTTTATTGATTTATAATTGACAGTTTCTTGTTGATGCATATTTGTTCTGTGTTTATGTTGGTAATGTGAAATCTTTTCTTTTTTATGTTTTTAGACTTTTGAAGAAATAGGTTATGTGTTTGTTTTTTATGTCTTACTAAGTTATTTTATTTTTAAAATTTATTTATTTAGTTTTTATTTGTACACATTGGTTAAACATTTGAAGGAATGGTGACAGTAGCATTTCCCATCATGCTTTTCATTAGCAAAAGTTGTTATGAGACTACATTGCCATGATTCAAGTTCAGCAGTCACATTAAATTAGCACAGAAATTTAATTGATGGCATTACATATAATGTTTGATCACCACATCTCCATATTCTTCTATTTCATAGATTCTAGTATTTGATGTTTGATGTGATTTGACTTGTCAGCATTTTTTCAGATGAATTGTTAGTTATGTGAGTCTTGTCTGGTTGTATTGAACTCTTCATATTTCAACAGTTTAAATTATTGTTTTTGGAGAAATGAAAGATGTTGATCTTGGATTTTGATTGTTGTCGACACTGCTGATTTGAGAGAAGATGCTTAAATGTGGAATTTAATATATGACCTAGTTGTTTTTTGAATTGGATAAATACTAGAGATTTTATATAACATTGCTTGCTACTTTATTTATTTTAAACACAATACAAATCAATGCTATACCTCTATTCAAAATGGTTGATGTAAACTAGCATGTGAACATGATATAAGTTCTCTATAATGGGTAATAAATCTAGGTTTAACTGATGACAGAACTTTGATATAAATTCTCTGTTCATAATGGGTAATAATATCTAAATTTAACCTGTGACAATTAACATTTTGATATACATTCTCTAGTTGTAATGGGTAATAAAATTTAGAACAATTGGATGCAAATGCAAATTGGTGCGTTCATTCTGGGAATTAATCCAACATTTATTTATTTATTTCAAATACACTAATTTAATGATCACATTACGCTGCATATTATATAAATTCTATTTGTAATGGGTGATTAATGGGGAAAAATATCCTTAACTGGCATCTCTAGAACTTTGATATAAATTCTCTATTTGTAATAAACTAATGACAGCAAGAGCTGTGATGTAAATTCTGTGTTTATAATTGATACTAAAAGCTAACTTTTTTATCTGGTGACAACTGGAAATATGGTATCAATTTTCAGTTTGTAACGGGTAACAAAAACTAGCTTCAGCTGGTGACAACTAAAACTCTGATATAAGCATAGACCCAAAATCCAAGACAGTGTGCTCTATTGATATAAAGAACAAATATTAAAAATGGATGCAAATGTCTATAAAGAAAAAAAAAATATTTGAGCAACCACCAGAAAACACAGTGTGGCATACTTGATAATGATTAGATTTTGAAAGCTAAAATTAAAAAAAAATCTATAAATAAAATATAAACAAATAATATATTGTTATATTTAAGTGCATTTAATATATCTATTCTCTTTATAAAACTCTTTAAAAATAGAAATACATCTTCAGTAGAACCCCAATTATCTATATCTTAGTTGCACTTTAGTCACAATGTGCAGTCTCTTTATAATAGAATTTTCCCATAAAAGGAAATAATATATTTGTATATGTTAAAAATTTAAGGAATAAAGTTGAACTGAATATGTCCACAGGCTGAAATATAATGGCTTATTTTTAAATGAGAATTCATGTTATGGCAAAATGGAATTGAAATGAAATTCAGTAGAATGTACAAAACTAAATTTAATATAACATTAATTTAATTTAAAGATTAAAATGATATAAACATTACAGTTTCATGAAATTGTAGCACTAAACATGCTATTTTTTTCCTTTCACTGATTCTTGAAGACTATATTACTATAATTGGTATAACAACTAGCATTCAGTGCCCATTTTCATTATTTGTAAATTTTCTTGATTTAGCATAATTGCCCTGTTAACAAAAGAAATAATCAGGATTCTATTACTTCATAAGATTGCAAATGATATTATGATGCAACTGCAGTTCTAAAGTATTCTATAGTGTATTCCAGAGACAGATGTTATCTCCAGACTGTAATTTTCTAATTTCTTTTTTCTTCTGATAGATTGTCAGCAAATAAACCTTATTGTTTTTGATATGTTTCAAAGACCTTGCCCATTTTTATTATCCTGAGATCAGTGATACTTATGATGATTTAATTCAGTGCTAAATATTGATAAGCTCTGAGTATGTGCTTTAGTTTAAGAAAAACATTAAATTGTTGGGATTTTATGTGTGCTTCATTTTAAATTGCAGCTTAGAAATACTTCAAGAGCAAATATTTCTTTTGAAGTGTTCTTGTGTTTGTTCATTGATACAAAAATCATTCAGTTTTATTTGTTCATTTGGTGTTAAAATCTGTTCAGAGCTCTGTTCAGAATGGTGTTTAGAAAGTAAAGCCATAAAAAAGCTCAAATAAGACACACAGAAACTATTTAGAATTTATTAATACCGATTTTACCTACTTTTCTAAGTAATCTTCCAATCAGTCAACATATTTTTGCAAGGATATAAAAAAAGCTAATCCTTTGTAGAATATTCTGTCCAATTTATGAAACCAGTTCTTCACTGCTACACTAAATTCACTTGTGAAATGTTGTTCTCAAAGTGCTTGTTTCTACACTGAAAGAGGTGGAAATCACTGGGTACTAATTCAGGGTCACTAAAGGCACTTGAGGACTTCCCATATATTTACAGTTCTTTTGTGATCATTAGGTGCAGTCTTTGACTGGCTCTTGTACTTAGATAATCAGTACCATTTACCTACATTTTGTCCATTGTGTTAATACCATAAACTTACACTAACTTAATAATGCATGTCAGCTGATTTTGATTTTCTTGCATTGAGAAAAGGAATAACTGCACATATTTTCAAGTTGGGTGGATTTTTAAATTACTGGCATTACATTCTGTGACAGAATGCCACCCTAGTTATTGGTTATGATTATTATTATTTATAATCATCCATAACTAATTACAAGTGATGAGAATCTTAATTTATATTATTAATAATTCTGTCTTTCTTACTTGGCAGATATGTGGGACTGTAAACGTTTTCTCTCTTCCACAACATTAAAGACAAACATTTACTGTTACACAATATTTCCATAGGTGAAAAATTTATCAGAGAAGAAGATAAATCCGTCTTTAATTTATATTTAGTGATCCCCCCAACCACCCACCATCTCTCCAACATATGGTATCATCTGTAAGAAGATCAATAAATTTATTAAATCAATGATCAAATACAGCATATGAATATTATCAAAGAATGTTGACATTTACATCACTTCACATCAAAGTTCGATTAGTGCTAGGCAATCATTCAGTTTATCCTAGCATACACATCAGCAGTAAAATTAACATATATACACAAACACACAGTCAAGTTCATAGGCATAATTCATCATAGAAATGAGAGTGGAGTTTCAGAGAGAATTATTGTCAATGTACACAATCTTTTCAATGATGGCTGCTGTCGTTGGCACATGTTCACAATCATGCAGTTTGCAGCAAGTCACTTTCTTTTTTATTAGGTGATGGTCCAATTATACCCCTTCTAGGCACGCTACATGACTGTTCTAGGATCTTCAATGCGCTCACAAAGCACACAGTAGAGAATCGTTTGGAACTTCATGTGTGCTATCAAAGCACATCACGCAGAGTATTCTGGAATCTTCGTGTGCACTACTCAGTACACCACAAGGAATGTTTAATGTGAATTCTGGAGACCAATCTTAAATGTCAATTTTCACCATATTGGCTCTAAAACGGAATTCAGAGGAATCGACTTAAAGTAACACGTTTACTGATAAAAAGTGATAAGTTCATTTATAACATTGGATATATATACCAACGTGATCTGGTAGAGTACAGTAAGTAGTCAACTACAGTCTGAAGCGGATTAAAAGCATCGAGGGATAAAAAGGTGCAAAAGTCAAGGCAGTAATAAATTTCAGGCATGTTTCATCTCTAAACTCCTTTCTCTCTTACAAACATTCTTAGCTTAAAAGCCTGCAACAATATTCATTTGCCTGATAGTGATACACATACAACATAAAAAATAAGTCCATTCTTTCTTCATCAGTCAGTTAACTTACCATAAGTTAATGATTGCCTTTATAACTGGACTCGAGTTATGTCAAAATCAGTGTGATTAGAATATAGAGCTTCTTCAACAGAATAAATGGTCCATTGGATGAATTTGTTATGAACAGGTGTGAGACTATTAGTCAGAAAAACTTCTCATCCATTTGGAACTGGTTTGGATTGCATCAGCAAATTGTAGCACAATCTTTACCTGAGTTGTTTACTCCAACTCTGACACTTAAAAATATCAGCATAAGCAGTGCCCAAGGTTGGGTCACATTAACATTGGCAACAAAGATATAATTATTAAGTATAGGGATAGGCAAGTTTATTCCACCACACATTCTTACTTTTTGAACACCCATCAAATGACAGGTAAAGATTGGAAAAGTATTCCTGTATGATTTGACACTGTTACTACTTTTGTTCTGACATTTTAGCTGCAGCGGTGAGATTATCTTAACGGACTTGCCACTAGTTTTTCTTCTCGCTGTTAGCTGTCGTTTCCTTTTATATTAATTACAAAAGCATTTATGCAAGTCTCTGAAAATTGCTGAGGATCTGTTATGTGAATGTCATTTTCAGAAAACATTGTCATCAGCTCAGTTTTCTACAGTATTAGTATTTCTGAGAATTAGTGATGTGAGTCACTAGATGCCAATTTCATATAATGTTTTATAATAATATGTTAAATTCATTTAATATATTCTTGCTATTATACTAGTGTTTCATGAAACATTAATGACACTAATATTCATCAGTTTCTATCATGTTTCATAATTGTGTTTGTTCCTTTTACATATTGTGATATATCTAACTTAAATTGTAAAGTTTGGAGCTTTTAATATTAAGCACTTTATTAAATCATTATAATATAGTTCTTGTCTTTTGGATTTATTGAAACTATTGTTAATGAAATCCTTCCTATATATATTTTATGCAAAGTCCTCCCACTCCCTTCTGATTTTGTGGCAGGTGGATTTTTATAAGTTCTGTTTATCACTAGGTATTGTAACATTTAATACAGGGTACTTACTAATATTTGTTTAAATGATGTTTTCTGTGCATATTTGTAAATAGACTTGTTATAGTTTGATGGTTTTGCTTTGTTTTTGCAATCATCCAAGACCTTTGTGGATTTTGCTTTGTTTTTGCAATCAACCATGACCTTTATTGCTTTGTCTTTTCAGTCCAAAGACTACCCGCCCTCTCCTTTTAATTTTTTACGATTCATTTATTTCTTTGGAGGGAAACTAAATTAGTCATAGCCTAAAGTAGTTTTATAATTTGAGTAGCCTTATAGTTTAATATCAGGTTAATATTTACTTATATTCTTAACAACAATGAAAAACAAATTAACAGTAAATACAGTTTTCCTTAGAGATATAGAAAAACACAAGATTTAAAGCAAGGGATAATTTCTGTTTGCTAAAGCAGATAGAAAGATTTGGATGGTAGTTTAGGAAGTGATCTTGTGCAATAGAAATGTTGCTGATCCAAAACAAAAAGAGAGAAAGGTAATGGCAAATGGTGTAAGTTAAAATACCAATTCCAGAAAGAAAACCAAAAGATAATAGGATAAAGAAGATTTAGGAAGTAAATTTTGTTAAATATAAATCAGTGGTTTCTGACCCAAAAGGGACAGAAAGATAATAGTTTGAAAGGGATTTTAATTAAATAGAAAGAGTTACTGATCCAAAAAGAAAAGACAGAAAGATAGTGGCTTGAATGGGATTATTTTTAAATAAACCAGCTTAGGAAGTGATTCTTTTAAATAAAAAGTTACTGATCCAGAAGAAAAGACACAAAGATAATGGCTTGAATTGAATAAAAAATATTTAGGAAGTGATCCTTGATCCTTGAAATTGTTACTGATCTGAAAAAGAAAAGACAGAAAGATAATAGTTTTAAGTGAATAAAAATATTTAGGAAATTATCCTATTAAATAGAAATGGTTGCTGATCCCAAAAGAAACAAGAGAAAGATAATGGCTTGAATTGAATAAAAATATTTAGGAAGTTAAATATAAATGCTTACTGATCAAAACAATCAAAACAAAACAAAAAAACAGTGGCATGAATGGATAGAAAGATTTTAGTAATGTTTGTAGATACATAAAAAGTAAATATTTACTGATGTTAATTTTTTTTTTTTAATGACACAAAAGCTAATGGCTAGAATGGGCTGGATATGCAGGGGTGTGTTTCATGATTAATGAAATATTAATGATTACTAATCCCAGAAGAAAAGTCAGAAAGACAATGACTAAAATGGGCTGGATATGCTGGGGTGTGTTATATGATTAATGAAATATAAATGGTTACTGATCTAAAAGTAAAAATACTCTTGGTTGGATACATATTAAGGAGGTTATTCTAGTTACAGCAACTATTATTTCACCTGCAAGTTCATTATAAAAAATATTTTCAATTTATTAACCCACAGCGGTGATGGCATTGTGTGCATTTTGCATCTGCATGCTTTTCTTCCCACTCTGTCACTGTAGGACCTAACCCAGCTGGGGCTATGCCCACGGCAAAACACCTCTCCGTTTCCACAAGCGTCCTCTATCGCAAACGAAATTCCGACATATCAACAGGAACCCTTAGCACCAGCAATCGACCCGATTCGCTTCTTGGTAAGATCCACCACAATCATAAGACTTTTAAAATGCTTTTGTTCTTTTTCATTTTTTTTTAGTTTTTTTGTTTATTTTGGTTAATAAACAAATAAAAATCTAGAATTGTAACACTTTTTTCCAATTCATCAATTATTAATACATTTAATGTTATATATTTTTTCTTAAAAATAGTTAGCATTAAAAAAAGTCTTTAAAAAGAAATCAAGAAAATATAGAATATATTTTTATATGCTGGTTTTAATCATCTCAGACAGCTTTTATTTCAACTGATAATTTTGAAATAATAAAAGATAATCTTTTGCTTGCTGTATGAACTACTAACAGTAACAGTGTTAATAGGTTATGCAGTCCTATAATAGTTTATAATATAATAATAATTAAATAACATTAAATATGAAATAAATAATTAAAGAAATAAAGTTTTTATAAATTTACTAATTATTATAATGAATTGGGTATACCAGGAAAACATCTAAAATTATTTCAGGTGTAGTTCTTTTTTTTAATATCTACCAATTATTATAATGAATTTGATATCTGAGTGAAAGATATCTAAAATAATTTTAGGTATAGCTCTAGCTAATAATATAATTCAGGAAATCACAAAGTGAAACTAAAATATACAGAAAACTAAAATATGTGCATAATCTACATTATAAAGTAAACAAATGAAGTAAAAGGCTTATTATAGTAGTCAGAATTGCTGTAATGAAACTTAATTAATTCTAAATTTACTTACCAGCTGCACTGTAAAGTATACTAAAATAATTCTAAGTAATAATGTTATTCAGGATATTGGGTACAATGTAAAAGTGTATAGGATAAAAAGAAAATAATTTTAATATTATGAATTTTTGTAGCAAATACCACTTGAAGGAAGAAACATTCTGGATGTTAAAATTGAATGTTTCAGACATTAGGAACTCATATTCTAAATATTATAAATCAGTCTGTTGAGGATGTCTTTTAACATCATACCATTTTCAATTGTCAGATGTTATTATTATTTTATTACTGAAATTAAGACATTACAGTATAAAACAGGCTCATATTTCATATTTGCATCTCTAGAATATTTTTTAAAATAATAATTTTATTAACTAAGCTTTGTGGTTTTGTTTTAGCTGTAGCTTGAAAATATTACATTGAATACACCATGTTTGTTTTTGAAATATTTACCAGTTTATTTAATTCTTCCTTACCGGAGAGTTGAAATGTATGAAATAGTAAAAGCTTGGACAAAACTGTCACTTACCTCATTAGTGCTGAGTTTTTATCACTCTCAGAGAATTTTTCAATACACTTTTGTTCTATACAAGCAAATTCCTAAAATGGAAGTAACTTGATGGAATAGAAATAACTAAACAAAGCGGTCAGTCAAGTTTGGCACTGTTAACTCTCCTTGCACATCCCTCTGTTGCCCATTCATTCTAGTGATGTTAAGATAACAAGAAATAAAACTAAATGAAGATTGTCAAATCTGGTACATGATAACTAATATTATTTCTAGGTAATTTATTAATAATAAAAAATTAAAAACAGTCTATCTAGAATACCTAAAAGTACTTCAAATGGCTGTACATATTAATGTTCTCAATGAAAATAATTAAGTGTTCTGTTAGTATTCCTGATGGACCCATTTAAAAACTAATTATATCTTGACACTGTTACTTTTATTTTAGTATAAAAAGTAGAAAGAAATTTACTATGGCTTATGGATTTATGTGTGCCTGCCCAGTGGCTACCCGAAGTCTGGATTTTGGTATTTCTTCATTTGTAGGTAATTTTTAGTTGTGAATGTTGTATTTTGTTTTAGATATCTTGCTTGTGACTTAATAATACTATCAATACCAAACCATTCACATTTTTGTTTATGTGTACTACTATTACTAATATAGGTCATTTGTAAACATCATTACACTTATATCTGATGTGTGCATTTTAATTTCTCCATATACAAGTTTATCAAGATGCATGGTAATTTTTTCATTTAATTTCAAATTTTGTTTGTTTGTTGTTTTTGCTGTTTGTTGTACAATTGCTGCTTGTTCTGTTTAGCATGTGTGTAATTTAAAAATATTAATGGAAAAATGAAAGTGTGTCATTTTGTTATTTTATATATATTCCTTTTCAGGGTTATTCACCATTTACTTAATACTAATTTGTCATTTGATTTTCTCAAATTGTGTTTGATACTGACAGTGGTGGTGGGGTCTTGTTTACAGTTGCTTTGAGTAACTGTATATATTATATTCAACATTAATACAAACTAAATTAAAGGGTGAAAAAAAAAAGAAAGAAAGAAACAACATGGTGACTTTCCTCAATCAATGAAAATGGCGAAATATTGGTAATTTGCTTATTTGCCCATTTTTCTCCCTTCCCCTTGGTGTTACTGCTCAGCTCTCAACACGATTCCTGAAGGCCGTAGATCTTTTCTAGCATCAGCTGCTACTCCACCAACCCGACCTAAGAGTGTTGTGACACTAAGCACTTCTTCTGGATCTTCAACACCAGCAACAGGTGGAGGGGTACGACTGCGGGAAGGGAAAAGTGTAAGGAAACCACGACCAGCCTCAGTAGCCACATCAATGCCCACTTTTGTGGCACTTGAGCCCCCACAGCCATCGCCACGCAGCAAAAGTTCAGACAGGCTTGCCAGAGGTAGTCATGATTCGTCTTTTCATCATCTGGATGGAATGGGGGAAATGTCTTGATTCTCTTGTTTGCTTTTAATTACCCCCACCCATCCTAGGCTATTGACATACCTCAATCACCCCCATGTTTTTTCTTGTGAATGCTTAAAAAACTTAATCTTTTTCTATATCAGTGCAGGCATCTTTGTGAATGTGTCAAGAGCTTGATCTTTTGCCCATTTGAATGTCTGAAGGGTTTGATCTTTCACTTATCTCAGACCATTTCTTTGAATGTTTGAAGACCTTGTCCTTTCTTTTGAAAGCCTTGATCATTCCCTGTATTGCCTTTGGTCTTCTGTATGAATGTTTCAAGATCTTTCCCTGAATTATTTTATTTGCATGATTGAATAGAATCTGCTGTCTGCTTCCTTGGCAAATGACTGAATAAACTTAAACAGATTACTGTGTTTAGACAGGTTTACTACTAGTAATTTTGAGGTGACTAAGTAAATTTAGTCACTGTGTGTAGACAGAAGTTTACAATTAGTAATTGTGAGGTGATGAGTAGAACTTGGGTTTAACATTTGGTGATTTGTTTTATGCACTAAGTGATTAGAACTTAAGGTGGACTAATTATATACAGGAATAACTAGAATCTTTAGTTTTATTACTCTTATTATATCAGTAAATTTGAAATGTTCAAGTCAGTATTAGAAATAGAAGGAACTAATTGGGTGTATGTTGTGTCTTTTTTAAATGGATAGAAGACATGAAAGAAACAACTGATTTTGGTTTTGGTTCACAGATTTGCCAGTCATATCCTTATATTTTGAGACTGCCTTTATGCTAGAATAATATAAAATATCTATATATACTATTGTTTTACCCTTGTTTATTTTTCATGCTAGATATTCATATACTGTTGTTTTTGCCCTTGTTTTTCACGCTAGACATCTATACACAACTATTTTGCCCTTATATCCGTTTTTCATGTTCATGATGGATATATTTGGTATCACTATCAGGTTAAGATATTTGTATAGTATCATAGTAGGTATATTTTG
The DNA here is from genome assembly GCA_028829895.1 of Sinotaia quadrata. NCBI lineage: Eukaryota > Metazoa > Mollusca > Gastropoda > Architaenioglossa > Viviparidae > Sinotaia > Sinotaia quadrata. The sequence continues at coordinate 40,707,879 of CM054181.1, read as the reverse complement.
GTATCAATATAATACAGGAAGTAGAGTTTGATGAACAAATTGATGACTATACTGAGTAGCAAAATAGTAGATTGAGACATTGGCTGCATCAGGAAATACAAAAGTAAGAACAGTATTTATATTACACTTAGATTGTGCAAAATAATAGTTAATACTATAGCAATTTATACTCTTGAGTCAACTGTACTTAATGGTTGTTCTGAAATGACCATAGTATACAAATAACCCTTTCCAAATTAAAATATTGCAGACTTACACTTCTTTTCCATAGTGGAGGCTCCTAGAGCAGCTGTTATCTTCCTAGTAAAGCTATTGCAGATGGGCAACTAACAACTTAGTCTAGGATGAGTAATATGTTTGCCATTTTAATAACAGTCTGGTGATGGCAACTTATAGCCTTGAGTCATAACTGGGTCAAATGGTCAGGCATTTAGACAGCTCTGGGATAGATACAAATCTTTTTTTGTACTCTTATGTAGGAATCACTGTAAAACAGATACAGGCTCACATTAAGAGGTTTACTAGTTCTCTCTCTATACTTTTATTGTAGGAATCACTGTAAAAAATATATACTCCCACTTTAAATAGTTTGCTATTTCTGTGTCCTTTTGTTCCATTCTCTGCAAAAAATCTTTATTGACATTACCCACCATAATAGACTTACATGTTCTCTTATTTATGCATAACACTGACTGACATCATTCACTTACCTTGCATAAACTTGCCATATTTTGTTGTGTTAACTAAACAAAACTCATATACTTTTATAGGGTCTTAGTGTGAATGGCATAATGTAATCCGAGTCAAGTGGAAAGTTGTATATAATAATCGCTTTCAAAGAGATACAGTTACATAACTATACTTCAGATATTAGTAAACAATAATATTTATCTGATTAGTGCTATTTAACTCTACTACTACTATAGATTATTAAGTGATAATATTTGTTGCCTAAGTATTATATAACAGTACTAGAACTATAGAGAGTTAGTGTTAATATTTGTTTGCTCACAAATAATTATAATGTTTGGAGGGTGCTAGACATTTTATTGAAAAAATAAATATTTAAAATAAGGCAGCCATGATTGTACAGAATTACACAAATATATTGTTCAGATAGGGATATTTCTTTAGGAAAAATGGGAGAGAAAGTGAAAAGTTATAAGAAAATGTTTTAAAATGCTTAAAAAGAGGAACATGAAATATTTTGAATATTCTCGCTTGCCTCCAGTAGGCAGAATAGACAGCAGCATTTCCCTTTACCTCCAGTAGGCAAAATAAACAAAGTGCTTTCCTTTACCTCCAGTAGGTAAAATAAACAAAGTGCTTTCCTTTACCTCCAGTAGGCAAAATAAACAGAAGTGTTTTCCTTTACCTCCAGTAGGTAAAATAAACAGAAGTGTTTTCCTTTACCTCCAGTAGGCAAAATAAACAAAGTGCTTTACTTCCAAGTGTTATCCTTTATCTCCAGTAGGCAAAAACAGAAGTGCTTTTCTTTACTTCCAGTAAGCAAAATAAACAAAAATGTTTTCCTTTACCTTCAGTAAGCAGAATAAACAGGGGTGTTTTACTGTACCTCTAGTAAGCAGAATAAACAGGTTTTTTACTTTCAATAGGCAGAATAGACAGCATTGTTTTCCCTTGCCTCTAGTAGGCAGAATACGATAATGCTTTCTCTTGCCTCCAGTAGGTAGAATAGATAGTTCCAGTAGGCAGGCAATTCAGCAATATTTTCCCTAGCTGCCAGTAGGCAGGCTATTCAGCATTTTTCCTTTAATTTCCATTAGGCAGAATGGACAGGAGTGTTTCTCCATGCCTCCTCTAGGCAGACGAGACAGCAGTGTTTTTTTTATCTCCATTAGGCAGACTAGATAGCAGTTTTCCCTTACCTCCAGAGGCAAAATGAATAGACAGCAGTGTTTTTCTTTAACTTCAGTGTTCAGAATAGACAGCTCCAGTAGACAGACTAGGAGTATTTTCCCTGGCCTCCTGTAGCACACTAGACAGCAGTGTTTTCCTTTACCTCCAGTAGGCAGAATAGTTCCAATAAGCAAACTAGACAGCATTCTTTTATCTCCAAGTAATCTGGCTAAACAGCAGTGTTTTCTCTTGTCTCCAGCAGTCAAGCTAAATAGCAGTATTTTCCCTTACCTCTAGGAGGCAAACACAGAGTGAAGAGCTTTCCCTTACATCCAACAGGCAGATAAAGAGCAGAGTTTTCTTTTATCTTTATTAGACAAACTAGATAGCAGTGTTTTCTCTTGCCTTCAGTAGGTAGAATAGGCAACTATTCTTTCTCTTGTCTCCAATAGGCAGAATTAGAATGCAAGGCAGCTACTCACCTGAAAGCAGATCCTTCAAAGAACAGCTTGATTGGATATAGCTATATTAGAAAGAACCCTGATCCAGATGTTCAAAGAATGTTTTAGTGACTGGGCAAAGAAATAATAATAATTACTATTATTATTAATATTAAAGTCCTAAGTATGTCTTGTAACAAAGTATGACTTCAAGGACTCATGACACCCAGTTGACTAAGGACAAAATGGATAAACAGAATGTGTTTTAACTTTAAAAAAAAAAAAAATTTGCTTTCAAGAAACACTCATTTCTCTTAAATATACTTGACATAAAACTTTTTTCTCTTACTTAGTGTTGATTGCATGGCTCACCCTAGTATAGTGCAAGTATTAAAACTAACCTGTATTGTTGATTTACACAAGCATATACATTGAATATTGCTTAATTAAGAACTACCGTTTTGCTTTTAAATACATTGCATATGCATAATATAGTGATAATAGCAGACATACATAGAAGTTTATATCACATGCACAATGTAATGCTTTTTCTCAAAACTAAATTTATGTGTAGTGCTATTATCAGAACTGTTCTATTGCATTTCATCATATATATGTAGTACTATTATCAGAACTGCAATGCTGCAGTTCATCATATATAAACTGTCTAAGTGCGAGTCTTATGTTTAAGTCATAGCTTGAGAATAGTCTGTATTTACATGCTATTGTCAGAACTGCTATATTGTATTGGGATTGAGCAATGGAGTTCATATTTAGAATTTAAAGCTGGTCACTTATAAGACCTAATTCATGTTAAATTTATAACTGACATTAACATTGATTACAAGACAGAATTCTTCTTATGTCTCCATGTATTGTTATAGTATAACTACTGTTTGAATGAACAAAATACCCTTGACTTAAAGACTGAATTCTTCTTAAGTATGCTTGTATCCTAACTTGTAAGACAGTGCCTTTGATTTAAAACTGAATTCTTAAGCATGCTTGTATCCTGATTTTAGTAGATAATGCCTTTGATTTAAGACTGAATTCTTCTTAAGTATGCTTGTATCCTGATTTTAGTAGATAATGTCTTTGATTTAAGACTGAATTCTTCTTAAGTATGCTTGTATCCTGATTTTAGTTAATGGTGCCTTTGACTTAAAGTAGAATGCTTAAGTCAGCATGTAGACAGGACTTTGGTTGAGCAGAGATAATAATGTGTGTAGAAATATTCTCTCAGACATTACTCCTCGCATGCCATATTTGTTATTTTATGTGGCAGCTATCATTCATTTAGACCATATTTATTATGCATGTGTGATAGTTATTATTGAGGTGCCATATTTATTATCCTTCTATACCATATTTATTATCCATATGTGCCATATTTATTATTGTCATTTGCCTTATTTATTATGAAATGTCTGGGTTTGTGATGTGCCATAACTATTTAATCTGGATTGTTGCACAAAGTAAATTTTGAACATACTGTGATAATAAGCAATCACTCTTATACATGTAACTTTTCTGGCATGAAGTATATTACTATATATACACTTTCATACGGAAGATTTCTAGCATATGGTAAATAATATAGTACCTTACACATGCATACAGTGCAACTAACTGGCATAATACTGAATTAATACTTCATTTTATACATATAACAGTTAATTTATAAGCAGTGTTTCATACACTTAAAGTGGATTTTCTAGCATACATCGTAATCTCAATCATGCAGGTACTCTTTAGCATACGAATTTCAGTGTAACCAGTTGGATGTTTATATATATAGGCAGATGTTTAGCAAGCAATACACAAGATAATCACTGTCATACAAGTAGATCTTTAGCATACAAATTACAATATATACACAAATAATCATTATGTTAAACAGGTAGATCTTAGCATACAATATATGCACAGATAACCAAGTCAGAACTTTAGCATTGCAATATATACATAAATAATCAGTGTCACACAGGTAGATCTTTAGCATACAACATACATACAGATAATCATTATGTCATACCCATAATCATATTTCTAGCTTGAGTTTTATATATAAAAAATGAGTCATGTACTACTTGTATAAATATGTGATTCTTATGCCATTGGACTTACAGTATATATAATCACTGTAATACATAATTCATTAACTGGGGATTTTTATAGTCATTATATACTTATGCAGAATTAATAATTGTCTTGTCATACATACTGTAAATTTTTAGCACACAAAGTATACCACTCAAAAATAATCATTGTCATTCACATACTTGTGGATTTGTAGCTTACAGTGTATGCCACTCCATGTAACTTTTAACAGTGAATTTCTATTTATACTGTATACATGTACATAAATAATTATTATCACACACAATATAGTAGATGTTAGATAACAATATAAATAGTCAATGCCATATACAATATACACTGTTCACAAATAATTACATGTATTGCATATACTCTATGGTAGATTTCTAGTAATCAGTGTATACCACCTACAAATAATCATTGTCCTATTTATAAATGTATATTTCTAGCACACAATGTACACTGCTCACAAATAATTATTGTCATATGTAGATTTCTAACATACAGTATATACCAGTCATAAATAATTATTGTCACATACATACCTGTAGATTTCTGTCAAACAATGATTGCTTCTCACAAATAATTATTGTCATTTGTGACATAAATTATCACTGATATATACTCATTGCCAAATACATTAACTGGATTTCTGAAACTGAATAATCATTGTCATTCACATAATTGTGGATTTCCAACTTTTTTATTATACAGGTCCATAATCATCACATGCATAACACTTTAACAGTGGATTTCTAACCTACAGTGTTTATGCTATTCAGTATTCTTTGTTGTATTTATAACTGTGGACTTCTAGAACACACTTATTTTCCAACAAGAATTCCTTTTAAATCTCTTTATAGAGAATGTATATATATATATATAAAGTCTCCAGTCAGACAATGAATAAGCAGATTTAAGCACAGTGAATATCGAATGGATATTTAAACTTGTACAGGTACGGTAAAGATGTGACTGTGAAACTGACTACCTTGAATATGGAATAGACATTTGGTCTTGTATGGTTACAGTTAAGTTGTGAATATGTAATGACTAACCTGAAAACAGAATAGATATTCTGACTTGTTATTAGTATGTGATGTTGACCAACCTAGATTACAGAATGTATACAAGATAAAAAGGTTTATAAATAAATTTATAAATATTTAGAGTTGATCATTTAGTGTGATGTACAAGTAGTTTAATTTCATGGTTGGTGTTATAATCCATATGTATTTCTCAGCTTCACAGAACATTTTTTGTTGAAGTTTTCACACTAAAACTGTAGTGAGGTGTATTTTAATTTCATGGATGGTAATAAAATTTCTCAGTTACACAGAAAAAAAAATAACACTAAAATATAGTGAGAGGTAAGTGTAGTTTAGTTGATGGATGATGATAAATATTTATTTTTTCAGTTACACTGAAATCTAAAACTATTGTGTGGCAATTAATCTGTTGCATAAGATGGTGATAAAAATTTACTTTTGAATTACACAGATTTTGTTTGTGTCTTTACTGTAACAATGAAGGTATAGTACAAGTTCAATTTAATTATTAATAAATTGGTGATAAATATTTATTTTTCATTTACACTAAAATTTGCCCATATGCTTCACATTAACACTTTGGCTTTGCTTAACTAACATTTGCATGCATGTTTACATAATGCTATTGGAGATTTGCAATTGGGCAAAGATGAAAGTTCTTGATTTTGAAAGGATGTAGAAATGTGGGTTTTTTTTAAAAAAAAGAAAATTATCAATCTCTTACCATTCACTTTATTATATATATATATTTTTTTTTCTTAAAGGACTTTTAAGTTTATGCTTAACCATTTCTGCTCTTCAGGGGTAAATTTTGTAGAACTTGTATAATTTATTTTTGTTTTACTATATGGAACAGTGTGGTCTGAAAAATCAGTATGTACTTTTGAGTTTTTGTGATGGATAATTTGCACTTCACAAAATATAAGTTAAAATTTGCATCTTGTACAGGTGAAAACAGTACACACTAAAAATATTTTAAAAATATTTCTGAGTTTTGTGCTGGATGGTTTTTGCTGTTCAGAATACATTAAAAAATAATTCTCTTTAAAAAATTGTATATTATAGGCAGTAAATTTAACAATTCAAAATCATTAAGCTATAACTGATACAAAGAAAAAGGAATTTTATGCTAATGTTTATGTGGGTGGTTCGTAAAGTTGGAAAATCATGAGCTAGTGTGCAGAATGATATTTTGTACAAACACCTAATGAAAAGTGAGCATATTATCTGTATAGGAAAAAAATAAATTAACCAGCTGATATTAAATTTTAAATAATTTTTTACATTCATATTGTTTCCAGTTATTATTCTAATTTGTTTTGTTATTTTTAGGAAATGGTCAATTGTTAAAAACTACCAGTTTTACTTTTAAGTTAAAACACAGGTTTCATATAATGTTTTGAAAGTACAAAATATAAATTACTTAGTTAGTAAATCAAGATTTACACTGATTCAACAGACCCATATCAAGAGTATACAGATCTGAATGGAGCATTGCAAAGAATCAAGTCAAGGTTTATACTGACCCAAACAGATACAAGATTACACAGATCTAAATGAAGAGTTACACATACCCAGATAAACATATAGCACAACAACACTGAAGAAACTGAAGATGAATTTGGGGGAGTGCTTAACAACAAAAGTAATTGTTACATATACCAAGTTATAGCATGACTGTAATAACATAATTAACAAATTAATAATAATTCATACTGATACTTGTGCCTGATGATTGTTTCATTTTTTATTTTCTTAAAAATTTCTAACTTCCCTTGTTTTTTGTAAAAATCATTAGAGCGAACTAAAACAAGAGGAATTTCATCAGCCAGTCATCTAGATGACAAAGATAAGGACAAAGATGAAGAAATAAAAAAGAAGGTAGATAAATCTGCATTGAAAGCAAGCAGGCGCACTCTTGACAGACTGTCTGCTCCAAAACAGCCTCCTTTAGCAACATCAACTCCAGTCCGAGAAACAACTCCACCTAAGAAAGAACATGTCTTTGCCAGGGTATGTTCTTCTCATCTCCCAAATTATGTTTCATTGTTTTAAGACATTGTTTTGTAAAGTGATTTGACAGAAATTAAATGGGGGTGTAGCAAGTTAGCATTTCTGTACAAGTGTTGGTCATTATATATTTTATTCAATTAAAAAAAAAAAGTAATTATGTAAAACAGTTCTTTTTGTTGTACCAAAATAGGATTGATATTATTATATTTCTGTACCTGAGATGGTCATTAAGTTATGTTAAAAATAATGTCCCCATAAATATAATTATTTTATGGGTAAAGCATGCTTCACACAATAAGTACTTGTACTTACATTAAATGTATAATTTAACTTAATTAGGACTGGAAATTTTCATGGCTTAAATATTTGATTTATTTTTAGGCAACTTACCACTTTTCCTTTTTTTAAATATAAGAAAGCAGAAATAGCTCATTTGCAGAAATATATTGTGAGTCTTTGAGTTTGACTGGCACAAGTAGATTGTACTGTTTTCAATTCACTTGATATGCAATTTTTCCTTTGTCACATTTTTTACCCTCAATAGGCTTTGAGTTTAAGTATATACTTTTTTGTGCTTATGCCAAATTGTTAAACAATTCTAGACTTTTTCTCTATGAATTTAATGACTTGAATATGTGCATACAGTCATCTTAATATTCCTGCTTAGTGAATATTTTAAAATCAATGTATTTGTTTAATAACGAAAATTTTAAAATAAAATTTTCTTTTAACACTACCCCCACAAATAGATAGGTTTTCCCATTCCTAACTCCCTAATCGGAAAATAAATTAGATTATTTTTTGTTCATTTATTTTTTTTCCCACATAACTCTAATTACTATTTTGAACAATTTTTCACATATGCATGGTCAGGCAAGGCTGATTGTTAGGATAAGGAGGAAAGTAAGTCGTTGCTACATGAGCACAAAGGTAGATGATTAATAATCTCTATTCTTTTATGTATTTTTTAGTTCCAAGTTTTGCATGAGTTTTGAGAGTCCTTGTCTCTTAATAACTTCCTTTGTAGGACTGTCTGGTTTTGATAAGTTTTCTGCTGGTGGCAAAGTGTTAAAGATGTATCTCATTGGGCATGGTGATGCATGCTGTGATTGTGTCAGTGTCATACCACTGTGACAGATCTTGTGTATCATTTATACTCTGCCTATATCTGTACCTCTTGGTGTCTGATTGCGCTGTGATCAGATAGCCTAGGACTTTTGAAATTGTCCAGCATGCACATAGAGTTAATCAAGGTTGTTGAATATATTTTACAAGTTACTTTATTTAGCCAGCCTTCATTTGAAATGGCAAATAACTTTTAAATTTCACTTCATTAATTCTAGTTTGGATAAATTAACATGAATACCTGTTAGGTATTAATATGGAGGTAATAGTGTATTGAGGGTTAATTTGAAATTCAGAATTTATTTTTTCTTCTTTTAAAAAATAACAACACAAACAAGTGGCTAGAGAGGAGTTAAAAGTGACCTTGACTGTGACTTGATATGTGCTCTTGAGTCCTTCACTCTTGACTGTTCATGTCTTGCTTACTGATTTTCTATTTAGTGACCATGGTAAAATACTTGACTGTTCATGTCTTGCTTGCTGATTTTCTATTTAGTGACCATGGTAAAATACTTGACTGTTCATGTCTTGCTTACTGATTTTCTATTTAGTGACCATGGTAAAATACTTGACTGTTCATGTCTTGCTTACTGATTTTCTATTTAGTGACCATGGTAAAATACTTGACTGTTCATGTCTTGCTTACTGATTTTCTATTTAGTGACGAGGTAAAATACTTGACTGTTCATCTGTCTTGTATTTAGGTGTTCCATTTAGTAACCACGATAAAAGGCTTGACTGTTCACACATCTTGCTTACAGTTTTTTTTTAATTTAATCCCAGTACAGTGTTTGGCTGTTCTTGTTTTGCTTGCACTAGTTGCAGATTATTTAGTGACCTGGTAAAAAGTTTGACTGTTCATATGTCTTTCTTGCAGATTTTCTATTTATTGACCTTTGTAAAAAGCTTGACTGTTTATTTATCTTGTTAGCAGCTGTTTAGTGACCTTGGTAAAATACTAAAATTCTTGTGTTTATTTTAATTTTAAAATAAAAGTGCACTTTTCTTTGTTCAAGATTAAATAACTAAGTTTTATAAATGAGCTTCAAAACTGTTCACAAACTTTAGCAGTGATCCTATCCATTCACTTGCAGTGAAATAGTTGAAATACTAGTTTGAAATTCTTATAGTTCTGAAAACTTCCTTAATATTTTTCTAGAAATTCTAACTTTATTCTAGAAATTTAGTCTTACCTTTGTATCTGCTTTTACAATAGATTTCTAGATATTTGGCACTAGAAATTTGGTTCTAGAAATTTCTACAATGTTCTACTCTTTTACAATGTTCCATTTATTTATTATTTTTTCAGTATTCTTCAAGAAATTCCATCATATTCTAGAAATTATGTTGTCCATCTTTGTGGTATTATTCTTAAATTTCTAATAATATTTTTAGAACTTTTACTCATTATGTAAGTCCCTCTTCTATCCACAAACATGACTCACAGATCCACACATAGTGACTAAAGAGAAATGCACACACTTACATGTATTGTGTTATTTATTAGTAAGGTATTGAATGACAATGAAATTCAATAATCAATTTAACATCCTCAGATCTAACAGCCAGAGAAAGTGGAATAAAATATAAGGTACCTTGTCATATGAATACTTTGACCTGGTGTCAATGAATTATAAGTATAAGGTGCAGTGTCTGACAGGTATTTGATCTGATATAAGTGACATGATATCAGACAGTGAAATATAAATTGCTGTGTCAAATATACACTAGTCAAGTAGGTACTTTGGCCTGGTGTTCATCTGCGAAATATAAAGTACACTAGTCAAGTAGGTATTTTGGCCTGGTGTTCAGCAGTGAAATATAAGGAAAATTTGTCAGGTAGGTCCATTAGCCTGGTATTTGTTCATAAAATATAAGGTACCCTTGTCAAGTAGGTATTTTGGCATGGTATCTGTCAGTGAAATATAAGTTACGCTTGCCAAGTAGGTATTTTGACCTGGTTGTTTGTAAAATATAAGGTACATTTGCCATGTAGGTACATTGTCAGGGAAATATAAGTTACACTTGTCAAGTAGGTATTTTGACCTGGTGTTTGTATTTAAAATATAAGGTACATTTGCCAAGTAGGTACTTTGGATGGATGTTTGTCAATGAAATATAAGGTGTACTGTCAAGTAGGTATTTAAGCCTGGTTTTATCGAAAATATGGTGCCCAGTCATTAGGTAATTTTATATGGTGTCAATGAAATACAAGTATAAGGTGTCAAATATGTGTTGTGGCCTGGTGTTTGTCAGTGAAATATAAGGTACACTTGTCAAGTAGGTATTGTGACCTGGTATTTGTCAGTGAAATATTAGGTACACTTGTCAATAGGTACTTTGGCCTGGTATTTGTCAGGAAATATATGGTACATTTATCAAGTAGGTACATTGTCAGGGAAATATAAGTTACACTTGTCAAGTAGGTGTTTTGGCTTGATGTTTGCAGTGAAATATAAGGTACATTTGTCCAGTAGGTATTTTGGATTGGTGCTTGTCAGTGAAATATATAAGGTGCACTATCAGGTAGATACTTAAGCCTGATTTTATTGAAGATAATGTACCCTGTCAGGTAGGTAATTTGATCTGGTGTCAATGAATACAAATATCAGATACACTATCAAATAGGTACTTTGACCTGGAATCCAATAAAGATAAAGGTACTTTGTCAGGTAGGCACTTTGGCAAGAAACAGTGATATATAAGATGCTTGCCATATGCATACTTTGGGTCTGGTGGTAATCATTTAGGACAGCAAAGAAAGTAATCTTAATTCTTTAACCAATGGGCAGATGGTTTTATATGTGGATGAAATACGCTTAAATCTTATAACCTCTAACAGTTATCCAAATGACATGTTTTTCCAAAAGTACATTTTATTATATGTTGCCTGAAACATTGTCATTAATTTAAATAAAAAAGAAGCATACGTACATGACAATCTTTATAATAGGAAAATATCATCATTTAAATACTTTGGCTCTTAGTTGTACACTCACTCTTCAGTTACTAGTATTATTATTTTCCTTTTGAAAACTGCAACAGAAAAACAAAGCAAAACAACAACCTACTAACAAAAACAAAACAAGCAACATTTCATCCAGAATGATTTTTAGCCATAATGTAGTTTTGTGGTGTGTCTTGGTATGCTTTCATAGTATGACTCCCACCAATGCTGTCTTAATATAATACCAAGCATGCTGTCTTGGTATAACCTCTAGCATGCTGTCATGGTATAATCCCAGCATGCTGTCACAGTATAACCTGCAACATTTTGTATTAGTAAACCACCAGCATGTTTTTTAATCCCAAGCATGCTGTCATAGTATAACCTCCAGAATGCTGTCTTTGGTTATTCCCCAGCAAGTCATAGTAATACCCCAGTATGCTCTCTTAGTATAATTCCAAGCATGCTGACATAGTGTAATTCTTAGCAACTGCTTAAAGCATAGTTGTATAATTAATATCTGTAAAAACTTATATTAACTCTTGGCATGTAGATTTTGAAGGGAAAAAAGTATGTTCCTTGTTAGAAAAGTTCTTTGTCGTGTTGACTTACAAAGACTGCTAGATTGAAGATGTTGTTTTCATGTAAATTCTGTTAGTGTATTTTAAATAATTTCTGTTCATTGACACTGGACTATTATTATACATTAGAGCATTAATTAATTAAACTCTATATTAAGACTACCAATGTATGTTATTATCCAGTGTACTCTACATTGTTAGTATATGTTACCTGTTGCTAAATACTGTATTGTTACTTAATGATTTTTCATATTGGCATGCCCTCAAATTGTGCTTCACTTTTTGATATTCCTGCATACATGAAAGCAATGCATCCAAAATTTTGGAACTGCATGTTGTGCATTGATTGAGAATGACAGTTTGAATGCATGTATGGATGATTTGCAGATTTCTCCACGGAAAGCCCATTCTACATCCAGTCTTGCTATGACACAGAAGGTTTGTTGTTGCATGTCACTGCTGTGTATATTACTTACTCTATGCTCTCAACACACTATATTCTCTCTATTAATAAATGTCAAGAAGACTAAAAACAATTTGTATAATATATAATTAATTTATACTAATAAAGCAAGTGGGCTTATTCAAGGTAAGACATTATAATTAAATATTCTCAGCAATGTTTCTTCACATTTTCCTACAAATTCAGGGGTAGTTATTCTAAATTGGCATTTTGTGATGGTGCTTTTCAATGAGAAATTGATTTGTTTAAAGATTTCAGTCTTTTAAATCATGACTTTTGAGTTTCAGTAGTATTTAAACAAAAACTGGGCTTTAATTTAAATATTAATGTCCATTAATTCAAAACTGACTCTCATACATTTTAATGACCCTTGAAAGTCATCCACTATTTATTCCTAGATAAGTTTTTACCTGTTGTCATAATTTTAATGAAAGTTATTAACTGTTTATTCCCATACAATTCTATATAAATTATATATTTTAATAGAAGTCATCCACTATTTATTCCTAGATAAGTTTTTACCTGTTGTCATAATTTTAATGAAAGTTATTAACTGTTTATTCCCATACAATTCTGTATAAATTATATATTTTAATAGAAGTCATTCACTATTTATTCCCAAGTCTTTACTAGTTGTCATAATTTTATTAACTATTCCCAGTTATCATAATTTTAATGGAAGTTATTAACTATTTGTTCCCAATAATTCTTTGTTAATTATATATTTTAATGAAGATAAGCCACTATAAATATCCATAAAGTCTGTATCAAGTCTTGTAATTTTAATTAAATTCATCTATTTATTTCCAGTCTTAATCAAATAAATTTATAATAATTTATTTATATTAATTTCCATACGAGTGTGTATCATTTATGATAATTGTAATGAAAATCATATACTGTTGTATTAAATTCCAGGTCAGTTCATATCCATTAGCATATTTTTAACTTGTTACCCCTGATTATGTAGAATTGCCTGTGAATAAATATGAATTTAATAATACTGTTTCTAATCTTTTTACTTGCTTTATCTGTATCATTCTGTTTTAATTTTATCGTATTCTTTTTTGAAAATTGCATGCTCTTAGCTTCCAAGAGACTTTTATATATCATCGTTAAGATAACTGACTAACTAGATTAAATTCAACTTTAGTTTGCCTAATAAGTAACAGTATTTACAGTATTCCAGTAACACAGTTTTGTTTCGTTTTAGCTAAATGAATAGAATTGAAATATTTTATAAACACCAGAATGTATGTGTTTGCTTTCCCATTTGACCCATTTGTCACTACTTGTTGGTTTGATTGTATATAAAGCTTCAAGGTGCAGTACTTATGCTATATGCTAATTTAATAACTTTTTTAAAAATTGAGCAGTGGATTGTTTCTGTAATACAAAATGTGTGCATGCACACACAACACAATTTCACACACACACACACACACACACACACACACACACATGCACGCGCACACACAAAATAGTTATTAAATAATTCACCCGACTATTATGATTTTCATATATATAGTGTAATGGTTTACTAATATTGCTTATTGTATGTGTATATATAATATATGCTCCCTATTTAAAATGATTTGGTTTTGAAAGTCTGATGTAGGTAGGAAGACGTACTATTTACACAAAGGTACTAAAGTAATCTTTAGAAATAATTTTATTTATTTTCATAAGTCACTGATGTAAAATTATGGTTATGCTTTATTTGAAACAAAGTAAAGGCAAAATGTTAGTTTTACCAAATATTCAAGTAATTTAGAGACTTCTAGTTTGATATCTACCAAATATGTGTGTGTGTCTTACAGAGAACCATCTTATATATGTGAATTATAATTGAGTATTGATTTCATTTTGGTGCTTTGTTTATTACTCTCAGATTATTAGCATGCAGGGACAAGGATTTGTTTTTGTTATTTGTATGTATAGGTTTTCTTGGGTCTAATAGTACCTAGCATTTTCATGGGATTTTTTTTTAATTGTTTTTTTTAATTATTATTACTTGTATGTATTAGGTTTATTGGTCTATTAGTTTCATAGCATTTCCTCAGTTTTCTAATGTATATCTTGTTTTATGGGGTCTTGTGGTGAATTAGACCTGTCAATACACCAAATATGTTTGTACTATTAGGTTATGTGATAAATTATATAAAAAAAAAAAAAAAACCTCATAGCACAGTGGTTTTGAAGCAAAACATTTTCAAATCTTATAAGCCAAAATATGGAACAATTTTTTTTTTTTTATTGATGTTTTCCTGTATACCAAACAATTTGGTAAACTATTTACATTTTTCTAAACCTTGTGATTTAACTGTTTTCATTTACAAATTGAGTCATTCGCTTTACATTGGTCATAACTACAATGCTTAGTCACATTTTTTTTTTTCTCATTCAGAAATGAAGTATCTGTTATGACGGACCAAAATCAAATAAATGGCATATTTGAAATTTAGCTTCATTGTTGTGGCTATTTTATCCTGTCGAATTATTAAATAAATTGCTTAAGTATGCATGCACTGTCATACTTCCACTTGTATTCCTATTATAAAAGTGAATACATTGTTTCCTTACGTAGGATAGCTTGATTAAAAGAAATATATATCAGTTTAATAGTGGCTTTAGTGATGAATGCTAAAATAAAGAGGTAAAATTAAATACACAGAAATTTTTCAAAAGGGGAGACTGGCAAATTATTGAACTTTGCAGGTCTACAAGCAAGGTGTATGATTTGGGCTATGACATTTTTTTTTTTTATCATTTCATATTTATTTTAAAACTATTATTCCTGTCCAATTTTTCCCCAAATTGATAATTCAGTACATTTTATTGTGTGGCAAAACCAAGGGTTATAAAAATAAGTTAATAATTATAATTATTATACAGCAACAACAGTTTAAATTATTCACCCTACATTCTTACTGCTTCAGTTTTACTCTATAATTTTTTTATGACAATCTTCAGTTAGCATGCTACTCAGATTTTTAAATTTGACATATTTGAGAAGCAGTGAAGTTACATAAATGTTTTCTTTAACATTTGCAATAAATGACATTGTTTTTGTTTTTCTTTTATTGTTAATATAATCCATGTTAGTAAATAGTATAAGAGGAAATTGCAATAAGTGAAAATAGAACATTATTCATCCTACATCCGAAAACATTTTGTTTTCCAGAAGCCATCTCTCAAAGAAAAAACAAGTAAAGAACACCCATCCAAGTCTCTGGCAACACATACAACAGGTGCCACTTCATCCCCTACTAACCGTTCAAGTGGTGCTACTAGTGCTACATCCACCCCTATCTCCACCCCAACTGCTCGTACTCCAGTGCGTGCACCAGCTCATGTTCAAGAAGCCACCACAGCATTGGACGAGGATGGAGGAAGTTCAGGCTTGCCCATTCCTTCTGTTGGTGCAGTGCCTTCTGGCCAGTCCATTCCTCTTGTTGGGACACCATCTACTGGCCAGTCCATACCTCCCAGTTCAGCACCTGGTAGCCAACTCAATTCCTCTGCTAGTGCAATGCCTACCGGTCAGCCCACTCATACTGTTGGTGTGCCCCCAGCTGTAGATATGACAGCAGAAGAGTACAAAGCCAAGTTAGCAGAGAAACGGAGGCAGGCCAGAGAAAGGGCTGAGAAAGAAGCTGAAGAGGAAAGAAAACGACAAGAAGAATTTCAGTAAGTCATTATACAGACAACCCTGTTTGTTGTTTTTGTGTAACTTTTTCAGTTGCAGTTTCATGTGCACATCAAATAATTTAGAGAAAAGAAACAGTTTATTTGACAATGAAAATAAATTTTAGATAGATTTATCAGTTTATAAATAAGAAAACATTTGTTACTTTATATTTTGATGAACTAAGAGAAACTCAAATTGAAATATACATATAATCTATTTTTTTAACTTCATTTAAATGCAAAAATTGCATTTGGAAAGATATGCCTGGCCTTTGAATTTTTTACTTTAATTACATATTTTTGAAAAAATTGATTTAGTAGGGAGTAAATGTGCAAGACAGACAGTACTTTTTATTATTTTTCTTTTTTCTCTTGTGTGTGTGTGTGCATGCATTTATGCAGGTTGCATTTGTTTGATTGCTTTGTTACATGCATAAGTTATCTTTATGTTCATTTTCATTTTTGTAGATGGAAATTTCAGTAAACAATCTTATATTTAGCTAATTTTGCATTTAAATAGGCTGTCTTCCTCTCATTACCTCTTTGGTCAGTTTGAGTATTCCTTCTCTTTCAACGTTTTTCTTATTATCATCAGGTAACAAATTCTTTTTGCAGTAAAAGCATGATAACATCTAAAGTATCAACAAAAAAAACAGCAATTTCTAGCATATTCTCAAATTGAGTTGTTTACTTCAACTCTGACACTTACAAAAATACCATTATTAGGAGTGCTCGAGGTCAGATTACTTTGACAATTTAACAATTTATATGACAATTAATTTTTAATTTTAGACGTCAAGAAGAAGAGAAGAGACGTCAAGAAGAGGAGGAACAGAGACGGCAGGAGGAAGAGGCACTGAAGCTAGAAGAAGAATTGAGGCATGCAGAAGAAGAAAGGTTACAAAAAGCCATAGAAGCTGAAGAAAGAAGAAAAGCAGAGGAAGCAGCCAGATTGGAGCAAGAAAGACTTGTTGTGAGTTTTTGGATTTAAACCTTAACTGTCCAAAGCAAGCATAGCCCACCACAGTATTCAAGGGGAGATAATTCACTCAGACTTATTTAGCGTCACTTTACTCATTTGTTTTATCTCTACCATTGTGTTACATAATTAAACCCCTGTTGAGCTTTATTGGTTTATAAATGTATTACTATTAGCATATAAACAAAAGATTTTAGTCTCCATTATTGCAATGTATACATATTTTGGTATATAAATAGGTAGTCTCAATCATTTTTTTCCTACTTGATATTGAATAAATCTTTTTTGTTCAGAATTATATCCTGATAAAATACGATTGTGTAGAAAAAATTATGATGATAATTGAAATATTTTTTAAGATGATGTTGATTTAGTGATTTATGATCATTGTTTTTAGACTAAATGAATGTGTGCTTTTTCATGTTTATTACAAAATTTACACTGAACAACATCCCAACCATTCTAATAAACTTTTTCACATAGAAAGAAAGTAGACATAATGCACACAAAGAAATTCAGTTTATTTGTTTTATAAAATTCCTTAAAAAATGCAAAGCATCAAGAGCAAAGCATCAAAACATGCAGATGATGTACTAAGGTAAAGACAATCCAGAATGCATATTATTAAACCATTTGCCTGGTAGTCAATATCTATTTTTTCACAGACATTGTAACAAAGCTATAGAAAGTACTTGAAGCTGAAAAAATGAACATTTAATCAAATTTTAACAAAAGATTGTAGTAACCAAGTGTTATGCAGAAAATGTAAACAAGTAAATTGTCAATATTTCTCCAGTTAGACATAAACACGGAGACAGTTCACACATCAAATTAATCAGCAAACTGCACTGCTAAAGACAATTTGAGGATATTCATTAATTTTATTATACAACTACTTTTTTTTTAAAACAAGAAAATAAGAATAAAATGAATAAATTGTCACCTTTCAGAAATTATACATCATAGTCATGGTTCATGTTAAAATGGTTGCATAGTGTTAACCATTTTAAACTAAACTGCAGATTGTTTATAACATTTTGTTTGTTTTAATATTTTACAATATAGTACAACTTTTCTTATTTTTAAATCTTAACAACATATCCTTCACACTAAATCATTTTATATAAATATATAAAAAGATATTAAACACATATGACATTTTCCAACTATACAAATCTAATAAGCACAACAAAGTATATTTTTATTTGAAAGGTTTTGGGATCAAATATTTAGCAGTGAAAGTTTGAAAGAAAAAAAATAACCTGTTTTGTTAAAACAGTGCTACAACCATGTGTGCATATATTGATTAAACTGTACTGATGGTTAAACTGTAGACTAAAATGAAAGAAAATTTTAATTCTGTGATACTTATTTCACTTTTACTCTAATCTTGAAATAGTGAAGTGCAGTATTCTTGACATATCCTTACTCCACTCTTGTGTCTCTTCTGAATGTGTCAGTACTTTCTCCATTTTAGAACTGACAAATTCCAGACAAGAATTAGTCTCTCAAACACAAGATCTCATTAATAGATGTATCATAACTTTCATTTTACTAGTCTTAGCTATCGTGGTAGTCACTAATTTGAAAAAAATCCTTAACATCATCCACATTCTCGTTCACTTTATGGACTTGAAGCTCATTAGTGTCTAAAAGTGTTTTAGCATTTTCCTATACATACTCTGAAAGTTTTACCAAAATATCCAATGGAACAACTGCACACTTTATAATTAATCTGCTGTTATAATAATTAAACATAAAGACAAAAGTACATAATGCTCATCAGCTAAACAGACCAGATAATATTTAACTCACATTGAATGACATAAGAGTGATAAATTAAACTTTCTATTAAACTGATTGAATGATGCCTCTGAATTAACTAGTTAAACCTTCTGTTAAGCTGTCTTAAACTGATAGAATGATGTCTATGGCGGTGATCAAGATATTTTGTTATCTTAACAGAAAGAGGAAGCTGAGAAGAGAGCTAAGGAAGAGGCAGAGCGACTTGAACAGGAGAGAGTGGAAAAGGCTCGCAGGGAAGAAGAGGAAAGGCAGGAAAGAAAGAAGGTGTTCTGTTTTTTAATGCATAACATCTTAGTTTACTTTTATATTAGTACTCACTTGTGCATTGTTCTACAGAGTGTTAAAATTTGTATAGATATATTGTTTGATAGTGAAATTCATATTATTTTTGTTTAGACAGATTAATATTTATATTATAAAGTATTACTGGTCTAGTCCAGCTAGTGAATTAATTTCTAGCTCGAAATGTTTACTTGTTTATTAATCATTTTGAGAATTATGTTCATTAGCATTAGTAATTTTCAGACTATGCTACCACTGAACATTGGTTTTTGTTGGGGTGTCTGCAGCTAAAGTCAACCATTCTTACACTTGTTGATTTGTAGAAAATAAAGTTATTGATTAGATTATTTTACTCTTTTACTTCGTTTTATTTAGTTTTGTATCCAAGGTAAGAGTAATATTGTGATTTATGACAGTAAAACCTACTGCAACTTGCCCATAAGGTTATCAGTATGTGTAAGAGGTCAGTAAGTTTAACCAAAAATTTATTAAATCAAGAATCAAATATACAATGTATGAATATAATCAGTAGAGCATTGACATTTATATCACTTCAAAACAATGTTGACTTAATCCTGGACAATTGTTTAGTTTATCCTGGCATAGACATGAACAGTCATTTAGCATAAAGTTCATGGTTTTCATCACAGAAATGAGAGTGGAGTTTTAGAGAAATAGTTAAAGTCAATACACATAACCTATTCAAAGATGGCAGCTGTCGCCGACACATGTTTGACAATTGCTTTATGGACTTGAAGTTGCGTGGTTTGCAACAAGTCACTGCCTTTCATATTTAAGTGAGGTCCTATGTGTCCCTTCTGGAGGCACGTTACACAACTGTTTCAGAATCTTCGACGTGCTCCCCAAACACTCCATAGAGAATTGTCCTGAATTTCACATACACTATCAAGCACAAGGAATGTTTACTCAACACACCACGAAGAACATTCAGTATAATCGTCGTAAATTCTCAAGACCAGACTCAAGCCACAATTTCTGCCCTATTGGCACTTTATAGGAATCAACTTGCAGCAACACATTTTATTGATAAGTTGATGTCAATGCTGGATGCACACACTAACGTATTCAAGTACAGTAGTCTCTGTAGCATGAAGTGACACCCAAAAAGGCTTGTTCTGCTCATAAGCTAATGATTGCCTTTATAAACCGGACTCTAATTATGTTCAAATTCACATTGATTAGAATGGAGTACTACTTCAACAAAGAAATTTCTGGTCCATCCCCATTGGATGAAATATTATGAACAAGTATAAAACTATTAGAAAAACTACTCATACAGTTGGAACCGGTTTGGATTGTGTCAGCAATTTTCTAGCATATTCTCAAATTGAGTTGTTTACTCCAACTCTTGACACAAAAATACCATCATAAGGAGTGCACAATGTCAGGTTACTTTGACAGTTTATATAACAATTAAATCCAGAAATAGGGATAAGCAAATTTACTCCACCACAGATGGATATTTTTGACACAACACAAACTATCTTTTGATTTTTTTGTTGTTGTTGCTTTCTTGTATTGATTTAATTTTAATTAACAGATTTCAATTAATGTGGGTGTGTTGAAAACATGCTGGGGTATAGTGATTTTTTTTTGAGGGGGGAGGTATCCATTTTTTTGTCACTAAAGTGTTAACATTATTTACCTTACTGTGATTTTTTTTTAAATCACAGCTTTAGCCTTGATTTTCATTTGCAGTCACAACTTTAAGATTATCTTTTGTTAAAGTTCATATTCATCATGCATATCACATCTTTTATTAATTCTTTTTTGTTTTGTAAATCTCCATGATATTTTGTTCATTATAGTAATTTAGAATTCTTTCTTTATATTTAAAAATGGAAACTATACTTTATAATAGATATATGCAATGTAAAGTAGATTTCATAATAAAAATATATAATGTGTAACCCATTTAATTACCTGTTCAGGTAAAGAGATTGTATTAGAAAACTTTGAGTTTTGTACTTATGAAAATGTTTGCTAATACAGTAATTTAGTCGTGTTGAGTAATTTATTTTATATATAACTCTGAGCGTGTTTGCAATGAATTAATTGTCTGAAAAAATATATTATTGTATTTCAGAGGCTAGAGATGATAATGAAAAGGGTGAAAACTGAGCCAACAGACATTGCGAAGGTGAGTAGTAAGGAATCCTACATTTTCATCTAGCAACAAGATTGTTTAAGGAATACTACATTTTCATTTAGCACAGGACATAAGATTGTTTAAAGAATGCTACATTTTTATGTAGCACAGGACATAAGATTGTTGAAGGAATGCTGCATTTTCATCTAGCATAGAACACAAGATTATTGAAGGAATGCTAATTTTCCTCTGGCGTAGGACACAAGATTGTTGAAGGATTGCTTCATTTTCATCTAGTACAGGATACAAAAATTCTTATAGCAAATGCTGCATTTCATCTACCACAGTAAACAAGATTGTTTAAGAAATGCTTTTTACTGTATCTTTGAAAAATGTCATTGTGAATTTTTTTTTTTTTTCAGGAAGCAACCTCTAAATCTCTCACAAGTTCTCCAACAAAAAGTGTAATGTCAGCTGCCTCAACCGATGTTTCTCCTATTGATACAGAAGTGAAACCTATTCCAGGGACTACACAGATTACATATTCTAAAGATGAAACTGATGATACTGCAAGTGGCCCAGAAAGTGATTATACCACACCAAGAGAAAGTAAATGCCTAGAAAGTGGATTTGAATCTGCAGAGTCTGGCTTAGCTTTTGCTCCAGTACCAACACTGGTCCAGGAATATGGGTCAGATATTTTAAAGCCAGAAATGGAAAAAGTCCATTCTGCTTCTTTACTCACATCATCTCCAGCTGCTGCTGGGACAGAAACAGCCTTGGAAAATGGAGGTGACCGACCCAAGTTTCGATCACCTCTTCTTCAGAAACTTGTGGAAGGGAAGGAGGATATTGGGAGCAGTGAGCGACCAAAGTTCAAATCCCCACTTTTGCAAAATTTACTGGGCAAGACAAAAGTTGGACCACGCATTGGAATGGATCGGCAGGATCACTCTGTCAGCACACCAGATCTAAGCCGCTGGGATCATAGTGGAAATGGTAAAGAGTTGACTGAAAGTCAGAAACTTGTAAACTTAGATGTTATGTCTGCCAGCATGGTTGAAATGGGTGCTGGCAATTTGGATGTTACATCTATCAGCATGGTGGAAATGGGTGCTGGAGATGTCAGCAGGAAACAGGTTGCTTGGTACGGTAGTGAAGAGAAAGACATTGACACAAATGAGGAGTCATCATCCTCTCATTCCTCTCCTAGTCATCACTCTACTGGCTTTTCTTCTGGGGTTCCATTTACTGGCATTTCATCATTGGGGCTGGTAAATGGCAGTGAAATGGAAGAATCTGGGCTAGGGAGAAGCTCGCACTCTCAGGAACCTTTTGCAGATGAAACCTTGGAGAATTACCATAGAAACAATGCCATGGAATTTTCAAACCTCACAGATTCCTCCATGCAGCATATTGCCATGGAAACAAGCAGATCCTCTTTGTGGACAGACACTGCTAAACAGGGTGTCCCTGGTAATCCATTCCGGCTGCCTCTAAATGGTCATGAGCAGACGTTCGACCCTTTCATGTTTCCAGTACAGGTGAATCCAACAATGGAAGACTCAAGGTGAGCTGACATAGTCTAGATATTGTGCTCTCATGTGCATGTACGTACACGCATGCATGCATACACACACACACACATACTCTCATTCTAAGTAATCTGCATTTCATACCTGATCTGACAAGCTTGGGAGTGAACTAACACTATCTCAGTATTGTGCTTAACCTCTTGCCTGTCAGGTCACATAGTTACATAATGCATCATCCTGTCAGGTTGTTTTGCCGCTCAGCGATAATTTAATGGGTGAACTTAACTTAAAAAAATGAAAAGTGGCTGTAATTATAAATAGATTTTAAAAATTTAAATTCCTACCCATGCTAAACATACTAAAGAATTTTAAAATTATTTAAAATTAAAAAATAAATAATAAAAGTTCTCTTACGTTTTGGTTGAACTTGCATGATGGTTATAAAACTTTCTAATTCAATTTTCTCATAATCATCTACAAGTAGGACCCCCAAAATAAGTCCAAGTGGTTTGGCACATCCAAGTGCAGTAAAGAAACATTTTTTCCCCACCTGAGCTGACTCCATTTGCTTTGTATGATTATGTATGTATATGTATATTTTAGAATAATAAAATGAAATTTTAGACTACAGACCAGTTGAATGAAGTGAAGATGTTAAATGAACTTTTTATGTGCGTGTATGTCTGCATGTATGTGTGCGTTTTAATAATTCTGATGATCAGAATAATAAATCAGATATTGATGTGAACTTTGAACCAGTTATCAAAGATAGTTAGTAATGAAAGTGAAAATGAAAAATTGACAATATGGACCTAGCAGTAATATTATATCATGAATGGACATGCACATTTATTCCTGAGCTCTTAAGACCTGAACATAATTTGACTGATGAAGCATTAGCTTATGATTGTTTTCCTATGGTTTGTACCTGAAGAATGTTATGAACTTGCTGCTGATCAGACTAACTTTTATGTTGAACATTATCAAGCAAACAATAAAGAAAAAATTATTATTGGCATCCTGGTCAAACTCTTGGGCAGAAAGAAATATCATGCCAGTGCAATAAGATTTTTGTTTTAAAGTGACAAAGATAAAGTCCCAGAGACAAGTTTATTGTTCTGTACATTTTTTGTAAATGTCCTTGTTAATGTGCATAATTTCATTTTTTTTTAAATGTTTAAAATATAAAATATATAAATATGCTTTCCAAAGCAAGGGTGTCATTAAAATAAGGTAAGAATAAGTTATTTATCAATTTTGACTTTTCTTTTTTAAATTGGAGAAAACATAAAAATGTTAATATATGCAAGTATTAAAATATGTTCATTTTGCTGTACAGATTACTTTGTTTTTATGTTGTTTTAACTTTGAATATATTTCTTTTCAAAAAGAAATTTAAAAACAGAGTTAAGTCCCTTTGATAGATCATTCTTGGTAAAAGTATTAGAAATTTCGTGGACTCTAAAAGCTTAATTTTAACTCAGTTTTCCAACAGTTAGTCAATAATCTCATTCAGCATTCCAGCAATTAGTCCTTAATCCTTCTCAGTATTCCAGCAGTTCGTTGTTAATCCACACACAACATTCCAACAAATAATCCTTATTCCCATTCAGTATTCAAGCAATTAGTCCTTAATCCTTCTCTGTATTCCAGCAGTTCGTTGTTAATCCACACACAACATTCCAACAAATAATCCTTATTCCCATTCAGTATTCCAGCAGTTAGTCATTTAATCCATCTCAGTATTCCAGCAGTTAGTCATTTAATCCATCTCAGTATTCCAGCAATTAATCCTTTATCCCACTTTGCACTCCAACAGTTAGTCCTTAATTCCATTCAAAATTCCAACAGCTGGGCCATAACCCAATCCAGCAATTAGTCCTTAATCCCATATAGCATTCAAGCAATTAGCCTTAATTCCACCAGTATGCATACAAAGTGTCAAATACCTCTAGTGTTGAAGCATTAGGCTTTTTCATATACAATATGAGTTGTTTTCAGAGTCTCCTAAATATTTATACTTATAATCAATGAAATTTGTATATCAATATAGGCAGCGTAAAAGCTGATGAATTAGCTAAACAAAAATAAATTAATTATTTTTTTAAAAATTAGATTTCAATTATGAATATAAATGATACATGTTTTATCAACCCAGCAGCAAAATTTCTTAGAAACAGAAAATGTACATCTTATCATCCCTACAGGAAATGTCTTGGAAACAGAAAAAAAAATAAATGCATTTTATCATCCTTACAGGAAAATTTCTTTGAAATAGAAAATATAAAAGCATCTTATCATCCCTACAGGAAAATTTCTTAAAATCAGAAATTATTTCGCAAAACTTGTACTCAGACTTAAAACAAAAGCAGTCTCCCACTTAAAAATCTTTTTTTTTTCAACTTAATTTTTGACAGGAACAGTCATATGCAACTACATCTCACCAGTGGCAGATATGCTAATGGAAAATATATGCATGAATAATATTTGTGACAGTTAACAGGTCACAATTCTTACAAAAAAATAGAAATGTCATTTATTCAAAATAACACATACTCAGTAGAGGAGGAAAGATATGTCTATCTTAACCTGGTCATTTTGGATACAATGGTATAGTGTTCACAACTTTCAAGAATGACAGATTGGTTCAAGAGTCATAAAATAGAAAAGTTGTAGATAGTATTTAAATAAATAAGTAATTATCACAAGCAAATACTCTTTTCAGTCTATTATTAGTTACTATTAGTTATTATTATTATTTTTTACATGTTCATTTAGCTTAGAATTCATTTAAAGAAAGGATAATGATAATGTCCTGTGTTTATGTGATGTTTGAACCACTTTTATACTTGTTTTGGTGATGAAATCACAACTATTTCTGTTAAATATTAATTTATGTTTAAACCTCTATGAATATTATCTGTGAACATCTAATTGGGGGTTTTCTTTCTGGAAGAAAGAGAAAATTGATCAGACTGTAAACCACTTAGTACTTATAAATGAAAAATCTAGGTGCTGGGTCTTTTAAATAAAATCTTTTAATAATATCAATCTCTCCACCACCCGTAATTATTCAGTAATATTTACTTATGACAGTTTTTGACACCTCAGAGGAAAAAGCACCTGTGCCATATGACCATTGTCAATACTCTCCGTATTACTGTTGAAAGTGCTATTAACTTACCTGCATTGCCCCTAATTGATTGTGGAGCTCACCGCTTATGTCTTCTAGTTCTAGTTTTTGTGATATTGTCATTTGAGATGTCCCTCTGTTATTCTGGACTTGCAATTACTACCATCTTGAAAATACAATCTTTGATGAATTCTCCATCACTGAAGGATTTTCCTTGCTATGCTTCTTGAGGTTATGTTACTTATTTGAAGACTGATTTTAAAAAAAACTAACATTCCTTTGTATAACTTTCTTTAATAGGTTGATTATTTGTTTTGAAGACTGCTTAACTCGCAATCCTTTGCTGTTTGCAGTACTCTCTATTATAGGTTGTGATACTTGTTTTGAAGATTGATTGCTGGTCTGTTACATAACTCTGCCATAATTAAGTGATTTTTTTTTTTTTAGTACTGTAATGACATTTAACTTAGTGCTAATGTGTTTTGACTTTGTGATAATGTACATATAACATGTATTTCATTGGGAAATTCATATTCCATTAATGCAATTTTTATTTACATGAGGATCTCACTCTCAGGAACACATTACATAGACAACTCACTCCTCACTCCTCTTAGTCTTAACAAAATATTACCCAGCAGATACTTAATAGTGCTTGTACTAGTGCTAGTGTATCACTGTATGTTTGTTTGTGCTTTGGAATATGGTCAGATATTTACCTGATGTCTTTATAAATACACAGAAAGATGCCTAGGTAGTTAGCAACATATTGAAATAATAAGATACACTTTAAAGCACGTTTCTCAACATTTTGAAAACAAAATTAAAAATACAGCAATGCTCACACATGAAACATGCATGAATACATATCGAAATTCTCTTAACGTTGTTTCATGGAATATTAATGTTAAATGTGTCACTCCACCAAGAAATGAGTCTTAATGTCCCTCAGATCGATTTTGAGTTATTAGTATATTCTAATAGTATTTGTAATGCTGGATTCACTTGTAAAATCCATTAGATAATCAGACAATTAGTTTAAATGCTATGAACATTTGAGATAAGTAGCCCCCGAAAACATGATTTCGAGAAAATCAAGTTTTTATAGTTGAAAGAAATGTGTAAGTTGTTTCCTTAGCAACTATGGTTTTAATTTGATAAAATTTGGCACACTGATTTAATGATATATAATTATAAACAACAAAAAACGATTTTTTAAATCATCCATTGTCAGGAGATTTTTTTCACAACCTCACCCTCTTAAAAAAATTGGTTAATTTCAGTCATATTAAGATACCTTTAAAATTTACATTTGCTCTCTTATAGTTTTAAAATTTACCTTTTAAGAGGAAAATAACATAGCTAATAGTAAATTATAGTTAGTAAGTTAAACAGACTAGAGATGTATCTCTTCTGCATCCCCCCCCCCCAATCTACCCACACCTCACCAACACTACAAAAGCTGTTTATTTGCCATCTTTTTTATTGTTGAATTGCTTCATACTTTGTTATGAGATAAAAATTAATTACAATGAAATAAAAACTTAAATTCAATTAGTTATTTGAGAAAATTAATGCCTTCCTAACCCCCTTTGGTCCACATTCATCCTTAGCTTAACCCGCCAACACCGCAGACTACTGGTAATTTGTGCTTGCTTAACTACATATTTTTCAGATTAATAAACAAAATAAAGATTGTGAAATGAAAATAAATCTTATAAACATTGATATAAGTAATAATATATTTTATAAAATATAAAAATTACAAAACATTTGCTTTCAACTCTTAGTCAAAACAGTACTGCCGTAGTCCACATTTAGTCTCCTCATGTGGCTTTCAAATAAAAGGACACATAATAAATTTATTGTAGAATTTGAATTGTTAAACAGCTGAATTTAATGCTGAAGCAAGTATTTCCACAGTCAAACTCAAAATAGAAGACACCATGTTACTGAAGATTGCAAATCAGCTTTGCATATTGACGTCACGTGACAGAAACAGAGCCACATACAGAGATTTTTCCATCTTAGTAACATGTTTACCCTTGTACATCTGTTTTCAAAGTTCCCATTGGTCATCTATTTAAAACTTTTCCACTAGTTGGCCACAGGGTTCAATTGTCGAGACAAAGACTTTTCAATTCATGTACAGTTGAGTGAGAGGGAACAAGATGTGCAAAAACAATTAACTTTAAAAAGACTTTAGGGCTTAAGTGTTTAGTGTTTGCCTAATGAAAATAGATGCTGGAAAGACTGCAGAATCATATGCAATGAAAAAACCTAGCCCCCTTCCAGCAATTTTCAATGTTTTCCCCATTTGAGTCTAGGGACTTTACAACTCATTCCATGGTTGAGCGACACAAATAATCTTTTCTTTGTATTTGTCATATGCATATTTAATTGTTGATTTAATAAGTTTATTGTTAAATTTATTAACCTTCTTAAATGTAATATTAAACTATATGTTGGAGTAAAAGTGGCTGGGAGGGGGCTCATTAAATATAATTAAAGACAGATTTGTTATTCCTTTAGTAAGAAGTTTCCACCTACGAAAATATTGTGTGACAGTAAAACGTCTTTCTTATTGTTGTGGAAGAGAGGACACCTTTACTACATCCATATAATCTGCCAAGTGAGACTGAGAGACAAGCGGTGTCTCCTGGGAGAATTATTAGTAAACATAAATTAAGATTTCTCCTTGACTTGTAATTAGTTATGGATGATTATTAATAATAATAATCATCATAACTAGTAACAAAGGGGTGCATGTCACACACTCCAATTATTACTTATACTAATAGTGACATTAAAATGATGCAAAACTACATACTGATTTCAGAGGCAAAGTGGTTGAGAAATTTTAAGAATTCCAACACTTTTAAGATTTCAGAATTTGAACTTAAGGCTTTTGCATCATTTTAATGTCACTATTAGTATAAGTAATAATTGGAGTGTGTGACATGCACCCCTTTGTTACTAGTTATGATGATTATTATTATTAATAATCATTCATAACTAATTACAACTATACAAGTCAAGGAGAAATCTTAATTTATGTTTACTAATAATTCTCCCTGGAGATACCACTTGTCTCTCACTTGGCAGATTATAAGGATGTAGTAAAGGTTTAAGACTGCTCTAATGCAATATTTCACAAATTAGCCACATACTTTCTTTTAAATCTGAAAAAAAATTAAATCCTATAATTGGTGTCAATGTAAATCTGTTTTTATTATTATCAATTTTTCCCTATTTATGTAATAAAAGAGTTACAGTACTAAATAATTATTATATTTAAATTGTCAGAACACACTAGGACAAATAATACATGATTATTTTATAAATATGCATTCAAATGCAATTCGGACATGTAATAATTTACAGAAACACCAGCTGTGTATTTCCATGTGGTTAGAAAGACAGTGAGTAAGCATAGGAACCCATGTACATGTATTTAAATTCATGCTAAGGTCAACAAGGCAACAAAGGACACCGTATTCACCGTCTGACTGCGAGAATAACTTCCATTTGTTTAAAAGAAACTTCTGCAAACATTAACATATTTTGATTATTGTGTAACAGCTGCTATTTAAAAAAAAAAAAAAATGGCAATCGTGTATAGCTGCTAAATATAGCCACATCACGGATTCATGCACAGGATTGGTTACAGCCAGCTAGACCGGTCAAGTTGCTATACATGTGTAGATTTCAATGAAATGTGCATATCTTAATGAGTTGGCGGCTCAGCTATTGATTACATAGCATTTCAAGGTAATTTAATAATACGGCATTTTTACATACTTTGCCGTTCATTGAATGCACTGTACAACCAACACAAGGTTAGTGTTATTTTTATGCAAGGAATTCGACTGCACTCGGATACATAACCACCCCAAATCTATATTTTTAATGTTATAAATGGTCGTTTGAATTTTTTATAGTTAAAAGCAGTTTTATACTTGTAATTTAGATGCACATTTAATTCTGACAGACGTTTACAATTTTAATTCTACCGAACTAATTTTAATGCTTTATGTTTTCCATTGTGTTGTTCACAATGGGCGTATAAATGCGCATTATGCTGTCAAGCGTTTTGCAATCTCTGAGCTATCATTCACATTTTTAAATTAAGATTAAGAAAATCTCTTATAGATGATTTTTATTTATTCAAGTATAATTTAATTTGAGTTTATATTGTAACGCTGAAAGTAATTTGCAGATACGAACTATTTACTCGTGTGCGCTGACGCCACGATTGTTCTGCGGTCTGTTGCCCTGTACGATGCGCGTTGACACGTAAACACATAAATTGTACACATACATCATATTACCTGTCATTTTTTCCCCTGCCATATAACACAAGCGCAAAATTAACTGTGCCCTCTATGCACGTGCCATTCAGAAACAACTGACCATATCTGTTTAGAGTGTGAAAAATTTATTGCGTTCGCGGCTTCAGCAACAACACATAAACTTTATTTGCGAACTTGCCCGCTTCAGTAACAACTGCCTAACATTCCAATACCATCTCATTGTGATCAAACTCTGTCATGGAGTATTAAATCTGAATATCGAGATGCCATTTGGTCTACCCATGGTAAAAAGAACTGGAACTCAACATCAGCCGCACACAGATTTACTGTTCGCCTTAGTTATTTAAAACTTTGAATCCGATTAGCATTATCAAAATTTGTTAATAAATTTCTTTTACCGATGGCCAGACTTTTTGTGAACTTTAAATAAAACAAACCTAGAATTTGAATTTTAAATTTTTATTGCGGCATTCATGTAAACATTTTATTAAAATTAACTTGTAAACGCAAGTTTATCTACGTGGACTTGTAACTGAAAGGGAGAATATTCCTCCCGTCAGTTTTTTTTTCATAATTAAATAATATTTAAGTGTTTCCTTTGTACCATTTTATTTCATTACACTTTACAGCCATTTGTATACATTTCAGCTGATATTGTGTTGTCTCTGAGTCTGAGGAAATAAAGACTTCAAAACATTTCTTTTTGCAATAACTGTTTTAAGCAAATCTAAATAAACTAAACTACTATTATTTAGTTGTATCATTTAATTTAAAAATGGAACATAAATGTTTTGTAAATATCCAAATTAAAAGAATAATACTTACTATTTTGGGAGGATTTCCTGAAAGAAAAAATTCATCCACACACTTAAATCTGAAGATACTCTGTCAGTGATGCAAATTGTCAAACCCTGGTTTTGATTTTTCTATTTCTTTAACAATTAGTGAAACAAGCTAGCACACTTATCTTCATAAATTTGTTTAGTTTTGATTCATTATCAGTCTGATTTTGTTTTTATCTTAGCTGTTCATAGTTAGCATTTAAAATGTCAAACTCTTTTAGATTGCTGACATTTATGTTTTATTTATATTAGAGTATATTATTTTGTATTCCTTTATAAATCTGTTTATTTTTCATTTATTTTCATTTTGATTTGTTTGGACAAGGGTGCTTGCTCATTGTTAAATTAAAATTTCCCTGGTATCTGTGAGTTTGTTGCCACAAATGCTGATCTTAAAAGTAATCAATGCAGGAGTCTCAGAAATTGAACTCAGTGGGATTTTGCTTAATCATTTGTTTGTGAAAATATAAATCACATCTGCAGCCATGCAGATGTTAACTTCTTTTGTTAATCAGTTCTACTGATTTCCTGATATTATCAACACAGCATGCATGTATCTGGTTTGCTTTATTTGGTTATAGATGGTGTGGGTGGCATACCTCTAATACAGCCGCACAATCTTTTGCTTTACATATAAATCATTTAACACCATAACATCTTCGTTACACCTGTCCAGTGGATGGTTTAAAATGAATTTATATTGTTGTATCATTTTTTTTCTCAAACAGTATTTTACTGTATATTTTTTCTTATTATTGCAGCATTAGCATGCGCTCAGTGGATAGTGTGATCTCTTCATCAATCGCAGACAGTGCCACTGGAAGTGTGTTTTCCAGTGTATCCAGCTTGCCTCAGAGTCAAATTCGGTCTGGAATAGACAAGGACTTTGAGGAAATCATTGATTTGACCATCAACAACAAAACCAACTCCACTTCTTCTGCAGCAACATTCACTACATTTGAAAATTCTGAGGATTTACTGAACTTTAACAGGTTGCCAAGTGAAGAGTCTGGGACTTCTATTACTGTCCCCCCTCCAATTTATGCTTTTGAAGAGTCCAGTGTTACACAACGACAGGATATTACAGGTATACATTCTTTTACAATCATTAGTGCAGTGATAATAACAATAATTAATAGAGCTAATATATATTTTAATCATTAATTTTACATTTATTTTTGGTATAAATAAATTTGAGGATATTTTAAAAAATCAATTCTTGTGAAGTATACTTAGATATTATATTTATAATACAGATAAATTTTGCACTTCACCAGTGTGGTCACTTGAAAGTCACATTCTATCCCCACAGAAAACTGTTTCTTTAACTTCCTATTTATGTTCGGCATGACATTTTTCTGACAATTAACAGATTTATGACAATATGAAGGTCACCATGGTGATATCTAAGATCATATCCAAGGATTACTTTGAAATTGTGAGGGGCCCCAGCCCATGCCAAAATAGTTTCTACTGATACCCTCCAATTTTATATGCTGACAGATGTCTGCAGCATTACTCTACATGTTTTCATTATTAGACTGATTTAATCCAGAAGTTGCTTAGGAATAACATAATGTGGTTATCTCAAACCAAGACGTAACAAATTCAAATGCTTAAAATGCAAAGATGTGAAATGATGACACTGGCTTGTTTGGAAGTAGACAAAATTTACAACATCATTTATATTTGCTGATATAATTTGCAATATGTCTCTTTCCTTTTTTGTTCATTAAAGATATTACTTTTATTGGGCTATAGAGAAATTTTATTATAATAAAATAAACCTGCAAAAGAATAGATGGAACTGAACATGTTGGTTGAATAAAATTAACCTAAATATTGATGGCAGCTTAACCAAAATGAAGATTTTAGGATTTGATTATTATATATAGCTTCCAAATATTCTATTATTATGTAAATTTTTCTGCTTATACTTTATGATTATTTTTGTAAATCCCCTTTTTTCTTTCTTAACTACACCTTTGGGTTTCAGTGTTTGTTATTGCATTGACCTTTCCTTCTTCAGACTTCCTGTCTTGACAGCATGTGGATAGTTGGCTGCAGCAAGACTGAGTGACACAGACAAGATAAAGTAACAATGCCATCACTCTGGTCGGATTTCTGCTAGCACCGCCTTGTGATTTTCAGGTGAAATAGGGAGTGGACTTGAAGATTGCATGCCACATTGGCACCACCAGCATGCTGCCGGCCAAGCAAAGAGACACTGATGGTGCAAGTGTAAGCTCACTCTCCACTTCACAACAAAATAGTGGGAATGGCCGAAAGGTTCAGCCATTGCTCTTGGCCACTGGTGGCAAAGACAATTTTAATCATAGTTCATCCTTTACAGAGAAGGATGAGAGTTTGAGAGGTCATTATCCACAGTCACGTTCAGGTAGTAGGCCAGAAAATAACAATACTGACCATATAATATTGTCAACATCTCAGTCTGCTGAAAGTTTAAATTCTACTGAACAAGAGGAAGATTTGTGGAGGCAAGTAGAGAACATTATGTCCAATAAGCAGGAACAGGTATTGTGTGTACTGGAAGACTTCGGGATTGCAGACATTGAACCATCATCTGATGCTCTGGAAGAGCAGATCTGGCGTGTAGTGCAAGGGGAGACAAGCCTGCAGGAAGTGATGGATCTTGTCTAGTCTTGCCTAAAGCAGCATCATATAATGGGTCTGGTCATATGACCCTTGTATGTTTTATAGTTTTTTCAAAGTCTGACACACTTTCAGTTATTTATTATTAAATTTGTCTCCTATGGCATATTTATATTAGGAGCATGGCATTAGGAGCAATGCAACTTTGCTTTTAGAATTTTGCTTTTCCATGTTCCATGATTTTGCAAATAGTAATGCAAAAATGAGGCAAGGTTTAATAAGGACATTATGATTATCAGCTTGAGAACTGGTTTACATTGGTATTATTACTCTTGATTGTTTGTACAACAGAACTTTCTCTGTATATCATTTCTCTGAATGGTTTGTACAACAGAACTAACACTATATATCTTGATTGTAAGCTAACAAGTGGAGCAAGCTTTCTAATGGCAATGTCACATGTTATTGTTAATATAAACTCTGATTAGTTTGAGTGTTATCACTTTTAACACCAATCTATTTCAGATCACCACAAGGAAAGTAGGGTCTTGTAATTTGTCATTAATATGGTTAAATATAATTATTTTTTTAAATAGTTTAATTATTTTTTTTGTCTTTAATATCATTAATAAACTTATTAAAATAGTCTATTGATTTTTTAAAAGTAATATGGTTAATTTAACACATTTTTAAAACTACAGCAATGGTTTGACATTAAACTTAATATAAATATATTCTTAAAGACAGTCTATTGATTTTTTTTAAAGTAATAATCTAATGTGGGTAATTAAACACATTTTTATAACTACAGAAATGGTTTATCGTTAATATAAACACATTCTTAAAACCACAGCAATAGTTTCTCATTAATATAAACATAGTCATAAATATAGAGCAATGCAGCTGGACTGTGAAACCAGGAGGTTGTTGTACCAGTGTATTTATTATACCAAACTGTTTTTAAAGACTTTTCATTTTGTCAGACATTTGCACAGTTGTCTACCAGTGAATTTCTACCAAAAGGTTTTTAAAGACTTCTCATTTTGTCACACATTTGCACATTTGTCATCTACAATATTTAGACATACTTTGAGTCTAGTTTACACATAGATCTGCTTGAACAACTAAATAATTTGTGTGAAATCTTGTGTGAACTGTGGTTGTGATTCTCATCTCTCTTTAGATTTAATGTGTTGAGGAGGCTTGTTTTTGTATTTTTGTTCGGTCGTTTATTTTTTTTTTTATTTTCAACTAATTTCATTTTGTGAAAAATGTCAGTGATTACTTTTTTGTTGAAATGGGCAGTGATTTAATAAAACAAATTAATGATCAAATATTTTTATCACTTTTTTTTTTTAATAATATTTTAGCTACAGATAAGCATGTTATGTAATTTATATTCAGAAGAAGTAAATTTTAAACTTATTAAGATCTTGAGCTTTACAGATAGAAATTGCTTTACAAATGGATTGACAAAATGTTTTTGATATGTATGCCTGTTGATTAACTTTTGGCATTAAGTGGAGGAAATCATAGATATTAACCCTGTACCTGTCAAATGCTTCAATTGTATAACTGCTTGTTGGAGAGTGCTTGGCATGATCTCATTACAGATCCTTACAACCAAAATAAATCCAACCTAAAGACAAAAAAGTTAATTGTAAGTTAAATGATAAGTCTTTATAATTAATAAAAATAATTATTGATTGTATATTAATAAGGATAATTTTCTGATTTACTAAAAATCTTAATATCTCAAACTATGTAAAGATAAGTTTGTTTTTTTAAATGTAAATTACTTAATATTTTTTATTACTTGATTAAGTTAAAAATAAAAATAAAAATATGTAGTATATAAATATAAATCTGTGACTTGGAAACTAACAAAGATATTAATTCACTTATGCATTTCTTTACAAAATTATCCAAAGACAAGTTTTGTTGTTGGTTTTTTTTGTATGAAAGTTTCAAATAAACATGTAAAAGCAGTGACTGGGATGTGAAGTTTGTGAATTGATATTTGTCTTTACCCAGGCTTTTTTCATGCTTTAAATTCTGCTATGAAGTGGGTTGGGTGTCATTGATCAGATATCTTTTACATGATAAATTCTGCTCTGAATTGGGTTGGGTGGCCTAGATTGGATATCTTTTGCACTATAAATTTTGCTGTTAATTTGATTTTTGTTACCACTCAAGTCTCTTTCACACAATAAACTGCTATGTGTCATCACCCAAGTCACTTGCACTTAAAGTAACCGCTGTGAATCTGTGTTATTGCTCAGGTCTCTTTCACACTATAAACTCTGCTGTGTACCAACCAATCAGTCTTCCTCTTTTGTACTTCTCTGCTCTGTTCTAATTCATACAATGGAAAGTTTCACCATACAAACAAATAATTGATTGAATATTGTCAATATGACAAAGCATGATTTTACCTAGAATGTAATTTCATTTAATGCAGCCAGCATAAGATAACAAAGAGAGCATAACAAATTCATTTTTTTACCAGCCTATTGACCAGATAGATGAGAGATGTAACTATCTGAGATGTTGCTTATCCCAGAATTTAAACTTTGTAGTAACTGGTCTAAACTTCATGTCAAAAGTTCTAATGGATTCCAATTCTTTTCTGATTCTTTTCTTTTAAAAGTT
Source organism: Sinotaia quadrata (assembly GCA_028829895.1). Lineage (NCBI taxonomy): Eukaryota > Metazoa > Mollusca > Gastropoda > Architaenioglossa > Viviparidae > Sinotaia > Sinotaia quadrata. The sequence goes on along the minus strand of CM054181.1, from coordinate 40,671,346 downwards.
TTCCCTTAAAGACATAGCTGCTGGATGGGTGAAGTTTGAATACTGTTTTCATTCTTTAATCATATAAATCATTTATTCTGTTCAAGCATATGCTGGCACAAGAACATTCATTATTTTCTTGACATGATCAGATAATAACTGCATTATAAACATATTCTTCAGTTCTCAAATACAACTACAGAAGAGAAAATTTGAACTTGTCCATTGGTATTGGTAGTCACGATTTCTGTTTGTCCAACAGTTATTTTATCTGTCACATATAGCTTTATTTGTTGTACCCGGATGTAATTTAGATACTTAAAATGTTGCACAAGGTGGTGGATTATATAGCAAAGTCAGCATAAGAATACAAATAATTTGGCAAGTAAGATTGTTTTGTTTCTCAAACAGTCAGTAAATGAACACATTGGCTAATTTACCAAATTTTTTTGGTTGTAATATGATGTAAATGTACTACTAGAATCATACATCAAACTTAAGAACACACTGAATAATCCAGTAAGTTGTATAAAACAGCACATTATAACTCCAATATAAGAGTACAGCGCAGAAGGTGAAAGCACACCCTACATAAGCAAGCAAGCCAGTATAAGAACACTCTTATCTTCTAACAATTGATAAGATACTATCAAATTCTATTATATAAACACATTAGATAATTTAGCAAGTTGTATAAAAGCATTATATGCAACTCCAGAACACTGAATAATTAGCAAGTCGAAGACAATCATGTGAGTTGCATGTGACATCATACCAAACTCCATCTTTGTCATTTATGCACATTGTTCATGCACATCTTTAATGAGTTCCAAAGCCTAGTTTGTCTAGTTACCAGTCAGTGTTTCATAATACACGGAACAAGATTTTTTTTCTGACAGTTTTCAAATGTCCCTGCCATAAAATGAACATATTAGAATATGTTAATTATGTATTGTGATAAGATGTCTTCTTTTTTTATATTTTTTATTTTAAGGGTCATTTGCTCCTGTGAATGATTGAAACAAAGTATGTAAATTTATTGCAAACTCTTTTCTTAATTTAAAAGAAAAGAAATCAGAAGCATAACTTTCAGTAATTATTTTTTAAATTTTTATTGGTGGTAACATGATGTAATTTTCTTTAGGAAAAAAAAAATATATATTTAAATCACTTTTGCAAAAGGGCTACAGTTTGCAACTACGGTGTTGCTGGTGATACTACAGTTTAATACAATCAGTATTACAGTTTAATAAAATAACTCACTCAGCAATGAACATATGCTCCCACTGGCACACTGTTCACTAGGATGACTGTTGCGAGGGTTTAGTAGAATTTCAATCTTGTCATGTATTGCTTACCATTAATATTGTTTACTGTGAGAGTCTTCATGGTGCCAGCAAGATGTGAGTCTGAAGACTCAAATTCTGTCATCAAATTTTTAATTGGATCGAAGTGGACTGGGCATTTTACTGTATGCTAATTTTTCGTGTATACAGTAATCCTCTGAAGTACATTATTATATATTTCGTGTATGCAGTAAACTTTTAAGTATGCTATTTATTTTGTGTATACAATAACTTTTGAAAGTACACTGTTTATTAAGTTCATATATAGTCTTTTGAAGTACATAAATTATTTCATATATACAGTAATCTTTGTATATGAAAAGCAGTAATCTTTGTATACAAAAAGGATAAAGTATTCTTATATTTATCTTTGTATTAATAACCTCCTTACTTTTGAATCATTTGTAACTCCATGTACTAAATATTTGGGTACTGTTTATTAGCAATATTCTTGAAAATTGGATGAAATGCTTGAAGGAAAATAAAATAAAGTGATTTTAAATAAAGCATAATCAGCTTTATGTTAACATTTTCGCTATCTAATGACTAGCGTATGCAGGCAAGGAAAGTGCTAATCCTTGTTTATTCCAGTCCGCTGATCCATATTATATGCATGCACATGGATATTTTTTCGTTCAAAAGCAAAATCATATTGGAATTGTCTCACATTCACTCTTGTTTCTTTCACAGAACAAGTAATATTCTATTGTGGTTGTATTAATTCTCTTTCAGTTTGAGAGAACCAGTTTAAAAAAAAAAAAAAAAAACTGGTATGAATTTCTTTATGTCAAACTATGGACAGATAAATCTAAATTTTATTTTTCAACACACACATTAATATTTTATGTAAATCAGATCACATGCCATTGTTTCTTATTTGTTCATCTTTAAAGAAGAAAACTCTTATTTTTGTTTTCTGGTGGGTATATTTTGATTTAATAAATAAAGGAAAACTTACTTGTAACTATGTTTAGGAAAATGCAAGCATTTGATTTGATAGACCATTAAGGCACTTGTGCATTTTTTTTTTTAATTAGACCCATGGCGAAAATATATTTAGATTTCTCTCATCACATAAAAATGACATTGAATCCTCCCAACCCAAGTATTTGAGGTATTGTAGAGCCTGTTCATGATTTTTTTTTACCTCTATTGACACTATTCTTTGTGACTAATTTTTGTATTTATTATCCTGTTGATATTTTAAATATTTGTTTTGTGCAAACAATTGTTGCTAAGTCAGTGTGAATATAACATGGGAAATGCAAATGATTCCACATTGTACACTTGTGTGTGCTTAGGCTAATGGTAATAATAATTGTTGATTTTGTTGTACAGCCTGAGTTTGTTTTCTTTTGCAAGCACTGTACCGAAGCTATTTACTGTGATGGTAATCTGTCAAGCTTAAGTTATCAGCCTCATGCCGAAGGACATCAACTTACTTGTTAAAGTTGTGAATCCGAGTGATGTTTGTGTTAAAAATACTAAATACTTTTGAAAATGGTCTATGTGTAAAATTTGGTAATTGTTCTGAACTGATAATGACAAATAACCTGTGATTTCATGATTAAAAAATAAATGTCCCATTTACCAGACAGTGTATATTTGAATGTGTATTTTGCATATATTCATAAGTCTAATTTGATGGAATGTGTCTTTTTTTTAATTTCATGGGAAATATTCAGAAGTATGAGCTAGATTCTCTAGCATTACATTTACTTATTTATTTATTTTAATATAAGGTGGTTTTAGGGTTATAAGAGTCATCATTATATAAATGTTTGCCTAATTAATTTAGGTTGTAATTAATTTCAATACATTTAACAATTAAAATAGAGAGCAAATATCTTATTATTGACATGTTATCAAGAGATTCTCTTAAATGGTAAACAAGAAAAATAATTATTTTTGCTAAAAATAATTCATTATAAATTTTCTTGAGGAAATATAATCATATGGGACAATAGTTAAATACTGAATTGTTTTGTTTTTTCCGTAATGAAAAATAATATGTATAACTAAAACAAGGATAAATATTACTAAAATGACCAATATTGTAAGTTATAACCAGTATGATGTAATTCTGTACAGAAGTTCCAGTATAACTTAAGCAATAATCCTCATTGTAGTTCCAGTATGACCATTTTGTATAGACATCCTGAATACATGTAGCAGTTCCAGACAGTTATATAGAATGTTCCTATTTTCAAGTTCCAGGACAACCATTTGGTAAGTCTTACTGAGAACATGTACCAGTCTAGACAAGCACATCAGTTGATGTGTATTCAAGCTCCAGTGTAAACAATAAAGTAAGGTAATTTTAATTTCAAGTAGAGTACAACCATATTATTAAGTAAACCTAAATATATCCTATAGACAATTTTCAGTACAATCGTAATGTAATATGATGTGTACAAGTAGTATAATGCACATAATCCTGTAAATGAAATAATCCTGTCTAAAAGCTTCAGTATAACTGTATTGTACCATAATCCCTTATATCAGTTACACTACAACCAGTAATACACTGTATAGATAATTTTTTATTCAAACTCCAATACAACCATAATATATGATAATCCTGTATACAAACAAACAAAAAATATCTAGTAAAACAATCCTGTACACAAGTTCCAGTACATCCTTTATGTACTTACTTTTCTTTGTTCTTTCTGCCTTATTTGTAATTAGCAAAGTTTTACCAAACAATCATTTTTTCTTATCAGTCACTTGCAATTAGACTTGACAAATAATACCATACTTTAACTGATCTCTTCATTGCCAGTCTCATTATTAAATTACAGATTTGACCAGGAGTACCAGTTTTTGTATATGATATGAAACCTGCAATATTTATCACATGTACAAAAGATATTTAATTAAAATGGATTCATTTAAAAGTAATAAAATTTTATTGAGGTTGTTCTGGTGAATGATTCTGTGATATCAAATTATGTTCACTGTTTAATAACATTTATTATACAGGTTATCATTACATGAACCAATTGTCTGTAGACATATATAGACAGTGCTGCATTTTAAACACAAATTAAAGTTCCCATCTTGGGCCCTGTAGTATATCGAGGATTTAAAAATTTTAAATATTCTAATATATGATGATTATGAAAGAATGGTTTGTCACTTTCTTTCATGGATCATCACTTTTCACAAGTACTTCACTGTTGATACAAACTTCAAAAGGTTCTAATCACTGCTGCAGGGATTATTTGCAGAGCTCCCAAAACAAATCATGCCACTCTAGTTTTCACTGTATAGCTAAGTACTAGATCTCTTAGTTAAGCTATACTTTCTGGTTCAGCTCTAAATACCTGTCCGGTCTTATACTCCAAGAAGTATAATGCTTATTATCAAATACATTTTCAACATTCCAGAAGCAAACCATTATTACTATTCATTTTGATTATCACCTTACCTGGAATTTGTTGTCTTTCACTGCAGAGAAATCAGAGTATTTTCAAGACAGCTCTCAGTATGCTTCATTTCATCAGCAACAACCAGTATTGTCTTTTTGATATAATTTATTCAATCTGTACTGTTGTAAATTCACTATATTTCTGTTTCTCTTTTGTAAACACAGTTACTTGTTATATATTGTCATTTTGCATGTGGATTAATTTTACTTTGTTATGTCTTAATCATTAGTTTCTTAAAATCTTAGTATTAAGTAGTTTGTGTATATACCTTGTGTATTATAAAGTGTGGCATTACTAAACCACTTTATTTAAATTATTATTAGTTTTTTTTAATATTTATTGTAGTCACAGCTCCCATATTCCTTATTCCATATTCCTGAGTGCATTATTTGCTTGAGGCCATTGGTAAAAATGAAAACTCAGAATGTAAATGGTACACAATCATTACTAACAACACCCTTTGAAAAAGTCACTGATAATGTTTTTAAGTAATACATTGGCAATAACCGAATAAGTTAATTTTATTTATTATTACACCAGGCATTAAGTTTTAGCAACTAGAAAACTGAGTTTCAGTGTAATGAACTCATCAAAATAGCAAACTTGAAGTTTTGCATTTTCTACTGTAAACATTATCATATAAAATAATGTATTATTCTGTGCTGTTTATGTACATTTAAGAAAAATAAACTCTGTGCTTTATTTCAGTTTTAAAATGAACACGTTTTAATATGCTCTCTGCAGCCTGATGAACGATGGCTATGATTTGATCAATAAATTGATGCCTGACCTAAGAAAACAGAATGCACAGACCCAAAGCACCCCACAACTCTACTGTTATCGGTCCAGCAAGGAGTTTTGTGTAAATTAAAAGAAAGTTGCTGCAGAATGAAAAGTACATTATTTATTTCTTTTAATTCACTGGAAATTGGCGATCTAACCAGAACACAACAAATATTACAAGCCATTTTCGTAAGAACATACTTACCAATTTGCATGCCGGAAATGAAGATTGAAAATTTTTTATGCAGTACACTGAGCTCTATATATGGAGAGGACACAAGAGCAAATTTGCTGTCGCTAGATGTCTGCCATATTGAAGATAGTGAAGCATTGTAGCATCTATTGTAACTGCACATTTGGTATCAACTGTTTTCAGTATATTTATACCTAATTTTATGAATCTATAATTCAATAAATATAATTAAATTTACAACACAATACAAACAAATAAGAAGGGAAATTATCCTCAGTAATATGATATCAGATGATAATTTTATCAATGAAATGTAAACCTGTAAAGCAATAGCCTTACGTTGTAGAAAACTTTTCTCGGTCTACTTAAGAAATCTATATTTATGAAAGATTTGGAAAAACTTTAAATTATATGTGCATTGTATTTGCAATACTTGCCTGAATTTGGAAAACCAAATCGATCTAGCCCATTTCTTTTCATTGTAGTTATTGTTAAACTGTGCATTGAAGGCTATAGAGTTTTTGGAAGAGGTTTTAATTAATAGTATTTTATGAAAACAATTGTTACTGTGAGAGCTAACTCTAGTGTTGCCAAAATTCATCCATGACATTTACACCATCATTCTCCAGTTTTAGTATCTGTATGCTGATATTTTGATAGTTTTGTATATTACTTTCCATACTAATGATCAATATAAAGTGGATATTTTATCATTAAGATTATTAGTATGTGCTTTGATTTTGTAAAATACAAAATACCCTCTTAAATATACACAAATTATTTGTCTTAAATGTGATAGCAGAATATTGTTAATATGAAAAATTAGGGGATTGTATACTGCAAGGTTCCAGATAATTTCAAGATTATAAATTTGATTACTTAAAATATAAAAATATATTTTACCTCTTAATATTGGAAACAAAATAATTATAAGAAATGTCTAATAAAATAAGCTAAGCATTCTCTATGTATATTAGTATCAGAGGGAGTGTACTCTAATTGTACTGTATTTTACAAGATTGTCTTGTTGAGCTATTAAAGGAAGAACTGTAATTAATGATAAACCTTTTGTGGAGAAAAACTAATAGAAAGGAAGTCTGACTCTTAGGGCAGGCTAGATCTCTCTGAAATAGCTAGATCAGGGATTTAAATTTGTAACATGTAAATTTTTATTTGATTGTTTACTTTATTTGCTTTTATAAATTCTTTATTAATTTTTCACTTATCTTCATGTCTTTCCTCATCATCCTCATTTTATGTAGAAGTCATCTTGTAATGTGTGTATTGTCCCAGTTCTGTGTTTTCTTGAGGCATATTCACTGGAGGCTCATCGAGCAACCAGATGTAGCTCACACCTCAAATTGTTGTGTTGTCCTAGATTATTCATTAGTTTGAGGGCTACCAACACTGACTGTCTAACATACATATACACAATCTGGTTATCCAATTTGCATTTACAGAATATATGGCTATACAACATGCACAGAATATCTGGCTATCCAATACACGTGAACTTAAATATTAGGCTTTCTAAAACGTGTACAGACTGGATGGCTATCCAATACACATGCGCGTAATGTCCGGCTATCCATTGTGTGTGTACATAATGGCTGGTTACCCAACACATATGTATATAATATTTGGCTTCCCAATACACATGTATGTAATGTCTGGCTATCCAATATGCATGCACATGCTATCTAGGCTATCCAATTAACATGTACAGAAAATCTGGCTATCCAGCATACGTGTACAGAATATTTGGCTTTTAGTAAATGTGTATGGACTGGATGGCTATCCAATACACATATGCGTAATGTCTGGCTATCCATTACATGTGTACAGAATGGCTGGCTATCAAACACGTGTACAAAATATTTGGTTTTCCAAAACATGTTTACAGACTGGATGGCTATCCAAAACACATGTACATAATGTCTGGCTATCCAATTCACGTGTGCAGAATATCCGGCTATCCAGTCCACATGTACAGAATGGTTGGTATTCAGTCTAAAAGTCAATCCTGTTGTAAATTGTCAACGTAATGAATGGCCGACATCATTAAAGCAATTGCTTATGTTTACTGTAATACTTATTGGTGAAATAATGAATGAATTGATTAAAAACTAAGTAATGTTTGCCTACATCATAAGAGAGCAGGGACGACTGAAGTCAACTTGTGACCTGGGTTACTTTCTCCATCTCTAGGGCAAGTACTATTTTGTCTCCTGATGTAAATTTACTATTCCTGAATCGGACGACCCGTCTGTTTTGTTCACCCCTATGCCCTATTCAGGAGTGGACAACTTGGATCAACTATATGATCAGCCATAGTCAACTCTAACTCAGTTTTAATCATCTTTAACCTGAAAGTCACAGCTCAGCTGAAGAACATTGTATAAAAATATGTGTATATAAATAATTCACGTGCTGATGAATTTGACATTTCATGTAATATAAACATATAATTGATAATATTGAAAAGATCTATTAAACGCATACAAAACACCAATCCTTAGTTCTGTTGTAAATGTCTATTGAGTGCATAAAGAACACACACAATATCCCTTTTGTAAAGATCTAGTGAGTGCACAACGAACACACAAATAGTCCTTTTGTTAAAAAAAAAAAAAAAAAAAATCTATTGAGTGCATTAAACACGCACACAATAGTCCTATTGTAAAGATCTATTGAGTGTATAAAAAAAATACAGTAAGTTCTATTGTGAAGATTTTTGAGTGCATTAAAATATACACACTTAGTCCTTTTGTAAATATTTGCTGAATAAAGAGGACAACTATTGTAAATAACTGTTGAGTGCATAAAGAGTACACACTTAGTTCAATTGTAAACATCTGTTGAGTGTCTCAGGCATTAAAATTAAAAGAATGCAGGTCACAGCTGCACGTGATGAGTCATCTGTCTCGTCCACTTGGAAGTTCAGCGTTGTCCATTAGGTTCCTGGCGATGTCATCCAGTGTCAATGAGGGGAGATAAGCCAACAAAACTTCTCAGTAAAATCATCGGTAGTTGAATCGGGTTACTGAAATGAGTGTATTATTGAAAACTTCAGCTTCTGAATTTCATTTCCCCCACACCCAGAGCAAAAATTCCAGTGTTAATGAGGGAGGTAAGCCAACAAAGATGAGTTCACTGTAAAACACGAAACAAGTGTCTTATTGAAAACTTCATCTTCTGAAGTTTACCCTCAGACCCGGAACGCACAGATGAAGGAAAAGGATCGTTTGACATTGCACACACTTTATCCCCAGTCACTAAATCCTTAAAACAAAAACATACGCAGTTCTCTAAACGTACGTATTTAATAATTATTTAAACTTAAATCTTTAAAACATATTACAGTTAGAATTAACTGAGAAAACATTGCATCTGCCAATCTTCCGAACTCTTTGAACCCACAAATAGCTTATGACACAATAAATGTGATAAATCCAATACCTAGAATTCTACCTAGCTAAGTTGCTTTCTAAGCCATGTGTTGGTTAGATGATCTGAAAAAGATATCTTGTGATATAACCATGCATGATAATATACCGGAGTCTTTTACACGTCGGTTTCATCCGAGATAATTTTTTATTCTGCAAAGTCAAAGCTTGGGTTTCGGGAGGTACTAATTGATTGATTCCGTAAATTTGACAACACCAATCGTAGATAATTAGGTCTGCTAGGAATTCGATGATAAAGTAATTGCTAGTTTTTCTTTTTCTTTCCTTCATTTTTTGTTTTTGTTTTTGTTTTTGAATGTGTGCTTCGGTTGGTTGGTAGTGCTCCTCACAGTTTCAATCAGAAGCACAACACATACGCGCGCGCGCACACACACACACACACACACACACACACACATATAAAGAACCTATCTATCTATCTATCTATTTATAAAAAGCACCTTTCTATCTACCTTAAATATGTCTTGTGTATGTATGATATTCCATGCAAAAGCAATGTTCCTTAAACCAGTGTTTACTTGGTGATTTTTACTATGCATCAGTTTTCGAGATTTCATAACAGAGGGAGGGAGAGAGGGTAACCCCTACTCACGCAACCACTTGTCCTTCTTATCACGTATGCACACACAAAGATTATACAAGTAGTCACGTAATAGCAACTGAAGCCCTCGTAAACATACAGTATACTATAAATAATAATATATAAATATATTGGTATTAGAAAAATCACGTTAAAATAATTATTCATATCAAACATTATATATGGCTACATATATTATATATAATTAAATCATATTCAATAGACTTATGGCCAAGTCTCATTATTTGTCATATCATTAAGTCCTGTTTAATATTTTTGTCTCTAAAATAAATTGTATTAATCTTAATTATTCATATTATTCATCCCTGTTTAATATATTTTGTCTCTAAAACACAAATAAATTGTATTAAACTTAGATTTTCATATTATTAATCCGTGTTTAACATATTTTGTTTTTTAAAACACAAATAATTTGTAATAGCATAATCATGAACATAAGTACGAAAGACATGGACGACAGTGACTTTAAGAACTGATTTCAGTGAACAGTCCGACTATTGTAAAGCGGAAGAGTTAAATTACCATTATTATTCCAGACTGAATTAAATAACCATAATTAATCTGTTTCCGAAGCTGAACTGAGTTATATGAACATAGCCAATCTATTTTTAGATGGGATTGTAAAGGTGACGTCATTACACTGGAGACGTGTCTTCTTGACCCAAAATCCAGACAAACTCAACTGGCCTTTCGACAATCTCTGGAGAAAAGTAAATAAGTTTTACGTCCCCTATAATTAATTATTCTGAGTTGTCTTCCCTAACATGCCCCGATGAATTGTAATGCAAATAACGAAATGTGAAACACCCAAACAACTACTTCTGACAGCGTACGATCATCTTTGTTGAAAATCACAAGAAAATCACGCCCACTTAAAATTTGTTATTCATTTTTTTTAAAAATTCCGGTACATGACAAATTTTCTGTTATTATTGTTTTAACAGCCAACTCACGACTAGTGGTTTGTACATGACATGGGAAGATATGACGTCATGTCCAAAACACAATCATAACAGTGATTTAGCATTTCCTACAGGAAAGAACTTTGTATGACCACATGCTAGGTAAACAAGGATATTAAACAAAAACAACAACAACAACAAAATTGTTAACAGGCCACTATGAGATAGATGTATTAGACATGACAGATATATATAAAACGGAAAGGGAATTTGTTCATTAACAAATCTGACAAGTGAAATGTGTCATTAGTCGTTTAGTAGTATTCCCGCCCCCACCCCCTTTAAAAAATAGCTTTGAGATGTTTTAGATATTAAATATGTTTAATAATAGTGTTTTCATATCCTCATTAATTATATTAATTCGTATTTTTGGTCCCAAACATTTATAAATACATTTAATAATAGTGTTTTCATATCCTCATTAGCTATATGCATTTATAAACTATTGTTAAAAGTTTAACTGTTATCCAGAACACAAAGCATTAAGCATTTGTTGTTACAACATAATTAAATGCAGTTAGTAGTAGTAAATGTTTGTATTTGTTACGTTAGCTAATTAGCAGCAAATTACACTTCAGGGTGATTTTTTATTTAGTAATGGACACTTAATAACAGCAGTAGCACTGGTAAACTCTTTAACAAGACACCGTTAGAAAGATTAATATGTTTGACGACAAATTTATGAAGTACGTTATTTAATTAAAGACAAAAATGTTAATAATGAACGGGAGTTTTGGGAGATAGTTTTTTCTTTAGTCAAAATATTAAAATTCTTAGCTAAAGTTATAATATTTCACATTATTAATATAATTATTAGAATAAAACGGTACAAGTCTACCGAGCAGCATAATAAATACATTCATATTACTGAATCATGTATTTAGTATTTAAATTCAGTTAATAAACAGCTTACGCGTTACTCACTGCACATTATAATTCTATTGACGAAAATTATAAATAAATGTGTAATATTGAATCGTGCATTAAATATTTGTTCAGTTATTATACAGTTTGCAAATTAGCCATTGCATTAATAAAGCACAGCAGTCTCAAAATTATAGAACACGTTTTTTTTTGCCTAAGAGTAAGCAGTTAGATTTAAATTATTATTAGGTTTTGCCATGTACAGCAGTCTCAGAATTATATAACACGTTTTTTTTTTTTTTGCCTAAGAGTAAGCAGTTAGATTTAAATTATTATTAGGTTTTGCCATGTACAGCAGACTACGGTCTCAATATTTCGCACTTGATATCCAGCAAATCTCATCCATTTATTTAAACCATTGTCAAATTTTAATTAATATTTAAAATAATAATAGTTAATAGTATGAGCAACTTCTTTAAAGCAGACGATAAGCCATTCGACTATGCCAATTAATCTCCTAGCCGGAAGTCCGAGGTGTGTGTGTGTGTGTGTGTGTGTGTGTGTGTGTGTGTGTGTGTGTGTGTGTGTGTGTGTGTGTGTGTGTGTGTGTGTGTGTGTGTGTGTGTGTGTGTGTGTGTGTGTGTGTGTGTGTGTGTGTGCGTAAAAGAGGAGAAGATCACGAAGGAAAAACGGGAAAGAAAACTAATGCAGTCTTAATGGTTATGTTAAAAACATACGATACGAAAAACAAAGCAAAATTAACAAATAGTCACACACTGATAAATTAATTACTGATCAATATGCACTGACCACATTTTACTAGTAGTCAATAAGTATTGATCACTTTCCACTGTTATTAAGCACTTGTCATTAAGCACTAATTAGTTATAAAGGGCTGTCTTATTAAGGTGAATATTTTCGTCCAGTCCATTGGGTTCATTTATCATACAAGATTTTACTCCTTTGTTACTGTTGCCATGACAATTGATTTAAAATATTTTGTCATAAACTTAATAAATCTGTATGATTCAATCTTAGAAGAAGACTCTGGGCAAAGTAATGTCATTTTAATTGATGTTAAATATTAAGTGTCGTCTCTACTTAAACAAAAGCAACTTCCTTCAGGTTCTATCTATCTATCTATCTATCTATCTATCTATCTATCTATCTATCTATCTATCTATCTATCTATCTATCTATCTATCTATCTACCTATCTATCTATCTATCTATCCACCCACTCACCTACATACTTACCGACCTACCTATCTATCTATATTTGTCTGTCTATCAATCTGTCTATCTGGTCACCTATTACTTCTACACACACACACACACACACACACACACACACACACACACACACACACACACACACACACACACACACACACACACAAACCACACTTCATGTATGGCACTAGTGAAACTAATTTCATTTGACGATTTCTCATTCATTGTACTGCCAAATAGATTTTATTGAAAGATACCCAATGCATTTCGGCTACAACTGCTAGAAGTATTGCCAAACGGGCGTTAGAAATGGCCTTGAAAACTTAATAATTATTACCCACTCTCAGTTAAAATTGTCAACGTTTCCTCAGTTTATTCATGGAAAGTGAAGAGTCTTGAAAACAAACAACACACAAGAAAAGGAAAATAAGCCAGGTTGTCGTGACTGGAATTAGAAATAAAATTAGTAGGAGTCGCTAGTTAAGGTGTCGTGACTGGAAATAAAATTAGTGGGAGTCGCTAGTTAAGGTGTTGTGACTGGAAATAAAATTAGTGGGAGTCGCTAGTTCAGGTGTCGTGACTGGATATAAAATTAAAATTAGTGGGAGTCGCTAGTTCAGGTGTTGTGACTGGATATAAAATTAGTGGGAGTCGCTAGTTAAGGTGTCGTGACTGGAAATAAAATTAGTGGGAGTCGCTAGTTAAGGTGTTGTGACTGGAAATAAAATTAGTGGGAGTCGCTAGTTCAGGTGTTGTGACTGGAAATAAAATTAGTGGGAGTCGCTAGTTAAGGTGTTGTGACTGGAAATAAAATTAGTGGGAGTCGCTAGTTAAGGTGTTGTGACTGGAAATAAAATTAAAATTAGTGGGAGTCGCTAGTTCAGGTGTTGTGACTGGAAATAAAATTAAAATTAGTGGGAGTCGCTAGTTAAGGTGTTGTGACTGGAAATAAAATTAAAATTAGTGGAAGTCGCTAGTTAAGGTGTTGTGACTGGAAATAAAATTAAAATTAGTGGGAGTCGCTAGTTCAGGTGTTGTGACTGGAAATAAAATTAGTGGGAGTCGCTAGTTAAGGTGTTGTGACTGGAAATAAAATTAAAATTAGTGGGAGTCGCTAGTTCAGGTGTTGTGACTGGAAATAAAATTAAAATTAGTGGGAGTCGCTAGTTAAGGTGTTGTGACTGGAAATAAAATTAAAATTAGTGGGAGTCGCTAGTTAAGGTGTTGTGACTGGAAATAAAATTAAAATTAGTGGGAGTCGCTAGTTCAGGTGTTGTGACTGGAAATAAAATTAAAATTAGTGGGAGTCGCTAGTTAAGGTGTTGTGACTGGAAATAAAATTAAAATTAGTAGGAGTCGCTAGTTATGGTGTTGTGACTGGAAATAAAATTAAAATTAGTAGGAGTCGCTGGTTAAGGTGTTGACTGGAAATAAAATTAGTGAGAGTCGCTAGTTAAGGTGTGGTGACTGGAATTAGAATTAAAATTAGTGGAAGTCGTTAATTAAGGTTCGTGACTGGTATTAGATTACATATCGCGGGACTCGTTAGTTAAGGTGTCGGGATTGGCATTAGAACTATTTGGAGTCGATGGGAGATTGTTGATAGGACTACTGGGAGTCGATGGGAGATTGTTGACAGGACTGAGCATACAAGAAAACAGAGTAAGAGGCAGACATAGAGACAGACAGAGAGTAAAAGAAAGAGAAAAAGTAAGAGACAGATATAAACAGAGAAAAAGTACTTTCCTGACGACATACATATTTCAATTATTTTTTTTTAATCAAAGTGGACCTTCTTAGCAGTCGGGAGGCATGATACGTGACGTCACCTAAGAGTCTTTAGTTCAGGAAAAACATCCTTGAGTCGTAAGCAGGGGAGAGGTCAAAGTTCATACTGCGTCCAATGACTGACGAACGATGAACATTGTCAAGTTAGCATCCGTTTATATTCTGTGAGAACTGAAGCCATGTTCAAATTGTGAGGAAAGACGGAATAACGTGATTACAAACAGAAAATAGAAGAACCATGCTATTAAGTCGCAGAGTGTTCCTGTTCATTGGTGTCTTGCTAGGACTGTCCTGTGGTGATGTTCGCTTTTCTCTCCACAGTTGCGGTAAGTGGTTAACACTCAATGGACAAATTTATGTGTAAACGTTACGTGTTAACCTTTCACGACTAATGTCAGTCTGAAACTACAGTGTAACACTTAAATCGACCAATTCATTTGAAAACAAAGTGTGTACTAGTTAACTTTTCATGACTAGGGCCAGTCTGAAATTACAGTGTAACACTTAAATCGACCAATTCATTTTGAAACGAAGTATATTCTAGTTAACTTTTCACAGCCTGAGTCATTCTGATCAAAATATTTAGAGCAATAGATATTAAACATTAACGTCATTTAAAAACAGCATACTATACTAATTAAGAAGATTACTGCAATTTTGCCCCAAAAATAAATTAATCTGACTCTGACTGTACGTAGCTACGTGTCTCGACATAACTGACTGTACAGTTCGTTTCGAGCTTAGAGCATTGTCTAAAACTCTAACTGTACACACAGTCTGACTTTAGGTACACAGAGTAGTCTCTCCTTACGTGTTTTGCCCTCTAGCTGACTGACTTTTTGCACAAGACTAACTTTGACTATCTCTACCTCACTGACTTTTTGTACAAGACTAACTTTGACTATCTCTACCTGACTGACTTTTTGTACAAGACTAACTTTGACTCTACATGACTGACTTTGACTATCTCTACAAGTGTGACACTAACTCTGACTAATTCAGTCTCTATATGACTGACATCATCTATACATGGCTGACTAATAAATTGTTGGACCTTCTTTTATTAGTTTTTGTGTATGGCGCACTTTGTTTACAGTGCACTTTGTATAGTTTATCTGTTTTACGGGTACTTTGTCTGCACTTGTATGACAGTTATTAGTACAATGTCTGTATATCTATACCCACGCTAGTCTGACAGTTATTAGTACAATGTCTATACATCTATACCCACGCTTGTCTGACAGTTATTAGTACAATGTCTGTACATCTATACCCACGCTTGTCTGACAGTTATTAGTACAATGTCTATACATCTATACCCACGCTTGTCTGACAGTTATTAGTACAATGTCTGTACATCTATACCCACGCTTGTCTGACAGTTATTAGTACAATGTCTATACATCTATACTCACGCTTGTCTGACAGTTATTAGTACAATGTCTATACATCTATACCCACGCTTGTCTAATAAATGTTAATATTCTCTCTGCACTTGAATGGCAATTATTTATTTTTTGTACACGTCGGACTATTATTTGTACTGTCAAGTTGCAGTAGTAAATCCTTTGTACACGTCGGACTATTATTTGTACTGTCAAGTTGCAGTAGTAAATCCTTTGTACACGTCGGACTATTATTTGTACTGTCAAGTTGCAGTAGTAAATCCTTTGTACACGTCGGACTATTATTTGTACTGTCAAGTTGCAGTAGTAAATCCTTTGTACACGTCGGACTATTATTTGTACTGTCAAGTTGCAGTAGTAAATCCTTTGTACACGTCGGACTATTATTTGTACTGTCAAGTTGCAGTAGTAAATCCTTTGTACACGTCGGACTACTATTTGTACTGTCAAGTTGCAGTAGTAAATCCTTTGCCTGAGATTCTACACATACCACGCTGTATACGAACGTTGGCGTGCGTCAAGCCTAAGTCGTAAATATGGCCGTACGCTTGTAGTTTGTAAAACATCGTTGGCCTGACCTGCTAATGTCCAAATAATCACACAACTGCACGTCTTGAAAAAAGAAAGGAAGGAAAGAAGACTAGCTCAGGTGTGTTGTTTAGGTGTGTGTGTGTGGGGGGGGGGGGGTAGGGTGGGGGTAATGGTAGGAAAGAAAGGAATTTTAAAAAATATTGCTTCCAATTCAATTATCTTATTATTTTAATTTGTATATCATTCTTTTCAAATTAAAAATTAACTGCAGTATGGAAAGTAAGCATCGACAAAGCACGTTTGGTTGCAAGCTGGCAGTATATGTCGTAAAACTCTTTGACTCTTTTATGGTTGACTGATTTACACGTGTCGTAAAACTCTTTGACTGTTTTATGACTAAGCTGACTTATTCAAATGTGTTCGTAAAACTCAATTATGTTTAATGACTAAGTTGACTGATTTACACATATTGTAAAATATTTGGCTGTTTTATGACTAGCACTAGACACATTGCCTGGCAGTATTTAGCTATTTAGAAAGGTTAACAGGTAAGGGGAGGAACACAAGATAGATAGACAGATAGACAGGCAGACAGACAGACAGATAGATAGATAGATAGATAGATAGATAGATAGATAGATAGATAGATAGATAGATAGATAGATAGATAGATAGATAGATAGATTACAAGAAATTATTAAAGAAAGATATATATATATATATAGAAGAGAGAGAGTGAGAAGGACAGCAAAGAGAAAAACAAAAATGTCAGAGAAGGGAGATAAAATAAAAAGAGAGAATGATGAGTAAAAGAGTGAGTGAGAGAGAGAGAGAGTCAGAAATAGTGTAAGTGGTAAACAGAGTAAGAAACAGAATGATATATAGAGACTGAGAAAGAAAGAGAGTGGGGGAAAAGGCGAACATGAAAGAGAGTTAACAGACTGAGAGTGAGAGGCAGAGAGAGACAAACTGTTAGAGGCAGGCAAGCAGAGAGACAGGAAAGGAGGATAAGAGGCAGAGACTGAGAGACAGACAGATAAGCAAAGAGAGAGCCCCAGAAAGGAGTGACAGAAATAGAGAGAGACACAGAGAGAGAAAATTAGAGAATGGCAAAGAATGAGAGACAGTGGCAGTAAGAGAGAGAGTGAGAGACAGAGACAGTGATAGAGAAAGAAACAGAGATTGAGAGACAGGCAGACAAAGAGACTGAGAAAAAATAGTGAGTGAAAGATAGAGAGTGATAGACAAACAGTGAGAGAAAATCATCTTCAGTAAGCTGCATGCCAGCAGTAATAATAGAGTTAAAATCGTACATCTTAATAATATTGAAGCCAACTAACTTTAATTATCTCACGATTCCTTGTGTTTAAGTATACAGCATCATGGCGTACACCTGTAAAGCAATTAGAAAATCTCGGCTAATGTACCTGTCAAGCAGTTTAAGAATAATTTTAAATGAACAAGCATCGGCGTATGTACAAATGAATTAACAAACAGACTTAACAATTAGAAAGTCGCGGCATGTATGTATGTAAAAAACAGCATTCAAACTGTTAATTAAAAGAATTCAACATGCTGAGGTCTACAATGAAAGCAAAAATCCTCGTTGTGTGCACCTGTAAAGCAGTATTAAAACAATTAGAAAAAGTCGACATTTTATTATATACATATATAACAGCCTTAAAGCAGTTAGAAAACCGTATCCTGTAAGCATAAGTGTGACGTGTGACAGAAAATGTAATAAATTTGCTTTTACTTTTTAGTTTTATTTACGATATATTCGTTATTTAGTGGCCAACCAATCAGTTACGATGTTTTTGTTTTATACAACTCTATGGGCGGACATATTGTTTCATCCTGACTTTACCATCATCATCACTGTCACTACTACCACCACAACTACCACTGTCAACACTATTACAACCACCACCACTACCACTGTCGCCACTACTACCACCACCATTGTTACTACCACTACTGTTACTACTACTACCACCACCACCACTGCCACTACCACCGCCACTGTTATTACCGCTACCACTGTCAATACTATTACAATAACCACCACTATTACTACCACCACCACCATCACAGTCACTACTACCAACACCACTCCCATGACTACTACTAACACCACCATCTCTTAACAACAATAACATGGTTATAACGTGCTATCAATTAATGCCATATATAAAATAATATTTCAACAATAACTTTGCAAATTATCATTACGAAGAGTTTTTGATAAAAGCAACCGCTAAGACCATGTTAAACATGTCTATAAACATTTTAAAAAAAATAATATCTTGCCAATTTTCTTTATAAACAAAAATCTGTATTGCCTGCTACTCAAGTAGTGTGTTACACCGCTCTAACTCAACATAATTTAATTCGTCTTAAGCAGATAGAATCTGACGCTCATGTCCTTTAACTAAAATGACTTCTTTTCCTCAACAGGGAAAATAAAAACAAAACAAAAAAGGTGGTACGAAGCGTGGCGTATTTTGACATGGGCAGAGTTGTCCTTTCCTTTGGATAAGTACACACAGCATGACGCATTTTCATAGGCATGTACAGGGTTGTCTTTTCGATTGAAAAGGTCGGCCATTGTGTACAGATAAAAATGTGTACAACAGAAGCAGTAGTCTTACTACATGCTACATGTACCCGATGCGGCCTTGAAAACCAGAAGAAAAGTAATTTATTTATTTTATATAGGCATTTTGCTTTCGCAAACAAAATCTTAAAGAGCAGATTTTATGTCTGCAATCACAAAAGATTTCTGAAAAAAAAAAAAAAAATTAAATGTGCCTTAGACAAGTTTATTTGGAAAGGAGACCACTCTAGTAGTCTCTAGCTCACAGTTATTCAAGTAATTTTCTAAGTGTCCGATATTCTGTCTGGGCGGAGAGACTGTTGTTTACTGCTCGTTATTGTTCGCAAACTTATGTTAAGCATTAGAATTATTAAATCTGTCTCTAGCTTACGATAATTAAAACTTATGTTAAGCATTAGAATTATTAAATCTGTCTCTAGCTTACGATAATTAAAACTTATGTTAAGCATTAGAATTATTAAATCTGTCTCTAGCTTACGATAATTAAAACTTATGTTAAGCATTAGAATTATTAAATCTGTCTCTAGCTTACGATAATTAAAACAGAACCTACTTCGTCCATCTTGTCATACTAAAAGATATATACCACTCTTCTTTTCTTGTTTAAAGGCTCAGGCAGTAATGAATGCTTTGGGGGTTTGTTTCGTCTTTACAGGTTGTACGTGACAGATCTCACAAGATACGGAGAATGATTTAGTTATGTTTTGTTTTGTCGTGTAGCGCGTGACACATCTCGCGAGCTGCTGGCGCATGGTGACGCTTTGCAAGAGATACTACTCGTGTTGCTGTTCTCCAGTAATTTACCGTTTAATGCTGGCGTTTGGTCACACTTGATTTTGATATCTTGCACAAGATATTTATCACGAGATGATGACTTTTGGTCACACTTGATATTGGTGTTATGCACAGGATATTTATCATGAGATGCTTGGGTTTGATTACACTAGATTTTGGTGTCATTCACTTGGTGTGTCATGAAAAGAGACTTTGAATTGATGACATTTACGTGGTGAAAGGGTTTAATTGTTTGTTCACTTATGTGATATTTTATATTAATAATATTCAAGTCCCATCCCTCCGCCCTGCGATGCGTGCAATTATGAAATCAAAGCGCTCTACAGTGAGCTGTCTTGCATAACACTTCTTGACCCATGCAGCTATTCAATTTAGCATGCCATTCTTCCCCATAATAATAGTCTTATCGCAATTCTTACTACTCAGTTTTGAGTCTTAAAGTTTGGTCAGAAAAAAGTCATGCATTATAATTATAATATAGACGGATTGCATTTTTGGTGTCTTTTTCGTTTGACTTGGTGTGCCATAAAAAGAGACTTTGAATTGATGACATTTACGTGTCTTTTTCGTTTGACTTGGTGTGCCATAAAAAGAGACTTTAAATAGATGACATTTACGTGTCTTTTTCGTTTGACTTGGTGTGCCATAAAAAGAGACTTTGAATTGATGACGTTTACGTGTCTTTTTGTTTGACTTTGTATGCCAATAAAAGAGACTTTGAATTGATGACGCTTACGTGTCTTTTTGTTGCTATTTATAACGTGCAGTACAAGACAGAGTGGTCTTTGTTGTTTATTGGTCCTAATTTTAACTATCCGTTGATCAGTACTAACCCTAATTTAATTTAATAGATCTCTTTTGACTAAGTTTCTTTCAATCATTTCTTTTGCATTCATTAGGGATAGGCACCCACCCGGAACATGTGCATTTAGTGAATAGAAACTGTTTATGAATGTCTAGGAATGAATTTGCGGTATTTGCTGCAATGCAAAACGACATCAGCCTCGAAACGTCTGTAAGCCAACTCATCCTCATTGTCAGAATCGAAGTTGCTCATATAGAAGTTGCTATTCTCATCATTTTCGCATGCTTCATAATGATTCATTAACACAGTGATTAAAACGAGTTCACTGAGAGTTAATTATAAAAAATAATATGTCAACAACAAAAAGTTGGAAGTTTCTACAATTTTTATTTATGTCTATATACGTTTACTACTTAACAATCTCTACAATAAACTTACTAAACAAATCTAAATATCAAGGGAAAAAGTATAAAAGGGATACACGATAGTTATGCATGAGTATGCAACACGAAAGTAGGAGGAACAAGTGCAAGAAATGGGGGAATGTTAGAAAAAAAATATTTAACTCATTATGATGATAATGTTCCCTCTAAGAAACACACTAAATCACACAACACACTAAGTCACACATCGCATTAAATCACACAACACATTAAGTCACACAAGAATCTAAATTCTAAAGAAATCCAAAGAGGGAGAGCGAGAGGAAGAGAGCAAAACTTACGCCCGAGAGTGTGTGTCTACAAACATGAATTGTTGACCATTATTCTCTCATCACTACCCGTTTCTTATCTGTAGGTGCGCGAGTGCGGGCCACACAATTCCCCGGTCATTCTATTACCATTAATTAACCTTACTCCACTTCAGGACCTGTCAATCATTCACCAACAGGCACCATACGCACTTCCGCTTTGAGCTATTTTTATCTCTAATAGTACTAAGCTATTTTTATCTCTAACAGTACTAAGCTATTTTTATCTCTAACAGTACTAAGCTATTTTTATCTCTAACAGTACTAAGCTATTTTTATCTCTAACAGTACTAAGCGCATAGCTAGTCACGCGCTACTATTTTTCTGCCTTTAGTTTGTTGTTTTCACTTGCCTTTGGCACCATCTACCTCGCCTTGGTCTTTAAAGGTTCCCATCTGTCCGAAGCACTGGGCATTACTCGGTACCAGTTTAATTTATATTTCTGTGTGATCTCTGCAAAACCATTCTCTCTTGTGATTACTGTTTCATTTCTTTAAATTTTATTTAACATATTCTCCTAGTTAACCCGAGGGAATTTATACATTGAGGAGATAGTTTTACTTTCACAAACTATTTTTATTTTTCATAACTTATTCTCTACATTTTCCTCTCCATCTTCGACTAATTATTCTAATTTATTCCTATAATGTGAATTAACGCTTTGGGCGCAAATTGATGACGTTTCAATTGGATTGTAGTTGTAGTTGTTTATTTTTGGTGTGCAATACGCGTTTTGAGCTTATGTACATTAAACAATGAAATGCTATGATGGATTAAAACTTTTTTTTAAAATGCTGAAATTTTGTTCCTGTTTGTATTTAGTAGCAATCTTATGTACTAATGTATACCCAGTGTTACATTTGTCTCTAAACAGTTCACTAGTTGTCCCAAATCGCATTCATGTAAATTTACTACACTTTTTAATCTCTAACCTCTAAAACTTATTGTAATAACAACCTACATGTTCGTGTTACTGGTGATCATAAAATGGCGACGCAATGGTGGATGACGTGTTAGGTAACACCCAAACCATAATACAGAGACCAGTGCCCAGTGCGCAGGACGTTTCACGATAAATGATGTATTACGTTGGTTGTTTTTTTTTTTATTTTTATTTGTCAATGTGCATCAGAGAACACTCAAATGGTGTCGTTTACTGCTGTTTGTTTGTGTGTCTGATTTTTTACTTTGTTGTTTGTCCGTTTGAAGTACTACTCTCAGCTGATGACTTTTGACCTAGTTTAGTGTCAATGTCGTACATAAAAAACACACCTCGTCAGTTGATGACTTATTGCGTTATTTTGTTTTGTCTAATTTTGCAGGTCAGGTGTCAATTGAAGACGTGTCACATTGTAAACTTTTCTCTCTATTTACAGCGCAGATCTATTGATGACCTACTCTTATTCGGTCTACACCGCAATAGATTTCTGGTTAGTTAAAGACGTTTCGTATTGTTGTTTTGTTTCGGCATCCAACGTAGAAAACGATGATGTTTTATGTTTTCTTTTGTCCCAGTATGAAGCGCAAAACATGGTGACGTTTTATGTCGTTCTCCTTTGTCTCTGCGTGAAGCGCAGGACTTGATGACGTTTTATGTTGTTCTCCTTTGTCTCTACGTGAAGCGCAGGACTTGATGACGTTTTATGTTGTTCTCCTTTGTCTCTACGTGAAGCGCAGGACTTGATGACGTTTTATGCTGTTCTCTTTTGTCTCGGCGTGCAGCGAAAGACGCTTCTCGTGAGCTGCTGACGTTCTCCAACGTGTCTGTCTTCCCGGACCCTGTCGTCATTCCTGGAAATCTGAATGTATTTGGCACGCTCAAGGTCAACCGCACACTGCAAGGTCCAATGTCACTGGAGGTCAAACTGAGTAAACTATTTTTGGTCTTCTGGGTCAAACTACCTTGCATCAATGGCTTCGGCAGCTGGTAAAAAGTTATTGTTGTTGCTGTTGTATTATTACTGTTGTATTAAAACATTGACACGATTATTTACGATGCTGATACTGGAGAGGGGCGGGGGAATGCTGGTCAAAACACACGACGTAAAAACAATTGCATTCCTACGGACAAGTCAGATGAAGAATTAACACAAAGCTAAAGAAATTGCGTTAACTCGACATTTGTTTTTGTCGTTTGTTTTATTTACTCTTTCGTTCTTCGTACACTATCAGCATCGGTTCCAGACGCCAAAGACTTTGATTAAACTCATGACTTCTTAACGGTTTGTATACATTTCATTTAGTAAAGTTGTATTAGAACAACGGATAGACTTCTTCATCACTTCTTAACAATCGTTCATAAATTTCATTCAGTTAGCGTTGAGCACATTGCACTAGAACATTGTTGTAATTATCTTTCCCAGCAAAGATCGCTTAATTACGAGTTTTGCTTCTTAATGCTTCACCTGTAGTAAGACTCATTTTCAGAAATGTATCACACCAAATTTCTTTTTGTAAAAAAAAATCATTTATAAATAAGCACGCGTAAATAATGTTGTTTGCATCTTGTGTAGAGATGTTTATGTTACTTCTAGAGGTATTTGTGAACACTGTTGTTTCATGGTGTGTAGAGATGTGTCTCTATGTTTATGTTACCTCTAGAGGTATTTGTGAACACTGTTGTTTCATGGTGTGTAGAGATGTGTCTCTATGTTTATGTTACCTCTAGAGGTATTTGTGAACACTGTTGTTTCATGGTGTGTAGAGATGTATCTCTATGTTTATGTCACCTCTAGAGGTATTTGTGAACACTGTTGTTTCATGGTGTGTAGAAATGTATCTCTATGTTTATGTCACCTCTAGAGGTATTTGTGAACAATGTTGTTTAATGGTGTGTAGAGATGCACTAATTTAGAAAGACTAGTGTTTTGGTCGTCTTTAGATACGAAAGTCTGCAACCCATGCTTTGCCACCTCTGACGTCATTGTATTTGTTTTATTCTTACCATCAGTCGGCAGTGACGAACATATAACCCCGTTACTTTCTTTAATATACTGTTTTCACTAACCGAAGCGACGTTTCCTTAACAGTTTGCACTGACGTTTTCTTGTCTTGGTATTGTTACCATCTCTAGAGATATAGTTCTCACCGGTAATTTGTTTAATCTTTCTTGGTGACGTAATGTTTACATATAGTACTTTTTACTTTCTTTGAAGACACTTCTCACGTCCACTTATTTTTACCTTCCTTACAACGCACTTTTTACCGGTCACTTTCAAACTTTTCTGGTGAGTACGTATTTACCTTCCTTATTGATTTCTCGCCAGTTAAATTTTATTCTCGATTACAGTTTGCTTCTAAACCTCCAGATTTATTTTTCATTCTGCCGTGACATACTTCAAACCGAAGAGGTTTATTTTCATTCTGCAATGACGTACTTCAAACCGAACAGGTTTATTTTCATTCTACAATGGCTTAAATTCAAACCGAACAAGTTTATTTTCATTGTGCAATGACGCATTCCTAACCGTCCAGTTCTATTTTACATTCTGCAATGACGTATTCCTAACCGTCCAGTTCTATTTTACATTCTGCAATGACGTATTCCTAACCTCCAGTTCTATTTTACATTCTGCAATGACGTATTCCTAACCACCCAGTTCTATTTTACATTCTGCAATGACGCACTCTTATAACCCTTATAACCATCCAGTTCAATTTTACATATGACGATCTCCTAACCATCTGTTCTTTTTCAGCGTTTATCGCAACCTGTGCAGAATTTTACAGAGTAACTACCAAAACAACAGGTTTTGTCCCTCTCAGCTTATCGACAACAACATTCCATGTACATGCCCAATAGAGGCTGGAACCTACACCATGTCGGATGCCAACTTTACCATCCCGGTGCTTCAAGAAACTCTTGCTTCGCTCTCCCAGGTATTGGTCAGCTTACTCTGCATTTTTAACAGCCACTTCCACTTAAACTGCTTTTTAATAGATAATTGTTTCAATCATATTTTATTGTTCTATTATATTTGTTTATCTCAAGTGAACTTTTGGTTTAACATTTTGTTTATTGAAATCAGTAATTTGTTTTGTTTTGTTTTGTTTTCTCATTGCTTGTGACTTTCTTTTGAAGGGAGACTACAAAGTAAGCGCAAAATTGATCGACGAGTCCTCAGGGGAGGTAATTGCTTGTCAAAAATTACAAGTGACGATAGCATTCGGCAAACCGAAATCGTGCAGTGGATTCTTCTGTGACCTGTTCGGCTGACGTCATCAGATGGAAAAGAGCAAGCAGTCGACCAACCGTGTTTGAATAACTCCGAACGGTTAAATGCTTTCAAAGGCTACAATATTAACTTAATCACTAAACTGTAAGAAATTAGTGTCACTTTAAGAATATAACAGACCAACATAAAGCGAACTACTAAACTATAGCGACAAAAACTAACGAACAAAATATCTACACTCTCTCTCTCTATATATATATATATATTTATTTATTTAAAATTGACTAGCGTGAAATCAACGGCTGAAACACAGCTAACCAACATTTTGTGAATCGCCTGAAATGTAGCACATGTACAAAATATCAACTGCTACGTTATAAAAGTCTAAGTGAACAGTAAGTCTAACGGTATAAAAGTCTTAAGAGAACAGCAAGTCTAACGGTATAAAAGTCTTAAGAGAACAGCAAGTCTAATGGTATAAAAGTCTTAAGAGAACAGCAAGTCTAATGGTATAAAAGTCTTAAGAGAACAGCAAGTCTAACGGTATAAAAGTTTAAAATATGATGCACTCAAAGCTTATGTACAGCAAAATGGTTGAAATTAAATTTATGTATGTGAACGGCTTAAATATGCTGAAGTAGTATTATGTGAATAGTTTGCTGTAGTAGTCTCTGTACTTGAGCGCACAATTTTTAATTGTGAATTTTACTCAACAAATATCCAAGTGTGAATTTAGCGCAGTGGCTGAAAAATGTAATTATTATGGCGACCCATACCCACTCTCAACATCCATATGCACATTCTCTCTCAAACACACACATACATTCTCACTCTCTCTCTCTCTCTCTCTCACACACACACACACACACACACACACACACACACACACACACACACACACTCATACATCAATAATATTCGAAGTAACACGGTGATTTTTCAAATGAAAATGACCTCTTCTTTAACCTGAATTTGATAATTAAAGTTTAGTAACTTTTATGTATATAGTTTGCAATTAATATTTTAATTAAAAACTGTTTAAACATTATGGCCACAATAAATTGCAACTGACTGTTCATTAACTGTTGGTCGGAAAAGCTATAATATCCACTCCTGACGATAAATGGCAGTCTCTCGCTTCAATTATTGTCTTGTTATTTGTGTGCATTTTTGCATGTGTCTTACCTGTAAGAATATATGTATTTGTGGTGGTGTGGGTGTACAATATAGGTAGCGGGTCGTGTTAATGCACCCTCCCCTCCTTAGTAACTAAAATGTCAGAGAGCGTCCATAGTTACCGGACTGGAACTCAGAGTAACTATTAAAGTAACATAATTATAGGTTTCGCACTGATAAACAGCTTACCTCGTCTTGAATGTGGGGAACGCTTCCGGCTTCCGCCGCTTTCGCGTAAAACAGCTTACCGGTGACGCTCAATATATTTATAAGGGAACAAATAATGATCAATGCATCTTGGCTGACCAATGGCTGAGGTTAACCAATTATTACTGACCAATGGCCTGATGCTAGCTAATCATTACTGACCAATGGCCTGATGCTAGCTAATTATTACTGACCAATGGCCTGATGCTAGCCTATCACAACTGACCAATGAGCGTTAGGGAGCAAGCGACCTGTTGGAAAAGTCCCTTTGTTTCTTGACACTTGCCATATCTTCCCAGCCCATTCTATGAACTCTTGGTTGTGGAAACCACAAAAATGAAAGGGATACGCAGTAACAATTCGTTATTGGACACCTACAGTACAAAACGGGTACGATTGCTAAATAAGCTTACAGACTGTTAACAAATAACTGTAGAAATTTAATAATAAAATCTTTGCTTTAGCGGAACACTCGGAAATTGTTTTCATTCATTTGTTTAGGAATGATTACATGTTTCCAGTTTTCGTCGATTTCGCCGCCTGGCGCCCCACTGAAGTAAGATTTCAGATGTAGATGGACAGAGTGAATGATGAAGATTTTGCCAGTTCCTCTGCTGCGGATGCACTTTTGGTTGTGCACATGTGCATAAGGCTGTGTATGATACTATGCGCGCGCGCGCGTGCGTGCGTGTGTGTGTGTGTGTGTGTGTGTGTGTGTGTGTGTGTGTATGTAAATAGCTGTATATGTCAGTATGTATATGTGTATGCATGGCTGCGTCTGTGTATAAATGGTTGTTTATGTGTGTGTGCGCGCGCGAGTTTGTGTGGTAAATGATTGCGTATGAATGATACTATGTGTATGTGTGTAAATGGCTGTTTATTTGTGGATGCAAAGAATACATTAAATTTGAAAGTAATCCAGCAAACCTTACATCTAAAACCTCCAACAAACAAAATCAACCACTTACAGTAATTGTTCTATACAGTTGGCAAAGATTTAGTATATTTAACAATCCTAAGAGAGCCTAGCAAATGAAGGCAAGTTGTGCAGTATGTCTATTCTCGAAACATATTTTGTGCGCAGTTAGTGTTCCTGTCCACAAATCTTACTCTGAGACGTATCGCGAACCCATTATGGTCGTATTTCTTTTCTGTAACAAAATATGACTCCTGAACTTGAACTGTAATGTGTTCACTTGCACTAATTTTAACCGCGAACGTTCAACGCGGCCGTTTACGTTCAATCTGAAGTGCACTCCTTCGAAAGAAGTCCCATGGAGAGAAAATCTTGGAAGGAAGGAATGAGTCCTTCAAATTACAATATTTGGAACGGGTCCCCTAGAGAGAAGACCTTGGAATGAGTCCTTCAAATTACAATATTTGGAACGGGTCCCCTAGAGAGAAGACCTTGGAAGGGGTCCTTCAAATTTCAATTCTTGAAACTGGTCCCCTAGTGGGCAGATCTTGGAAGGGGCCATCTTATCAGCAATTAAATTCTGTTTCCTTTAATTTTCCTCTTTGATATTTAGATGGCAGTGCTTTCTAATTCTTTTACATTTTGATGGCACTTTTTAAGTTTCATTTACATTTTTTACACTAGGGTAGCTCTTTTTCGGCTTACATTGACAATTTTTAAAAAAGAGTAATTGCAATTAGATGAATGAGGAGAAAGCAAAAATATTAAATGCATAATTTAAAGAGTTGTGTATCATACGTAATTCCAAAGACTGCATTTTCTCTTCCCATCGATTTGTGCTTGAAGTTTTCTCATTCTTCATATCCTGACTCAAAAAGGGAGTTAATTGCGTCCTTAGTTCACCAACCATCGATGCATACGTTTCCTGCAGTGCTCCATCAACTGATTCATCATTTATTTAGCTAATCCCATTTCCGTACTTCAGTGACAAGGTCTCCTATAGAAATTTTAAAACGAAGATCTTAATCATAATCGAGTGTCGGCCACTCTGAATGCAATCTCAGTCAAGCAGAAACGGGTAAAACATTACTGACGGGGAAACGGCCAAACATTTGTACAAACTGAAAATGTCGCATTCTTTAATCTTGTCACAACATGTTTAAGAGAGATTCAACACTCAACGGAGTCAAAGACAATACAAGAAATATACGAATTAAATAATATAAGTACTGGAAGTACACGAATTTGTCTAACACAAATACTGGAAGTACACGAATTTATCTAACACAATACTAGAAGTACACGAATTTATCTAACACAAATACTGGAAGTACACGAATTTATCTAACACAATACTAGAAGTACACGAATTTATCTAACACAATACTAGAAGTACACGAATTTATCTAACACAAATACTAGAAGTACAGGAATTTTTCTTAACACCAAAAGTGCCGAATAACTGAGATAAATGGAATGCAAAGATAGCTTGTAGTCATGATTTTACCTAGTGCAAACATATAATGACTAACGTAACTTGAAATAATAATGACTGACGTAGCTTGAAATAACTATTTTACCTAGTGCAAATATATAATGATTGACGTAACTTGAAATAACTATTTTACCTAGTGCAAACATATAATGATTGACGTAACTTGAAATAACTATTTTACCTAGTGCAAACATATAATGATTGACGTAACTTGAAATAACTATTTTACCTAGTGCAAACATATAATGATTGACGTAACTTGAAATAACTATTTTACCTAGTGCAAACATATAATGATTGACGTAACTTAACGTCTCTTACCTGAAACAAATACCTAAATAACTGATATAATTTAGAGTAACGATATTACTTAGATGACTCACATAACTTAAAAGTCATGATTTTATTTTACACAAACACCAAAACGACTTATATAAAGCCACGATTTTCCTTTACACAAGCACCTAAACATAACTTGGTCACGATTTTGCCTTACACGAACAGCTAAAGGAGTGATAAATTGAAGTCGCGATTTTGCCTTACACAAACAGCTAAAGGAGTGATAAATTGAAGTCACGATTTTGCCTTACACAAACAGCTAAAGGAGTGATAAATTGAAGTCACGATTTTGCCTTACACAAACAGCTAAAGGACTAACAAATTGATGTCACGATTTTGCCTTACACAAACAGCTAAAGGACTGACAAATTGAAGTCACGATTTTGCCTTACACAAACAGCTAAAGGACTGACAAATTGAAGTCACGATTTTGCTTTACACAAACACTTAAGGGACCGAGATAACCTACAGTCACGATTTTGCGTCACACAAACCGAAATGACTTAGATAACTTACAGTCACGAATTTGCCTTACGCAAGCACTAAAAAGACTGAGATGATTATAAAAAAAAAATTATCGACAAAGACAAAAATTCGTAAAGATGAAAGTCAAAGACTTTGTTGTATGACTTCTCCTTTATTACGTTCATCCCGAAATCGTGTGAAAGTTAAAAAAACGTAAATACATTAGTTTAGTTATTACGTTCTTAACACTTCATAGAACTAATCCCATTAGATGACGGTCGGCAGGATGATTGTCGGGAAAAAAGTCACAACTTTTGCTAGGAAAAATGTCACAGGAAAAAGTCACAAGAAAAAAATCACAGAGAAGTCACAGAAAAAATGTGTTTGACTCTGATGCGTGTTAACACTAAACAAGTACGCATTTACACATCTAAGCAAATATGAGTATCACATAAATAAATTAAATTTAAAAAATAATCTTGCGTTCTTTTCATATAACGAGAAAAATCATATAATAAACTCAAATTAGTTTAAATTTTTAATACATGCAATAATTTTGGGAACTAAACATAAGATAATGCAATGCAATCGTATCGTTATAGTATTCAATACAATATAAACATTTTAAGATAGTGTATGGTAGGTGAGTTTTATTAATATTCCATGCAACCGTTCAAATTTATAGTTTATTAGAACTTACAGATATGCCGACCGTTTTGATCAATTAATACCATATTTAAACTTTATAATCGCCGACTAATACAAGAACAATATAACATTATTAATATTAAGGTAATACAGTTCAATTTTTTAAAATCTCGATCGGGAAATAATTTCCAAAAGTAAAAAGAAACTGACGCATTGACATAAAATAAAACTAAATAAAAAGTCAACAATGAAATCAATTTCAAGCAGTCACATCACACTAAACATTTGTTGGTAATGTATGTTAGGTGATTTTTAAGAACATTTTATTCTACAGTTACCAATCGTAGGTATTAAACAAGAAAAGTACTTTAAAAATAAGTAAAGCAAACACAACCGACAATGACTGTCTTGTTTAAAACATAAAGTAAAGCAGAGAAAATAGTACAGAATTATCAAAAACACACTACTACATTAAAAAATACCAGATTAAGTTATGAGGTTTCTATATCTGCATAATTATGTGTTATGAAGATACCAGAATTTTCTCAGATTTAAAGCTTTTTTCATTTACTTATGGTTACTATTATGCATTTGATAGTAAGATTTATGAATGATTTTAGCGTTTGATATATTGCTTCTGATTTAATATTCACGATTAATGCGAATGTTCCAATCGATTCCATGAAGAAAGTCTGGCACTGTATTGCGGTTTTCTTGTCGAGCTACACACAAAAGACGTTGTTGCATTTGGACGTAGCGCCTACGTATCTTTTTCTGTGGTCGTCTGCCGACAACATTTTGCAAAGTAATGGTTCTGACTGTAGCTTCTTCACGCTGAAACCATTGAATTACACGCCAGATTGCTAATGCCCAACGAGATTGTAGAATTTATTATTCCATCCTTCAAATATGTTGTTTGTAGGAGGATTGTTGTTTAAGGTGGCAAGGTGCACATTCCAGAGGTGAGGGGCGAACATAGGTTGTTTGTATGAGGATTGTTGTTTAAGGTGGCAAGGTGCACATTCCAGAGGTGAGGGGCGAACATAGGTTGTTTGTATGAGGATTGTTGTTTAAGGTGGCAAGGTGCGCATTCCAGAGGTGAGGGGCGAACAAAGATGGAAGTTGGCGTATTCTCAAAGGCATTATCAGATGACCATTTGCGTCAGGCTGCTGAATGTGCGAAAGGAGCCACTTACGTAAGTGTGATCAAAGTACATTAGCAACTTCTCGGATTCAGGTACATCATTTGGAACGACAGTTTTAAGGTATCTCATACCTTCATCAACTTCATCAAGGGGCAAAAAAGCTAGTGCGTCAATCATGCCACAAAACAAGCGAAAGTCAGCATTATCACTATAATGTTGTGTTAAGCCCAACTCTTGGACTTTACGCCAAGTGGATCGCGTAGGATGATAAAAACAACCTTTGCTGATGACGTCACGTCCAAACACAGCTAGAATTGCTCGTAAAGCACCGTCTTCAAAGTCAGTCATGGCGGTGTGCACGTTAATGGTATAGTTATCAACTATTGCTTGAAACAATTCTTTATAAGTCTTGTTAATAGTATACTTCAATATACTAGACACTTGTCAACTATCGCTTGAAACAATTTTTTATAAGTGGCTCTTGTTTGGAAGAAGAGCATACAGAGATGTAAAACTTGTCTCCTCGAAAGGTACACGGATGACATAAAGTTGTTTGAAAATATTCGGAGCTATAGCAAAGTTGCCATCCATGAATACTGTTTTTGAATCGGCAAACATTTTTACACTTTGACTGGAACCAAAAACTAAAATTCTGTTTGCTTCAGTTTGGCCCGTTATCGTACAGTAGAAACGTTTCAGGATTTGGTCCTACTGTCTGAGTGAACTCGTTAGGAAGTTCACCTAGATCTTGAAGTAGACGTGGTACATGTGGAGTAGGCCGTTGGTTACGCAGAGTACGCTTACAGGTGTCAGCAGAAGGTATAAGTGTACGAACATCATCATCACATTGGCTAACACCTTGAGCAATGATCTGAGCTTTGTCTTGAGTGCTTGCAGCATGGTCTTTCATTGCATTGCGCACTTTGGCAAGACGAACTTCATTTGACGAGTCTCATTTGAAGCATGATTGTGAGATTGGCGCCTACCTCGGGGTTTTCCTTCTCAAGGTTTGTCGTCAAACTGCCTCGACAATGACCACTTGATCTTTGTACACATTTCCACCACAGTTTGGTTCTGCGAGCTGCATGCTTGGTATACATAAATCCATTGAAGCACATTTTTGAACCGCACTTATTACTGTCAATAAATTCCATTGCTAAAATGGTTCTGTATCTTTTACAAAACTCACATATACAGAACTGATGTTCCACAGTAGTACGGTCGTTGTCCCACAGTTCAAATGAACTACACCGTTTTCTTCCTCTACTTATCAAGTCATTGTCCCCCAAAAGATGGTCACTCACCTGAACTGCTCATTGGAGTTGTGAAACAATGCACGTCAAGTTGAAATTTCTATTAAAAAAAAAAAACAACAACAAAAAACAGAGACCAAGAATGCAACGCTGCTGGTCTGCAACGGCTATTGTAATTGAATGTATTGATTCCATTGATGCTTTGTCTGAATATTGTTATCACTAAGCTAGTACCACAATGCAATGCAATTGCTTTCCTTTGAATCAAAATTATTTCAGCGTAGTTCTTTGGCGTTCCTTTGAATTACACTTGTAGCATTTGGTCACACGTAGCTATAGTTTAAATCTTATGTCGGAGAGATAAGAGGCAGATTCTTTTAAATAACACACACACACACACACACACACACACACACACACACACACACACACACACACACACACACACACACACACACTCACAAACAAAATAAAAACATCTTTTACTCCGAGCGAGAATCACACCACGATCCTCTTGGGCGAGATATTAATCTCTTCACAATCAATGATTTCCATTTACTGTTATTCAAACTATAATAGAGGTGTTCATGGTCACAAGCATAGCAACATAACTAAGTATGAATAAATCATATACTTAAATATTGAATTATAATATGAATTATTATATGAATTATTTTATGTTTACGATATACAAGTCACACACACACACACACACACACACACACACACACACATACACACTCATTTAACCACGATCCTAATGACCGTTGCTTACTTAACATATTCTGTGACTTTATTTCCTATGAGTTTTCTTCCGTGACTTTTTTCTTGTAACTTTATTTCCTATGACTTTTCTTCCGTGACATTTTTCCTGTGACTTTATTTCCTATGACTTTTTTCCCGTGACTTTTTTTCCTGTGACTTATTTTCCGCTCACCGGCAGGACTGAGATGGACTACATGACGTAATTATTTTCGTGTAGTCACTTAACATCTTCGGGTAAAAAAAAAAATGTTTTCGAACTAAATTCTGATGCATGATTTAATATGTCACTGAATTAAAATATATTTTCCTTTACGAACTTTGCCGAAGACAAGACACAATCTATCTACGTCAACACCGAAGTATTATTTCATAAACTTTAATTAAAGAAATGTAATAATATTTGAAATGTATATAATCCGCGAAAGCATTTCTAAACGGTTCATGTTACTGTAGTGAACGCGAAACAAAACAAAACAAAATACTCCACCCGTCCACGCAAACATGTAACTGCCCAATCGCGAACATTTAATCCAACGCGTGTCGGATATTCTGTGTAAATATAAAGTTTATAACGCATGTATGCTGTGTGATTCACTGTGACTAAAACTTTTGTACACATCTGACGGGCATTTTAACGGTTTGGTTTTTTTATTATGACATTTTGCTCTACTTTGACCGTGAGTAAGCGTACCACGCCATTGTCGAGAGCATTGGCTGACGTCACCAGTAGAAGTGCTCAATAATTCATGACGATACACGCTGATGCTGCTCTGGCTAAGACCAGCACTGCCTGCGAATCAGAACCCGGTATGTCTGAGTAACGGTGACACTGCCCAATCGCAAACGTTTTCTGTATTGGGCTCTATTAAATCTGTGAACCTTAAAAGCGGGCTTTAGTGTTTTGTATCACTGGTTTCATAAAAATTCTACTTAACTGCAGTTAGAAAGAAGAAAGAGTTAACATTTGTCTATAACCTAATCTAACGGATTCCTGTAGCTTGGTCTAACTACTTCGACTGGACAGGTCTAACTGATTTTAACTGGCATGGACTGATTTCGGTCGAACTAGTTTAATTGAATAATGGCGTCTATATGGAGCTTTAACTTCACGGTCACGGTGCTGTTTCAAACCATTAGACTCTGTTTCAGGTGAATATCTCAAATTAAGTGCAATGATGCACTGGTCAGTCTTTGTAAAAGGTGAATTTAAATTTTAAATTAGTGTGCACTTTCGAATTGGTCCTTAATTGACATCGGGTGAGTAAACATTCAGGCGATATAGTTTTCATTGAGTAATATCCCATTGGTCTTCGATTACAGTAAATGTGTATAGTTTTCATTGAGTAATATCCCATTGGTCCTCGATTACAGTAAATGTGTATAGTTTTCATTGAGTAATATCCCATTGGTCCTCATTTAGAGCAGACGTGTATAGCTATCCCTAACATCGCATTGGTCAAGATCTGTAAAAATAATTAATATAATTTTCATTGAATAAGATCACATAGGTCCAAAATCTTAAAATAGCTACTATAATTTTCATTGAGTAATGTCGGATTGGTCAAAATCTAAAAAAAAAAAGTTAATAAAATTATTTTTATCAATGTGTAATATCGAATTGGTCAAAATCTGTTAAAAGTTCATATAATTTTCATTAAGTAATATAGCATTGGTCAAAATCTGTAAAAATTTAATATAATGTTCATTAAGTAATATCGCATTGGTCAAAATATTAAAGGGCTAATATAATTTTCATTGTGTAATATCGCATTAGTCAAAATCTGTAGAAGGTTAATATAATTCTCATTGATTAATATTGTTTTGGTCTTCACTCACAACAGGTGAGTATGACTTTCATTGTGCAATATCGCAATGCTCATAAGTGAGTATACTTTTCCCGTACACTTTATATTAATCAGTCCGCTTTCATGGCGAGTTTAAAATGAACACTTTTAAAGCAATGTCCTACCTTTATATCATTTCTGGTGTGAAGTGAACACTTTTGGAGTAATGATGGCTTCAGTACACAGGTAATACAGAGTAATGATATTACTCCCCTTAAGCAAGATTTTGCTTCAAGTCCTTTATACTTTAAGATTCGCAGTCACGGGAGGTAACTGTATTGAAAGACTGGTTGATTTATGCAATTTCACAATTTCAATAAAACCTTTAACTTTACTGTCATCATTACGACTATGTTTTTTTTTCATTATTACGAACTATGAGTAATTTATCGTTGCGACTACTTTACTACTGCAAAGTCTTTTCATTATTACGACTACTTTACTTCTGCAAAGTCTTTTCATTATTGCGACTACTTTACTTCTGCAAAGTCTTTTCATTATTGCGACTACTTTACTACTGCAAAGTCTTTTCATTATTGCGACTACTTTACTTCTGCAAAGTCTTTTCATTATTACGACTAAGATTGTTTATCACTTCAACCGGAAGATTTTTTTTTTATTACGACGATTACGAGATTTGAATCATTATTATGAGATGATTTTTTTCTCATTATTACTGTGAATTGTCATCAGTATGGCTTAAAGGATTGTTTTCAATCATTCATCATTACTACTGTGATTTTAATCTTTTTGGCTTTATCAATTGTTTTCCTTCATTCACAATTACTATTATGAAACTGTCATCATTTCTAATACAATGTATTTTCATCATTACAACTTAAATATTTTCAAATTATATTAGTTTGTTATATTTTGCCACTAGACAAAAATTAGGCAGTAAAGTTTTGCTCAGCTATAACTTTTCAGTTTTCGTATAAACCTTTTCCCAACTTAAATTGTTCAAACTCAAACCATTCAAAAGCTATCTTCGTGTCATTTTAACTTGTCCTTTTTCGCATTAAACTTTTACTCAGTTAAACTGTTCAGCCCCAAACCATTCAAGCTATTAGAATGTCATTTAACTTGTCCGAGTTCGCATTAAACTTTTACTCAGTTAAACTGTTCAGCCCCCAAACCATTCCAGCTATAAACGTGTCATTTTAACCTGCCCGTTTTCGCACAACCCTTTATCCCAGTTAAACTGTTCAACCCTAAACCATTCCTGTTATAAATGTGTCATCATTTTAACCTGTCCACCAATACTGGGATTTCAGTACAGAATTCAAGTTCTTAGCATGGGTTCGAGATACAGCGTTTGATGACGTCGTTGTCATTGATTTCACCCGATATCTGTACAACGTCACTGATGCAGACAATTGTGGACTGTACTGTGTCACGCAGTCCAACTGCACGTCATTTTTCTTCAATCCCACTTCCGGTCACTGCGTTACGTCGCCAGTCCACTTTACTGTACCGGCAATGGGTGTTCCTGGGAGAGGTTTCCAGTACTACAGACTAAAATTCGGTAAGATAAAGATAATGACGGTACTGCAGACTATACATCTATATAAGATAAAGATGATTTAATTTCAGACAAAAAATCTGTAATGAAAAAACTACAAGGAGATTACATTCAATACTAGATACAACTGACTGTTTAAAGCTAAGAAAATTATAAAAATGAAAGTACGACAGACAGGATGGTTAGATATAACACTAAATACTAGAAAATGATAACAATGTAGATAATATAGACTACACAACTGTGAATTAAAGGCGATGTAATTATTAAAGATAATTTGATAGACGATAACGACAAGGAGTACTTCAAAACAAGAGTCACGAACTGAAAAAAATTGTGCTTCCTTTTACAGTCTGTAAATGCGACGTCGATTACTTTTACAATGGATGAGGTATTTTACTTCCTGCTTTGACAAATAATCCTTACTCCCCTTTCGAAGCATACTAAAGTCTCCCTTTTCAATTAATATAGTATTTAAATATTCATTTACATGGATAACACTACAACTAATTCAAAAATAAAATCTACAGCAATGATAAACGCGATAATCAATATTGATTTGACTTTATGACAAAGTAAAGATTCGATGACAATAATTATGATGACTATTATTAGGGTTACGACAAAACATTCTTTTTTAATACAACAACCATGAGTTGCTTGCACAGCGTGATTGCATCACTTTATACAAACAATCTTGTTCTTTGCAGTAAGTAAACAATTCAGTGTAAAGTCTTTGTTTCTTACAGTGAGTAAACAGAACAGTGTAAAAAAAATAGTCTTTGTTCCGTATAGAAGGGAAACAAAACATCATAAAGCAGCCTTTCTCAACCTTTTTATATTGGAAGGATCCTTAAAATAATTTTCTGGTCTAAGGGAACCTCTACATAAAAATTACTATATCTACGATGTTTCTTTGCTGGTTTTTTTTCAATCACGATCTCTCGGGGAAACCCTAGCTATCCCTCGCAGAACCCGGTTGAGAAAGCCTGATATAAACAAAGAATTTGTCCTTGGCAGTAAGAAAACAAGACAGAGTAAAAAGCTTTTGTTCTATACAGTAAACAAACAGGAGAGTGTAAAGAAAGTCTTTGTTCTTTTTTTTATACAGTAAATAAATAGAACAGTTTAAAGAAGGTCATTGTTCTTTACGGTAAGCAAACAGGAGACTGTAAAGCAAGTCTTTGTTCTTTACAGAAATGCAGGACAGTGCATAAAGGTTTTTGTTCTATACAGTAAGTAAACAGGAGAGTGTACAGCAAGTCTTTGTTTGTGTTTTACAGTAGTATATAGAATAGTATAAAGTGTAAAGCAAGTCCTTGTTCCTTACAATAAGTAAAGTGTAAGAGTAAAAAGAAAATAAAAAATAAAGTCCCTTTTATTCATCGGTATAGGTACATTTTCTTGTGCAAGACTGCCAACGTATACTTCCATTTTCCTCATTGACCCCACAGATGCTTGCCCTGTAAGGAACGGGTACTTGCAGGCAAGGGCTGCACCCCTCTGTTACAAGGTGTACAAGCTAAGGATGGGCACCTGGAAAAACGCCAGCAGCAGTTGCCAGCGAGACGGTGCATCCCTCATTCGACTGGACACAGCAGAAAAACTGCTGGAAGTTCAACGAACCTTGCGCTATAATTATGGTAATGATGATAGTTAAAATGAAGATGGTGATGATAACGACTAGCTAACAGCTTCATACAGCGTAAAGCTAACTAGTATCACATCATATTATTACATCATCGTCGTCCTCCTCCTCATCCTCATCATTCTTCTCACCACGATTCATTAAGGTTTTACGGAAGATATGGGCACTTCCGAAGAGTGCTGCTTTTAGTAGTGGGGCGAGTCTGTGGTTTCAAGGTAGTTTATTCAGATAGCCTTCCATGTAAGATGTCATGTTTCCTAAGGTTCCTATCACTACAGGTATCACTTCTGCTTTTACATTCCAAAGTCTCCGGATTTCTAATTTAAAATCCTTGCAATCTTCTATTTTTTCTCCTTTTTATTTGTTTTTATGTTGCTAGGAACAGCGACATCGATGATTGCTGCTGTTCTTTTAGACTTATTGAGGACTAGTGTCTTGTCTTCGCGCAGGAATCCCTCGATCTATTCTTATCTCGAAGGTCCACAATATTTAGGGTTTATGCTCTTTCTGACATAGGTATTTAAGTTTGATTTTTGTCCATTTCATTGTGTCTTTTGGTGTAATCTGTTCCAGCCAGAAACTGACATCCAGATGGTATAAGTTCTTTTGTCGCATCCATGCTTTTTGCAGTCTGCATTAGGGATCATTTGATACTTTTATGATTTTCATTTTGTGATATGTGTTTAGTGCTTGATCTTGAACATCTGTTATGAGTGCTTCTGTTTTCAAACCTGCCTCTTTCATCCACCTTATGTTGTTTGTTTTGTTGATGTTTCATCAGGTTGTCGTACATACACTCTGGAGAGGTTTTGGGTTCAACTATTTGCTAATGCTTGTTGTGCTATTTTCTTCCACGATTCTTTGTAGAGGGTTTGCTGTATAATGAGTCACTTTTACTGCTTCTTTCAATGGATCATCTTTGTTGCTAGTCCAGATGTAGTCTTCAAGGTCTATAACTTATCCTTTCTTGAAACCTCTGACCGCTGACCTCCATTTTCCGAGACACATAGTCTGTCTATGTCTGCTTCTTGGTGTAGGGCTTTACGTATTGTGAGTAGTTTTCTTGTTTTTTCTGTCCAATTATTTAATTTGTAGTCCAGTCTATGATACCCCATTTGATTACAAGTACTGCATATGCATTAAGGGTTTGTATTTTGTTAGGTCCCCATTTAGCCATGACTTGAGGACTTGTCTAACATGCCTTTCATATTCTCTCTTAACTTCACTCTGCATATTTTTTGATGTTGCAGTATCTAGATCATTTTTCCATTGAAACAGCAAAGATGTTCTCGACGTCGAATTTGTAAAATTTTTCTTGTTTGGATCCTATCTGGACGATAATTCTTCTACATCTCTCAAAGCCAACTATCATGTTATTGTCATAACTGTAAGTGTTGTCATTATTAAAATAAATAATTCTTCCACATCTCTCAAAGCCAACTATCATGTTATTGTCATAACTGTAAGTGTTGCCATTATTAAAAAAATCAGCAAGTCATGTTCGTTTTTACTGTATTCGATTTCGCCATACAATACATCAAAGATGCGCAGATACTACTATTTCAACACATACACCTTTGATCAGCTGACCTGAAGGACGTGCCCAATACACAGCGCTCTCACCTCAATACCGCATCCAGCGTTGTTTTCAACACAGCACTGGACGCATGCACGGGAAAGCAGACCACTGTTCTACTCCCTTGATCGCCCATATACAGTAAATAGCTAATAACCTGTCCTCATTTCATTTTGTATCCTAATCTTATTTTCTGGATGACATGACTAAGAGGATTCAGGGCAATGCAGAACAGCAGTGTTAATAAGAATTCACCTTGAAAGATTCCACATTTTAATTTTATGTTTGCAATTTGTATATTGTTGTGTGTGAGGGTGGTTTTCCAGCTGGTCATTGATACTTGGGTTAGATTTTCTACTGATGGTGCTATATTTTGTACATTTTTACTGTTTGAATTATCCATGAATTTTAAACTGAGTCATAGTCTTTTTGGAAGTCAATCCATGCTATTGCACTATTTGTACTTCGTTTCTTACTGTTTGTAACTATGGCCTTGTCAATTGCCAAATAGTCCTTTGTTCCTATGCTGCCTGATCTAGCACCCTTTTGTTCATTTCATAGTAGTTTGTTTCAAATTGATTTTACCAGATATAATTTCTAATAGTAAATTCCGGGTAGTTGATAGGCATGTGATTGGACAATAATTGCTTGGTGTTGTGCCTTTCTCTGGATCTTCCAAAATCCAGACATTTTCCCTTTTGCCATTCTGGCTGGCAATTTGTTTGGTTTATCTTGCAGTTGGACAGCAAGCACACCATGTAAGAAAATAAGATTTCAACCATAAAGTTTGTATTTGGTCTAGACCGGAGCTTTCCAGTTTGCCATCTTCTTTTTAAAGGCATATCGTGATTGGATTGGGTTTGTGTATTTAATCCTTTGTTGATTTTGTTTTCATTAGCATATCTTGATAGTGAGGTGATTTATGCACTTAATGTTTGGCTGATTTGTTTTTATTAGCTTATCTTAATATGGAGTGGGTTTATGTATTTAATCTTTTGTTGACTTCTTTTCATTAGTATCTGTCGTGAGGTGAATTTGTCGGTTACATTCGCCTGTTGTATCGTTTTAGTAATGTCCAGATGTGGAACAACATTTAACAATTGCATTAATTGTTCTTTCTATAAATATGCCCATATACAGAGTAGGGTTTTCAGTTACATTCGTTGTTGTTTCTTCTATAAGTGTGTCAAGGTGTGGAGTGGGTTTTTCAGTTGCAATATTTGTTATTTCTTCTGTTAGTGTGTCCAGATATGGAGTGGGTTCACTTCCGCAACAGTTGTTACCAGATATTCTCAAACAGCACACTATACAACGCAAAGGGGTAAGTCTCGTGACTTTAGACAACTAGCATCCATTTCTTGTAATCCTTTTTCATTTCACATTCTTTTGACC
Organism: Sinotaia quadrata; assembly: GCA_028829895.1. Classification (NCBI taxonomy): domain Eukaryota; kingdom Metazoa; phylum Mollusca; class Gastropoda; order Architaenioglossa; family Viviparidae; genus Sinotaia; species Sinotaia quadrata. The sequence continues at coordinate 40,629,226 of CM054181.1, read as the reverse complement.
TTGACGACGTGTAGAGTGCGAAACTGACCCAAATGTTAACCAACTGAAAGAGAAAAACTGTCAACAAATTCTTACTAGGTGTTTTCCTTGAAATGGATCGAAGTTACAAATCTGTCGCTTTTATAAATATGATACTTTTATTTTTAATTACTTTAAACACGTCATACGATTGGCCAAATTGTTATTGCATGGCAAAACTAGGCATGGCAAAACTAGGCATGGCAAAAATTAGGCCTTTCAAGTAGAGTGCCTAGTTCACCAGCTAACATAACTGTGCGAAGGATGTCTATAACTGGAACTATATACTTGACTAGCGGTCATTATATGTATTATTCTATTCACTATAGACTGATTATATTTTACAGGGGAAAAGCAGTCTGTCCTTTTTTTGTTTTATCTGAATATCCTGGTTTACTGATTATAAACTGCTATGACTGCGATAGATGCAAGAAGTATCTCCCGTAGTGTGCAAGTGTACTCCGTTGATATATGGTGGTAAAGTATGCTGACTACACTGAGCAATTTCTGGTACAAAGATCTTACTGGAAATTGCTAAATTGTTGTTCTGCCTGAGGGAGCTAATACACCGAACACCAGATGACCTCGAGGTAATGGTGGCTAGTCAGGGTTCTACAATGTGAGGAGGGAATCACGTGGAATTGATAATATAATAATAGTGTAAGCAATAAACTTGTGACTTTGTACAAAAAGTGTGATGAGACAGTGCCTAAACAAGGTCATGTACAAACTATCTATCGCTTTTCTCTAATAAGTCAATTTTTGTTCTCTAATTAAGAACTATCCCGTAATTTACATTAACACTTATCTGTTGAATTGTTTTTAGGATATAAGATGGTATAGGTATTAAAATTAATTTCAAACATGGTTTCGTGGAAATAATGATGTCAAGTAATCTTTTTATTGTATTTGTTATATGCATATTTGAATGTTGGTTTAATAAATTCATTGAACTTCTTACACATATTGATAACCTTATGTTGGAGAAGAAAGTGAGTGGAGGGGGTGGCCCGCTAAATGTGGATAGAAAGATGGATTTATCTTCTCCTTTTCCACCTGCAGAAATATTGTGTGACACTAATTGTTTGTCTTTAATGTTGCGGAAGGGTAAAAACGTTTACAGCGCCCGCATGTCCGCAAGTGAGAGAAACGAGTGGTGCTTGCTGGAGAATTATTAATAAAATAAATGAAGATTCTCAACACGTGTAATTAGTTATGAATGATTAATTAATTATTATTAATAATAATGATGATGATGATGATGATGATGATGATGATGATGATGATGATAACCATTAACTAGGTGGCATTGGCATCACACAGTGTGAAATCTTTGCTAGAAAATAGACAGTGTGAAATCTTTGCTGGGCAACAGACTGCATTTAATCTTTGCTGGATTATTAAGCTCATGTTTCAATGAATGGTGTAACGTGGCATGCCACTTAGTTAATGAAATGATAATTATTATTATTAAGTCATCTTTCATAACTAATTTCAAGTGATGAGAATCTTAATTTTATTTTATTAATGATCCTCCAACAGTCACCACTCGTCTCTCACTTGGCAGATGTTTTGGCGTTGTAAATGTTTTCTCTATTCCACAACATAATACAACATTTACAGTCACATATTTCCGTGAGTGAAAAACTACTTACTAGAGGAGAAGACAAATCCAACTTTAATCTATATTTAGTGATCCCCCAGCCACCTGCTTTCTTCTCCAACATAATTTATCAATATCAATATGCTTTAGAAGATCAATAAGTTTAATAATAAATTTATTAAATTTAATCAAAAATCTAAAATACATATTACAATGAAATAAATTACTTGACATCAATATTCCATGAACTCATGTTCAGATAATTTTACATTACACTCTCTCTCTCTCTCTCTCTCTCTCTCTATATATATATATATATATATATAGAGAGAGAGAGAGAGAGAGAGAGAGAGAGATGAAAAATATAATTACAATATTCAACAAGAGAGTCAATATAAATCACAGGTTAGTCCTATCAGAGAGCAGAAATGGAGTTGATTAAGCATTGTTTCAACAGTCTTCACCTGCTTTTTGCAACAATACCACAATATCACAATGTCCATGTCAGCCCGTGTTTCTCCACACATGGAAAACTCTGATGTGGTCTTCCTCTTGAACGGCTTGAGTGCTGCTCACCGTGTCCACTCCCTCAAGCAGAACACAATCACAGCAATTCTGGTACTTCAATGTACCTGAATTTTCCAGAATGTACCTAGTGTACTTTGCTCTGAATCATGGAAAGTGTGTAGTGTACTCCCTTATGCTTACACACGCCACAATCTCACATCTCCCTGTTATTCAGGTTTATACTGGTGAACACATAGACTTGAAACTTTAACTTCAACTCAATGCCCAAGACTCAAAAGGTGAAACTTGACACTGAGAGTCAAAAAGCCACTTGTTCATTGCAACATATAATTAAGGAGCAAACTTAAGTTTCTCGTTTAACACAATATAACTCCATTCTATTTCACATCCCATTCTTAACTTACAATCTCATGCATCAATATTTATTAGCACAATACAACATATGGAAAAATAAATATAGTATATCAAATAATGTCAAGTGTTAAAATATTACATGTGTGCAGCTTAGTTCAAACATTTGTAGAAATAAAAGTCAACTCACATAGTACATCTCTACATAAACACAAATATAACATATTAATAGTAAAATGCATTAAATGTTTCTAAGTCCATTCACTTTCACACAGTTCACACAGTTTAAACTCACCATCAAACTAACAACTGCCTTCAAGCCGGACTGTCTTCTTCTTCTTCAAATTCAAAGTGATTATGGTGTAGAATTCTCTACATCAAGTGAACCCAATTAAACTCAGCCCATTGGCTAGTCTCGATCTCATAAATCATATCATTGGATAATAGGAAACTATTCAGTTTCCATTAAGTCAGCAAATCTAGAATATTCTTGCCTCAGACTGTTTACTTCAACTCAGACACTTTCAAAAATAACGCCATTTGGAGTGCTCAAGGTCGGGTCACTCTAACAATTTAACAACCTATATAATGATTAAATTTTAAAATAGGAAGGGGCAAATTTCCTGTCACAAATGGTTTTAGTTACTAGATTTCTATCATGTGGATCGAAGAAACGTTATTGCGGACAGAATAGTTATAACTGTTGCTACTAGCATATTGTCATGGTATTAAAAGTAATAAATTAGTGTGAATTAATTTCTCTCCATTTTTTAAAATTAAGTTTGTTAAACTATATACATCTTTATATAGTCACGGGTTGAAGTTCTTATTAAATTTGTTAAACCTTATACAGCTTTTATATAGTCACGTGTTAAAGAAATTAACTTTTATACAAGAATTATTTCACCTTGTTTTAATTATTCTTTAAAAGAGCTATTTATTTATTCAATTATTGGATCACATGTGTTTAAGTACTAGAAAAATTACATTTTCAATTTTTTTTCACTTCTTTTCTCACATTTATTAAAGTGTATCAAATTTATATTTTACATTATTTATTTCTTGATCACGTTCATTGTTACTAGAAATAATATATTTAAATTAATTATTGTATTATGTGTTAAAGTACTAGTTAAAAAATATATATTTATGTCATTGTTACATGTGCTAAAATACTAGAAATATTATTTTAATGCATCCTTTTTCCTAGTCATGAAACTAATTAAAACTAATTAAAACTAATTAAAACTAATTAAAACTATTTTTAATTTATTCATTGCTCCGATCGCGTGCTTAATTCTGAACCACAGGGGTTGTGGTGGCTTGGGGGCATGCTCGGTTTCTATAGAAACGAAGGAAGAAGATGATTTTCTCCAGCAATATTTAGTGACTTATCATCCTGGAGTACAGGTGAGCTAACTGAAAGTAGGTAGTATACTGGTTAGTTCGGTATTGACTAATTGACATGTAAATAGAATACAGATGGGTTCGCCTTTTGTAACATTTATGTAGAATACAGGCGAGTTTGTCTTTTTTGTAACTGCCATGTAAGTAGTATATAGATGAGGGTATTTTGTGTAACTGACATGTAAATATTATATAGATGAGGGTATTTTGTGTAAGTGACATGTAAATATTATATAGATGAGGGTATTTTGTGTAACTGACGTAAATATTATATAGATGAGGGTATTTTGTGTAATTGACATGTAAATATTATATTCAAAGGCACATGAAAACCAAACCGAATCTTCCAAAATTCGCTTCTTTGTAAAACGACACTGTAAAAACCCAAAAGAGACTCCCCCCCCCTCCCGCCCATCAAATTTACCTCAGTGATATCTGACCGGAATTAGTGTTACAAACTGCAGCTTTCCCAGGAGACTGACCCCTTTCGTGGAAAAAAAAATAACTCGGGTTTATGTGCAGGTTTGATAGTGTGGGAAATTAAATGCTTGCCCACGAACATTCTAGCTACCATGGGTTCAAACCCATTATAGGACACCTGAGCTACTGTGGTCCAACGCACAGTGCTGGTCACACCTAGTTAGGCGACTTTGGTCGGCACCCTGACACAAACAGACTGGCCAGCTCTGGCCTAATGATCTCGCACACCAACCACCCCCGCCCTGCGCGGCCCTACATAGATGCATCGCCGGTGGCCGGAATAAATTCATATAACAAATACAATGGAAAAGATTACTTGACATCATTATTTCCACGAAACTTACTCGCTTCTCATACTACAAAGCCATCACATCCTGACCGGTAATCAATACAAGAAGTACACTGTTGGCATCAGCTGCCTAAAGGTTCATGACCAATTTAAGTAAGCATTTTTCAAAATAGCGCTACAAACTACAAATACAAGTTAGGAAAATTAGAAACGGTGTGGACAAAATTATTAATAAAAGTATTAATTTATGCGATTAATTCACAGGTGGAATTTTACATCTTTAAATAAAGGTAGGCGTTATGAGTAAACATGAGCTACAACTGGCTGCAGTGAGAGGACAAAAACAAATACAACAGGTACAGGCAAAATACAAACTACCGACCCTCGGCTCACCCATAACTCCCCTCCCGACACAGAAATGGGAGTTTACACCAGCACCATCCAGACACTGACTACAACACCGATCAATATTTCAAAGCTATAAACCACTCTATGTCCTGACACAGAAATCAACATCAAAACTGCACCACAATTACTTTTCAAAAAAAACCCGAACCACAATCACCTGATATAAAAAAGAATTAGGAATTTCACATGAACCCAACTTGAGTTTCGCTCTAAGCTGCAATCAAAGAAACTTTTCAGCAGCGGATCAGAACCATATAAAGCCATAAGACGGGTTACCATGGCTTGGTGGTGTTGATGGAGGTTACGAGAGCAAATTTAAAGACTCCACTGGGGCTTTCCTTTCATCGTCAGTCGTTATCCGATCTGGCGGGTGAGCGGGGAAAAAAGTAGCGGGAAAAAAGTAACGGGGAAAAAAGTTACAGGCACAAAGTCACAGAAAATAAAATCACAAGAAAGGTGACGGGAAAAAAGTCACGGAAGAAAAGTCACAGAAAAATGTCTAGGAAAAAAAGGAAAGAAGGAATGTCATAGGAAAGAAAGTCACAATATATGTTAACTGGAAGTAAGCAACGGCTCATTAGGATCGTGGTTAAATGTGTGTGTGTGTGTGTGTGTGTGTGTGTGTGTGTGTGTGTGTGTGTGTGTGTGTGTGTACATATAATAATTCATATTATAATTCACACATTTAATTATATGATTTATTCATACTTAGTTATGTTGCTATGCTTGTGTCCATAAACACCCCTATATTATAAACTAAATAGCATTAAATGGAAATAATTGATTGTGCAGAGATTAACCTCTCGCCAAAGAGGATCGTGGTGTGATTCTCGCTCGGAGTAAAAGATGTTTTTATTTTGTTTGTGAGTGTGTGTGTGATTGTAATTTAAAAGAATCTGCCTCTTATCTCTCCGACACAACTCACATAGTAAATAAGATTTAAACTATAGTTACGTGTGATCCAATGCTACAAGTGTAATTCAAAGGAACGCCAAAGAACTACGCTAAAATAATTTTGATTCAAAGGAAAGTAAATGCATTGCATTGTGGTACTAGTTTAAAACACTAATCAGACAAAGCATAAATGCGGTCAATTACAATAGCCGTTGCAGACCACAGCGTTGCATCCTGGGTCTCTGTTTTTTGTTTTGTTTAGAAACTTCAATCTGACGTGCATTGTTCCACAACTCCCAGACCACCCAACTCAAATGAGCAGTTCAGGTGAGTGACCATCTTTTTGGGGGACAATGACTTGATAAGTAGAGGAAGAAAACGGTGTAGTTCATTTGAACTGTGGAAGTACGACCGTACTACTGTGGAACATCAGTTCTGATATGTGAATTTTGTAAAAGATACAGAACCATGTTAGCCATGGAATTTATTGACAGTGATAAGCGCGGTTCAAAACTGTGCTTCAATGGATTTATGTATATCAAGCATGCAGCTCGCAGAACCAAGCTGTGGTGGAAATGTGTACAAAGTGGTCATTGTCGAGGCAGTTTGACGACAAACCTTGAGAAGGAAAACCCCGAGGGAGGCTATGGCTCCGAATATTTTCAAACAATTTTATGTCATCCGTGTACCTTTCGAGGAGACAAGTATTACTTCTCTGTATGCTCTTCTTCCAAACAAAACCCGAGTCACTTATGAAGAATTGTTTCAAGCAATAGATGACAAGTGTGCAAACTTGAACTATACTATTAACAAGACTTATAAAGAATTGTTTCAAGCAATAGTTGACAAGTGTGCAAACTTGAACTATACTATTAACAAGACTTATAAAGAATTGTTTCAAGCAATAGTTGACAAGTGTGCAAACTTGAACTATACTATTAACAAGACTTATAAAGAATTGTTTCAAGCAATAGTTGACAAGTGTGCAAACTTGAACTATACTATTAACAAGACTTATAAAGAATTGTTTCAAGCAATAGTTGACAAGTGTGCAAACTTGAACTATACCATTAATGTGCAAACCGTCATGATTGACTTTGACGACGGTGCGTTACCAGCAGTTCTAGCTGTTTGGACGCAACATCAGCAGCAAAGGTTGTTTTTATCATCCTACGCAATCCACTTGGCGTAAAGTCCAAGAGTTGGGCTTAAAACAACATTATAGTGCTAATGCTGACTTTCGCTTGTTTTGTGGCGTAAAGTCCAAGAGTTGGGCTTAAAACAACATTATAGTGATAATGCTGACTTTCGCTTGTTTTGTGGCATGATTGACGCACTAGCCTTTTTGCCCCTTGATGAAGTTGATGAAGGTATGAGATACTTAAAACTGTCGTTCCAAATGATGTACCTGAATCCGAGGAGTTACTAATGAATTCGGTCGCACTTACTTAAGTGGCTCCTTTCGACATTACCAACAAATGTTTAGTGTTTCCAACCACACGCCCACTCACTGCTTGAAATAGGATTTCATTGATTTTTATTTAGTTTCATTTTATGTCAATACCTCAGTGTATTTTCACTTCTGGGAATTATTTCCCGATCGGGTTTAAAAATTTGAACTGTATTAGCTGTAATATTAATAGTGTTCTTGTACTAAGTCGGCGATTATAAAGTTTAAATATGGTATTAATTGATCAAAATGGTCGGCATATCTGTAAGTTCTAATAATCTATAAATTTGAATGGTGGCATGCAAAAGACTACTCAAGCAGTGCAGGGCAGGACGGTAAGTTAATTAAATGTGCGTGCAAAATTATCACACTAACTTTCATGAAGAACAAATAAAATGTAGAAAATACACAAATATTACACAATGTGATTACCTTTGAGGATCACTCCTAAATGTTAACCTATTAAAAAAAAGACAGTATAGCAATGGAATAATTTTATCACAGTGTGATTTTAAGCCACAGTCTCCTTACATATTTTGAATTCACAGTCTCTGTGCATGATTTTTAATCCCTGTTGATGTTAAGTATAAGCTCTGTACATATTTTGCCCTTGTTTTTCAAGCAGTAACTTATTTGCATATTTTCACAATTAATATCTCTGAGACTGCTTTAATTAAACCCATGAGCTTTACACAGGCATAATTATTAACTGATTTTAATAAGAGCCCTTAATTGCAAGTAGTAGAATGAGTCACGTGTCTTTTACAGTGCGACTGGAACTGAGTTCAAATCAATGGTAATAAATAAAATTATCATAGAGCAAAATAAAATAAACAGGACTAAATTTAAAAATAAATCAATCAAATCGAATTTTCCATTAACTCTTTATTTGCACTGGACTTAGGTTTTAATGATTCCGATTACAAAAATAAATTCATAAAAAAATAATTTTGTTTGTTTGTTTTTATTTGTTTTTCTTTCTTTTAAACAGTTTTGGCGCACTTCTGGGCATCCTCAGTCATCTTCCTGGACATGTGGAAATGGCCCCTTCAACTACACCAACTGGTGGCCAAACTACGGGTATGTACGTTGTTGAAATGGGTATTTATGGTACAGGTGATGGAATTGTATAATTGTATATGGTATGATGCGAATCGTGTAGTGTATGGGCAATAGAATGTATAGTGTATGTATGGTATGGATGTTGGAATGATGTGGTTATGTGTGGTATGAATGTTAGAATGATGTGGCTATGTGTGGTATGAATGTTAGAATGATGTGCTATGTATGGCATGAATGTTGGAATGATGTGGTTATGTGTGGTATGAATGTTGGAATGATGTGGTATGAATGTTGGAATGATGTGGCTATGTGTGGTATGAATGTTGGAATGATGTGTTATGTATGGCATAATTGTTGGAATGATGTGTTATGTATGGCATGATTGTTGGAATGATGTGGTTATGTGTGGTATGAATGTTGGAATGATGTGGCTATGTGTGGTATGAATGTTGGAATGATGTGGTTATGTGTGGTATGAATGTTGGAATGATGTGTTATGGTATGGCATGATTGTTGGAATGATGTGGTTATGTGTGGTATGAATGTTGGAATGATGTAGTTATGTGTGGTGTGAATGTTGGAATGATGTGTTATGGTATGGCATGATTGATGGAATGATGTGGTTATGTGTGGTATGAATGTTGGAATGATGGGGATATATGTTGCATGGATGTTTGAATGATGTGGTTATGTATGGTGTGACTGTTGGAATGGTATATATATGTATGGTATGAGTGCTGAAAAGATATTTGTGTGTATAGCATGAACATAGGAATGTTATGTGTGTTTGGTATGCTGAAAAGGCATGATTATGCATGGTACGAGCAATGGGTGTTTATGTATGTATGGCGTGGGGGGTTAAGAGGCTATTACAGAAAGATTTAAAACCCTAACGCGGCCAACCACACGCCCACACATTTCAGCAGTGTCAGATGTTACGAGTATTTGCCTGTGTAAATAATAATGTGAACAATAATAATCACAATACAACTATGAGACCCTTAATCCAACCTGACAAGAATACAATGACAAAGTTTAAAGAAAGCGCACCAACTCATAAGATTAGGGATGAAATAAAATCTTTGTAGGAAAGAGCAATGGAAGCAAAAGCAATCTACAAAATTAAATCACTATGGCGCGAATGCGGCTTTAGTGTTCATGGTTTGTTCACTGTTCACTGCACACGAGAGTAAGAGATTTTGTATATCTATCCCTGTTACAATTGCGGAACGGCTGCCATGTAGACTGATGGCCAGGCGGTTTCAGGATGACCTGCAGGCTGTGGGCTTTTCGACTGTCTGTCGAGGGACCTTCATCAGCTGAGGCCTGAACACACCTGGTCATTCTCATTCATACATAGAAATTAGGGAAAGACAGATGACGGATAAAAGAAAGAAGAAAGTAGGAAAGGATAATTTAGAAATCAAATATATATAAACAAACGAACGCATATAATGCATAACGGCATAATCATAACTACTTATACATATGATAAATTACAAGTTCCACCTGACTAATCTTTCTCTTTAAAAAGAAAAAAGGGCCTTTTAAGCAGTGGTGTCTGGGAGAGTTTTTCAAGACACTGTAACGCACATGGCGGCTCTCTCTCTCTCTCTCTCTCTCTCTCTCTCACACACACACACACACACACACACATACACACACACACACTTTGGGGCCAGTTTCCGTGCGAACAGTCAAGTGGTCAGTCAGGCTAAATATCTAGCGAATTATCGCAACTTGACCTACTAAATCAACCAAGTTGAATCAACCAGAGCCTTCACACAAGAGGGGGAGATAATAGTTATATATGTATGTTGAACTGGCAAGATCTAAAGTCTGGTCTGCTTCACCAGGTCTAACAATAGATTTATAGTAATATATTGTTTATGCATGATCACAAAATCATTCATTGTATGCTTCAGGAATCTGATGATGGGGGAGACAAAGATAGAGAGTTCAAGAGGCTTGTCCGGTATATTTGTTGACAAAGCTCAGATTCACACAAAATGCGTTCACACTTAGTTTCATTTTGTCCTACTCCCACTCATTTTAAAGGTCCCCCCCCCTCCTGCATTTCCACTTTCCCCCTCTAATGCTATAACGTTATATATATATTAAATTGTGGCTTATAGATTTTCTAGTTTTTGTATTTTCACGAACTTCTAAATATATTTTAGCACATTTAATATATTGTTTTTTTCTTTCTTTTCAGTCTCAAAACATACTACCCTACTCTTAAACTGACATGGCACAGTGGCCTAATGACCTACAAATGGGTGGGAGATTGGTACACTAACGGCGTTCCAACCTACAATCAAATTTGTGAACGAAATGCATACCGTAAGAGAATTTGTCAACAATCAAGCAAATTAGTTAGCAATGCTTACAGTAATCAGGCAAATTAGTTAGCAATGCTTACAGCAATCACGTAAATTAGTTAGCAATGCTTAGAGTATATAATCAACAATAAATTAGTCAACAACATATACAGCAAGTATATTACTCATCAATATATACAGTATGCTAATTAGTCAGTAACACATACATAAAATACATTATTCAGCAGTAAGTATATTAGCAATGCATACAGCAAATGTGTTAGTCAGTAATGTATGCAGTAAGCACATTACTCAACAGTGCATATTGTAAGTATATTAGTCAGTAATGCATACAGCAAGTATATTAGTCAGAATTGCATAAAGTGAACTAATTAGTCAGCAATGTATAAAGTGATCTAATTAGTCAGCAATGTATATGTAAGTACATTAGTCAGCAATACATAAAGTGATCTAATTAGTTAGCAATGTATATGTATAAATACATTAGTCAGCAATGCATAAAGTGATCTAATTAGTCAGCAAAGCATACAAGTACCTTATTCAACAATGCATACAGTAAATAATTAGTCTGCAAACCGACAGTAAGTACATTAGTCAGCAATACATGCAGTAAGTACATTAACCAGCAATGAATACAGGAAGTTTATTAATCAACCCGCTAGATTCAAGAAGTCTCTACCCAAGTGCATAAGTGTAAGATACACTGCACCTCTTAAAATATGTCAGCGAGATTGCTTGACTACAACATGGAATTTCTGGTATAAGGAAGTTACTGGAAATCACTACGTTGTTGTTCTGCTTGAGGGAACTAGAATGGCGAAGGATTGCCCAGATTAGTCTCAAGAGAACAGTAGCTCGTGGAACATTCTGCAGTGGACTAGAAGAGCACATGAAGAATTGACAATTCTATCATGAACAATAAACTTGTGACATTGTTACGAAAGCACGCAAAAGACTATTGCAACATCATCATTGACAAGATTATGTACAAACTAGTATTGCTTATCTCTCTATAACTCCATTTCTGTTCTATGATAAAAATGATCCTATGGTTTATACTGATACTAATCTGCTGAGTTACTTGTTAGGATATAAGACTGTATAAGAATTGAAATTATTCGAATGTGGTTTCATGAAAATATTGATGTCAAATAATCTTTTCATCGAATTTGTTATATGTAGATATGATTGTTGATTTAATACATTTATTGACTTCTTAAAAATATTGATAACTATATGTGGAGAGATAGTGGGTGGATAGAGGCTTGCTAAATATAGATTAAGGACGGATTTATTGTCTCCTCTTGTAAGAAGTTTTACACCTACGTAAATAGTGTGATAGTAAATCTTTTTCGTTAATGTTGTGGAAGGGAGAAAACGTTTACAGCGCCTACATATCCACCAATTGAGAAAAATGAGTGGTGTCTTCTGGAGAATTATTAATAACTTAAATTAAAATTCTCATCACTTGTAATTAGTTACGGATGATTAATAATAATAATCATCATCATAACCAATAATTAGGGTGGTGTTGTATCATAACTGCCTTTTTAAAAAAAAATTTCTCAAACTGCCTTTGTTTTGTATATTTTATTTTCCTTTTTCTCTTTTATAAGCAAATATATTGATGGCTTAGGCACATTTCTATTTCTTATCCAATCAAAATAAACACACTGATGATATATCTTCCTCTTGTCATCTTAAGACAAACACACTGATGAGATATTTAGATATTATTCCGTGACGACAAACAAATTGATTGCGTATTTAGATGTCTTTTCTTCTTCCGGTAAAAGACAAATATATTCACGAGACATTTAGATTTAATAATTGATGATATATTTTGATTTTTTTTTCTCTTATTTCATTTCAGAGGCAAACACGTTGATGACTTATGCCGTCTCTCAATCCAACTCTAGCTGTGTGGCTCTGAACGGACTGAAAGATTTTAACGTTACCTTGGTTTCCTGTGACGTCATTCTTAGAGGCTTCGTGTGTGAGAAGGCGAGTTCTTTGTGAGACAGGAAGCTGATCATTACCTGCTCTCGGTCACTTCCCTGTCATTGGATCGTTTCTTTGTGCTACGGTTCCTGCCAGATTACAAGCGGGCCAAACATTTCAATTTTCTTGTAAAGTAATCATAGTGTTCTTTATTCTCTGTTTTTATCGCTAAACTCTTCCAATACTTTTTCTCTGTCACTCCATTTGAGGGGAGGGGTGCGGATAGAGAGCTTTTGATGTTTCTTTATGAGAGTGTATGCGGATACACAGTATTTAATATTGCTGTGATATGTGCAAGTGTAAATTTTCTCAAACTCGCATCCTCTAACTTAAACTCACATATCTAACACAAGCACGCATACACTAATACACACATATATGCTTAATAAATAAATGCACAAACATGAACAAATAAATAAAAGTGAAATGTTGAATCAGTAATATACACAAACGACATCTTCCTATTGCCCTTAAGTCTCCTTATAGCCCTTAAGTCTCCTTGCAGCCCTTAAGTCTCCTTACAGCCCTTGAGTCTCCTTACAGCCCTTAAGTCTCCTTATAGCCCTTGTCCCCTTACAGCCCTTCAGTTTCCTTACAGCCCTTAAGTCTCCTTGCAGCCCATAAGTCTCCTTACAGTCCTTAAGTTTCCTTACAGCCATGAGTCTCCTTACAGCCCTTAAGTTTCCTTATAGCCCTTAGGTCTCTTTAAAGCCCTTAAGTTTTCTTACAGCCCTTGAGTCTCCCTACTGCCCCTTGAATCTCCAGAAACAATTTACATTTGCTAAATCTATTCAGCAGCTTTTCTAATTGCACTTTTTCCTATCTAACAACAAGACAGGTGAACTTACATTTTCGTAAATGTGTTTTATATTTCATCGGTAGAACTGGGGAAGTTAATACTTTATTGAATCATTCTCTATAACGTGTTGTTCACTTTGGTCACTGATTTATGATTAGCCTTATGATCGCTTCTTTTATTATGCTTTATCTTGTATGATGGGAATTTTTTCAATATATTTTGAAATAAAGTTCAAATATTAATCTATCATTTTTATGGTGATACTAATTTAGAATACTATGGTAAACTTTATTTGTAAAGTGAAAGTCTGGAATAGACAGAAGGATGGAGTAAAATAGGTTGTTTTGATTGCGTGTGTGAGCATTGAGTCTGTAAAAGCGTATAGGAGTGTGTATTGGTATTGGTACTGTGGACTTCTAGACTTCTAGACTTCTAGACTTCTAGACTTCTAGCCTAAAGCCTAACAAGAAAGTCGGGAAAGTCAGTATCTGTTTTGAAGTGCAGTCAAGTGAAGATAGAACTAAATGGATTAACTTCATTTCTGAGCAAGATCCTCTTATGTGGTTATCTAACTTTTAGATTAAGATAACCGTGAACTTGTTTATGGATAGGCGACTTGTATGCTGACAGAATGTGTGTGTAGAAGGTGTGAGAGAGTGATAAATATTAATTAGTTCTGGAATTCTGGAATTCTATCGATCAATAAAGTTAGTCAAAGTAGAAGTGCTTGGAGTCTCTAGGCTACTAAAATGCATGTACATCCCCAAGACTTTCTCTGCAAATATTCTCTTTGGGTGAGATGTCCTGTATAGAGTTCACACACACACACACACACACACACACACACACACACACACACACACACACACACACACACACACACACACACACACACACACACACACACACACACACCCGCTACATGTTTTAGCTGCTCAATTTCTAAAAAGAACCAAAACGGTAGACCTTTGGTTGGAAAAGTTAGTTCATATTTATCTATCAAATATATAACATAACAAATTCACACATTAATCAAACATCCTACACAATAAATCAACACACCAATAAAGCATCCAATTCAACAAATTCACACATCAATTAAATAACTAGCACAACAAATCAACTCAACAATCAAACATCCAACTCAACAAATCCACACAATAATCACACATCCAATCTCTTAGTTAATAGTTATCGATCAAACAATATTAGATTACACATAACTATCAAACATATAGTAGTGTAGTTCAAATTTATATATCAAACATACAACATGTTCAGTTCATACTTATCTATCAAACATCCAAGACAGCAAATCTACACACCAATCTAATCCAAACGGCAAATACAGACCTCAATCTAATCCAAGTGATCAAATCTACACATCAGTCAAATCCAAGACAGCAAATCAACACATCAATCAAACATCCAACCTGCTAGTCCACACTTACCTATCAAACATGATAGCAAACACACATCAATTAAATTGAACACAGCAAATCCACGCATCAATTAAATTGAACACAGCAAATCCACGCATCAATTAAATTGAACACAGCAAATCCACACATCAATAAAACATCAAACACTGCTAGTCCACACTTACCTATCAAACCTTAAACATTATTAGTCTACACTTATCAATCAAACATCCAACATAGCAAATCCATTTATCAATCATCTTACACATTAAATCTACACTTATCAATCAAACATCCAACATAGCAAATCCACTTATCAATCATCTTACACATTAAATCTACACTTATCAATCAAACATCCAACATAGTAATTATCAACTATAACTCCAAACAGGTAAATCCACATCTGTCCATCAAACGTCCAACAAACAAAAACTCAGTGCTTCCCATTAAATTCACATATTTCAGTCCAAAACAGTAAATGTTAGTGACATTTATCAAACTAATATTCACACAGTAAATATATGCCTTTCTAACAAACATTCAACACAATCAATCTACATTTATCACTCAAACAGCCTACACAGTAAATCTTCACTCATTAATCACACAGACCTCACAGTAAATCTTCACTCATTAATCAAACAGACCTCACAGTAAATCTTCACTCATTTAATCAAACAGCCCTCACAGTAAATCTTCACTCAATCAAACAGCCCGCAAAGTAAATCATCACTCATTAATCAAACAGCCCTCACAGTAAATCTTCACTCATTAATCAAACAGCCCCTGCATTACACATTTATTAATCAAACAACACATACAGTAAATCTACACTTTTTTAGTAAAACAGCCGATATAAAAGAGTTAATATTTATTACTCGGATAATCCATACAGTAAATCTATATTTATTACTCAAATAGCTAAAAGTTAATATTTATTACTCACATACCCCACACAGTAAATATATATTTATTACTCAAACAGTCCAAATTTAAAAGTCAATATTTATTACTCACATAATCCATACAGTAAATCTATATTTATTACTCAAACCGCTCATATTCAAAAGTCAATATTTATTACTCACATAATCCATACAGTATTTCTATATTTATTACTCAAACCGCTCATATTCAAAAGTCAATATTTATTACTTGTATAGACCATACATTAAATCTATATTTATTAATCAAACAGTTCAATGTTTATTACTCAAATAGTCCATATCTATCTCTCAAATGGACAATAAACTCTGGAACCGTCAAATTAAAAGCTCATCTTTAGACTTGGTTAAGTTGTGAAGATCAAGATACAGATACAGATAATGCCTCCATCATCAGAAATGAGTATATGACAAAAATGCTAATTATATAGTCTTAGAGATAATTATTTCTTCATCACACATGGAGCTGTAGTAAAGATGCAAACTTCCCCCCCCCCCAAACACACACACACCTTTTTTTCTGATATGGTTAGGTGGCAAAATGGCAAACTACAATCTACAGACATCATCACTCATAATTAATCGAACATTGATTGGATAGAACTGTCAGTACTGTCCTACAGATATTACATCATTTATGTTTATGCATGGTTAAATTAGAACTGTGTCAGTACAGTCCTACAGAAATTACCATCATTGATGTTGAGGTATGGTTAAGTCCGAACTGTGTCAGTACAGTCCTAAGATATTACCATCATTCATGTTCAGGTAGGGTTAAGTTAGAACTGTGTCAGTACAGTCCTACAGATATTACCATCATTCATGTGGAGGTATGGTTAAGTTAAAACCGTAACAAAATAGTTCTATAGATATTATAATCATTCATCTTTAGACAGAATTAGGTTAGAACAATAATTAAAAAAATGTTCATTCAGCAAATCACGTATCTTCAGATATGCTTGTCTTACAACAGTCTGTGTGTAAGTCTCTCTCTCTCTCTATTTGTCTCTTTACCTTTCTCTCTCTCTCTCTCTGTATATTTGTGTGCATATAGATAGATAGCAGATAGATAGATAGATAGATAGACAGACAGACAGATGGACGGACGGAAGGATGGATGGAGAGAGAGAGAGAGAGTCAGATAGGTAGAGACACATAGAGAGAGAGAGAGAGAGAGAGAGAGATCATTTTCATATATAATTAGTTTGGAACAGAGTCAAAGAAAAATTCTACAGATATCCTTAGATTTCAGAGAAAGTTAATTGCAACAGTTTCAAAATTCAACCCTACAAAATCACCCATCTTAAAAGTAGTTTGACAGAAGCATGACTCCTTTGCAAGGAGACATAATGGTAATGTCAGCGCTGTACTCTGGGGTAATTTTTGTACTAATGAATCATATCAATAATGGCATTCAGACGATTCAGTTATGAAACAAAACATCTACAGGTATGGGCCAGGTATGGGCCACTGGTTATTTACACATATCTGCAACAATAACAACAGCCCAACCCCACAGCTACTACTCATCAACAAATTAATTTCTCCCTTGTCCATTGTCCACTTCCAAAAATAAACTTTAATTGAAACATAAAATGTACTAATACAAGTATCTTAGTTGTTTACTGAGTCATAAAACATAAGGGTTAATTGAAACAAATGTGTGCTGAGTCATAAAAGAAGGATTCATTGAGACAAAATGTGCTAAGCCATAGAACATAAGGATTAAATGAGACAAAAATGTGTTGAGCCATAAAAGATAAAGATTAATTGAGACAAAAGTGTGCTGAGCCATAGAACATCTTAAATGTAACATGAAAAGAAATAATAGTATTTTATGCATATGCATCAGACCAAAGCGAAAAAACAACATTCTTGAAACCGAAAAGCACTAAAGGTAGACAAGTCTCCAAGTCGACTGTCAGCCTGCATAATTCACCAGCCCATAATCTTGGTGTGTGAAATAATATTGTGCCATTCATCTGTGAAAGACTGTTCAACCATCTGTAACAACTTTAATACTTCAAATACAGAAAACACTTTGAATATTTGCCCATGTACATTTTTAATAACTTTAATCCTTTTCACAAGCAGAAAAAATCGATTTTTCAGCCCTTAGACTGCAGTGTACCTTTTTTTTATAGCGGATGTCAGAAATTATTTTTTAAAAATCATGTAAATCACAAAAATTACTTTCAGTGTAGTTATCTGAAGATGACCCGCATCAACCAACCACAAGTTTATAAAAGTATTAATTCTCAAACTTAAAATATTTTGGCAGCTCTCTCAACTGAACATCTAATGTCATCAAGTCTTCTGCATTCTGTTTTTGTGCTCAGCATCTATGATCTTTGACAATCTGTTTTAGTGCTTAGGGCCTATGATCTTTTGCATTCTGTTTTATTGCTTAGGGTCTATGATCTTTTGCATTCTGTTTTAGTGCTTAGGGCCTATGATCTTTTGCATTCCATTTTTGTATTTAGCTTAGCACCTGTGAGCTCTCTATATGTCACGTGCTTCATGTATGAAACTAAAAAGCAGCATAGTTAGACGTTATGAAACAAATGTTGCATGTATGGTACTAAAAACCACATTTTGAAGTTATGCCATGTTACATGTATAAGACTAAAGAGAACATTTAGAGGTTAGACCTCTTATGCTGCACGTAAGGATCTAAAACTCAGACTTAGTGGTTCTATGTCAAATACTGCATTCATAGTACTAAAAATTACTGCTAGAGGTTATGTGTCATGCTCAATGTATAGGACTAAATAGTACTACTAGAAGTTATGTCTTGTTGCCTGTATAGGACTAAATAGCAATACTAGAAGTTATGTCTTGTTGCCTGTATAGGACTAAATAGTACTACTAGAGAGTATGTCTTGTTGCCTGTATAGGACTAAATAGCACTACTAGAAGTTATATCTTGTTGCCTGTATAGGACTAAATAGTACTACTAGAGAGTATGTCTTGTTGCCTGTATAGGACTAAATAGCACTACTAGAAGTTATATCTTGTTGCCTGTATACGACTAAAAAGCACTGCCAGAAATTATACAACCTCAATGTATAGGACTAAATAGCACTGCTAGCGGTTATATGTTTTTTGCCTGTATAGGACTAAATAGCACTGCTAGCGGTTATATGTTTTTTGCCTGTATAGGATTAAAAAGCACTGCTGTGTAGGTGCAAATATAATTACGCTAGCATTGGATATATATTTTGTATGTTCATAACTTCTATTTTGCACAAATCTTACTAATATTCTTTCCTAAGAAAAATCTCTCATAGTCAAACTGTGATGTGGACACTTAACTCTTGTTTTTGTAAAAAAAATCTTTCAGGACAAGGTAACCTACCTTGAACCCTCTGCCCTTTCAGGAAAGCACATCACAACTTCAAACAGCTCCAAAGCATCCCCAAATCCATGTAATAATTTGTATGCAGCTTTAAGTCACATTATATATATATATATATATATATATATATATGCCAAGAACCAGTCTTCCAAGTAGACACTAGTTACAAATGTCTTTTATGCCAAGAAAGGTCAGTCAGGTAGACCTTATAGCTTAAACTGTGTATAAGTAGTTGCAATTATAATTATGTTAGTATTGGATATATATTTTATGATTGTTCATATTTTTAACTAACTCTTTTCTATTTTTCATCATTGTTTATTGTTTATCTGTCTTTCCTTATTTTTCCATGTATGAGTGATGTGCGTTAGTGTGCTAGACACCATCCTGCTGTTCACATAGGTAATGTTGATGTTTGTGTTGTTCACTGGGTATATAGGTAATGCTGATGTTTGTGTTGTTCACTGGGTACATAGGTAATGTTGATGTTTGTGTTGTTCACTGGGTACATAGGTAATGTTGATGTTTGTGTTGTTCACTGGGTACATAGGTAATGTTGATGTATGTGTTGTTCACTGGGTACATAGGTAATGTTGATGTTTGTGTTGTTCACTGGGTACATAGGTAATGTTGATGTTTGTGTTGTTCACTGGGTACATAGGTAATGTTGATGTTTGTGTTGTTCACTGGGTACATAGGTAATGCTGATGTTTGTGTTGTTCACTGGGTACATAGGTAATGCTGATGTTTGTGTTGTTCACTGGGTATATAGGTAATGTTGATGTATGTGTTGTAGGATTGGCATTTTATCTACAACATGTTGGCAAATCCACTCATACCCCTTCTGCCTCTATGAGTCACTGAAGTTTCAAGCCATGGTCAAGACGGTCCTCTTAACAGAGCACAAGTAGATGGAAAAGCTCACAGCCTGTGCTACATGCCTGTATGACTGTGACGTGAGAATCACCTCACTGTTCATCATCATCCATAGTGGTCACAGCTTGGCAAGTCTAAATGACAAATATCACCAAACTCGTATCCCTATCGTGCAAAGTGAACACTGTCTAACTACTGAACACGTAAAGATGAATTTCACCACTGTGATTTAATATACTGATTCTTTCATGCCACCATAACTGTTTCCTTATAAAGATTTTCTATTTTATCCCTAAGTTCACAAGTATTATATATATATAGGTTATCTTTGTTTTTGTTTCTATGTCAGGGTGGGATTGGGGGTCTCATCGTTGCTGTTTGTAATTGTAATGCTTTAAATGTTGTTTAAATGTAAATACTTGTGATGCCTGACACTGCTGAAGTGTGGGTGGATGTGTGATTGGCCACATTAGGGTTTTAATTATTTTTAACAACACCTTTTTAAAGCCCCCTCACCACAATATATGACAATTCACTTGTAAAGTTGGGCTATTACCGTGTTCACAATTTTCAAGTTAACTTGTCCTTGTTAAAGAACATTCATTAGTGCAGATTTAAATATTCACTCTCTGTAAATTGACACCTACCTTCCTTTGGATTATTGCTTTATGCACTGTTGAGGAAAATCAGTTCTCTCCTCTTATCTTTCTTTTCTAGTCAAATTCTTTGACTATCTATTCCATTAACTGTAATAGTTTAAAGCAGACATTTTCCTGCACGTGAAGAATGGTTAAGCTGGAAATAAGGAGACTTTGGGATATACTTGTCTATTCATTCTTTGCGTCATATGAGTCTCATTAAATTTGCCAATACCATCTTGTTGGGTTTTTTCCAACCTGTTTCTCATGCTCAGTGCCAAGAAGTCAGATATTCATCATGGTCTGGGACTAAAATCAAAACCCACAGTTGTGTGCATTGTTGCATGTTAACGAGTACAAGGCACTGATATATAACGGTGAAGAGAAGAGTGTGTGTATTCTGGAAATTCTCTTAAACTATACTCAGAAGTTATGTCTGGAAATAATGGACGAAGTTTGCAAGATGCGGTTATATTTTCAGTGCACACGAACTGGATTGCCATAGTACCGCTGTGCTTACATTGGTACTAATGCACTCACTGACTCTTACTTAGAAGTTCACATAGAAATGCTGACACACAAACACATACGTACATGCTTTTATTTTATTTAATTTTTTTGTCATTTCAAGAATAGATCTACTCAACAAACTCTGAGCACTCAACACTACATACATTTTATTTATTTATCCTCAACACTGAAACACATACATTTCTTTGTAGATATTCATGTAACTAACTAAAACGAGTTTTATAATCTTGTACATCGTGAGCACTTTTATTTTATTTCATTCCAGACAGATCATAGTCAACAACATTCTTAATTCATCTGATCAGTCTTTCTTAAATTTTATCGTCTTATTTTTTTGACGACCAACGAACAAGCATCTGGTTTCATCATTCATTATCTCTCCTTATTTTATCTTGTCGTCTCCTTATTTTATCTTGTCGTCTCCTTATTTTATCTTGTCGTCTCCTTATTTTATCTTGTCGTCTCCTTATTTTATCTTGTCAAGTCTCCTTATTTTATCTTGTCAAGTCTCCTTATTTTATCTTGTCGTCTCTTTATTTTATCTTGTCGTCTCCTTATTTTATCTTGTCAAGTCTCCTTATTTTATCTTGTCAAGTCTCCTTATTTTATCTTGTCGTCTCCTTATTTTATCTTGTCGTCTCCTTATTTTATCTTGTCAAGTCTCCTTATTTTATCAGACCATCCCTCCTTATAAACTAAATTTGCTTATTTCATCAGACCATCCCTCATAAACTAAACCTGCTTATTTCATCAGACCATCCCTCATAAACTAAACCTGCTTATTTCATCAGACCATCCCTCCTTATAAACTAATTCTGCTTATTTCATCAGACCATCCCTCCTTATAAACTAATTCTGCTTATTTCATCAGACCATCCCTCATAAACTAAACCTGCTTATTTCCTCAGACCATCCCTCCTTATAAACTAATTCTGCTTATTTCCTCAGACCATCCCTCCTTATAAACTAATTCTGCTTATTTCCTCAGACCATCCCTCCTTATAAACTAATTCTGCTTATTTCATCAGACTATCCCTCATTATAGACTAAATCTCCTCACCCCACCTAACCAACTCTACTCTGCACCCTAGGGTCGTGGGTTTTGCCCACATCATTATTGTGCTTAAATCTGTATTTTCACTTTTGGGATCCTGATTTGCCGAATTTTACCTAAATCTTTACTGTACATCCTTGGCTGGTTTATCTACATTTACCTAAATCTTTACTGTACATCCTTGGCTGGTTTATCTACATTTACCTAAATCTTTACTGTACATCCTTGGCTGGTTTATCTACATTTACCTAAATCTTTACTGTACATCCTTGGCTGGTTTATCTACATTTACCTAAATCTTTACTGTACATCCTTGGCTGGTTTATCTACATTTACCTAAATCTTTACTGTACATCCTTGGCTGGTTTATCTACGTTTACCTAAATCTTTACTGTACATCCTTGGCTGGTTTATCTACGTTTACCTAAATCTTTACTGTACATCCTTGGCTGGTTTATCTACGTTTACCTAAATCTTTACTGTACATCCTTGGCTGGTTTATCTACATTTACCTAAATCTTTACTGTACATCCTTGGCTGGTTTATCTACATCTTTATTCTGCACCCTGGGGTCCCTGGCGAACATAAATCGTTTATATTCTGCACCTTGGTGTATATGGATCTTTATTCTATCCCCTGGGTTCCTGGTGTACACAAATCCTTGATCTGATGTTATAAATTCTTTCGCATATCGACGTATGCCTGGTTTTTTAAAGTCAGACATTTGCTGGAAAAAAAGTAATTTCAAATGGAATTGAAATACAAATGAAAAAGAAGTAATAGAAAACATAAGAAATAAAGTCATTTCAAATGGACCTGAAAAACAAATGAAAAAGAAGTACACAGAAAACATCAGAATTAAAGTAAAGAGAAAATATCAAGGTCAAGATATTTAACTGAGAAATATACGGACATGCATAAAAGTTAATTTGATGTAGGGGACTGAAAATAACAAATCACAATACTTTATTAGATTTATAATCTCATTAAAAAAAATTATGTTCAATTTAGAGAACTAATAATATGACGATTGGATCCAACTAACTAAAACGTGTCTTTCTCGCAAACAAAGCCTTGTAGAACTGTTGCACACGAGGTGTTGCTTGCAAGAAACAGCCTTTGGCCATCCAACGCCTGGCATCCTCCTGCCGTGTCCGCTATAGCATACTTCATCTGCGCATGCGCCACTGAAATGAAACCCTAAGCCATGTCATTGTGTATTCTCAAAGCAGAAATGAAACGTCATTACTACTGTGTGTTTTTATTATCACTATCCAATTTCAGTGTCAGAGTTTTTGTTGCACTTAAAAGTTAAATAGTGTATCAATTATCTGTGTGCTGTTCATTATTCTTCAACGAGACATCAACCATTTTATGACTTTTTGTTGCACACAAAAATGTTACCACATGCAATATTATTCTGTGTTTTTATAATACACTTAAATGAGAAAACAAACCATGATATTGGGTGTTTTATCGTTTAAATGTTAAATTTATTTATTAAAATACGCAACTGTTTAGATATTGCGTGTTTATGTTATAAAAGAAAGTACATTTGTCACTGAGGGCTAATATTGTTTTTTGATCAATACAACTCACATTGTATATTTATGTTATAAAAAAAATACATTTGTCACTGAGGGCTAATATTGTTTATTGATCAATACAACTCACGACATTGTATATTTATGCTATATCCTAAAAAAAAAAGCACTCTTATATTCGTGAGATTTTATTATGCAATGAAATGATAAAACTGATAATATGTTATCAAGTGATAACAATTTTGTCATCAAAAAGTATACTGTCAAGTGATAATAATAGTCTTCAAAGGCCGGTTGACAGTCATTGAGAATAAAACTGATAAATAAATGGCTCTTTTTCAGCAAAGCTTAATTTAATGACAATAAAATGATCAAGAAATAGTAATATTCAGATAATTGTAATAATTACTCATTGTGATATCAAATAGAGCTCACAATTAGAGCTACAAATTAACTAAACAAACTCTCCATTAATGGTAATAAAGATGAGTAATAAATAATACTATATATATATTTGTAATAATTATAAGTTAAGAAATATCGAACACGGGTGGCATCCATAACATTGAACGAGCTGCATAACTCTTCGTGAACTGATAATTAAGGTGATTGATAAATATTACTAAGCTGATAACTAGTAAAGATTGTGATATTTATTACAATAAAGACAGTAATAAATGTTACAGATGGTAGGGCCCAGTAAGAATCACAAAGAACGCTGTGATAAAAATAAAGGTTAAAGATATTTGTGATAATAATGACACTAATCCATGTTACAGATGATAATTATAATAACTTTAATGGTAGGTTCAAATAGTAAGTATTAAGATAGTAATGACTATAACCTACGATATGCGTTTCGCTCGCAGATGAAAGGAAAAGCCATACTGGGACTTTGGTATGCATTGCCGAACCACGATCCAATCCACTTATAGCTTTTCGTCTGGTTGTGCCACTGGAGTAATAACGAGGGGTAATAGGTTTGTTGTGTGTAGCCAGGTAACCAGTTGGTGAAGTTAAACGGCGTCTTTGGGTTTCCGTCCCACATTTTCACGCTCAGCAGGCCTCCAGTTCTCCAAGTCTGACGATAAAAATAAAAATAAATTTCTCGCGAAAATCTCCAGACAGTGTTCAGTATAATTAAATAATACTCAACGTAAAATATTCCATTTTAATCCCATTCTGTGATGATGAATAAATCAAACAATTGGGATGATTTTATTGAAACCGAATTATCAAACAATTTAGGACACTCGAGTTTACGGTTGTCAGAATATAGAAAAGTATGGGAAAGGGAAACGGGACATCCGGGTTTGGTTATACGTCAAAACCCAGTTTTCTGTTATAATAAAAAAAAACCCCAAGATTTAAGATTGTCATTCCTAGATCGTTAATATTAGTTTCTTTGACCATAATTTGTTACGGGTTGTACAGTGGTAAACCATAATTTATTAAAGTTGTACAATGGTAAACCACAATTTGTTAAAAGTTGTACAATGGTAAACCATAATTTGTTAAAAGTTGTACAATGGTAAACCATAATTTGTTAAAAGTTGTACAATGGTAAACCATAATTTGTTAAAAGTTGTACAATAGTAAACCATATTTTAAAAAAAGTTGTACAATGGTAAATCATAATTTGCTAAAAGTTGTACAATGGTAAACCATAGTCAGTTTCAGGTTGTACAATGGTAAACCATAATTTGTTAAAAGTTGTACAATGGCAAATCATAGACTATGGATTGTACAAAGATAAATCATAGTTTGTTACGGGCTGTACAAAGGTAAATCATAGTCTGTTACGAGTTCTACAAAGGTAAATGCACACTAATCAGGTAATGGATCATGTAGCAGGAATCATATGCCTCATTCACAAAGAATGTGACAATTATTCACATTACAAACTCAAGAGTTAGAATCACACCTCTTGTACACAGACAAGGTGATAATGCTTGAAATGTGGAGTCATGCCTATTATGCACAATATGACAATATTATAAAATGTGGAGTCACATCTGTTATGCACAATGTGACAATATTATAAAATGTGGAGTCACATCTGTTATGCACAATATGACAATATTATAAAATGTGGAGTCATGCCTGTTATGCACAATGTGACAATATTATAAAATGTGGAGTCACACCTGTTATGCACAATGTGACAATATTATAAAATGTGGAGTCACACCTGTTATGTACAATGTGACAGTGTTACAAAACTTGGTGTTAAAATCGTCTTTTATATATACAACACCTGTAAGCAAAACTTAATTTCCTTGTCAAGATGTCTCACATGCTCACCAGCCACTGGGTCCAGGCAGTCAGATATCTCGCAAGCGGAAGCAAAACAGATTCATGCTTTTAGCATTATACAGTTTCTAGTCTGAAATCGTAAGATCTGCATTATTCTCAAAGTGTGGCAGAGTAAATTTGTTATTCCTACTTACAGATTTAATTGTTATATAAATTGTTAAATTGTCAAAGTAACCCTAACTTGGACTCTTTATGATGGTATTATTGTGTCTGAGTTGGAGTAAACAACTCGAGCTGAGAATATGCTAGAAATTGCTGACGCAATCCAAACCAGTTCCAACCGGATGAGTATATTATCCAATGGTTAAGATGTACACGAATGAGACTATCCAATGGACTGAGATCAATCTAATCACTTGAATTTGGAGTAGTGAGTCAACTGACTGATTGAGAGAGAATGGACTTAGAAATACTTTTGTATTTTGCTATTGATATGTTATATTTGTGTTTTATGTAGAGATGTATTATGTGAGTAGACTATTATTTCTACAAATTTTTGAACTAAGATGCTCATTTATAGTATGCTAAACACTTGACATTGTTCCTAGTGATTGCACTTGCAAAATTAATATACTGTATTTATTATGCTGTGTGCATGTATTGGGCTAATAAATGCTGCTGCAGGATACTGTAATTTGAGACCTGAATGTAAGAGAGAATGAAGTTAAAGGTGAATAAACTGGAAACTTAACATTTGTTCCCTGATTATATTTTACAGGGAATAAGCAGCCTTTCCTTGTTTTACCGGAATCTCCTGTTTACTGATTATAAACTGCTACAACCATGGTAGATGCAAGAAGTATCAATCATAGTGCATAAGTGTAAGGAATACACTGCACTCCATTGGTGTATGGTGGCAAGATATGCTGACTGCATGGTGGAATTTCTGGTACAAGGAAGTCACTGGAAATTGCTACAATTGTTGTTCTGCTTGAGGGAACTAGTATGGTGAAGAAGCACCCAGATTAGTCTCGAGAGAATAGCAGTTAATCGGTGTCTACAACGTGAGAGGGAAATACATGGAATTGACAATAATAATGTGAACAATAAAGTTTTGACTTTGTTATGAAAAGCATGCAAAAAGTTATTGCAACATCATTCAAACAAGATTATGTAGAAACTATTATTGCTTATCTCTAATAACTCTATTTCTATTCTAGATAAGAACTATCCTGTGATTTATGTTGACACTAATCTTTTGACTTGTGTTTTAGGATACAAGACTTTAGAGGTTTTAAAATTATTCGAATGTGGTTTCCTGGAAATATTGATGTCAAGTAATCTTTTTCATTGTTTTTGTTATATGTATATTTGATTGTTGATTTAATAAATTTATTGTTACATTTATTGACCTTCTTACACATATTGATAACCTTATGTTAGAGAAGAAAGATAGGTCGCTAAATATAGATTAAAAGACTGATTTGTCTTTTCCTTTAGTAAGAAGTTTTCCACCTACAGAAATATTGTGTGACAGTAAATGTTTGTCTAATGTTGTGGAAGAGAGAAAACGTTTACGGCACCCGCATATCTGCTAAGTGAGAGAGACGAGTGGTGTTTGCTGGAGAATTATTAATAACACAATTAAAAATTCTCATCACTTTTAATTAGTTATGGAAGATTAATTAATTAATAATAATAATGACCATTAGCTAGGTGGCGTTGTTGTCACATGTAGAAAGAATTCTGCATTTGTAAGGAGTGTGACGTAAGACACATTAGTTAGATAATCTTCCAAAGACCATCATCTTGACCTACTTATTCCTTCTTGTCAAGAGATATACCTGACTGGTTGACATTATGCCGCTGACTGATACATATCTGTCCAATTTCAGTATTTATTTATTTTCTACACATATAACTACACATAGTCTCTTAAATCATTTCAAGTCACCTTCAATAACTTACAGTTCTGTTTTTAAAAAAATCACCTACAGTTACCTACAGTCATCTTAAATCACCAACATTTACCTACAGTCATCTTAAATCACCTACTGTTGCCTAAAGTCATCTTAAATAACTAACAGTCATCTTAAATCAGTAACATTTATCGGGAATCGTTTCAAACCACCAATAGTTACCTAGAGTCATCTTAAATCACCTAGAGTTATCTACAGTCATCTTAAATCAGTAACGTTTACCTAGAATAGTTTGAAATCACCAATAGTTACCTAGAGTCATCTTAAATCAACTAGAGTTATTTACAGTCATCTTAAATCAGTAACGTTTACCTAGAATAGTTTGAAATCACCAATAGTTACCTAGAGTAATCTTAAATCAACTAGAGTTATCTAAGGTCATCTTAAATCACTTAGAGTTATCTACAGTCATCTTAATTCACCTAGAGTTATCTACAGTCATCTTAAATCACCTAGAGTTATCTACAGTCATCTTAAATCGCCTACAATTACTTTCTAGATGGTAGATGGATAGATATATAGATGGGCAGATGGTGGAGATAGATGGATGCATGGATGGATGGATGATGTATGCATGGATGGATGGATGGTTAGATAGATAGATAGATAGATAGATAGATAGATAGATAGATAGATAGATAGATAGATAGATAGATAGATAGATAGATAGATAGATAGATAGATAGATAGATAGATAGATAGATAGATAGATAGATAGATAGATAGATAGATAGACAGATGAAAGGTAATAATAAATAACTTCTTATTTTATAACCTTCACGTTCGGATAATGATCGATGATAAATTTCTGTAAGAAATCGTTTTCTTCTTGTGTTTCTATGCCAACTCCATAGGCTCCAATCGAACCGCAATAAGTATTCATGACCGAATATTCGGCAAAAATATTTGGGTAAAAATAGTAACAACTGTTCCGGAACTGCGCCCATTGGCTGTCGAGACAAACTGAAAAACAGACACATCACATAATTATACCGTAGTGTACTTTTGGAAACGCATGCAATAAAAAATGTCAGAGACATTGGCAACAATCACACCACACACGATCTATAATGTCAGACTTTCAAAACAGTCCTACCACACATGATCTAAAATGTCAGACTTTCGAAACAGTCCTAGCACACATGATCTAAAAATAATGTCAGGCATTCGAGACAGTCCTACCAAACATGATTTAAACAAACTTTGAGATATATTAGAGTCATAAAACACATGATCTAACAAATTTCAGACACGTTGGAAGCAGTCATACCACACATAAATTAGTTAGATATTACAAATAGTTTTACCATGAACAGTACGAAACACTTTTAAGCTTTTCTTAAATATTACAGAAAGATTTATATGCTTAATTTAAAATAGACTGCTTTTAGTAAGACATTCAGAATACTTGATGTAGTATTATAAACACCTTCATATAGTTTAGTTGAAATTACAGGAAATTTTAAGTTATAAAAAGGTTCGAATACTTCAGTTTGAAATTACAGAAAGTTTTAATTATTTTGTTAGATATTATAGAAAGTTTCAGTTTGAAATTACAAAAAGCTGCAATCCTTGGTAACATACATAACTTTAAATCTTTGGATAGAGATTATACAAAGTTCGAAATGTTTGTTTAGAGATGATACAAAGAGTTCTAAATTTCTAGTTAGACATTATAGAAAATAGGACATGCTTGGTTAGATATAATACAGAGTATTTAAATTTCTGGTTAGAGATTATAGAAAAAAAGGACATGCTTGGTTATAGATTACAGAAAAATGGCATGCGTGGTTAGAGATGATTCAAAGAGTTCCAAATTTCTAATTAGAGATTATAGAAAAATGGGCATGCTTGATTAGAGATATTCAATGAGTTCCAAATTTCTGATCAGATTGCACAGAAAAAAAGGGCATGCTTGGTTAGAGATTATGGGAAAAAGGACTTGCTTGGTTTGAGATAATACAAAGGTCTTTATCTCTGACTTGTAAATTAAAATCAGTGACTAGAATGTCCTGTTCGCCCCAAATTCGAACATTGAAGCCAGCCGATTGTATGATGGATGCACAATACCTTAAGAAAAGAGAACGAACCGAGCATGCTAATAAGTGGGGGAAAAAGTATTTCAGCAGCGCGCATTAACTTCACATCTTGATCCGTACATTTCATGACTATAGGATAGCAAAGGTGTATTGCATGATTTTATCACAGACATGCAGCTAACACGATTATCGCAAACAGAATTATTACCTTTTGTGACGTCACTGATGCTCCTTAATGATAATCGACTTTCCTACTTTTGATACCGTTATTATTTCCTCCGCGAAAGCCAGGCCTTTCTGTAATTTCAACAACGCAATTTTTCTTACATAAGAATAAGCCACAGCCATTTAATAAAGTCAGTACCGTAATTATGCTGTAGTGTGCGCTGTACTTCCCTTAGTTTATTTTCAGTATTCACTCGGACGAGAGTTGACTCTTCCTGCTGACAAAGGTGGCTGGCATTACTCCATAGTCCTTTGATCAGTTTGTGGACTTGGTAACAAAGAGTTTCGTTTCTTGAGCTGAGGTACCCAGAAGTCACCGGGCAGGTTCCTGCACAGATTCTTATTAATGAAATTATGGGACCGTTACTTTATGAAGCTCAGATATAAGAGTGAGAAGTAGTGATTGACAGAATATTTTCCTGCATAGATTTATATCTGCTCTCCCCCCACCCGTCTACCCCATATCTTCAAATAAAGATATAATATCATGAGTAAAAAAAAAAAAAAAACTACTTAAAACATTCAAAACACATGCTCTCGCAAAATAGTTATAACGTCACATTTATACACTTCAGAAGAGAATAATAAAATAGTACAAGTCAGTACAAACTGCTACAAGTCGCTACAAGTTATTACAACTCACTATTAGTCACTTCAACTCACGCATATTTCACTGTATACAAGTCGCTACAAGTTATTACAACGCATTACAAGTCATATCAACTCACTACACAATTCATTACAACTCATTACAAGTCACACAGGGCATTTTAACTCACTACAATCATACAGGCATTTTAACTCACTACAAGTCGCTACAACTTGTATAAGTCATGACAATTCACTACAACAAGACAAAACTAATTCACAAGTCTTTTTAAATCATTACGAGACAATACAAGTCATATTAAATAATTATATATCACAAGTCTCTATAACGCTTTACAAATCACCACAAGTTATTATGACTCATTACAAGTCACTATAAGGCATACAGTTCGATTCAAACCCTACTCTATTCATTATAAATTATTACAAGATACTACTTTCATTACAAGTCAATGCATAACACAACTACTCATTGCAGCCTACCTACAGATATACAACTCATTGCAAGACAGATATTCTCCCATAACTAACTACAGGACATACAACTCATTGCAAGAATACAAAAATACAACTCATTACAGTTTATAAACATCATTATAAGTTATTATTAGAATACAATAATACAAGTCATTACAACTCATTACAAATCATACAAATCATTGGAGGTCACTCATATTTCATTTTACTACTACATAACTTAGTAACACAAATCGTTAACGAAACACGACTAGTATAATTTATTACAAGTCACTTTAAGTCATATTAGGCTAAGGATTTTAATTTTCTTACATTCTGATAAAGCATTTAATTAATTTAGATTCAGCAAAGACAATAATTTATTTAGTTATGCACCTTGAGGTATTTTGTTGGTTGCCCATTGATTAATGAACAATTAGGACAACACAACAATTGAGGCCAACCACTTCCGGTAGCTCGTACAAGCCCCCAGAGGAAGGAATTCCTCACATTTAACTGGACAAAGACTAAAGACAGGTATAGTGACTACAATGATGAATTTTACACGAAGTGAAGATGATAAGAAATGACGCAAGATGAGTGAAAAATTAACAAAATATTTATATAAATAGAAAGATAACAATAAAAGAAAGAAACAGCAATCAAATTACAAATTCCCACAATTGTAATTATACAACATTCAGCAATCTCTTGAGACAAAATCTTGGCCTTCCTTAAAGTCTTAGCTTCCCTCTATAGAAAGTCTATCAAGTCTATCATGTAATTCCCCTCTCTGTATCTTTTCCTTTCTCTGTCCTATCTATCCTCTATAAAAGTGTTCTCACAGTTTTCATAATCCTGGCCAATGTAACCTTAGTGTACTTGGTCACTGATGCACTTGTATTTATGACAACTACGGACCACGCCACTGGCGAGTCTGGCGTAGACTTCTAGCTTATGTAAAAGACCAACAGGCTGAGAAATCAACAAAACCACAGAACAACAGAAAGTTGTTTGGATGGATGGATTGATAGATAGGGAGGTTGAAAGAAGAAGATGAAGATCAATGGACTGAAATATCCTGCAATTAATAAAAGCAGTTTAGCAGATTGAAATATCCTGCAATTAATAAAAGCAGTTCAACAGACTGAAATATCCTGCAATTAATAAAAGCAGTTCAGCAGATTGAAATATCATGCAATTAATAAAAGCAGTAATCAGGGACTGCTATATTCAAGCTAGTAGTGCTCTTTTTACAAATGGCTACATCTATTTTCTCTGAGCGCAATCTCACTAAGCTAAAAGATAATGACAAATTATTCTGTTTAAATTCTACACAAAATCTTAATCATAAAATAGCAGTACAAACCGTTTGTCGTTCAGAAAAACAGAAAGGATCAAAACATTATCTGTATCAGAAGCTTATGAATTTTTCCTCACAACTCATTCGCCCTTTTTTTTGAAGAAAGCTTTTCTTAGGCTAAAAATTCATTAAAAATTTTTGATCTATCTTCACACTCAGACCTGGCCTCCGTTACACATTGAGATGTGTGGTCACGTTGAGAAAAGCAATTATTTTCCAATCCGTCTCCTATTTAAAGATTTAAGTCACGTGATGTGTTTTTTGTCACAACTAGACCAAGGGTCAAGGCTACTTCCCATGCTCGCTCATTCATACCACTGGAACTCCAAGAGTCAGCTCCCCCATCCTTATACCTATGCATGTTGTAATACTGTCGAGGCTATTGCCCATTCATAACTAAGAACTGAGTTACCACTGGAACTCCAAGAGTCAGCTCCCCCATCCTTATACCTATGCATGTTGTAACATGATCAAGGCTATTGTCCATTCATTCTTGCTAGTCAACGCACCTGGCCTACTATTTCGCATGCGCTTCCGTTTGACCACAGCTCAAGGTCAAGCTTAGATTAGCCAAATAAAAACACATTTAAATTAACTTTCACATGACCTGTATTCCAATTCAACAAAGCATCTCATCGGTTCCATTGGTGACGTGAATAATTACGTTATACGTGCGTGCGTGCACTAGACTTTCGTATATACCTGAGCGACCTGGCTATCTAGATTTTATTCATTTCGTTATTTTTAAAAATATTTATTGATGTGAGGCCGGGCGAAGTTTTGTGCCCTGGACTGACATATTTAGACAGTGTAAAATCTTTCATTTAGTTAGATTCATATGTACTTTAATTCAATTAAATTTAAATTCAAAATTAAAAAGAACATTGATTTCTGTTGGATTTTGCACTGGAAAAAACACTGGGATAAGTACCTTAAGTTGAAAATTTCTGAACATTTGCAAAAGACTATAGTAACTACTTTTTTAATTTGTAGATTCTAAGTTCGCTTTGTTATTGGTGCGCTTGTCGAAATAACTAGATATTACCGTTTGTTTTCAGAAGTTGGTTTTCCCGGTCTGTGTTTGTGTCTACAAGGCCTGTTACGTAATATTCTTTAATAACAATTCCCCAGTCGATGACAAAAATAATTTCTCAATAATACCATCTGTTCGGCCATTGAATTCCTAACTATTTCAATTATACCATTTTCTCAGATAACTTCAATAATTTATATTTTATTATTACCATTTTCTCAGTTCTGTTATTCACAATTATTTCGATTACACTTTTTAAAAACAAATATTGTCTCTCTCTCTCCCTCCCTCCCTCTCTCTCTCTCTCTCTCTCTCTCTCACACACACACACACACATACATTACTTTAATCCTTTTTCTCAGATCAATTTCTCGACCATTCTCATTAATATATATTTCATTAAAACATTTTTTAATTAATAAATTTAAAATGTATTTTATTATTACTAGTTTTCAGTATTTGTTGTTAATAAATATGTCGTATGTTATTCTAATTAATATATTTTCATAAAATTTCAGTTTCTCTCCCAGTGATCATTGACAACTATTTTTAGATCATTAATATTAATGGACTTTTATTAATACCATTCTCCATCATTGTCAAAAATAATTTTCATAAATATCAGTTTCTGTCACTATCACTATTATATTTTTCATTAATACTTTATCTTTCTCAACAATTCTACACACACACACACACACACACACACACACACACACACACACACATATTACTTTAATCCTTTTTTCTCAGACCAATAATACTTTACGTTTCATTACTACAAGTATATTGTCATTGTCATAAATATATATTTCATTAATAATTGTTTCAGAAATGTTCATGTATTTGATTGTACTAGTTTCCTGTTCGTTATCTTTAATATGTCCTTCATTAACAATTATTTGTTTTCGGTCATTGTCCTTAATAAGCATTTAATGAAGGCAATGCCGTTTATTGACTTTCTTACCTGTCTTTGACTATTCACTTACCTATTAACTTATTGGAAACCAGTCACTTACATTTTACTTGTTTACGACCAGTCACACTTTATTTGCGTATGGTCAGACACATTTTACTTGTTTGTGACAAGTCAATTTTACTTGTTTATGATCAGTCACTTACATTTTACTTGTTGGAGACCAGTCATCTGCATTTTACTTGTTGGAGACCAGTCATCTACATTTTATTTGTTGGAGACCAGTCACTTACATTTATTTGTTTGAGATCAGTCATCTACATTTTACTTGTTGGAGACTAGTCACTTACATTTATTTGTTTGAGACCAGTCATCTACATTTTACTTGTTGTAGACCAGTCATCTACATTTTACTTGTTGGAGACCAGTCATCTACATTTTACTTGTTGGAGACCAGTCACTTACATTTATTTGTTTGAGATCAGTCATCTACATTTTACTTGTTGGAGACCAGTCACTTACATTTATTTGTTTGAGACCAGTCATCTACATTTTACTTGTTGTAGACCAGTCATCTATATTTTACTTGTTGGAGACCAGTCACTTAACATTTACTTGTTGGAGACCAGTCACATTTATTTGTTTGAGACCAGTCACATTTATTTGTTTGAGACCAGTCACATTTATTTGTTTGAGACCAGTCATCTACATTTTACTTGTTGGAGACCGGTCACTTACATTTTACTTGCTTATGATCAATCACTTACATTTAGCCTACTTGTTTGTTAACAGTCACGTACCACTTTACTTTTTGTTTGCTTGCTCTATGACCAGTCATTTACCTTTTCTAAGCCTGTAATAGCGAAATCCTGCACCGCGAAGTCCTAAGGCAGGGACGGTAAAGTGGACAGGAGACAGTACACACCTCTGGGACAAGGGATTGTGAAAGAACGAAGTGCAACTGGACCAGGTCACGCACTGCTGTCCGCAGCTCTCGCTGTCACCGACGTCATACAAATCTCGCGTGAAATCAATCACCACGAGATTGTCGAAAGAAGAGTCCCGAGTCCATGACATAAACTTGGTTCTATGTAAAATATATTTTTAATACAGTCATGTATAAAAAGAAAACTAGAAGAAAGAGAGTTGCAGAAGTGTTTAAATTCCTTGACACTGACAAAATATTGTCGTAGATATACTACAGTCACAACGAATAGAAAGTAGTCTTTTGTGCGTAGGCGTAAACAAGCTACAACACTAGCCGAGACAACTGGCGTTTGAATGGAAAATTAACAAGCTACAACCCTAACCGAGATAGCTAGTTTTGAATGGAAAATCAACAAGCTACAACCCTAGCTGAGATAGCTGGTTTTGAATGGAAAATAAACAAGCTACAACCCTAGCTGAGATAGCTAGTTTTGAATGGAAAATCAACAAGCTACAACCCTAGCTGAGATAGCTATATGAATGGAAAATACGAGGCCCAGTAGAAAACAAAGAATATATGTTGTTTTATGGAGAGAAAAGATTGTCTAAAACAAAAATGTTTACAAGAAAGTCAAAATAAAACAAGTTTACAATTTTTAAAAAAATCTATATTCAAATTAAAATTCACTAACGGACATTATATAGCATATGCAAATTTGGAGTTAAACTGTGCTTAACCTGAAATGTAATGAATAAAAGCGGGTGAAGTATTTTAATGCATTTTCAGAAAGTCAAAATGAAAACATAATTATGGTCACCAAAGATTCAAATAATAATGTTTGCAAAAAAATCAAAATAATAATGTTTATAAAATTAAAAATAACGCATATAACTAAAGTTTAGTCAATGTGGAAATAATAATGAATTCCAATAAAAAATTACTTGTGAATATAAAATCAGTTTCAGTAAAACTACTTATGAATCAAAATGAATTTGTCACTAAATTGGCTTGTGTCTTCTGTCTATACATGTTTCAGTATGTGTGTATGAAGAAGGGTTATGGGATTTAATTTATATATTAAATTAAACTTTGTTGTTAGAATTGGTCGATTTTACTTTGGTTTGCTATGTATGGTTATAGTATTACAAATGTCACACGACAGGCCTTTTGTTTGGGAAGTGATCATTTAGTAGGACGACGATCTAGACGGTTTTAGGATCAATTCTTTAGCTTACTGCATGCTTATATAGTGCTACCATACCCTTCCAGAAACCACTTTGCTAGGTTCTAGAGGGTTTTAGGACAAATTCTTTTGCTTACTGCATGCTTATATAGTGCTACCATATCCTTCCAGAAACCACTTTGCTAGGTTCTAGAGGGTTTTAGGATCAATTCTTTTGCTTACTGCATGCTTATATAGTGCTACCATACCCTTCCAGAAACCACTTTGCTAGGTTCTAGAGATTTCCACCAAAACGATGTATAAGGAGGACCCAACAGCTAGAAAACAGGAACCAGAGAGAAAAATACTCACTCAGTCCCTGGTTATATGGTTATCAGTAACTGTAATCTAGATCCTATTAGGATCATCATTAACCCTATAAAATAATTTTCAAGCAAGAAAATGCGATGCCATTTTCGGAAAAAGCAAACAAACAAAACTCTCCCGAATGCAAGCCATTTTTCACCACCATAAGACTCTGCAAAGCAAAGTGCAAACCACCACCACCCACCCTCCATATTGAGTGAACTGGCTTTGTGCAGTGTGGCTTCGCTACATATTGCTACATGAGCGCTGTTTCCCCCTACCTCATTGGCAGTACTGTTACATCTTTCATTGACTGCAATACAGTGCTCTGACTACATGAGGGCTCACTTTGTTACAATTGAGCTCTGTTACCTTTAATAAACATCAGCATTGTGACGCTGCTACAGTTCAGATTTTATTTTGCTGCATAGTCTCTTTGCAACATTGTTACTCCTTGCTACTTGGGCAGTGATGCCACATTTAGCTACAGTGGGTCGTTAGGTTTTGACGTGACACATTCTCTTAATGTTGAGTGAACATGTACTGAGGCAGTTGTTTGTGTGAATGACATGTTTAATTTGAAAGATACTTATTCTTCTTGAAGTATCATTCTCTCGTCTTACTAGAGGTATCATGCTTTGGTCATACTAGAGGTATCATTCTTTGGTCATACTAGAGGTATCATGCTTTGGTCATACTAGAGGTATCATGCTTTGGTCATAGTAGAGGTATTATGCTATTGTCATACTAGAGGTATTTTCTCGTATATTAGAGGTATCATGCTTTGGTCATACTAGAGGTATCTTGCTCTTATCATACTAGAGGTATCATGCTTTGGTCATACTAGCGCATAAAACGCATTTATTTATTAATCAACAATTACTCATGGGTAGAGTTAGGTTAGATAATTTTAAAACATTTATTTAAAATAAAAACTGATACGTTTGTTTAGAACTTTCACTTTATTTAAGATATTAATACACCAAGATTGTAATTATTTTGGCTCCTAGTTAAGTTGAGTTAATGCTTATTCTTATGTCTTGTTTGAGATTATTTTCATTTCTCCCTTGGGGACAGGACATATATGATTTTATTATTACTGTTGATAGAGTTGTCGAACAAATAAATGAAATTATTTCCCTTGAATGAAAAAGTGTTTGTTGATTATACTGTATGCACGAGTTTACTTTTCAAGATTACTACATTTTCTTCGCCACCTAGTTTATATTTGGGCAGCCATTGTTGATTGTTAGTTTTTGTTAATAAATATCTGCTATTGTTGATCCTAATATCATTGTTGGTCATTTCTGTATGTGTATATGAGAGTCCCCCCCCCCATTGTTTTTTGTTTAGCGCACGGTAGCTTACTCATATTCATCCTCACTCATTTACTCACGGGCCACTTTTACTTGCGTATACCTACAAATATCTACAATTAATTTAATTTTCTTATGAAAATATTCAAGTAAAATTACTTACCAATAATAAGTGAACTCCAGTAAAATGTCTTACGGATGAAATGAATTAGTAAAATGTCTTACGGATGAAATGAATTAGTAAAATGTCTTACGGATGAAATGAATTAGTAAAATGTCTTACGGATGAAATGAATTAGTAAAATGTCTTACGGATGAAATGAATTAGTAAAATGTCGTACGGATGAAATGAATTAGTAAAATGTCTTACGGATGAAATGAATTAGTAAAATTACTAATGTAATATATTAGCAAAATGATTTATGACTGACATGACTTAGTAAAACTCAATTTGAATTAAATGAATTAGTAAAATAACCTACTAATGAAATTTGTTAGTAGAATTATCTACAACTGAAACGAATAAGCAAAATTACGTACGACTGAAATGAATTAGAGAAATTGCTCAATGATAAAATGAATTAGTATAATTAATTGCGAATAAAATGAATTAGTGAAATTACTGACGAATACAATGAATTAGTAAAGTTACTTACGAATGAAATGAATTGGTGAAATTACTCAGGAATGGAGTGAATTAGATATTACTTTATGAATACAATGAATTAGAAACATATATTTACGAATGAAATGAATTAGTAAAATTTCTTACTAATGAAATAAATAAGTAAAATTACTTACCAATGAAATGATTTAGTGAAATTACTTACCAATGAAATAAATTAGAAAATTACTTACGAATACAACGAATTAGTAAAATTACCCACGGATGAAATTAATGAGAAAATTGCTTGCGAATAACATAAATTAGAAAATTACTAATGAATGAAATTAATTTTAAAATTACTTACGAATACAAAGAATTAATAGAATTACCTAGGAATGAAATTAATTTTAAAATTACTTACGAATACAAAGAATTAATAGAATTACCTAGGAATGAAATGAATTTTAAAATTACTTACGAATACAAAGAATTAATAGAATTACCTAGGAATGAAACGAATTAGTAAACTACTTACGAATAAACAATTGTGTAGAAATGTGTGATTATCAGAATGGATAGCAGAAAAAAATGTAAAGCTATACGACTGAAGTCTACAGACATTGGTAATGGCATTGTCTCACGCTCTTGTAACTTGGCACTCTACTGGTTGTTCTTGGAAATCTATCTTAGAAAACTATTCATAGGTTTGCATCAACTAAAGAAAGCCACGCAAAAATCACTGTAAACAGTTCAAAAAGGAAAATTTCAGATGTAAATTGACACTTGTCTCGAAATTCCTGTTCTCTTTATTCCGGTAATAAGAACTGTCTCGATATTCCTGTTCTGTGTCTATTCCGGTAATAAGAACTGTCTCGAAATTCCTGTTCTGTGTCTATTCCGGTAATAAGAACTGTCTCGAAATTCCTGTTCTGTGTCTATTCCGGTAACTGTCTCACAATTGCAATGGTTGGAATCGCAGCAAGTACTCGATCACAAACTGCATGCTGCTGCTGATTCCTGAACTCTCAGACTACATGTGAGCGTTTCGAAGAATCAAGCAACAAATCGATCAATAACAATTCATAGCGTATGCCACGTCCCACAGGCCGACATGTGACCCTTGTGACAATGGTTTAGAAAAAATTAAATATTGTCATAATTTAGCTTCAACGTGTGATTTAAAATTAATGTGACCTACGGTTATCTAATTTAGTTCTCGATATGCAAATTAAAATTGAAGTGACATACGGTAATCTAATTTGGCTCTCAATGTGTGAATTAAATGTGAAATATAGTCCCGAATGTGTGAATTAAAATTAATGTGAAAAACGGCAATCTTATTTAGTTTTCAATTTGTGAATTAACTGTGAAAAACGGCGATAATTTAGTTTTCAATGTGTGAATTAAAATATGTGAAACGCAGTAACCTAATTACGTTCTCAATGTGTGAATTAAAATTACTATGAAATACGGCAACCCAATTTAGTTCTCAATGTGTAAATTAAAATTAATGTAAAATTCGGAAACCCAATTTAGTTCTCAATGTGTGAATTAAAATTAATGTAAAATTCGGAAATCCAATTTAGTTCTCAATGTGTGAATTAAAATTAATGTAAAATTCGGAAACCCAATTTAGTTCTCAATGTGTGAATTAAAATTAATGTAAAATTCGGAAACCCAATTTAGTTCTCAATGTGTGAATTAAAATTAATGTAAAATTCGGAAACCCAATTTAGTTCTCAATGTGTGAATTAAAATTAATGTAAAATTCGGAAACCCAATTTAGTTCTCAATGTGTGAATTAAAATTAATGTAAAATTCGGAAACCCAATTTAGTTCTCAATGTGTGAATTAAAATTAATGTGATAAACGGCAATCTAACGTAGCTCTCAATGTGTGAATTCAATGTGAAATACAGTAATTTAATTTAGCTCTCATTGCGCGACTATGGTGGATGCACTAAAGGCACATACACGTTTCTATATTTATTCAGTTCTTTTTTTTAAAAAATTACGGAAAATTTCAGTTCCTTAAATGGTACGGGTCATCAGTCATTGTAAACACGTTTTCTGACATATGAGAAGAGTAATCGCCAGCCTTTTGTAAACACGGTTTCAGACATGTATGAGCGTTTATGTTAAATGTTTATTTTCTATTGTTTTTCTATTGTTATTTTCTATTCTATTTTCTATATTCTAACTATATGTTTATTTACTATTGTTAATCGCTTAGAGCTAATTTTAAGTTACATAAAATATTAAATTATTATTATTATTGCCTCTTTCCACGACTTTTGTTTGACTGTCGGTTATGATCCAAGGTCTCGGAATCTTACCGAGATT
This sequence comes from Sinotaia quadrata, assembly GCA_028829895.1. Lineage (NCBI taxonomy): Eukaryota > Metazoa > Mollusca > Gastropoda > Architaenioglossa > Viviparidae > Sinotaia > Sinotaia quadrata. The sequence continues at coordinate 40,587,628 of CM054181.1, read as the reverse complement.
CTGAGAGATCCAAGGTTTTACGGAAGATGTGGGCACTTCCGAGGAGCGCTGCTTTGAGTAGTGGAGCGAGTTTGTGGATTCCAGGGAGTTTATTCAGATAGCCTTCCAATTCATATGTTATGTTCCCCAAGGCTCTATATCTGGACCCAAGTCGACAGGCAGCCAGCCAAAGTCCAGTCTGGAGACGGGGTGATTTGATGCGGGGGAAGGAAGGTGCAGTCAGTGTGTGTGTGAATGTGCTGGCTGTGGATGTCTGGTTGGAATGTACTGAATGAATCACACGGTTTCGCGTGAAGTTGTTTTTAAACTACTGCCCTTTGTAAATATGTCGAACCCTGCGCTTAAGAAGCGTAAAATTGAAGACGAAAATAGTCAGAGTGGACGGCTAAATACTTTATGCGGCATTTTAATGGAGCAGCTATGTGCTTAATTTGTTGTGAGTCTGTTACTGTGATTAAGAACTTCAACTGCAAGCGGCATTACAAAACGAAGCACGCTGCGACTTTCGATGACTTAAAAGGCGCTGCGAGAAACAACAAAATTGAGCAACTTTTAAAAGGTCTGTCAGCATAGCAACATTTCTTCACAAAAAAGTCTGAAGAAAACAAGAATTTTGCTCGTGCAAGTTGCAAAATAGCACATATTGTTGCCAAATCATCACGGCCGTTTACTGACGGTGACTTCGTCAAAGACTGCATTCAAGCTGTTTGCACAGAAATATGTCCTGCAAAGGCGGACCTTTTCAACAAAGTCCCACTCTCACGGACGACCATTCAACGCCGAGTTGAAGACTTAGCAACAGACGTTTGTAAACAGCTGAGTGAAAGACTTGCTAACTGTAAGTACTTTTCAATTGCTTTGGACGAGAGCACTGACAACGTTGACATAGCACAACTGCTGGTTTTTGTGCGTGCAGTAGATGAGAACTTTGAAATAACTCAAGAATTAGCCTGTATGGCTTCACTACATGGGCGGACGACTGGTGAAGATATTTTTGGAGGAGTGACTTCCGTTCTTGGAAACCTTAACGTCCAGTGGCCAAAGCTAGCCAGCGTTACCACGGATGGTGCGCCTGCTATGACTGGAAGAACATCAGGATGTGTTGCTCATTTGCGGTCACATTTGCAGGGGCTTGGAATTCCAACAGATGGTGTCCACATGTACCATTGCATAATTCATCAGGAATCGCTCTGTGCACGAATCTTGAAATTTGACAATGTCATGAAATTCGTTTTTTATTCTGTGAACTTCATACGATCCAGTGGACTTAATCATCGACAGTTCAGACCATTTCTTGAAGACATCGAGGCAGAATATCGAGACATTCCATATCACACAGATGTCAGGTGGCTGAGTCGAGGAAAGGTATTAAAACGGTTTGTTGAGTTGCGAACGGAAATTTGTGAATTCCTTACTGTCAAAGGCAAAGACACGGCTGTATTTACTGACAAACAGTGGTTGGCAGACTTGGCATTTCTGACAGACATGACAGATCACTTGAATAGATTCAACCAGCATCTCCAAGGCAAAGATCACTTCATCTTTGATATGTACAAGGAACTGCAGTCCTTCACGTTGAAGTTGAGGCTCCTCTGTTCGAATATGCAAGCTGGAAATCCTTGTCATTTTCCGATTTGTTCAGCTTTTCAGAAGGAGTACCAATGTAACTTCAACAGATACCATTGCAATTGTGAAACATTGCTGAACGCTTTGGTGCCTTCAAGGAGCACAAGGACTTATTCAACTTCATTCGCGATCCTTTCTCATGTAGTGTAGAGTTCGTGCCTGATCACTGTCAACTAGAGGCCATCGATCTTCAATGTTCACCTGAACTGAAGTAATCTTTTCAGCAGAACAACATTTAACATGTTATAGAAGTCACAGCTCGAGCACATACAGAAGTGTCAAGGATTGGATTGCAAGGTGTTGTCAGAATTCGGCAGCACATACTTGTGTGAACAAACGTTTTCAGTAACGAACAAGAACAAGAACAAGCTGAGATCGAATTTGACCGACAACAATCTCTGTTCGATTTTGAGGCTGGCGACTACAAAACTCGAACCAAATATTGACAAAGTTGTTAACAACATTCAGGCTCACCCTTCTCACTAATAAAGACTAAATCTAGGTTAGTAAGACAAAAACGAATGTAACGCAAATTATTTCATTACTTGTGTTGTTCTTTTTGTACTGAGCCAGCCTTGTGCAATCTGACCTGCGGCCCTCCATGCACTATCAATTGGAAATGTGGCCCGCAGGCCTAAAAAGTTTGTGCACCCCTGCCCTATGACTGTAATCGTTTAGAGTCTATGTGTATATTCCCGGAGTTTATTCATTTATAGTCTTTGCTTGTATCCCACTGAGTTTAATTTATTTAAAGTCTGCATTATCTTCTCTTGACACCTACTGCATTTAATCATTGAGAGAATGTTTACTTCTTTTTCACTTTAGTTATTCTCCTAGGAATTCACTCATTTGTAGTTCACGTTTATAATAATCTTTTATTTATCACAATTCTGCGCTTTTCTCAAAGAGTTGATATCTTTTGTTAGTTTCCGTTTATCTTCCCCTGAACTTATTTATTGAGTATGTTGCTCTACCATTCATTACTCATTTCAAGTCTATGTTGCTCTACCCTTCCTTACTCATTTCAGGTCTATGTTGCTCTACCATTCATTACTCATTTCAAGTCTATTTTGCTCTACCCTTCCTTACTCATTTCAGGTCTATGTTGCTCTACCATTCATTACTCATTTCAAGTCTATGTTGCTCTACCCTTCCTTACTCATTTCAAGTCTATGTTGCTCTACCCTTACTCATTTCAAGTCTATGTTGCTCTACCATTCATTACTCATTTCAAGTCTATGTTGATCTACCCTTCATTACTCATTTCAAGTCTATGTTGCTCTACCCTTCATTACTCATTTCAAGTCTATGTTGCTCTACCCTTCATTACTCATTTCAAGTCTATGCTCATCTTCTATTAGTTTATGTATTCGTCTGTTACCCTTAAATTAGTTTATGTAGAGCCTAATTTTTCTTTTCTTATATATTCAGTTGTTTTAGAATAGTTTATTTACCTTTAATATTATTCATTTATAATCTGCGTTTGTCTCCTTTAATTTTATTAATTTACATTCCATTTTCATCTCCTCTTATGTTTATTAATTTAGAATCTACGTTTATGTATCTTCAATTTGGTATTTCTTCATACAGTCTGAATTCATTGGGAATCTACGTTATCCAGTTCTGGTTTTATTCATTTACACTTCGCGCTTATTTATTGACTGCATTACTTTTTCTTAAATTAACGTGTTCAGTAGTGAATTGATCTTTCGAAAAGAGTCTTAATTACTAAGTCGAGTTAATTAACTCTGGAGTGGAAACACTATTCTGGTTCAATAGTCAAAGAGGTCATAATGGAGAAGTTATTGGTTGACGTGGTGATAGTGAATTTAAGTTATCTAACTTGTGAAATGTAGGAGTATGATTAGGAGAGAATGAGTATCTATCTATCTATCTATCTATCTATCTATCTATCTATCTATCTATCTATCTATCTATCTATCTATCTATCTGTCTATATGTCTGTCTATCTATCTATTTGTCTGTTTTGTCTGCAATCGCTAGACAAAAGAGTGAACTAAAAAATACCAACAGAGTAATACTTTGAAAAAAATCGAAAATAATTTTTAAGCAAAACCTATGGCATTAGTTTACATTTATCGATGTAATCCAAACACAGTAAGATATTTTTCTTTTCATATTGCGTCCACAGTTGGCAAAGCGATATTCAGAAAATAATAATGTGAGATTTTTTTTCCCCTGCAAAATCATTAATTGAAAACAAAATCGTATGCTTGTAACAGGATTAGAGATTGGATTGAAGTGAGCCATTCAGCAGTTTGTTAAGCAAGAGTGTTATTGCTTCCAGCATCGTAATCCTGTTGGCAGGACTTCCGGGTCACGCGAATGCCATTGTACCTATCGCGGTCCCTTCAGGTCAGGGAGTGTGAATAAAGACTTTTCATTTAGAACAAAATGGATTTTGAATGAAATCATATTGGAGTGGATGTGGGGTAGTTTATATATATGGAGAGAGTAGTCGTTTATTTTTAAAATTAAGAATTATGTTTTAGCGGGGACATAGGATAATATTCTCATTTGTTTTCGAATTTTAGACCGAAAGCTAATTCTTGTAAGTAATTATCAATTCACGTCAAATTAATTAAATGTGTCAAACCTTTTCTCTTCCTTTTTCATTTGTTTAAAATATCTTCTTTCTTTTCTCTCTCTTTTACATTTGCTCAGATTCTCTCTCTCACCCATACACACACACACACGCACACATACACACGGGCTCTCCTCCCTCTCCATTTCTAACTCATTTCTGTTTCCTGGTCTCTTTTTTCCCCCCTCTCGTCCCTTTTTCTCAGTGTATGTATGGATCAAGCTTTTGCTAATCGATTTCTTAAAAATAAACTCCACATAACACTGAGACTGTTTATTTCCGATCATGTTTGGTGAAGAAGTGAAATGCTAGAACGGTCCAAAGAAGGAAAAAACAAAGTGGGTGGAATCTTTGTCCAAGACACTGAAAAATATAAACCGACAACTACTTAGGCCTAGACGCCTCCATTTTCAAAAGTAGGAAGAAAACATGATTTTCAAATAATATTTATAAAGATCGAAATCCGTCAGCTTCTTACACTATTTCCTCTTCCCTGAAAAGTCACACGTCACCGCTGTACGTCATTCTCTGTGTTTGCTCTCACGTCCTCTTTCATTATTATCTCGAGAATTTTGTCGGCAGACTACCGCACTAATCCAAATGTCATTATACCGTGGCCTGAATATTCTTAAATGCAAATTCGCCATTTCACTTTACTGCCATTTGTCATATTAAGCATTTATTAGAGGTTTAATTAAAATAAATACTACACAGTTCGATTTCGTTTCTCTTCGTAGCGTAATATTTCCTGACAGGTCGACGCGTTGCTAAACACGTTGCATCATCAGTGGCGTAAGTGACGTGACGTGTGCTCCAGATTCTGAATGTCGCAAAAACTAGCAACATTAGTTTCGCATTTGTCATTTCCTGCAGCTACACACGATATTCTCCACTTACAACTTCTTATTGGGTTCGTTTTGCGACAAGTTCAGACGACTAAATATTACACACTAAAGCAGAATTAATTGTAAAAGGAATGTCCGTGAAGCCAAAAGAATTTATGGTACAGTACTCTCAAGCTAAGTATACACAGTGAGACGCTGTTTTTTAACAACTGCTTACATATTCCATTGTGGTTTGATTATGGGAAATTCCCTTTGTTTCATTTTTGTTTCTGTCAATTGGTACATCAATATCGATGACTATTGGACTTATTGATGAAATAATTCCGGTCTTCGTGCAATGACTCTTCCAATGTGAAGTATCCATACGATTTCTTGTGCTTTGATTCTTCGAGTCTTCACACTTTGTATGATTGTCACCTCTCCATTGTGTGTTGTGATGGGCGCTGTTCCACTTAGAGATTCGCATCCTGAGTATGTGGTGTGTTGTTCCTTGCATGTCCTTGCAGTCTGCATTTGTTTCTTTTGAGGTTCTAACGATTTTTGTCTAGTGAAAGTTTGTGTTTTGTGCTTGATCTTGCTCACCGATGCGTCAGTTTCAGTTTTTAAATCTGTCTTTCAAATGTTCTGTCTTGGTGACTTCTCAACTTGTCGTCCAGTTGACTATGTAAGGGTTTATGAAAATATTTGTTTTCTGAGGACTGTTCTACTGACTTCTTTTGTGTTTCATTGTTTCCAGAATATGGTGTAATCCACTAAGTATTACTATTTTTGTTTGTTATCATTGCTTTTACTCCGGGAGGTGGGGGGGGGGGATCTGATAAGGTTTACGAACTCTGCCACAAAAACGATCTTGATTTTTCTGAGATTTCAAATCTCTTTTTTCTGAGACATACAAATAAATTTTGCCTACATCTGCCTTGAGGAAGTGAACTTTAATACTGTGAACAGCTTCTTGTTTATCAATCCGCTTCACTTCTGTAATCTATCTCAGGGGTCGGCAACTTTTTCATAATAGTGTGCCAAAGTAGCATTTTTAATTCATTCAGCGTGCCAACAACCTATAAAACCTACCATATTTTTATATTACATAAGTACTCTTATATACGAAACTACTATTAAAACAAATAAATTTGATCTTGAATTTATTATACTAAAAACTTCAATTGAATGTAATTAATTCTGTATCAATTAATGTGAACCTTTGTCCTTGCATTCTCTTGGTTAATTGTTCGATATCAGATACATATTTGGTCACTTTCAGCTTCACACAGGCTTCTGAGTGTTCAGGTGTTAGGCGACTTCTTTGTGAACTTAAAACAGCTTTTATGTGAGAGAAAATCTGTTCAAAAGTATAAGTTGAACCCAAAGCTGAACGTAGAGCAACTGCCACTTTCTTCAGACAGATGAATGCTTCAGGGAGGGATGTCCAGCAGTTGAGAATAGCAGCTGACTTTTCTATGCAGTTTTCTTCAAGAGATTTCCGCAATTCGGCAAATTTTTATGTCCATAATTCTGAGGTCTTAAATTCAACAGGCTGCACTTTAAAATAGTCAATATCCATCCAGCTAAAAAGATCCAGATCTACTTGGGTAGTAATCAGATCAAGCAAGTTTTGATGAGGTATGAAAACAGGGGTCCATGTATTTGAAATCTTGACTTCAAACTCCACTTTGAGTGCTTCAATGTACTTAAGCTCATCTATATTCATTATAAATCGATCTGAATGAGCCTTGCATTTGGGAAGTACTTGAATGTTTTGTCGTTGATATCGCGGCAAAATATATCCAGTTTCAACGCAAATCCTTTCCCGTAGCCAAAGCGTTCAAGTACTCTTTGACCCTGTCCTTATAAATGCAAGTTCAACTCATTTAAATGTGTCGTTATGTCTGTGAGAAACATCAGCTTCAATAGCCAGTCCTCATCATTAAATTCCGGAAAATGTTCTTTTTCATCAAGAAACACCTTAATTGCTTCCAGACAAGAAACGAATCTATTCAAGACTTTACCTCGACTAAGCCAGTGAACATTGCTGTACAACACTCTCAATTTCTTGTAGAAGAGACTTGAATTGCATGTGAATCAATAAAGAGCGAGAAACTAATAAGTTGACTATCTTAACAACAGTTGCCATCACGGTGTGCAAGTCCAAGGAGGAGAACTTTGCACACAAACTATCCTGACAAATACAGTGTGCAAGTCCAAGGATGAGAACTTTGCACACAAACTATCCTGGTGTATTAACACGGTGTGCAAGTCCAAGGAGGAGAACTTTGCACACAAACTATCCTGACAAATACAGTGTGCAAGTCCAAGGATGAGAACTTTGCACACAAACTATCCTGGTGTATAATACAGTGGAAGTTGTGGTACAGTACGGCGACCAACGTGATTCTCAGGAAGTTTGGCAAATCCTTTCTTTTTGCCAACCATTGCAGCAGCACTATCAGTTGTTACACATAATAATTTATTCAACTCCATGTTCTGATTTTTGAAATAGCTTACGAATGCAATCCTCTGCTTTGGTTGTATCATGAAGAACTAACAAGCAACACAACTCTTCATAAATACGATTATTTTCACAATATCGTGTGACTACAGCTAGACGTGACAAATCATTCAAGTTAATGCTGTCAACAAGAGCTAGAATAAATACAATAGCTTGCTTGAATCCAGTCGTTTGTTTAACTGTTAAATTTTCAGCCAAACCAGTTATGCATCTCTCAATTGATCTTGCAGAAACTGCTATTTCTCCGAATCCGAGACAATATAGTTTCTTTATTTGGTAAATCACTGAACAGAATTTCAATACTGCTCAAAAACGTTTCTTTGCTGTACTCTCCATCTGTAAAAGGTTTGCCTTTTGAAGCCACACACTGAGCAATTTTGTAACTCCATTCACTAGTTTTATTTTTCATTCCAACTGCTTGCCTCAAAATACCAGTTTGTTTCTTGAAACCAGAAATAAATTGCTCTTTTGATGGCGTCCCTTTTCTCTTCAGAGGTTTTAAACTTGGACTGATGTTTGGTTTCATAGTGTCTTTGTACAGCAGACGTACGATACACAACACTTTCACAACAGAAAGCACAAACAGCGTGGTCCTTTTGTTGTATAAATCCATATTCTTTTGTCCAATTTTCTTCAAATGGGCGTTGGTCAAGTTTTTGCCCTTTTTTTCGGCCATTTTAGGGGCACTGTATTACTTATATTATCTTTCGGATAATATCAGGTTTTATGAACCTTTAAAAAGTTGTTAAAATATTTACAAATATGTTGAAATTATAGTATATTTAAGAAAATCGTCAGTTTTAATATTTATATCATTTAAATAATGTTCCTTACCGGAACATAAGAAATAGTTATGAATCTATAAACATTTACCACGTTGTCCGCGTCCCTCAGTACCGGAAGCATGCAGTGACTGGTGTAGGGCCTTCGGCGCCACACTAATAAAGTCGGGTGCTGGCCAGTGAAAGATGACAAGTGGCGACACCTAGCTAATGCAAGAAATATTAAGAAAATGTAATGGCGCCGTCCAGTGCACGCAGCACATTATGCTGACGTACGTTGTTTTGACTTGCATGGACAAACATCATTTTTCCACTTATTACCATTTTTTTTTTTTTAGGATGGGGATGGTGGTGGTGACTTTCGCGTGCCATTAAAAAAATCGCTCTGCGTGCCAAGTGTGGCACGCGTGCCGTAGTTTGCCGACCCCTGGTTTATCTTGTTTATTAATCCACTTCATCGGTTTTGTTTGCTATCCATTCCACAGCACCTCTGTAGTTTATCTTGTTTATCAATCCACTTCATGGATCTTGTTTGCTATTCAATCTATACCATCCGTGTAGCCTATCTGTGTAGCTAATTATAGTTAGGGCTTATGTGTTACCTGTGTAGCTGATTATAGTTTTGACACGTGTATTAACCTAAGTACTTCTTCTGGGGCTGATCATAGTTATGCCACATGTATTAGCTCAGGACTATTTAACTGGGGAGGCGCGGGCCGAATGTGGCTAGCAGAGGCCTAGGAAGTGGCCCGCGGATCATTGCCAAAACATTTATACTCAGTATAAATAAATTTGTAGGAAAATGAAATTTTCTTCCAATTTTTCATTCTTTGAGGATGTAATTCAAACATTTTTGAAGTTAACAGCACCACTTCCACAGAAAATCCTAATTTTCTTATAAGCACATAAATATTATAATTTTTCTTGGTCTGATTACTCCCCTTTGATAGTCCAGGAGTGTGGGGGTGGGTATGTACTTTAAAAAAATGTATAGTGAAAAATCTATCTGACATAATTTTAAAAAAATAAAATAAACATGAGATTTTGAATTTTAATACATTAGAAAAAAAAACCACTTTTGATTTTTTTTTCCACTTTAGCCAGGTTTTTGCAGGCAATGACACATATAGTTAATTACTTGACACCATGGCTTGTGCTAGTAAATAGAAAGTGAAATTGGAATGTAAAAGTCGTGTATTCGACAGTGATTGGACACTGAAATATTTATTTTTTTCACTGACAATGCCCAATTCGAAACCAATGTGCTTGCTATAAGCAACGAATGTGTGACGTCAGTGAAGGAATACAACATGAAGATTTTGGAAAATCGTATCTGGAAGGTTCCACTGCTAGAAAATCAAAGGTTAAGTCGTTGGTCACTTCTTATCAGTATAGCAGTAGAATTCTTGTGCGAGCTTGTACTCAATAAGAAAAAGCTACAGCGACTTCATTGCATTTTTCGTGAATATTAGCCAAAACGATGAGGCCATTCACTGACTCAGAAACCGTGAAAGAATGCATACTAGCAGTTTTTGGACGAAATGTAGGTGAGATAAAATAAAAACGAGCGTAACACATTCACTTCAGCAGATTCCTCCGTCAGATACTTCGACGATACGCAGAATCGAAATTTTAGAAACTGAAGATTTTGAATCTTTAATTGAAAGCATAAAGCAGGCAGAAATTTTGTCATTTGCCATTGACGAATCTACAGACAACACAGACGTGGTTCAGTTATGTTTATATGTGCGTTTTTCCATGGAAAATGTTTTCGTGAAGAACTGCTATTAATAGCATTAAAAAATTTCACCATCTGATTTTCACGGAATATGGACTTGATTTGACTAAAATTTCTTTATTGGTAACGGACGTTACCCCATCAGTGTTAGGTAAGCAACAAGGTGTGAAAGCCCGACTCTGCAGTAGCACCTCAAATGAAGTCGCTACATTGTCAAAGTATTCCGTGCAGCAAACTGAGCGAAGATATGAAAGAAACAATGGACATGGTGATGAAAATAATAAATTTCACTCGATCCTCATCAAGTCTTCAGCACAGGTTATTTCGGCAATTACTCGAAGAAACGGAAGCCGATTATAAAGACTTATTTCTGCGCAATGACTTTCGTCGGCTGAGTAAAGGTATAGCACTTGAGCGTGTTGGGCGAAAAGAAAACAGAAATAATAATTTTTCTCGGAAATTGTTCTCATAACAATGCAGAAAAGTACAGGAAAGTGCTAAATGACAATGCATTTTTTGGAAATTTTTTTTTTAATGATTTGTTTGCTCATTTGAACACATTGAACTTGCAGCTGGTCTTGCTGACATTTTGTAGCTGTCTTTGCTGGTCTTGTTGACATTGTGGCTTTTCACTTGTCTTGCTGACTTTGTGGCTTTCTTATTTGTCTTGTTGACATTGTGGCTTTTCACTTGTCTTGCTGACTTTGTGGCTTTCTTACTTGTCATGTTGACATTGTGGCTTTTCACTTGTCTTGCTGACTTTGTGGCTTTCTTACTTGTCTTGTTGACATTGTGGCTTTTCACTGGTCTTGTTGACATTGTGGCTTTTCACTGGTCGTATTGACATTGTGGCTTTTCACTGGTCTTGTTGACAACTACAATATCAAGTCTTCATGTCCAGATTAAGCAATCTGTGCTTAGTTGCAAGTCCCAAAGAATTCGACTGTTTCAATATCAGAGACTGCTTCTGGCTGACTCATCCATGCTCGTGCTGGTATTTTGATTCCATACTTCTGACGTAGCCGTTTTGTAGTATTACTAGACTTCATTCTTTTTCAGCTAGAAAATGGCATCAATTGGTGCATCCATACTCTTGCAGAAGTGGCGTTTGGAATCCTTTGAGATGTTCATGATTTTGCCTTGTGAGATTGTGTATCGAGTACTTATATAGCACTAATACGTATTTCTGCTTAGACTTTTAACCCCGTCTCTCTCAATCATGTGTGTGCTGCACATATGGATCAGGGAGATATTTTACCTTCAAGTAGTTTACTCAGGCCTGATTGGTTAGGAGATGTCTTTTTTTTGTCTGTTGCATTAATGGCGCATAAGTGTTTCTGACACATCTTTGCAAATGTACTGTTGAAGAACATGACATAAACCTTTTAATCGTCCGTCGCTGATTTGAGTGAGTTCGCAGGTTATAGTTTGTAGAGATACACTACGTTATTCTGTATTTACTTTTCGATGCGACGCCTTTTAGATTAAAAGCAATTTTCTCGTTTTCCTTTCATTGATCAGATTTACTTTTCAATCTCTGATTCTCTGTGTAGCTGATTATAGTATGACTTATTCATTAATAGCATGTATTATTTTGCTTGTTTTTCTTATTAGTAAAATTTGACTAAACATGTGCCTGATTATTTTTTCCACAAATAATTTCTTTCTAATTTGGTTTTAATCTGAGCTGTATATATTTTAGTGTCAAATATTTCATGGTTCTTGCACAATTCCTTCTCCAATGTAAACATCATTCATTATTATAAAGTCATATAACAGACCGTGAACAAGTTTCAAAATTTATTCCTGAACAATGAGTCTGTGACATCTCTCTGGGCAACTTTCACTCGTTATGATTATTATTAATTAATAACATAACTAATTACAAGTGATCGAGAATCTTAATTTATAGTTATTAATAATTCTCCCACAAGACCAACATGTCTCTCACTTGGCGGATTTTAATGGTGTCGTAAAACTCTACTCTTTACACAATAATAAGATAGACGTTTTATTTTCGCATAAAGTTCTGCAGATGTAAACTTTAAGCTTACTAAAGGAGTCATAAAAATCCGTCTTTTATTTATATTTAACGAGCCCCCACTCACCCACTATTACTCCAACATAAGATTTTAATATATGTGCTTGAAGGTGAATAAATTTAACAATAAATTTTATTAAATGAACTATCAAATATACAACATATAAATATAATCAAAAGAACATTGACATTTACATCACTTCACAACAATGTCTGATTAATGCTAGACACTCATCCAGTTTATCCTAGTATAGACATCAGCAGTCAAATTAGTGCGTGCACACACCACCCATATATATAAATGTGTTTGGGTGTGTGCACTAACCTTTTCAAAATTGACAGTCACTGGCAGATGTTCACAATCATGCATTTGCAATAAGTCACTGTCTTTCTTAATTAGGTGAAGGTCCAACGTACCCCTTCTAGGCACATTACACAACTCTTCCAGAATCTTCAAAGCACTCATAAAGCACACCGTGGAGAATTGTCCAGAACTTCACATTCACTATCAAAGCACATCATGTGGAATGTTCTAGAATCTTTATGTGCACTACTCAAGCACACAATGAGGAATATTCCAAATAATCTTTGTGAATTCTCGAGACCAAACTCAAGCCTCAGTTTTTCACTGTATTGGCTCTCAAACTGGAATCAATTGACAGCATCATGTTTACCGATGAATTCGATGACAACACTGGGTTCACACACCAATGTGATCCAGTAAAGTACAGTAGTCAGCGTAGTCTGAAGTGGATCAAAAGCATCAAAGAATAAAAAGGTGTGCTCCTCTCTGCAAAATTCAAATTAAGGCATCACTAAATTTCAGGCATATTTCACCTCTAAACTCCTTTCTCTCTCACACCCATATTCTCAACTTAAATCCTGCAACAATATTCATTAGCATGATACATACGCAGAATAAGGAATATAGCATCAAACAAAATTCACAAGTATAATGTACAACATAGTCAAATTAGTGAACATAGAAATAATGGTTCTATTACAAAAGCATTCTCCAATTAGAATCAGATCAATAACAAACCTGTATGAAATATTCTAAGTCCATTCTTTATCAGTGAGTTAACTTACCATAAGCTAAGGATTGCCTTTATAACCAGACTCGAGTTATGTCAAAATCAAAGTGATTAGAAAATAGGACTATTTCAACAAAATAACTTTCGGTACATCCTCATTGGATGAATTTGTTATGAGCAGGTATGAGACTATGAGTCAGAAAAAGAACTCATCCACTTGGAACTGGTGCAATGTCTAGCATATTCTTTATCTGAGTTGTTTACTCCAAACTTTGATACTTAAAAATATCACCATAAGCAGCGTCCAATGTCGGGTCACTTTGACATTGGCAACAAATATATAGCAATTAAGTTTAGAAATAAGGATAGACACATTTACTTTGCCACAGAGTCTTTACAGTTTTGCCAGTCCACACTTTATCTGAATGACCTCCCTAAAATTCTTAATAGTTTTGATGTCAATTGTACAGATAGTGATCTCTTTTACCTGTTTGAATTGTCTATTGCTGGTTTTCTATTGCATATTGTAAACTGATAATGTAGCTCTATTAACGTCTGTTTTGTTTTATCATTTTTACCTGTTTGAATCGTATTTTGTTGGTTTTCTGTTGCATATTGTAAACTGATAATGTAGCCCTATTAACATCTGTTTTGTTTTATCATTTTTACCTGTTTGAATCATTTATGGGTGGTTTTCTATTGTATGTTGTAAGCTGAGAATGTAACCCTGTTAACATCTCTTTGTTTTATCTGATGTGACTAAGGTCAGTGGTATATCAAAGGGTCTCTCATTCGCTCCTCTTTATCATCCCGTCGCCTGGGCCTCTGTTCTTCCGAGTACCCCTTCCACCGACCCTCATACCTGACAAACACACTGCCAGATATACGGTATATATTCTCGGTCTGGTCGCAGTCGTATAGGTCCGTAAGTCGACGACTAGCTCTGTAAGTAAATGTATACATAATTTAAGTCAATGAAAAATTGCCATTAACTCTTGTGAGTTTCAGTTAATGCTACATTTGCAGTGCTGTCCCTTTCAACACACAAACACTATCTAAATTAATTTTGCAGAGTATAATGTTATAAATTAAATTAAATTTAAGGAGAATATAAATATAAAGGGGATAAAACTACCATGTTTGAAATAGTTGACCACATATGCTAAAATACAATCAATCGATTAGTTTTAAATGTTAATTTAATAGATTAAAACAGCTATAAGTGGCAATAGCTAGCCACGTCCCACACATTAAAATTTATCAAATTAACTAAAATAACTAACAATATTGAAAAAATCAATAATTTTAAGGCTTTTCAAAAAAACAAACTAATGCCAAACCTAATAGGTGATGAGTCTAAGTAATAAATGTACTCGTTCACGCGTTGCACTGCAATCGCGGGGAGATAACTGCCCAAAAGTTTATAAAAAATCGACGGAAAGAGCAAATGAGGTAATCTAATATGGCGGCTTATTGTAAAGGTTGCGTAGTGAATTCCTTTTAAATGAATGGGTGAGTAAGCACTGCCCACGTTTACATAGACAACAGTTATACTCAAGTTACCATTCATACATACTCCTTGAAGTGGGATTATGGTTTCAAGTTTGCCTTGAAATTCCATCAGTTCCATAATCAGCCAACGGATTTTTCGTCTGCAACTAGTGCTTGTGCAACTGGTTGGTTTGAAATCAGCAAAGCAGCATTTCAAATGCATTTTGATAAGCCACCAAGAACAAGCCAGTAGCAGACGCAATTTTAAGGCGCGTGATTCATTTGTTTATGTCTTTACTAGCGGGAAAGCTTTCGTTGATTAGCCAACGGTTAGGAAATAGACTCTCCCAGTTACAATCAGTTAACAACAGTGTATTCATCTATATGGGGAGAATTAAAAAAAAAATGTTCATCTGTTTTGAATTTTGAAATGCAAAGCATTTAACACTGCACTGCACCGGATGGCAAACGAGAGGTGTTGGTTATCGATCTTTAGAGTATCATCTTCTGAAGACTTCAATTTCCTTTTATTTATATGTCAAGCTTAATTTTCACCAAATTTGTTATGATTTATTACCTTTCACATTTATAAAGGCATGATAATTGATACAATTATTTTTATTATTGAGCCACTGGAGGATGGGTTAGATATATAATTAATTTGTGAGGAGTGGAAATAAAATTGAGTGAAATTGGAAAGGATGGAATCAACATTCATTTGCCTTTTGAATTTGATCAGCAGTGACACATAAACGTCTGTGTACAGAGCTTTAAATTTTGGAAACTGAGATTACCGCATGACAGAACTCAGTGTTAATATTATTAATTAAAACCATGAATGTTGATTGCACTGGCATGTTTGTTCTTACCAAGATAACTACCACTACCAATCCTCTGACATTACATTGATCAGGTATGTATATATATATATAAAGTATTACTTAAAAAATATAATTACTCTTATCTATAGCTTTTGTGAAATTGTAATATAAACTTAATCATAATAGTTAATACAATACAGTGCAAATACATTATAATTATGTTTTGAGAACTGCTGACATTAACTGGGGCGGGGGACTAAATTTACAGTGATTATAAAGTAATGTAAATATAAACATTAAACTTTTTATATTAGTATTAGTTTTTTTTAATTTGAAAGTTGTTGATAGTGAGTGTTAATAATATAATTAATAATGAAATTATAGGAATTACTACAAAACTTCAAAGTATCTCCAGTAATGAAACTGAAGGAGTTTATTTTTGTAGCACATCTTAGATCTAAAGTACTGTGGGTGGTACTGGTAATGAATGATTGTTTATAGGTAATCTCATTCTTATTAATCATATTACACTCACTGACTCAGATTAGGAACTGGGTAGCTGTAATGTTTAGGCGCTGGCATAAGCAATAAACAGTGTTTAACGTTAGACCCAACATCACTGGACATGGAAATGGAATTTTTTTATTTGACACACATTTTCATGTTTTTCAGCTCGATAGTTGATATTGCAAGTTTGATAGGCACTATAGTTCAAGAGTATAATATTATTATTAATAACATAATTCATATTAATTGACTTCTAGAATTGTGTGACACTATTTTACTATTTAATTTGAATAGCCCATTTGATTTAAATCTGTGTTTAGATTCATTTCTTTATATTATTTGTAATACTTCATTGTATCATAATTATGGATTTAATAGTTTTAAACCACATCTTTTGATATATCCTAAATTGCCAAATTTTATAAAATAAACTTTGAATCTTGACATTTTTTTTTCCCATGTAACTAAATTAATGATGCCCTTTTTATTGTTCAATACATTTACTTGCCTTGCTTGGGTTTATAGTTAATAAGCTGTTACTTGTACATCTTAGGCATATTGTAATGTTAATATATTGTGACTTATCAGACTTGGGTTTATCTTTAATACTCTGTAATTTGTCATCCTTGGGTTTACTGTTGATACATTGTGATTTGTTACTTTTGTGGTTGCATAGTTAACTGTGACTTATTAACCTTGGGTTTATAACTAAAATACTGTAACTTGTCAATCTTAGGTGTATAGTTAAATGCTAACTCATAACTGTGACTTGTATAATATACATGCAGTTAGTACATATGACTTATTGTTAATGTGATGTATATTTAATGTAATTTAATATATATTATAATCTTGGGTGTATAATTAAATTATTAATACCTAGTGTGATTTGTTAATCTATAATTATAAATATTAATTTTGAATGTGTTTGTCACTGACTGTTTATCTGTTATAAAACCTAAGAATTCTCATTTTAAGCAAACATATATATCAATGGATTTGTCTTGATGACAGGAAGCTCTTAAACTTATGCTCAAAAGCCTAAACTGGGAATTTAGGTTCAAACCTCCCCCAAAATAATGAATTTTTCACTAGAAAAATGTTTCATTTTTTACAGTGGTATCTCCTTACCCTTATACTTATAGTTATATTATAAAATCAGATCTGGTCAACAGTAGTGTGTGGTATATTCTGGTGATTGTTCAGTGACAAAAGAATTCTGGCCCAGAACAACATGATTATGGGAGTGAATGAGATTGGCTCTGGATAGTGGATGGTGGAGGTGGTCTTCTAATATTTTAATACAATAATAGTTTAGTACAATCAGAGCACTTAGCTTTTACTAGTTTTAGGTTGGTTTACTTTGCAGGCAATTGCCAGACATTTTATACTTGAGCTTTTCATAAAGGACATTTTGCCTAGGACTTTCGATAAATCATTCATTTGGTACACTCATTTTTCAAAGGGCACACTGGCATATTTGATCTGAAGTACATTTGGTAGATGATTTATAATATATATATAGTAAATATATACTTTGTCTTTAGACTGAAATATTCTGGGCTATGAGCAACCTTCCTATACAGGTAATTGGACTGCTCATTGCACATATGGCAGATGATGGTAGTTGTATTGTCAAGTAAATATATATAAATATACACTAGAAATCCCCATGGACCTCTGATCCAGTTTTTTTCATTAAGCACCACACAAATGACCTATTGCTCATTGGGTGAGTATTAAGTGATTACACTGACATGTCAATGTTAATGCTCTTAAAAGTCAACAAATAAAATTGTCTCAGAAAACATCATTCCATAAAGCAAAAAAAATATCAGCCACTTGACTTATTTTTTATATGGCATCAGTAAAACTACCATCGTTTGCCATGTGTGCTTCAGACTGTAAAAATTAAATATCGATTCTATTAAAAATTCACTTATGGTTATTTTACTCGAGCAACACTAGGTATATCTGCTAGTCTTGGATATTTCTATAGTTAATAAGCTAGTTATATACTTATAATTATTAGTTAATGTCATTAATGGATATATTATTTAATTTTTATGATTTATCAGTCTTGGTTATACAGTTAAAATACCGTGACTTGTAATCTTGGGGTGTATAGTGAATACACTATACTTGTCAATTTGGGTGTATAGTTAATGCATCATGACATATCAGTCTTGAGTGTGTAGTTAATGCATCATAATTTGTTAGTATATATATGTTTTAATAATATATGTTTTAACAAGCAATAGTGTACAAAGAATCAATCAAGAAAAAATAAATTATACATTCAAGACTAACAAATTATGATGCATTAACTACACATTAACTATATTTTATTTTTAATTAAAAATTATTTGCAGGTGTTTTGAGTTTCTTCTAGATATAAACTTACTCATCATACACAGTAGTCTTACTCTTAAGTTTTATTAAATTCTTATTCATTTCTTTGCTGAAGTTCCAGGCATCATATATATGGGAGAAGAGGATTCAAAAAAGGATGAATGGTGTGAGAAAGACATTGGCAGCTCCTAAAATATCTGTGCTGGATATAGAGTCTTCCATTTACAGTTCTACAGGGGATTTAAATTTTCCATCCCGTGAATTATTTACACCAGGTAGTTCTTCTACTTCTTCATTTTTCAGTAAGTAGTACGTTGTATTTCCAGTAACCAGTATGTTGTGTCTTTCAGTATCCAGTATGTTGCGTTTTCCAGTACCCAGTAGGTTGTGTTTTTCAGTAGACAGTATTTTTTGTCTTTCAGTACCCAGTACATTGCAGATTTCAGTACCCAATATTTTTGTATTTCAGTACCCAGTATAATGTATCTTTCAGTAACCAGTATGTTGTGTCTTTCAGTACCCATGATGTTGTCTTTTGGTATCCATTATGTGGTATCTTTCAGTACCCACTATGTTGCAGCTTTCAGTACCCAGTATTTTGTGTCTTTCAGTACCCAATATGTTGCAGCTTTCAGTACCCAATATGTTGTGTCTTTCAATACCCAATATGTTGTATTTTTCATTTCCCAGTATTTTGCAGCTTTTACAGTTTTAGTATCCATAACCATAAACCAATATATAGTACATGTACTTTAGTAGGTTTCAGTGATGATGGACCAGTGTGTTTCATCTTTAAGTACCAATATGTAGCAGCTTTCAGTATCCAGTATGATGCATCTTCCAGTATAACCAGAATGTTGCATATGTCCCCTCAGCTGCCCATAGAGCAAATGTTGTCTGGGAACTTTCTTCAAAATCACATGCTTGAATCCCAACAAGAGCTAATACTAAAAAAATTACATACCAGAAATCTCAGCTAGGGCTGATAATGAAAAATCACGTTTGAATCCCCAGCTAGGGCAGAAGCCACTGCCACACAGCTACTGAGCTAGTGTTTTGGTATTGCAGATTTGTCAGAGAGCAAACCTTGGGTTGACAATAACACTGTAAATATGACTCATGCCAAAATTTTTACACTTATTACTAGATATTTGTCTTCTGCCACAACTGATACTTCTTGGTGGTCATTATTAATATAGCCATAAACTCATAGTTTAAAACTGATTTGTGATAAAATTAGTGCTCATGGAGATTTTTATTTTCACAGCTATTGGTAATGCAGATTTGACTCAGGCAGCTTGTTGGATAAGACTGTGAGCATAGAATTAGAAACTGGACTCATTCCAAAACTGAACCTATTACAGTATTACTATAGTATTAGTATTACAGTTTTAATATTACTAGATATTTAACTTCTGCCAAATCTAGGACTAAAGCAGACTTTTCTTTTATTACAGCCAAAGATAATGATTATTGACTCAATGTTAGAGTTCTTGGTACAGATTTAACCAAGCATAAGACTTAAAAGAAATGTGTTGTCAAAAAAACTTAAAACGAACACAGATTTGATTCTGATTTCTAGGCAAAGCTGGAAATATTAGTGTAGGTTTGACACACTCTAAATGTGTGACTGTTATTAATAAAGATTTAGTTTCTGCCATAAATAAAGCTTATAAAAGATTTGACTCCAGTTACAGGTAGGGCTGGTACAGATTTAACTTTACTACAGCTAAAGTTAATAATGATTTGATGCCAGAATGCTAAAAATACAGTATTTTCCTCATTAAAAGCATTATCTGAGCAGAACTCATTTCTCCTCCAACAACTTTAGATTTGTAGCTTTTAGTTTACAAGTATGACTAATTTTAAGCCTAATAGTAATACAATCTGACAATCTGCTGACTACATATTTGCATTTCACAGGATGTGATTCAGATCTTTGATCTCAGTGCAGATATTCAGTCCTTTCTTTGTTTTAAGGCTAATCATATGTGTTTAAGTTGAGATATTTATAACTAATTTTTATATTTGGGTCAGAAAAATAAAATAAATTAAAAAAATTCCAATACAGCATTACATGGCTGATACTTGCACTACAGCCGTGTTGTTTCACTATCATAATATGCATAATGTCAGAATATAACTGCTATGCTTTGGACTGTTTGTCAGCATATGAATACAACTTATCTAGGTATCTTATATCATCATATATGAATAAGTTCTAATCATAGCAGTTAAACCATTAAATGTTGTAGTCATTAAATAAATAAATTCTTTCAGTGACTACAGACATGCTATGCTGTCAGACTTATTTTCATGTTATCAAAGTCAATGGTGTTTATTTTTTTATTTTTCAAGTGCTTATGCTATGTCATATTTTTATTTTTATATCCTCATAATTGTGGTTTTTGATTTTTAATTGTTATAAAGATATTGTTTATTTTATTTTTTAAAGAAATTGTTTTTAAAGGCTTATTTATACCACAACACCACATGAAAGATTTACCTTCTGTAATCTGTAGTTCTTTATCAAAATGAGATGAATTTATTATATGGAACTGTTGTTAAGGGATACAGATTTCCCAAAAACGTAGAGGAAGAGTAATAACTCTTACAGTATTGCCCATTTTCTATCTTTTAATGAAAAATACTCTTAAAATATTTCATTTGTTGAAAGATATTTTACTCCCATCTTTTGAATTATATCCCACCAGTCACTTTTTTCTTTTATCATTTAGGTGAAGGGTTTCATTGTCACTCAGTCCAGACATTTTTCTCGTGTCATTGCTACTAAATCTTAGATTGTCTTCCCCATGCTATTCATTTATTATCACTTAGTCTCACTTTTTAAATTTCATCTCAGGTCAGTCACATAAATCTGATTTTTTTTTTTTATAGGTCCTTTTTATTTTTTAATCCATTTTTCTGTCATGTTGTGTCTTGTTAATTTTCCAATCATGTCATGTCATTTTCATTTTTTTTTTATTACTACATCACTCACATATGGCATGTCATACCATTTTCATTTTTAATCATGATAAGGTGTTTTCACATCTGGTTTGAGTTAGATCATTTCCATTAATGAAACTTGCATTTGTAAAGCCTTCATTAGCTCATAATCTGGCATTCATTGAAATAAAATGTGTTATGGTTTGAAATTTAAAATCTAATTAGCCTTTGTAAAAGTTATGCTTTTGCTTTTTAATTTTCATTTCAAACAACTAATTGTTTTTTGTCTTAATACAAAATAATAGATAACAATCATTTGTGCCAAATTTTGTACATAACAAACTAAACTGGTTATTTATGAGTTTTATTCTATATATTTTACTGAAAATAACTGTCATATTTTAATTTTTTTAAATCTTAATATCATTAGCAATAATTGAATAAATAGATAGTTATAAATAAAAATATTGTACATTATTCCTAAAGTTAATTTATTTTGTTTCCATAAAACTGAATTCCAAGCTATGAATAAGTCTCTGGCTATGTTGAGGTTGAAAATAATATTAAGAATTTTATAAAATTTATCTTTCTTTGTGCCAACAATTTCATTATCTTTTTAAAAACATAACCCTTTATTGTCATTGTCTTTCTCTTTTAAGACTGGGTGCAAAATCATGAGAGTCTTGCCTATGAATTTCTGAGACTTAAATTGGAAAAAATAGAAATGTGAGGCATTTCAGCTGGGATGGGTGGATTACTCACAATACAAGAGTAACAAAGAGAAATTTTTGTAGGGACTGGCAAAGACCCAGATGTTACTTGTTAGCCAGATTGTCTTACCACATACACAGTTAGACCTGTTTTCAAAGTAGCTCATATCTTCTCTTTTCGACTTTGAGGTTTTGATCTTCAGCTAATCATAATAACTTTTAGGATGCACTCTAACTTCAAACTCATATTCATAATGATATTAACTGAAATAATAATAGACCAATGAAGATTGTATTTAGTTTATGTCACACTGCAGATTATCCAATGCACAGACAAATTTCCAAATATAGAAATCATTACTGTGTGTATGCTGATTTGTTCTGATTTCAGCATTTTACTTTTTTTTTTAAACAGTCCCTTTTGGTTAGTGGAAGTATCAAAATTCTGTTATTGTTTCAGTTATAAATTGTATTTATAACTGTAGCCAGTGAATTATCACTGTCTTCATAATATTGTGTACACACCTTGTTCCCACTCCATGAAAAATTGTACTGTAGAAAGTGTGAGTATATATTATTGACAGTTATATATTCAGGAAATATATTTTTGTTTGTAAATACTTGACAAAAGGTCAGAACATTTTCATATTTGAGTGTTACACTTACAGTTATTTACTGAATTAAATGTGAATGTGAATATAGTCACACACATTATGCCTGGCTATGAGAGGTTAGAAAAACAAAAGGTTAAAAATGCTGACAAACATATAATTGTTAAATAAACAAGTGATAATTATAAATTATTGAGTAAATATATTGATTGAAAATGGTCAATTGTGATCCTGGTCTGTGCTTTGATATAACTGCACACATACACATACACAGATATTAATGGATTACTGTTTATCAGTTTTTCAGTAGTTTGTGTTATCTGAGTTCTGTTATATGATTTCTGGAATATACTAGGTACATTTATTACTATTTACTAAGTCAAGTGATATGGATTTGTATGGTAAACCAATCAGCTGGCAGCTTATAATTTATCCATCATTGGCTCTTTATATTGTTGCAGAATCTTAGCTTGTAAACCTTTCTCAGAGTTGAAAGTAGTTGTGAAAATAAATTGTCTTAGAGTTGTTTACTAAATGCAATTAATGAATTATGCAAGCATTTCTTCAGTGATGTACATAAGAATTATAAGAATCATTAGAATGATCATGTGGTATATAAAATAATGTATATAGGAATTGTAAGAATGAACCTTTAAATGAGTCTTGGAAATAACTTTTATAAATAAAATCAGTATATATGCTATTGTCTAATATATCATAATATGAAATTTCAATGTTTATTTATTATATTGCTGAAACTGAAATTGTTTACCCTACTGTATAATGGTACAATGGCCTATATCACTTTTATCAGTTATCACAGTATTTAAAGTTCTGAGCTCTCTCTTTCTCTCTGTCTCATCCATCCACATTCATTGTAAATTTTAAGTTAATCAAGTATAAGTTAATATAATACTACAGGGTGAGAAAAAGTCCCTATGCTCCTGGTAAGATTATTATGTAAATTCTTGTAAATAATTATTGTTTCTTTATTTATGAGACAATGAGAACATGGGTAAAATTATCAAAATACATTTTTTAGTAAGCAAGTCTCACACTTTTCAGTAAATGAGTCTCACACCCAATGTTTCCTCTAAGGTGTGCAGCTACGCAGCTCATTAGAAAATACTGCGCAGTAGTTTCAAAATTACGCGCACAAGTTTTGGTAGCAAGTTCAAACAACCGCCATTTCTGTGCACACAGAAAAAATATTAGAGAGAACGTTGCTCACACCTTTAATTAAATAAGCATCAGAGTAAGATTTTAACAACTAACTGCCTCTAGTACTTCTAGCAAAAAATAACATTTCTTTGTTTTTCAGAAATATCATTAAGAAAATGAATTTTTAGGATAGATGATATTTTTTTTGTGACTATAGTGAATTCACCCTTGTTCCGGACTCTCCATTCACTTGAATAGCACTTATGTAGTTATGGCTTTTTGCATTATATTTTCACTTTAGAAAAAGATTATTACTGTATTATGTTTATTTACAAAAAAATTACTTAATTTTTTACAGCAAATTAATTAGTTCATTAATCAATTAATTTTCACTGCTTTATTAATGATTTTCTTTACTGTAACATTATTTGCAAACTTGTGATTAGGGTTAATTCTGAACTAATGCTATAGGTAGATTTGCATTGTTCAGGTTTATATCGTTTTCCATGCTTGAAAAACAATGTTAATTGTTATTTAAAATTAACCACTCTTTATTACCAATGTGTGACCAGACCAAGTTATCAGCTAGCAATTCAGATATATTTCCTTAGTTATTGTCTGTATTGTTTTCCCCTCCTTTGAAAACATCACAACAAAAAACTATCCACTTTGTACTACTTTTCAGGTGGCAGCATGGATAATGAAGAAGCCATCAGTATTCCAAATGCCAGCGACCAAGCAGCAGTAGTGGAGCATGCCTTTGAACAATTTTTTACAGCTGTCACATGCAAGAGCATCTTGTCTTCCTTTTATCAGTTGCTGGATGTGACTGGGCTGCGCCATGCCAACCACCTCACTGTCTACCCACATTTAAAGGAGCAGCTCAAGACCTATTGGAAAGCACAAGCACTTTGGGCGAAGTTAGACAAGCGGGCCTCGAACAGGGACTATGGTCGTGGGAAAATCTGTTCCAATACACGAGTAAGCAACTAAAGTTTTACAATTGGGCCAATGTTTTAATATTAGAACAAAAGGTACAACAGCACTAAAACTCTGAACTTCTTGTTGTAACTTTCCATCAGCTCTCTTGGTTTATGTTCTGTACCTTGATTTTCTTTCTTGCTCAAATTTTCTCTGCCGTCTGACATTGGAAGTTGGTATTTAAAATAATTATGTTTTTGTTTGTTTTGTATATTTGATATTGCACAATACAGTGACACTTTCATGTTTTTCTTTCCTTATAGATATTGAAAAATATTTTTAAATTTTGAGGAGTATAAGTTTACCTGTCCTGTTAGATTTTTATCAACAGATAAAGTTAGCACCATTTATAACATTTCTCCTCAGATACATTGTTCATTTAATTAGAAATACTTTCATATTACTTCAGTATTGTTTCTGTTTTGAATGATGCACATTTCCAGTGTTCTAGTGATACTTCAAGTGTCATGATGAAAGCTATTTGCAATCACAGAAAATATACAAAACAACACAACTTTAATTGTAACTATTCAAAGCTATGTAAAAGTTAAAAACCTTAGGTGTAAATATGCTGAGAATAAATTTCAGGTATAACTAGTCAGAAAATTAGAAATAAATTTTAAGTGTAATTAAGCCAGAGCATAAAAAAAATCTCTGAGTCTGAGTTAACCATTCAGGACATTAGAAAATAAATTTCAGGTATAAATATTCAAGACATCAGAAAATAAGCTCCATGTGTAACTATTCAGGACCTCAGAAAATAAACTCCCATGTATAACTTAGTTAAAGTATTCAAGACAGAAAATAAGCTCCATATATTCAGGACATCAAAAAATGAATTCTATTAGTATTACTGATCAGGATATCAGGGAAAAAAAATCACTAAGTGAAACTGTTTGGTACAGTAAAAGTACTGTTTAAAAAGTACTGAATTAGAGCTTGGTAAATAATAACAATTGCTTATTTTGCTTATATATTGCATCATCATATAAAATCCATACAGCACATACTTTATAAATACTGCTCATTAAGTCCTTATGCAGGTGTTTATAAAAATGATCAGATATTCTTTTGCCAGTTTTGTTAGTAATCATAAAACCTTTTACAGATGTGATATAGCACTAAATCATAGCATCTTGTGCAGATATTTATTAGTAATCATAAATTCCTTCTGTAGATGAGTTATCAAACCTAAATCATAACATATTTATGCAGGTGCTTATAAATAAAAACTGAAATTATCTTTTTGCAACATTATATTTATAAATATTGAATAATAAAATCATTGTGCATATATTTATAAATAATGTTTAACAATAAAATCTTTGTGCATGTGTTCACAAATATTTAATAATAAAATCTTGTGCAGGTGCTTATAATAGGTGCAGGTCCTTGTGGGCTAAGAACTGCCATTGAGTGTGCATTTCTAGGAGCACGAGCAGTAATTGTAGAAATGCGAGATCGGTTCTCACGAAATAATGTTCTACATCTTTGGCCATTCCTTATCACAGACCTCAAGAATCTTGGTGCCAAGTTGTTTTTTGGCAAATTTTGTGCTGGTACAATTGATCATATCAGTGAGTCAAACATTTTGTTGCCATGTTCATTTTCACTTTTTGAAATATTTTTCTAATATATAACTTAAAGAATTTTATTTAAATATAAGATATAGATTGTAAAATTAAAAACAGTTGATTTGTGTAGCATTGTTGAGATGACATAATTTGTTAAGAGCTACTGTTTTTCAGGCCCTCTGAAATCTTTAAGTACAAACTGATGGGGGTGGGGGTATTTCTATAATATATGCAAAACTGTTAACAATTTTTTATATATGTCTAGTCTATAAATTTATCTTATGCTCAAACTGAAAGGGCTATTTTGTAATGATGTATAAAGTATTTTAAGATAATTAATTTTTCTCTCACTTAAAATTAGTAGTATGAAAATTATCACTAATTACAGCTGTATTTCTGTATGAATTTAAACATTGAATTTCTGTAAAAAAATGTTTCATTTTCACACATAAAACAAACAAGAATTTATTAAAAAGGGAAAATGAGCAAACAAATGTCTTAACCTATAATCTATTCAGTGCTGATGCTTTCTTTTTTTCTACTTTTCTGCACATAAATATTTGGTGATGTACTTTAGGTAAAGCAAATTTCTTTTATAGAACATGCTCTTGTAAAAGTACAATGTCAGACATGTTAAAGTAATTTGTTGAAAAAAATTACTGTTGTCACAGGATTTCTACAATAGGAAACACTCTCATGAATTATATCAAGCAGTAGCAGGATTTCTATGTAACTTGTGTATTTGTAGCTGTCAGTCAATTGCAGAATTTCTGTACTAGGTAAATCTTATAAATATGTCTAGCAGTAGCAGGATTTCTAGAGTAGGCAACTCTTCATATATAATTCTCAAGCAGTAACAGGACTTTTAAAGTAGTAACTCTTTATGTATAATTTTCAAGCAGTGACAAGATTTTTGAAGTAGATAACTTTCATATATATATGTGTGTGTGTGTGTGTGTGTGTGTGTGTGTGTGTGTGTGTGTGTGTGTGTGTGTGTGTGTGTGTGTGTGTGTGAAACAGTAACCAGATTTCTAAAGCAGGTAGCTCTGTCAGATAGTTTTCAAGCAGTAACAGGATTCCTAAAGTAGGTAGCAGCTGTAGGAGTAGCAGGATTTCTGAAGTAAGTAACTTTTGTGTATATGTCAAGGAGTAGTAGGAAACTATATGTCAAGCAGTAGCAGGATTTCTAAATTAGATAATTCTTTTGCATATAATTTTCAAGCTGTAACAGGATTTCTAAAGTAGGTAACCCTTTCACATAATTCACAGGGTGTTGCAGGACTTCTAAAGCATTAAACTCTTTTATATATAATTTTCTAGCAGTAGCAGGATTTCTTAAGTGGTAACTCTTTCATATATAATTTTCAAGCTGTAACAAGATTAGGTAACAATTTTCAAGCAGTAGCAGGATTTCTAAAGTAGTAACTCTTTTAAATATAATTTTCAAAGAGTAGCAGGATTTCTAAATTAGGTAACTCTTTCACATGTAATTTTCAAGCATTAATAGGATTTCTAAAGAAGATAACTGTTTTATAATATATAGTTTTCAAGCAGAAGCAGAATTTCCAAAGTAATTCTTTCCTGTATAAATATGGTGTGATACAGACTTTTGGCTAAACCACTTAACCATTAGGGTAGTCCAGTACTCAACAGAATAAATGGTTAAACTCAAACTCTGCATGCTTACTAACTGTTTGAGAAAGAAAAAACTGTGGTTAATTTCAATAAACTATGATTAAAATAGGCCAGTAAGCTTACTAAACTTGTTTGTGACAAATTTTTGCCTATTGAGAACTCATTTATGATGTTTTATGGAAATAAACCTGCTTTACATTCTGTGTATCATATTTTGCAGGCATACGACAATTGCAATGCATCCTCCTGAAGGTGGCGCTTCTGGTTGGTGTGGAGGTTTATGTCAATGTCACTTTTGATGATTTAATAGAACCACCAGAAGACCAAGCAACTAGTTAGTTGTTTTGGTATTTTTTCATTTTCTTAATTAGAACCCAATTTTTAAGACTGCCTTGACTTAGCGAGTGATGTGGTTGCAAATGATTCTGTAATTGGAATGTGTTTGAATGTTTTCATTTTATTAATGCTCATTGAAAATTTTGTTTTCTAATATCTGCATTAGGAAAAGGGAGGATATGCTTAGTAAACTTGTTTATTATTTATTGCCATTGATCAGCATAAAATGTTTCTTCTACCAAACATTGTATGGCTCAATCCTTACCCAAATTTTACATCTGTTTAAAAATATATTCAAATAAATGTCAAACAGTTAAAATTTAATTCATTAACAAACAAATTTCACTGATTAAACTTTTGAATCTTATTTTGAAAATCTGCAAATTTCTGAAGAGATAATGTATTGAAGGAAGTTTTATTCAAGAAGAGTTTCACCATAACTAATACCTCCTTCCACCAACACATAAATAAATGCAAACAAAAAATATTGCTGAGATATTTCAATAAATAGTTTAAATCAGATTGCTTTAGCAGAGATTATTCAGCATTAACCTATAAAATATAAGATGTAATATTGAATTCTCTTGGAGTTGCATAAACTATCGAATATTTATATACATGACTTATATGAGCAATGGTTAAGAAATCAGATTTTTATGTATTTCTCCAAAATTGCAAACAGATCAAAAATACTCCATGATTAACTACAGTAACAGTAATTGCTTTTTTTGGCAATGAAAGATGTGGTACTCTTAGTATCATGCAGTTCATTGGTCATTAGAATATAAAGGACAGACTTTGAACAACAAATTAAATAAGAGTCATGCAGTGAAAAAAATAAATAGGCATTAATTATTACATGTACCAGCAAATATTCTTTGTAGTTTGTTTGCTAGTCTGACATGTCTGTTGAGCAGAGTCAGTGCCTTTAATGACATCTGAAAGAATATATAAATATAATCTAACAAAATTTCTTTGAAAAAATTACCAAAACTTGTCGTATCATGCCTCCCATTAAACTTTGTAATGTGGACCAAATGAAGCTTCAGTGCATGTTAACAAATATTGACAGTACCATTGAAGAATTAATGATTAAATGAAGATCAGAATACTAGTTGGTGTTTGTACTACTTTTCCGGTTTCTTTGAAAGGACCTACTTGTTGGACCATATTGAGAATAAATACAATTTCCTTTAAATTATTTAGTAATTTGTGCCTTGGAATTAAGAAGTATAAAGATAATTTATATGTATTTAGTTATCAACTTTGCATGCGTGCTGTGGACCCTCATTTAATGAGCACAGTGGGTTTCAGTCATTCATTAACTGAAAATCTTTTGAAGTGTTTTTGTTATTTCAGTTGGATAATTTTATTACAAGGTTGACGTTAATAGTACTGCTGATCCTTACAGTGGATAAACTCATTAATGAAATCTCATTAACTGAACTGCTCATTAATCCAGTATCTAGAATAAGAAACATTTTATTTTCTTTGTGTAGAAAAATTAGTTTTAAAGTCACTAGAATTAAGATCATTTGTCATTTGGAACTGGATGACCCAAGAAGTCTCAGCACTAGATTCTGGTGCAGAAATCTGTGGATATTAGGGCTTAAGACCCACCCTAATTGATGGTATCTTTTTATTCAGTATCTCCCTCTTTCTAGCCTGGGACTATCAAGTTCAGTAAACACATTGTGAAGTACATAGAGATCTTAGAATATAAATTGTTAATAAAAATCCACATTATTATTATAACACTAGTAGTTGTGGTTAGTTAATTCATCTACATTGTGTATTTGTGCTCATATATGCATGCTTATGTTGCTTATTGATGTCTTGAATTGATTAAGGTGAAATTTCAGCCAATTTTTTTATTGTAATTGTAATTTAAAAATAAAAGAAATTTCATAAATTGCTCATGCATAAACCTATTTGTTTTCTAAAGATACAAATTTATTATAGATTGCTAGAATTAATGTTAGAATAAAATATGGTCTAGGTCACTGCAAATGGTGTAGAATAAAATATGTTCAGTGTTATTGTAAGTGATATGACTATATAATTCTGTTTTAATATCAAGAATAAATGTCTGCATAATCTTTGTATTTTATTATAGATTCTTTTTTTACATCGCTGTCAAATTGTAATTAGTGCCAAGAATAAAAATATGTGTAATCTTTGTATTTGATATGACTAGAATTCTTTTCTAGATCACTGTAAAAATGAAATTAATATCAAGAATAAAGTTTAAATATCATTGCTAATGTATTGATAATAAAATTTTAGGTCATTGTTATTAAGAATATCTTATAGAAAGTGCACTTATATATTTATTTTATACACATAATTTTATTGAGGAGTCACTATTTTTTAAAAATGACTGTATATTGAAGTATGATTGTCCTATTCAATAATGAGTTTTGATGTCTCACTGCTCAACTTTAAAAAAAACACTTTTTTACATTCAAATATTAAAAATGATGATAAAGAATTTTGAAAGTTGATAATATGTATCTCATGCACTGTTTACAAGAAAATAATGCACTAGTTTTTTTGTTCCACATGTCAGTGCAAAATTGCCAGACTTGAAAACTATTCCACTATTCCAGATATTGGTAGAGATTGTACACTGATCAGATTTAAATACTCTTTGTTCTTAAATTAGCAATGTACAGTCATCTGGCTTGAATTATGCTTGTTCCAGGTATATGCTGGAATTGTAAAATGATCAGGCTCGAATATTATTTGACCAGATTCAGGTTAGGGTTCATTGGATGCTATTCTCTAGGCACTGAATCATTCAGAAGAAAGTGTTGGTTGATGAGTAATTCTTCTGTGGAATTACACACACACAAACACACACACACACACACACACACACAGAGGCAGATTAGAAGTATGAAAGCTTGAATGATGTTCGTTTCAGAGTTAGGATAATATTGTAAAATGAGGAGGCTTGAATTATGTTTATTTCAGGAATAGGGTGGCGTTGTAAATGCACACCTCAAAATCACCCAGTGTCTGAATATGAATTTGATGTTCTCATTGGAGCTGATGGGAAACGCAATACACTCTCAGGTAATGAGTTAATTTAGTTTAGCTTTATTTCTAAATTTTCTAAACTAGATATGTTAATTTTGTTTCTTGTAGCATATATAAACATTTTGCCCTAAGTTATATTGTTTTCACAGATTTAATATAGTAAATGAACTTCACATAAGAGGGGAAACAGAAAAATATGAGGTTTCTCTATTGTGCTCCAATTTATATATTTTTATATATTATTTGTAGTCTTATCCTAACACTTCATTTTATATTCATATATTGAATGGGGTTTTAATATAAAAATCAAAACAAAAATTTTATTACATGTGATTAATTTTTGTTTCTTAATTATCTATTGATGATTATTTGAAAATTAGTGATTACATTTTGTGACATTATTTTTTAATGTACAATATTTAGCAGTTTTATGAAAGATATTTGTAAAAAAAAAATCCAACATATAACCAGACACACTAGGAGATACTCATAGTTCCAGCATATCTGCAAGCTTGACATTAAATTATACCTATCTAGCTCTAGAAAGAGAGAGAGAGGGCTTGTTCCCTCAAGAAAGGGGAGGTAATAGCTATTAAAAATAAATAAAAAACAAAGTGATCCATTAGGCACTTTTCCTCTATTTGCTCAGTATCGATACATCTTTTGCATGGTACCACTGTTGGCTGTTTCATCAAGCTAGGATTGTGCTTTCCTTATTTACTATCAGGATTCAGTCTTCTCCCATATTTATTTGTTAATGCATAGTTCTCTGTTTTGTCATCCTGTCTGCCTGCAATATTAAGGTAAGGCATCAATTTTCTTTATTTTCTTTTTCTTTGGTTAGCTGGTTCTTGGACTGTCATGTTTGTTTTGGCCTTATTTGCATCTGACTAATTATGTCTGCTATCATTGTGATCCAGATAAGAGTATTTTGATTCCCACACACTTTGCATGGTTGTAAAAAAAAAAGTAGAGAATGTGTGTTTATTTTGTGTGTTTGTTTTAATTGAATATATTGAATAATATAGTTGTTTTGTTTCTTGCCAGTAGTTTGTTATTTGAAAGTATGCATGGTGGCCACCACTTGTCAAGTATAACAATTACCATGCATGGTGGCTGCCACTTGTCAAGTATAACAATTACCATGCATGGTGGCCACCACTTGTCAAGTATAACAATTACCATGCATGGTGGCCACCACTTGTCAAGTATAACAATTACCATGCATGGTGGCCACTTACTAAGTATAACAGTTAGACATCCTCACCATGTGTGGGAGGCAGAAGCTTCAGATGAGCAGATGATGTACCAAGTTCACTCAAAAATCATTGCTCTCACATTTTCTTGATGATTATGTGCAAGAAAACATTGTTCATTTGATAGAGGATATTTACAAATCTCACAACACTAGGTCTCGCTTTGGCCCACTTTGGTCATGGGATAAAATCCCTCATTAGCAGAAACTTGCCAAGAACTAGAGTGACTCACAAAATTCACAGCCAAGTGAGCAACCTAAGAAATCACATTTTCATACCAAACCTTTAGTTTTGTTTTTGCCTTCTGACATACTAGAGGACATGGGCAACTCTAGGAATGTGGGGTTGGTTTCCCTCCAACAAACAATTCGCACAAGTTCAAAACATAGAAACAGTCATAAATAAGCATATTATAATTCCTCCAGTATACTCAAGGTAGTAGCTTACATTGGGAAGGTGGGTAGTGGAGAGAGAAACTGTGTGACCTTTGCCAGGAAGTCTTTATTATGGTTCTCAGATTGAAACACATCTATCAAAGCATAATGCATTCTTTGACTCCTGACTCTTATAGCACTCTTTAGCAGTCTCCTCAGATAAGATGCTAGCTCCTTTCGGAATGGATACTGCACCTGTCTTTGTTTCAGGTAGGACAGATTACACAAATCTTTCAGTTTCAGATGGAATGCACAACTACCAGTATTTGTAGTATTTGAGGGTAGTCCCACTTATTTTTTTCTACTTCATATAGTACAAATATTTTATACTCAAAATATGTGTACTGATGAAATAAGTTTGTGTACAAAAAATTGTGATGATAGCTGCAATACTTTTTGAGATATCATTAATTTAGTGTCGTTATTTGTGGTCACCTTTTTTTTAGACATAATGAATGTGTGATTTTCCAAGTTTATTACAAGAAAAATATATAAACCACACTAAAAAACAGTCTAACAATTCTAATAAGCATATAGTCACATACAACAAGAAAAAACAGATATAATGCAAAATTTACTTTTCAGTTTATTATAAATTGCCAGGAAAGAAAAGAAAATGGGCTTTTGTTTCATAAAATTCCTCACAAAATGCAACGAAAAGGAACATTCATGGCATCATAACATATGCAAATGATGAACAAAGTACAACCAAAATGCATATTATTAAATCATTTACAACCAAAATGCATATTATTAAATCATTTACTATGTAGTTCATTATAATTTTTCCCAAAGACATTGCAAAGAAAATGTGGAAATAATTTGATGCTGAAAATTACCATTTCAGCAAATTTTAACAAAGAAAAGGCATTAACGAAGTTTAACACCAAAAATATGTACACAAGCCATATCTCTGAAACTATAACATCATACAGAGTTGGTTTGCATATCAAAATGATCAGCATACTATACTCTATCTATATGAATAAAGATAATTTCTGTCTAATCACAAATTAAGTTACATTTTTTATTTTACTGTACAATTTTTATTAACAAAGAAAATTAAAATTAAAATTAAAAAGGGTCACATCTCAGAAACTCTACATAACACAGTTATGGTTCACATATCAAAATGATCAGCACACTATAGTCCATCTCTACATGTATAAAGATAATAATTTCTGTTTAATCACATATTAAGTTACATTTTTCATTTTACTGTACAATTTTTATTTACAAAGAAAATTAAAATGGATAAATAATCACATCTTAGAAACTATACATAGCACAGCTATGGTTCACCTATTAAAATGACCAGCAGGAAGTTATCCATGTATCTAAAGACAGATCAATTATCTATGTTTTATCTGAATTAATATTTTTACAATAGAAACTTTCATATTTAAATTATCTTTAAAATTGTATACTTGGTATTCTTATATGTATAATTCATAGATATAAAAACATGCTCAACACTTACTATTATTAATTATAACAAAATAATAAATAATACATATCTTTATGTTTTGAAAGTTTTGTGACAAGTAAATTAAAGCACTGAAATATAACGAAAATATGTATGGATAACTTTATTGCTAAAACTCTATCCACATTTACATGAATTAAGTACACATTAGTGACATGATATTTAATATAATAATAATGTACACTATAAATATAATTTGATTCTGTGAGAGGGGTGCTAAATCAAGCCACCAATTTCTGTTTTCTCATCTGTCACATGATTGGCTTGCCACTGTTGGTTTCCATTGCACCCCCTTCTGCATTACCCATTTTTAACAGCCACGTTATCGTGGGTATCTGTTCACAATTTTACTACCCAGTATTAGCTGGCAATGGGTATTCAGATACCTATTTACACCTCTTTACTAGATCATACATATCTTCAAATAAAGATCTGTCATTGGTGCTGATAATTAAGAATATACTAGATGTACATATCTTCAGATAAAGATCTGTCAATGGTGTTAACAGATATGGAAGAAGCAGAAGCAGAACCTCTCATGGGGTTGTTTATTCTGTGTGTGATCTGGGAATAGTCTTGAAATATTTAAAGTTTAGCCTTTTGAACCATTAGAATTAAAGATTTAATTTAACTCTTCTTGCATGCTTAACACATAAATAAATATGCATATTTATTGTTTTCAAGAGGGAAATTTCAGTCTGTGCAATATTTCTATTTACACTCATCTGGTTATACAATGGAAAAGGGAATTTTTCTAAATACTTAACAGCTTCACCATTTTTGGGGTAGCCATAGCTCACTTTATGGAACACCGTTTTCAGTGAGGGAACACTACTGGCTAAGTTATTTATCGTTTATCTCCCCTTGGTAATATTGTACTCTGACCATTTGATGCTATGGTTTCTATGAATATAGAATCATATGACTTCTCCTCATGTATGCTTTCCTGATTATTAAAAAAATAATTATTTTACTTTGAAATATTTCTTTTTTGATGCTCTAAATTATAAATATTGTACTATTGTCTTTTTATGCTGAATATTTTATTATTGCTTCTTGAACTGTTTAGGGTTTAACAGGAAAGAGTTCCGTGGAAAGTTAGCCATTGCTATCACTGCTAATTTTATTAATCGTAACACCAATGCGGAAGCAAGAGTAGAGGAGATCTCTGGAGTTGCTTTTATCTTCAACCAGAAGTTTTTCCTGGACCTGAAGGACAAAACTGGAATTGATTTGGAGAACATTGTCTATTATAAAGATGACACTCATTATTTTGTCATGACAGCCAAGAAGCAAAGTCTGTTGGATAAAAATGTTTTAAAACAGGTAGGTTATATTCAAGCCATTTGCTTTTTCTGTCTCTTTCCATGTCTGACCTTTTCTCTCTTTTTTTTCTTCTACAAGAACACACATTAATTAACAAGTATGTGCGTGTGTATAGTTGAATGGCTGAGAGGTCTCACTTTTTCTTCTACAAGCATACACATTAATTAACATGTGTGTTTGTGTAGAGTTGGCCTTTTTCTTCTACAAGCATACACACCAGTTAACTTGGCATGCATATCACTTTTAGACTCTTATGCAAGGGGTTATGGATTCAAAATCCTCCTGTTCAGTAGAATTTGTCAGTCACCATAACCTTCTCTTAGTTCAGTATCTTGGATGATTGTAGCAATAGTTATAGTGGCTTTTAGAAAGTAAACAATTTTTCCTACAGAAACTACTAAACAAAGAGATATAATAGTATAACATGATTATTATAATAATTGCATGTTAAGAACAAGAAAAGTGACTATTAACTACTAAACAAAGAGATATAATAGTATAACATGATTATTATAATAATTGCATGTTAAGAACAAGAAAAGTGACTATTAACTACTGAACACTGGGGACTCTGATGTAGTCACATATTCAAAGAAAACCACACCCCTAGTGCTTATTGGTGACACTATTTGACATAGTCACAACATTTCATCTATACTATTTACATAGCATATTGTTGGCACTGTTTGATACAGTCATAAGAACAAAGAAAACTGCATTTTTAGTGCTTATATACATATAATGGCAACTCTGCTGTAATAATATCAAAGTAAATGGCATCTTTGATGCTGGTGTACATATTAAAAATATTATTATATTGGCAACACTTTTGATGTAGTAATAAGATCAAAGAATTGCTGCATATAGTACTTTGGTGACATTGATGTAATAAAATAAAAGGTCAAAGAATTTTTGCACCTTTGATGCTTTTGTATATAGCACATTGGAAACACTGATGTAATAACAAAGTCAAAGAATTGCTGATTATTGGATACTTAGTATGTTACACACTGGCAACACTGATATAATGACAAGGTTAAAGAATTGTTACATAGTTGATACTTATGTATGTTGCACACTGGCAATACTAATTGATGCAATCACAAGTTGAAAAAGCACTACACCTTTAGGGCTTATATACACACAAATGAGCTTTGTACAAGCTCTGTGGCTGAATCAGTGCCTCAGTAATATTATTTTCTGGAGAGGAAAATAAATCATTATTTTAAAATATTTTTGTTTTGTGAAGTTATATTATTCCTGGAGTTGGGAACCCCAATTTTGTTAACTTAGTGGCGTTATGACCCGTGTTACACCCGTTACAACAGATGTCATACACCAGTAATGTTGAATGAAGTTTCTTTCTGATGATTATTAGATTATTACTTGCTGCTTAAAGGATGACAAGATTTATATTTAGATTTATTGATAATAAAAATATAAGAAGCTATTACTTCTAATGGGATGACAGATTTAGAATTTATTTTACAAGTGAAATTATTAGTATTGCTTGTGACTAATTTGATGACAAGGTATATATTTAGATTTACTTAATAGTTATATTACTGTCAATTATTACTCACTGATAGAATATAATGGAATTTATTTCAATGTCAATCAGTACATTTTTTTCAGTGCAAAAGTGATTTACAAACAAATTTTCTTTGAGGTTATTGCAGCCTCAGACTGTAATTAAGATCTGCACTCTGATTCTTTCTGCATATAAAACCATGCATATGCCATTGCATTACTTGATCATATTAATGTCAGCTTTCTAGTTCTTTCTGCATTCAAGATCATGCACATATTACACTACTTGATCTCAGTAAAGTAATTTTTCTAGTTCGTTCTTTCTGCATTCAGGACCATGCAGACACCATTGCGCTACTTGACCGCAGTAATATTAATCAAGAGGCGCTAATGGATTATGCCCGAGAAGCTGCTGACTTTTCTACCAACCATCAACTTCCTGTCTTAGAATATGCTGTTAACCATTATGGCCAGGCTGATGTTGCCATGTTTGATTTTACATCTATGTTTGCTGCTGAGAATGCATGTCGTGCAGTGGAAAGGAATGGTCATAAACTACTAATGGCTCTCGTTGGAGACAGTCTGTTAGAGGTTAGTAAAGTTTGAATATTTTAGATATTTCATTGGTTCCAGAGGATTAGAATGCAGGTTTTCTTTAGTCACAGTGTACCCATATTGAATGAACACCTCTTGCAGGCCTTTTTATAACTTACACTTTATTCACATGTGGCATTGCCTGATCTTGTGTTGATTCTTGGTTTGTTTGTTTTTTAAATTGCCTGTAATTTCATTTGACCAGTTATATTTTATAGAGAAATTATTGCAAATAAGCCCAACTTATAATACCTTCGTCACAAAATGCAGAAAAAGATCCCAACCCCCCAACAGCAGCAACACAGAATTAAAAGTGTAAATTCAGTTACCTTTACTTTTATCCCTATTTTTTCCTGATTTTAAATTTTGATTGATAATATTTTGTTGAATACAGTAGTAACACAGAAGATATTTTTAAGCCACAGGAAATTGGTTACTTCTTACTTTTTTTTAAATTCATATAATAATGTGGCTTAAACTTGATATTTTATTGTATTTCTTCTTTCTAGCCTTTTTGGCCAACAGGATCAGGCTGTGGTCGAGGTTTTCTTGGTGCATTTGATACTGCATGGATGATTCGTAGTTGGGCATCTGGGCACATGAGACCACTGCAGGTGATTGCAGAAAGGGAAAGTATCTACAGTTTGTTGTCACAGACAACCCCTCAACGATTACACAAGAACTACCACAAGTATAGCCTTGATCCTAATACAAGGTAATCAGGCTTGTTAGAAAAATTAATAACTAATTTTATAGAATTGCTGTTTTGCTTTCACCTTTTTTATTTATTTGAAAATATGCTTCTGTATTTTAAATTCTTTCATAAATTATCCTTAATTCATAGACTAAATGCCCTGCATAAAAAGAATCATAATTGGTAGGAATTCACGAATAATGAAACAAACTGTTATTTATTATAATTGTCAGTTATATATTTGTGAATATTTCGGGGGTCAGTTATGCAGTGCACATGTCCACATTGTTTACTTGTTGAAAATTATCTTAGCATCTGAATGTGTCAGCCCAGAACTGAGTCTTCATCAATCCACTAAAAAGCCTTGGGTAGCAATTGAAGGTCAGTCATACAAATAATAATCTCCTTTAGAACTTATCACTCTAAAATTGGCATCATTTTGCTTGTCTCTAAGTAAGCCACCTGCTGGCACTTTTGTAGTTGTTATTTCTTAAGCAACCATGTCTTGTCTCAAGGCCTCAAGTTTTCCTCCTCCTGAATACCTACTGACCAGTAAGATAAATACATATGGTTAGCCCCTGTTCAAGACTTACAGATTATATATTTTCTCCTACCCTTGTTACAGGCCATCATTCTGTATTTGTCTGTCTGAGTGAACTTAGTTTTGAAATTTTATGACCTAACATCATCAGGGCTAAGAGAGATGGGATTGTTTTCAGACTAACTTTAGATTCTTCCAAATTTTTATCAACAACTAGGAAGGTGGGAACCTTGTCTCCTTGTTTGGTTTCAGATTATTCCAGATCATGGTTGATACTAACAATATATCATCATTGATCATTCCTTGTCCATCAACCAAAAGTTAATTTCCCCCATTCTGTCCTCATCAAAACGTTTCGTTAACATACTACAGCTGTCATACAAATGCAGTATAGTAAAATTAGTTTCCACTCTTTGCTACTCTTATAAAACTTGTATAAAACTTGGACGCTGAAATTTTCTTCCTCTGGCACAATCTATTTCTTTCTTATATGCCTTATCTCAGTAGAGCTTATGTATATAGAGTTTTGAGAAATTGTGAGATATAGAGGGAAAATACTGCAGAAGTAAATAAGAATTGATTGCTTTCAAATATGCAACTAAAATTACCTCCCATATAACAGTATTATTAACCAAAGGGTTTCTTTCACTTTTTAAAATGTGCCCACCTATTGTATATATTACTATTGTGGTTGGTACAGCATCAAAGAGTTAAATCTAATAGGTACAGTAAGGCCTGGTAATAATGTGCTCCTCAGTTACACAGATTTGGAATGTTTAAAGACAAACACAGCTATCAGTTCCATTAAACATGCTCTATTCATACATTAGTGATGTTTTGTTGTTTATTTTCATGATGGTGTTACAATGTTAAAAAATTCTTCCATTATTGTTACAATGTTAAAAAATTCTTCCATTATTAAGTCCCTTTATTACATAATATGAGTTTATACAAGCAACTTGTTTTCCGTGTATTCACTCAATACCTATAATATATATCAACTTGACCCTGTCTGGCTGTCATGTGTCCGATTAGGTTTAATGATTCTGTCCTATTTTAGATTCTCAGGTATCAATATTGGTTATTGATTAATCTCTAACAATAGCGACAGCTATACAGATATGCCAAGGACTCAAGCTATTACACAATGAAACAATGCCAGATAAATCAGTTGACTTGCCCCAAGCTAGCAACATTATCTTCCCCTTTATTTATTAATTAGAATTAATGATTCATTTAGTCCTGGCTCGGCCCCCAGCTAGCTAGTCCTCAGTTATGCTACAAACAATTATGTAGCAATGGGTAAGATAACAAACACTGAGCTTGTCCAAATCGTTCTATGAAAAAGTACTTCTCCGTCCACTCAGAGTTAAATGTCCGACTTTCCATATCCACTTTAAATTTTTTAGGATGCAGGGTTGCAGACATGATTGTGGGGGTGGGGGAATAATGACAAAGAAATAGCAGAAATGCAACAACCAGTTCGGTTGTGATGGCATAAGACTGAGTTTCAAATTCGCGCACACCTCTGTTTACCTCTAGCCCTCCTTCCTCTCGCCCAATTGTAGCGGTGAAGGTCAGGTCACGACTGAGGCAGAGTACAGATGCTGACATACAGTTATTATTTTAGATCTGTTCTAGGCCTGGGAGAGTTCAAAAGTCAACGAGATGCTAGTGTAATATATATAACCGCAGGTATAAATTGTACATGTGCACACAATTCTGTGAGTAATTCAAACTGTTAAAATTACATGTAGTCTTTAGACTAGTTTAGCCTTGGCTGTTTGACAGCGTATAACAATGCCCAATTGTCTTAGTGACTTTTGTTTTGTGGGCCAAAAGCAATAAGTGTGAATGGCTTGGCGGGCCAAAAGCAATAATTGTGAATAGCTTGGTGGGCCAAAAGCAATGTTAACTGTGAATAGCTTGGCGGGCCAAAAGCAATGTTAACTGTGAATAGCTTGGCAGGCCAAAAAAAAATGCTTCGCGGGCCAGAGTTTGCCCGCCCCTGATCAAGGCGCAAGTCTACTAGTGGAAATACCTTCTCATAAATTAGATAACGATGATTATGAAACGATTAATAAGACAAAAATAATGTTTCATAACTGCATAATTTGCCTATAATTCCTTACACTGGCTAAGGAAGGCAACTTGTTTTCGATGTATTCACTCAATACTTATATATCAGTTTGACCCTGTCTGGCTAAGGAAGGCAACTTGTTTTCTGTGTATTCACTCAGTACCTGTAATATATATCAACTTGACCCTGTCTGGCTAAGGAAGGCAACTTGTTTTCTGTGTATTCACTCAGTACCTGTAATATATATCAACTTGACCCTGTCTGGCTAAGGAAGGCAACTTGTTTTCCGTGTATTCACTCAGTACCTGTAATATATATCAACTTGACCCTGTCTGGCTAAGGAAGGCAACTTGTTTTCTGTGTATTCACTCAGTACCTGTAATATATATCAACTTGACCCTGTCTGGCTAAGGAAGGCAACTTGTTTTCCGTGTATTCACTCAGTACCTGTAATATATATCAACTTGACCCTGTCTGGCTAAGGAAGGCAAAAGCTTGAGAGAAGCATTTGGTAGGAAACATTTTCATACAAGACTTAAATTGACTAGCTTGAAATGGCAAATTTAAAAAATAAATGTGTTAATACAACCCCACATTTATTGCAATTGAAATTTGTATATAAACTTAGCAAGGGTTTTTATGACATTGTGTGGACTAGAGGCTATTGACTAATTTTTATTAATAGAAGTGGTGTATTATGTAATTGAAAAACAATTCTCTTGAATGATGTTAATCACAATTTTGTATGTTATAGGGTATCTCAGATGAAACATTTTTTGTAGTATTTACTTTGAATATGTTGACAGTTTAATTTTGTTTATATGCCAGTATTTATTTTACTCAGGTACCCCAACTTGAATATGTTCTGTATCAAGCCCAAGCAGGTCTTACAGCTCTATAATGGTTTTGTTGATCCGAGTGAGCTTAAAGAGCTACCTATTGAGGTACCTGCCAAACGACCTCGCAACATTAATTTAAATGGTGGGCTATGATTTTTTTGAAATAGTACAGCTTAAGTAATTTAAACTTGTAATATCCCTACATGTCTCAGACTCACAAAAATAAATAAATAAATAAAATAAAAGCCAAACAAAATATTGTTCATTCTTTCATTTAATAATCTTTTAATTTAGTATGTCCTGCAATGAGCTGCTTCTTTTTCCAGAGATCATGCTGGCTTTAAAACAAAAATTATGTAATGATTTGTAATGCATTCATACCAATTAAGATTAAAAGATGAGGATAAGGTTTTGATGAATATATATTTAATATATGAAGTATCTTATTCAGTTGATGTTTTAAATATTAAATCAGATATTGCAAAGTAATTAAACAAGAACAATTTATTTATACCAGATATTCATTGATAGTTGATTATTTGATAGCTAGTTAATTAATCATACTTATAATCACGTTACCAATACATGTCAATTTCATGTACTTACTGCAAGAAGTATCTGTTTTAATAATTCATTACAACTGTTAACGTATAATTTAGCTTCCAAAAAAGACTGTCTGCTTTGCATTTTATAGTCTTCTTGGAAATGCACACTGCACAGTACTGGATGTGCTTTTGAAAGAAAGTTTTCTCA
Organism: Sinotaia quadrata; assembly: GCA_028829895.1. NCBI lineage: Eukaryota > Metazoa > Mollusca > Gastropoda > Architaenioglossa > Viviparidae > Sinotaia > Sinotaia quadrata. Next base: position 40,544,748 of record CM054181.1, on the reverse strand, counting down.
TTTCGTCTTTGTAATCCACTTTTTTTTTCGTAATTTGTGATCTTTGGGAAATGTAAAAAAATTAATATTTTTGCTTTATGCAGCCTTATGCACTGCAATATTTAACCATGTTTTAATTTTTTAAACTATGCATTTAATGCAAGACAATATGTCCGACAGCATATAAGGATTGTAGTTCCCACTCATGATGTTACATGAGGTCTGATTTCTTTCAGAAATGTGGACTTTCAATATCAAAACAAATACATTTATACAAATCTTTGAAAGTTTAACTTTTGCAGTCTTGATTCTAAAAATGGTAATTACTCATTTCATATGGATTTATTCTTATCTGTAGCTTACCTAGATTCCATTTAACTTGGTCTTTAAGTTCATACCTTTGATGAGGCATAAAATCCACAGGTATTATACAGACTTTAAGAATGCACTGCCACTCAAATCTATTAAAAGTAAAACATTCTGTACAGTGTTACAGATACTGTTCTAGATAAGTTGCGCACCACACTTGACAACACTGGTTGTATGCTTTTATTTTCCTTCCAATACTGCAATGGATCACTATCATGTTCACTTATGGGCTGCTTCAAATATGCACTTCACTTTCAAGTTGTTGAGCCATTGACTGCTGTTGCTGGCATCTTCTTTCTTTGCATTGTCTACTTTTCTAAACACAGAATTGAGCAGGCTTCCTTTATGACTGGGCATGTCAACAGTTGACTGTATGCTATTGCTGGCACTCTGGGCACTGGACCGATTGTTGGTAGTAATGGGCTTAGGTGAACATGACAGTGCAAGATTCTCAATGTAAATGTTTGCTTGTTTCACTTGATGTTCAGTGAATAATGCAGTTTTGAATCTGGGGTGATGAAAGTGGCTGCTAACACTAGTAACAGGTAGTCTTTGGACAAATGAAATCGCATATCCAGTTGACATAAAAGCTCATTTCGAAAGCATTAAATGCCAGGCGTTGAGCAGCAAGCTCTTCTTTTAGAACTGAAATACATGGAATAATCAGACTAATGCTTACATGTGTGTCAGCACAAAATTGCTGTAGCCTCTGCTGTTGAGTTGACTCCTTATATAGAACTGCTGAACGACTGGTATGATATTTTATATTTAGTGAGCCATTCTATTAAAAAACTTTTGAATCAGTCAACTCACTTCTAAATCAAATTGAATACTTCTTGTGATTCGTTTTCAAATTGAATATCAAAACTCTGCAAATCTCTAGTTTCTGCATAATATGGAAAATAAACAAATTTAAAAGGATTTCATGTACTTATTGCATATTTATAGTTTATTCAGCTTTAAATATTAATGATAGTAGTTTGTAGTAATATTTACATTTGAAAATGGTTTTCTTGACAAAATCAGCTTGACATGTAACAAAGAAATCAGTTTTGTTTATTTAAATCCAGTGTAATGACAAGAATCTTTTTTAATTGTAAGTAAACCTGTACCATATTAACTAAAAGACAAAACATTTTGTTTAGAAGTGTGACAGATAAAGAAACTATGACAGTCTTGGTTGTTTTCAAAATAGCATGTTTTCTCTGTCCTGTTTTTTTTTAAATGCTTAATAATAAATTGTGTATTAGTATATCTGAATATCAGAATAATGAAATGAGTAACTATTTTTTTTTTAAGGCAAAGAAAGAAAGAATAACAATAATAATAATATTGTATTTATACAGAGTACCATATAGATAGCTACAGTCTGCTGCGTTGGTGCCAGAGGGTCTTAAACACTGGTATGTACCGAGGAGTTCACATTGTCGACTTCACATCTTCTTGGCGTTCTGGCTTGGCGTTTTGCTCTCTTATACATGCCTTTCGACCAAATCTTATGTGAGTTTTGCAGTGCTTTTTTTGCACTTTTATACATTGCCTTTCAAGTTTCATCTAGATCTGCGAGTAATATCAGGGTAATATTTTGCATTCATATTTTTTATATATATATATATGTGTATATCTATCTTACATGAATAGTACTTGATTGGCATTTTGTACTAGTTTATATGTCTTTCTGCTTGATATGTGAATAGTATCAGACCTGCCTATTGTACTCTTAATATGTCTTTCAGCTGGATCTTATATGAATAGTTCTGGATTAACATTTCATACTCATTTTATGTGTCTTTCAATTAGATATTTTGTGAATAGTACCAGACTAGCATCTTTATATTTCTTTCAACTAGACTTTATGTAAAAGGTATTAGACTGGCATTGTTTACTCTTAATATTTTTTTTACTTGACTTTATATGAGTAGTATCAGATTGGGTATTTTTTCTCTTTTATTTGCTTTTGACCAAATCTTTAGTGAGTAATATCAAACTTTTAACTGACATAATGTGAACTTTCATTAATAAAAATTACTGAATGCAGTCTCTAGTACCCATATTGTCACAAAACCCTAGCTAAATTTATGTACAGTTGTATAAAAAGGATTCATAAACCTATTTAAATATGAACATGCTATGAAAGACTTAAAAAGATATATTACTAACATAATCATATCAAAATAAAATTTTCATTCAGAATGACACACAGTTTATCTGTTGCCACAACTTTTGTGCATAGCTATTTGTCACATCAGTTGAACATGCATGCTAATTCAGCTCGACTCCACAACTTTTGAATATAACTATTTGTCAGTCAAGTGAATGTACATGCTAATTCAGCTAGACTCCAGGACTTTTGAACATAACTATTTGTCAATCAAGTGAATGTACATGCTAATTCAGCTCGACTCCAGGACTTTTGAACATAACTATTTGTCAATCAAGTGAATGTACATGCTAATTCAGCTCGACTCCACAACTTTTGAATATAACTATTTGTCAATCAAGTGAATGTACATGCTAATTCAGCTCGACTCCAGGACTTTTGAACATAACTATTTGTCAATCAAGTGAATGTACATGCTAATTCAGCTAGACTCCAGGACTTTTGAACATAACTATTTGTCAATCAAGTGAATGTACATGCTAATTCAGCTCGACTCCAGGACTTTTGAACATAACTATTTGTCAAGCAAGTGATTGTACATGCTAATTCAGCTCGACTCCACAACTTTTGAAGATAACTATTTGTCAATCAAGTGAATGTACATGCTAATTCAGCTCGACTCCAGGACTTTTGAACATAACTATTTGTCAATCAAGTGAATGTACATGCTAATTCAGCTCGACTTCAGGACTTTTGAACATAACTATTTGTCAATCAAGTGAATGTACATGCTAATTCAGCTTGACTTCAGGACTTTTGAACATAACTATTTGTCAATCAAGTGAATGTACATGCTAATTCAGCTTGACTTCAGGACTTTTGAACATAACTATTTGTCAATCAAGTGAATGTACATGCTAATTCAGCTCGACTCCAGGACTTTTGAACATAACTATTTGTCAATCAAGTGAATGTATATGCTAATTCAGCTCGACTCCAGGACTTTTGAACATAACTATTTGTCAATCAAGTGAATGTACATGCTAATTCAGCTAGACTCCAGGACTCCACAACTTTTGAACACAGCTATTTGTCACTTCAGGTGTACCTACATGCTAATTCAACCAGACTGAAACACTCTTATATTGACAAATTGACCACAAGGCAATTTTCCAAGTATTTTTGTAAGAAAAGGTGCAACATACCTTGTTTTTATTTGAACTTTTCATCTTTATCCACTCTGTTTATCATTATTTACATTGAAAATATATTAAATAAATTGATAAATCACAGTTATAAACTACAGTTCTTACTTTCATAGGTATATTAACTACTGTGCAATATTTCTGGATTATTATAATTATTTGTCACCCATCCTACCAGTTTCTAAGGACACCAAAGGTATACTTGGGACAGAACATATTCGTATAAGCAAATATCTTCTCGGTGGTAGTAAAATTGACATTAAAATACATGTCTCATGTAACAAAAACTTGTTAATTGGTATCTTGTTAACTCTTAGAATTCTGTAATGTATTAATAATTTCATAAACAAATACTGACTATTAACTGTCACACATTAAAAATAAAATGGTATATTCATTGTTAACTGTCACTCTGATGTTAAAAATAAATTGATTCATTAATTGTTAACTGTCATACTGGTATTAAAAATAAAATGGTTTATTAATCATTAACTGTCATTCTAATATTTTTTTTAAATGGTTTGTTAACTTTAAAAACTGTATGTACCCCTTAATTTGTTGTAAATTGGTGGGTGCAGATTATATTTCATTAATTTAATAATTTGGTGTTAGGAATGCTAGATAATAGTCAGATTTGTGAATATCACTTTGTTCATTTGTTCTTGTTCTGTAATTCAATCCTGATTTCAAGCCAACAGTTCTATGGTTTTAAAGCAATATAGCTCTCTTGGAAAGGAGTTAAATGTATTTAAAGACAACTTATTCTAGATGTCTAATGGGCTGAACAGAGTAATTTTAAAACTTATAACAGGTTATTAATTTGTAATATTTATTATTTTTTCTTTTTAAAATTATTTAAATGTATCAACACCTAATAAGTTATGACAGTTAGAAAATTTATTATTTTGTCAGTATTCTTATTTCTAACTTTCATGCGGAACTGATAATCATTTTTTTAATATTTATTGAAGTTATCTGTTTCTTTTGAAAATTATTTAAATGTATCAAAAACTGATCAACTGTAACAATTATAACTTAGTCTTCAGTTTGTCAGTATTCTTGTCATGAACTTACATCATTTCATGCTGAGCTAAATTAAATAGTACTGTATTATAACATTGTTTATATCTTGAATTACAGATGTCTTTAGCACTCTATATTTTTAAGAGTTTTGCAAATTTGTTCATATTTTATTTGTATTTTCAGAAATCTGAATTCATTGATGGAAAGTGAGGTTTCAAAGAATAATCAGCTGGTAAGGTCTTATTGTTTATTCTTTTGTCTATTATATTCCAGAATGTAAAACATATTATTTCTTTGAGAAAATATATGTCATTGTTTTTCTCTAGGGGTTTTGATTTATTGTGATAATTTTTAATGTATAATTTTTTTCTCTAATGGGAGATATGGTTCCTTGAGATATGTGTAATGTATCAGTATTTTCCTCTAGGGAAGATATAATTTTTTGAGATAGTGTATAACAGATCAGTGTATTTCTCTAGGGAAGATGATTTATTGAGATAATTTATATTGCATCAGTTGTTGTTTTTAGGGGAGATATAATTCCTTGAGATAATGTATAACAGATAACATTTCTCTAAGGCAGAAGTGATTTTCTGAGGTAATATATCAGAAATTTTTTCTAGGGGGATGAGATACAGTTTCCTCAGATAATATATCAGCGTTTTCTGATTGGAGAATACATTGATAGGTATTGGTTCCCCTTTCAAGGGAAAGAATGCCAGTTAAGAAGGTCTGATTGAATCATTTGAAGAATCCAGTTTCCCTTCCAACAAACCCCAAACTTATGTCAACAGTCACCTCCAAAATGTTGTTCCTTTTTTGTGATTTTTGATCGAAGGTCCCTTTAAAAATAAAAAAAGATGTGCTCGTTTGTTTTTGGACAGAAGTTGCCCTTGAATTGACCATAGTGCTCCTTGATTAATAAATGCTAACACATTGCTATTTTGTCAGTGCTGATAGGGGAAACAGTAAGTTTGTCTTCAACTACAGAAAGACTGAATTCAACAGTCCAAGCTCTATGCTGAAATTGAGTGGTTTGCTATGGCTGCACTAGTGATGTTCTGTGCTGATAGGGAATTAAACAGGTCTTCCCATTGTTAGAAACTTAAATATGAAAATTAATTTGGTAGTTAACAAATTTCTGATCTCTAGAAATGGTAATGTTTTGAGGTAAGAGGTATTCTTATTTTAATTTGTTCCTACTATCTACTGTAATAATCAGTTGTCAAGGTCTCAGAATAAGGATTATTAATTATACCATTCAATCTGAATACCTCCATCTCTGATATGCCTCCACTTCATCATGACTTTTATTATGCACTAAGCGCATTTCCAAGCTGGACTAAGAGCAAGCTGTTAGATGTTGTCAACCTGGGGCATTCTGGATTGGTATTTCAGAAGCCACAAGCTTTTAGTAGTTGTCAACCTGGAGCATTCTGGATAGGTACTTCAGAAGCCACAAGCTTTTAGAAGTTGTCAACCTGGAGCATTCTGGATAGGTACTACAGAAGCCACAAGCTTTTAGTAGCTGTCAACATGTGGCATTCTGGATAGGTACTTCAGAAGCCATAAACTTTTAGAAGATGTCAACATGGGGCATTCTGAATAGGTACTTCAGAAGCCACAAGCTTTTAGAAGACGTTGACACAGTTTTCATCTAGCCAAATGTGTGTCTATGGCACTGAATGAGTTAATACTTTTTTGTTGTTGTTTTATATATATAGATACAGCACTCAGAGTTTTTCATCTTACCGACTGTGTATATATGACACTGAATGGGTTAATGCTTTTTGTTTTTAATTTTTGTTTTACATTTTAATACATTATTGTTAATGAATCTTTCATTGCTACATTTTGTTTGAAATTGTAACTGTGTTTTGATTTTATTCACTTTTTGTTTTAGGCTTTTGTTTGAAATTTTAATACATTATTGTTAATGAAGCTTTCATTGCTACCTTTTGTTTTAAATTTTGACTAATAAAAACAAAACATAGTCAGACTTTTTGTTTTTAGGCTTTTGTTTGAAATTTTGACTATGTTTTGTTTTTATTCACTTTTTGTTTTAGGCTTTTGATGTGGCAGAGAAAGAGCTTGGTGTAGCTCCTGTCATGACAGGAATGGAAATGGCATCTTGTGACATTCCAGATAAATTGACCATGGTAGCTTACTTATCTCAATTCTATCAGCTTTTCAAGCATGAGCCTTTACCTTCATGTAAGTTGGGGTTTGAGACCTATTCTAATATAGCTTTACTTTGGGAAAAAAATCTTTAATTCTTATGGGTTGACTTAGCTGTTATCAGATCATTTGTGATTCAAAAACCTTTAACTTGAGAGACGTTGGATTTGAGACCATTCTTACACAAAGCTTAACCATTAATAGTCAGGATGGTAAATATATAATTTTCTCTTAATAAGATGCTGACATACAATTTATATATTAATACTGCTCTTTGTTTATTATCCATTTTCTATACAAGCTTCTGGTTTATCCTGATTATATTCATCTGTCTTTGTTTTAGGTTAACATCCATTATTTTAACTCAGACATTATGTAAATCTTTTAGCCTAATATGTTTATCTTCACTTACTAATATTATATGTCTTATGCCTCTTTTTCTGAGGGATATTATGTCTTAGACATATATCTGTTTATTCACCTCATTGATATTATTAGGATGTCGTGTTAATGATAGTTTTGGATCTTCTGAATTTATCAGAAAATATAAGACATTTTATGATCTCCAAAGATCATATAATGAAAGCCGTGGATTTCAGGATTTTAAACTATCACAGCCGTCAGATATGATATCCTTTAATATAAGATAGGGTAATGTATGTGTTATTATGGTATTTCAGATCATGGTGAATATTTGTTTGAAGCACTTTGTGCACCAAAACACGTTAGAAAATAAAGTCAATATGGAAAATCTCACAGATATGTTTTATTGATTTGAGATTTGAAAATATGTCTTTCGAAATAAAAGCTTTCGAGAGGATTGTTTTGTTGCATCATGGAATATTTGAATATTTTCATTTAACATTTTTTAAATTGTAAACAAATCTAAAATACAGAATTATGTTTGTCATTATACTGATTCACTGTTCTTCTAGCCTGTGTTATGCACAGCCAACTACTGTATTCATTATAATACATTTTCAATTTTCACATCTTTAGATAAGACTACTTTTATTGCCAATAATTAATTATCTGATTCTATACTTATGCTACAATTCACAAAGTTTGATCTTCATTCATTGGTTTTCAAAGTTTGACATTATCATAGGCTAATAATAATGATAGTTGTCTCTTACATCATCTGTCATTCTACTATAACATAGTTAAGATTCTAGCTTGAAGATATTATTGAAAAATACTACATCATTGAAAAACTTATGTTTTTTACATTTAATACTTATATACTCTTAAAATAACTGCAAATGTGTAAAATTGAAAATTCACTGTTCTTCCAACTTGCATTACGTTACGCACAGAAAATTGTTATGTTCATCATAATAAATTGTAAATTTTCACAACATTATGATAGATAAGAGTACTTTTATTGATAATAATTATCATTTGATTCTCTGTTCACAAAATTTGTTTATTCTTGAAAGGTTTGCAAATTTTGACATGTTATTACAGGCTAACAATAATGATAGTTGTCTCTTACATTGTCCTTCATTCTACTATATCATATTTAAGATTCTAACTCGTTCATGATTGAAATACTAATTCATTGAAAATTTTATATTCTGTACATTTATATTCATTTATATACTCTTACAATATCTGCATTTGTGTAAAATTCAAAATCATTTTAAGTTAATTTAAGTGTAGTCACATAAAATTGATCAGAAATATTTTTTAAATTTTATTTTCAACAGTTATTTATATATAATCGTTAAAATAGTTTTCACCAAATAAACATATATTCATATTTGTATCCACTCACCTTAAAATGGGATAAGTTTTATAAATTTATGTCAGCTTAAAAAAATATTATTTATTATTATTATTATTTATATTTCATTTTTAAAGTTGGTATATGTGTTAGTTATTTATTGAAAAGTCTAGCACTACAAACAAGAGTTCAAGTGCTAAGATTAATGCATAGCATTGTATATTCATATTAAATTTGCTTATACTATTCTAATTTGTAACAAAAACATAATGTCATATGTATTATTATAACAAATGTTGTATTTTTGAACTTAGCGTGCATGCTGATGGCCCTTGAATATCACAATACTCAGCATTTAAAAAGTCCTTGCATTTTTTTCTAAATTGCCATTGAACTCTGGCGCCACACTTGAAATTATGTGACCTGAGAGGGAGACATCAATTCTTGCATTTTCAGTCTCATAGTTGTTAGTCATTCTGTACAGACATTGAACTAAGTGTTCCTGTGTTCATCATTATGATAGTAATCATGTAAATATGTATTTCAATTCCTGTTCCTTTTTCATAAATTTTGCTAATGTGAGGGTCTTGGAACATGTATATCATTAAAATATAAAACTCACTCTATATGTTATCATGTATTCAATTAATATATTATAGTAGTAAAGTGTAAAGAAGTCATCTCACTATAATGGTATGCCTACTATTATATATTCACTTCATATATTGTGTAACTGAGTAAAATGTACAGCAGTTGAGTCACTGTAATGCTGACAGTTTGTATATATTTATTCCATTATGAGCAGTCATCTAAGTTACAATAATCTTGATTTGTTTTTTTGTTAAGATCTTAGTAAATGTATAGAAGTCAATTTATACAATTAAGATACATGAAGTATATTGCAGCCACCATGTTCATGTAATGTTGACTTCACATCAGATATTCTCTAATGAAAATGACTTATTGTGTCTTTGTTTTTGTTTCCAGCCATTCCTATCAGAGACACAGTCAGCAATCACTCCAAAGATGAATTGCCCAAACCACCCCGGTCACCAAGCCGCAGAATATCACTTCTGAACAGAATCACTGCTAAACTCAGCAAGGCAAAAAAAGTAATGACTCAATGGAGTTTCTCAAGTGAAATTTAAATTAAATTTGCAGATGAATGTAAACATTTCATTAAGACTTTAAGACTGGGAATTGTGCAAGAAGTGTTTTGTTGTACCAGCATTCAACAAATCTTTTGTTTTTAAATTATGGAAACTTTAGGCTTGTATTTTGATGCAGTAAATTATTTATTAGTCTTACATTGCAATTTGGCAAATAAAAATAAATATTTTACATCAAGATTGCATTTCTGTGAGATAAATTGTTTAAGAGACTTTGAGATTGTATTTGGTGAGTAAAATTAAAGAGAGGATATCTGAATTACATTTTTATCAAGTAAAATTGTGTTATGGGCTTTGAGATTGTGTTTGGTGAATAAAAGTAAATATTGGACATCAGAATTTGCTTTTTTTGTGAGTAAAATTGTTAGTGGGCTATGAAATTGTGTTTGGTGAGTAAAATTAAATAATAGACATTCATATTGCTTTTTGTGAGTAAAATTGTTCATGGTCTTTGAGATTGTGTTTGTTTGAATAGAATTATTTAGTACAAATTGAGATTGTGACAGAATTGCTTAGTACACATAGAGAATTATATTTATAACAGAATTGCTTAGTACATATAGAAATGTATATTGGTGATGGAACTGCTTAGTACACATTGAGATTCATATTAGTAACAGAACTGCTTCATACACATTGATATCTATAATGGTAACAGAATTGCATATTACACATTGAGATTTGTAATAGAAATACTTAGTACTCACTGAGATTGATATTGGTAATAGAATACTTTGTACACGTTGAGATGTATATTAGTAACCAGAAGTATTTAGTACACACTGAGATTCATACTAGCAAACAGAATTGCTTTGTAATTACAGATTATATTGGTGGCATAATTGTTTAGTATGCATTCAGATTATATTGGTCACATAACTGTTTAATAAACATTAGCATTGTATTAGAGATGTAATTGTTTAATAAACATTGAGATTATATTAGTGACATAAATGTTTAGAACATATTAGGATTAATATTGGTGACATGATTGTTTAGATTTTATTGGTAATAGAAGTATATATAAGTCTTTATATTATTTATATATATAATTTATCGCCTATGGTTATGAAATCATTATTTATTGATTAACAGTTTTATTTGATGTAAGAAATTGAAAACATAATTTTAACAAAAAAATGTTTGTCAGTTCTCTGGAGTTCTGACTATGCTTTAGTTGTGAAAAGTAAAGAATTTGATATTAAAAAGTATAAAATGAATAATAATTAATTTAAAAGTTTGAATCAACATCATTGATGAAAAATAAAGAATTTGATATTAAAAAGTATAAAATGGTTAATTTGAAGGTAAACATCATTGTTGGAAGTAGTGAAATTGATAGTGTTAAAAAGTTTATAAAAAAATTGAATAATACTAAATTTGAATGCACCATTATTGATGAAAAGTAAAGAATTTAATAATATCAACAAGTATAAAATGAATAATAATTAATTTGTGTGCTTCATTATTGATCAGTAAAAATTAAGTATTTTGGTGGACAAATTCATTGTCATATAAATTTTTTTTAAGTAACAAAGCTAAGTGGACAGATTTCATGAACAGTATTTTTTTAATATATATTTTTTATCAGAAAGCTAAGTTGTCTGAAAAATGTATTATGTACATATTTAATTTGAGATTTTATTAATAGCTTTGTTTTCAAATATAATATTTTCTGCAACAGATGTAAAAGATTAATTCATCAAGCTTAATGTTTACTGTTCACTTCAGACTTCTCATCCCAGTTAGCTTAATGTATAGCATCACTGTTAGCTTAATTTTATATTAATTTCTTAGTCCTCATCTCTGTTAACGTTTGTTCTCCATTTCTTAGCTTAATGTTTACTTTCTATTTCTCTTTCCTGTTGGCTTATTGTTTACTTTTAATTTCTCATCATTAGCTTAATATTTATTTTCCCTTTTTCATCATTTACTTTCCATTTCTGAGTTTTTGTTCCTGTTAATTTAATGTTTACTTTCTATTTCAGAGTTTTCCTCCCTGTTGGCTTAATGTCTGTTTACAATTTCTCATCCTAGCTAGTTTAATGTTTACTTTTAATTTTGCATCCCATTTAGCTTAATATTTACTTTGAACTTCTCATCCCATTTAGCTTAATATTTACTTTTAATTTCTTATCCCATTTCTTATCCCATAATATTTACTTGCCATTTTTCATCCCTGTTTATCTTAATGCTTTACTTGCCATTTCTTATTTATCGTCCTAATTTAGCTTAACATTTGATTATTGTTTCTTATTTCTCATCCCTGTTAGCTAATTCCTTTACTTGCTGTCTTATTTTTCATCCCTATTTAGTTTATTAGAATCATTGAAAAAACACACAACACTTTATTTCATTATTATTCTTAGCCTTTGAAAATTTCCAACATAAAATGAAAAATTAAATATTTACATTCCTAAATGTTTCAGCCTATTTCTACAATTACTGTTCTTTAAATGTTTTGACTAAATTTTTAATGAACCCTTCCTTTTGGATTAATATTTCACTGTTTGGTTTAATTTTAAACTATTCACTGATATATATTTACCATTACTGTTCTCTGAATTTATAAATTAAGTTTTTTTTTTATGGACTCTTCCTTCCTGTTAATATTTTTCTAGCTTTAGTTTTTAAACTACTTACTGGCATGTTTTTACCATTACTGTTCACTGAATTTGTACACTAGACTTTTTCTTGGATCCTTCCTTCCTGTTAATATTTTTCTGTTTGGTTTAGTTTTAAACTACTTATTGGCATATTTTTACCATTACAGTTCTCTGAATTTGTAAACTAGATTTTTTGGATCCTTCCTTCCTGTTAATATTTTTCTGTTTGGTTTAGTTTTAAACTATTTACTGGCATGTTTTTACCATTACTGTTCTCTGAATTTGTACACTAGACTTTTTCTTGGATCCTTCCTTCTTGTTAATATTTTTCTGCTTAATTTAATTTAAAACTACTTACAATCATGCTTTGTAACATTACTGCTCTCTAAATTTACAGACTATGTCTTTTTATATAATCTTCCTTTGGATTAATATTTTTCTGTTTGCTTCATTTAAACCTCTTACAGACACTTTTCCTGAAAAAGAAAGATTATGTGATGTCTGTGAAATATTGTTTTGTACTGTTTTTATTTATGTTTTTAGTTGAAAAGAAAGATTATATGATTCCTATGAAGTATTGTTTTGTACTGTTTATCTAGTTTAAACATCTTACTGACATGTTTTCTCTGAAAAAGACAGATTATATGATTCCTGTTACATTGTTTGTGTACTGTTTGCAGAGAAAGGAAGATGGAGAAGAAAGCCCATTTGGTTCCAAAAAACACAAGGATGGTTTGGTAAGAGTATGATTTGTCATTTTTCACAACAGAAAATAAGTATCTGATATTTGAAAAATATATTCTCAACAAGCAAATATTTTTATAAAATTAATTAAGAGATAATCCAATGTTAACAACACATTGTGTGGCATAGCAGCACTTTGAACCTATCCAGTGCTAACAATACATTTTGAGGCACAACATCACTTGAACCTATCCAGTGCTAACAATGCTTTTTTGGGCACAGTAGCACTTGAACCTATCCAGTGCTAACACTGCATTTTGTGGCACAGCAGCACTTGAACCTATCCAGTGCTAAAAACAATTCAGGCACAGCAACACTTGAATCTGTCCAATGATAACAGTACATTTTGAAACACATCGTCCTGACTCACCAGGCACTGCTAACATATGATTATGATGGATGCTGTAAATCCTGATATTTTTAAACCTGGTCTGTAATCAGTTGCAAACACCCACTCAAGATGCTTAAATAAGAAAATGTTATTATTAGTTAATTTGAACTTTAAAATGTGTCAATTCTTTTGTGCAACCACATTTTTTCATAAAGTTGACTTTGGGGATATCTTATTTTGCCTATACAGTATTTAAAAAATATTTTGCATAAATTGTCTGACAAATGGTTGTCAATAATACCTATGCTTCAAGATAGATATTTATTTATATATGTGTATTTTAAATAGGTGTATTTCATATAACTTTGAACTACTATGCTTAATCAGAGTAAAATTATACAAAAATCTTTGTCCTTGAAAATCAGAAATTTATCATGGAAAAAAACTATAGCTTATCAGCTTTTTGTTTTGAGAACTATTTTAAAGTATTTTAAAAAATTTACTTCAAACTGTAAATCTTATGTTTCAGATGTATTTATTTAGTGATAATACAAATAAGTAATATATATATTTTAATACAATTGTTTTATTTTGCATAGAATAAGTCTAATAGTAACACCATGCACATAATGGTACTGTAAACTTTAAAATGACACATATCAGTTTGTAAGATACAGTCACTTCTATAACATGGATGTCCATATAATAATGAAATATATAAATGTAATTTTTAATAATGGTATGTTAATCAGTAAAATAATTTTAGTCAGTGGCATTAAATTAAGCACAAGTTTATTGAATATATATATATATGAAACCAGTGTGCAAACTAAAGTATCCAAATACTGCATTATTTTAAGTAGTATACAGCAAATTATTTGTAGTTATCATTGAACAGAAAGCAATAGGATGGCTTGTTTCCATTATTAAATAGGAATGACCAAATGTAAAATGTTGTCCTGAATTTTTAAAAATAGAAATCAGTTGAGTTGACAAAATACAACAAGCTGCATGTGGAAGAAATTGCCAGCAAGCTACATTTAGATGGAAAACCTGTTGCTCCATTTGCTGCTCCTCGAAAAGAAAAACCAGGAGATGTTGGCAGTGTTAATGTCACAGCAATGGCTGAAGTTCTACAAGCAAAATTCAAGAGTAACGAAGATCAACCAGCTCCCCCTCCTGTTCGACGGCTGGTGAGTTTTGGGACACTTGATAATAAGACCATGAGTGTATTTAATGTCTTCTTTATTTCATCAAAGATAAGCAGTAGTATTTGGTAGTAGTGATACTTGATAATAAAACCATGAGTGTATTTATATAAAGTGTCTTCTTTACTTTCATTGAAATTATGCAGTAGTATTTGGTAATAGTGACACTTGATAATAAAACCATGAATGTGTTCTTAGTGGCCAGTCCATTTCCTGCAAGATGAGCTGTAATAATTGGTAGTAGTATGCTGACTTACATGGTTACTCTATGCTCATTTTTACAGAGATCTATTTCATTCTTGTTGAGTAGTTGTAATTAATAAGTAGTAGTATGCTCACATAAAGTGTAAGGCCTTTTGCAATGACCCATTTGACTCAGGGTGAACAGTAGTAATCTCACTGATAGTTATGGTACACAGGTACAGTACATTAAAACTTGTGGTACAGTTGCAATACATTAAAAGTAGGGTGAAGAGTGTAGTATACTCAGTTCAGGGTTCATTTAATCAATTTGACTCAAGGAACAGTAGATTGCTCAGCTACAGTCAACTATTTGACTTGTGATCAGTAGTAAGTGTGGTCAGTTATACTGGTCCATTTGACTTAGCAGTGCCATGCTGAGTTTTATTGGTCCATTTGACTTGTGATCATAAGTGGCATTCATAAGTAGTGCTCACTTACATTGGTCATAATGTAATCATAAGTAGTGCTCACTTATTTGGTCATAATGTAATCTTAAGTAGTGCTCACTTACAGTGGTCTATTTGACTTCTATAATAAGTAGTATGCTCACTTATAATATATTGGTCCATTTGACTTGTGATCATAAATAGTGCTCACTTATATTGGTCCATTTGACTTGTGATCATAAGTAGTACTCACTTACATAGGTTCACTTGACTTGTGATCATAAGTAGTGTGCTCACTTATGATATATTGGTCCAATTGACTACTATCATAAGTAGTATGCTCACTTATAATACATTGTCCATTTGACTTATAAGTAGTGTGCTCACTTATTCTGTCCATTTGACTTGTGATCAAATAGTGAGCTCAGTTATATTGATCTTTTGACTTGTGATCAGTAGTAGTGTGCTGAATCAGAGTTCCTAACAACCTTGAAAAGTCCTTGAAAAATGAGACCTGTCTTGAAAAGTACTTGAATTTTATTTTGTCCTTGAAAAGTACTTGAATTTGACTACAAACCCTTGAATTAGTTGAGAAGTTCTTGATTTTTATTTTAAAACCCCTTTTTCTTCTCCATCAGTTTGCATAACATATTTATCTCCCAGGCCTAGAACCTAGACAATGGGCCTAAAGTTACATAACGTCTTGACCTATTCTGGAAGCTTCTCGATAGGGGAGAGCTTGAACAAAGGGTTTTCAAATCTCAATATTTGAAGTAAACAAACAAGTAGGTCACCAAGTTGGACATTTTTATCAGACTGTGACAATCTCCAAAGATCGTATAATGACAGCCGCAGATTTCAGGTTTTGAAACCATTGTAACCTTTAGATTTGATTTCATTAAATATAAAGTGTGATATTGTTTTTTGATGTTTTAGCATTTTTTAGTTTGAAAATATTTGTCTTTCGAGATAAAAGCTTTAGAGCACATTGTTTTGTTGCATTGCTAAATATTTGGAATCATTGAACATTTTTTAAACTGCAAATGAATCTAAAATAAAGAATTATATTTGTCATTACACTGATTCACTGTTCTTCCAACTTGTGATACACACAGACAGTTAAATAAATTGTAAATTTTCACTTTACGATAGATAAGTGTACTTTTATTGACACTAATTATCATTGGATACTCAGTTTATGCTGCAGTTCACAAAGTTTATTCATTGTTGAAAGGTTTGCAAATTCTGACATGTTATTACAGGCTGACAATAAGGATAGTTGTCTTTTATTCTGCTATGTCATATTTAAGATTCTAAACTTGTTTATGATTGAAATACTAATTCATTGAAAAACTTATGTTCTGCACCTTATTATATCCTTAAAATTATTGCAAGTATGTAAATTACAAAATTATTTGTATATGATAAACGTTTTAAGCAAGTGTAGTCACATAAAATTGACCAGAAATATTTTTCTTGTTCATTTTCAACAGTCAATTATTTTATTTATATAATAAAAATAGTTTTCACCAAATAAACTTATATATTCATATTTATATCCATTCACCTGAAAATGGTAAAGTTTTATGAATATAGGTTAACTTTAAAAAAAAATTACTATTTCATTTTTAAAGTTTGTATGTGTGTTGGTTATTTATTGCACAATTAAGCAAGAAGTCAGTGTGCTAAAGGTTAATGTGTAGTATTGTATATTGATATTAAATTCGCTTATATATATGTTTTAATTTGTTTATAACAAAAACATAATGTATTATTATTCAAATTAAAACATAAGTATTATTGTAACAAATGTCATTTTCAAACTTAGTGAGCCTACTAATGACCCTTGAATATCATGATAACTCAGCTCTTAAAAAGTCCAGGAAAAGCCCTTGAAATTTGGTCCAGCAGTAGTGTGCTCATTTATATTGATCTATTTGATTTGTGGTTATAAGTAGTGTTCTGAAATACAGTGTTAATTTTCAGTCAGTTTATTTATCACTTCTTTCACAAAACTACATCTGGACTTTGAAAGTGCTAATGAGTTTTCTCTCTTTGTTGCATTTAGGAAAGATTTTTTAAAATTATGTTGCCTTGCTTCATTGTCTCCAGCATGGCATCATATTTCTTTGTCTTGTTCAGATCATGTCTGTCTGAAAGAAAACACATTGTTACAGTGAATGGTTCATTATCTTCTGTTCAGACCAAATATCTGTCTGAAAGAAAACACATTTCAGTCACTGGTTCTACTCTTAGCTTGATTCAGATTAAATTTGTCTGAATTTCTGGTTCAGGGCAAATCTGTCTGGGGTCAAAAAGTCATATTGACCCATATTTTGGATCTGTTCTTTGATCAGTTTTTTTTTTTGTATTTTGTATCCAATGTCACATCCTGTGTTATATGCATATAGATTATTCATTTTGCTCAGATATTAATATATATTACTAAATATATTAAAGAAATGACTTGTATTTATAAGTATTTCTGTTTCCTGACAACAGAAATAATACTAGTTCAAACTATATGGCTAATATTTACTAATAAATGCAATTTTTCATAAATTATATTTGCTGTTTTTTACCCACCACTGAACATCGTATAATATGAACTCCAAATTACCTTGTCTTATGCATTTGGTAAGCATGTGTTTTGTCAAAGGGAGGTTATTTTCCTCTCAATAATAAATCTTCAGAGGGAGGCAACCGTTTTGATCATCCTTCCATAAAGTTAATATGTTGGTAGTAATCATCCTCTAAAATATTTATTTCTATGAAGAAGATAATTTTGCTGTTTATCCAGCAGCATCTTTTATTGGTTTTATATTTCATGCAATACAGCTATTAGAATTTTAAAATATCATCGTTTACATGAAAAAATTATTTGTACATCACATTAATTTTCTGTAAATTCTATTATTATATATTTAAGTTATACTTGAATAGTAAAACATAGTGTTTACATATTTACATTTTGCAGATCTAATTATCAAAATTAGTTACATACCTTTGGAGAGTTTTTAAAACTTTACTCCAACTGCATGGATTAATATTGATATGTTCAGCACACACTAATGCTACATATTTAATTAATTATTTCATATTAGAAGGGGAACCCTGTGTTACCTGCTGCCCAAGCAGCTAGCGAGTTCTGCTTCTTTTGCAACAAACGTGTATACATTATGGAACGCCTGAGCACTGAAGGAGTCTTTTTCCATCGCCATTGTCTGAAATGTGACTTTTGTGGAGTTGGTCTTAGAATCGACAACTATTCTTGCGAAAAGCTTGGATCAGATGGTGGTAAGATTACAACATTTCTATTAATAGCTGGGGTTTGATAGGAATAAATAAGCTTTTGTGTCAGTAAATTGATGGCTGAAGGGATGTAAATTTTCATATTGGTGTCAGCAGCTTGGGAAAAGTATAGAAGTAAGTTACTTGTGTCACTAACTTGGAAGAAGTATGCTTGTGTCATTAGTTTAGAGAAAGTATAGAAATATACAATGCTAGTAACTTACTTGAAAGCAGTATATAAGTGAATTTAGATACTTTTGTTGCTAGCTTGAAAGAAGTATTGTAGTGAGTTTACATTGTTGTATTATTAGCTAAGATGAAGTATAATGGTAGATGTACATCTTCTGCCATCATTTTGAAAGAAGTATTGAAGTGAGTATGCTTGTATCATTAGCTAGGATGAAGTATAAATGAAGGTTTATATCTTGTCACCACCTTGAAAGCAGTATTGAAGTGTATGCTTCTGTCATTAGCTAGGATGAAGTACAAAAGTAGGTTATATTTTGTCACTATCATTAGGCAGTCCCAATGCCACTGCTTTACAGGCAAAAGCTCACAAACACGAACAAATTTGCTAAAATTTACCACAGTGGTTTTCTTCACAATAAACCTCAACCAACTATTTTTATAATAATATAAAGATCGATGTTTCGTCTTTCAAACTGTTTTGTAGTTCTCTGAATTTTTATTTTAGCATCCATAAACTTTGACGAAAGTACTTTAGGGTTGCAACAAAAATGGGTCAAATGTCGCATCGCAGCTGAATAAACAGAATTAACATTTCAGATGCCATGTTTTAAGAAAAAAGGGGGGCATCCAAGCTTTTGTAACCCAAAATCTAATTGGGGACAGATTACTCTATACACTCATTTTTTTCACTTTTGTTTGTTGTGAATAACTAAATAATTTTTCTAAGCAAAAAGTTCATGATACATTTTTCGGATGAAATATTTATCACAAATTAGTCTTAAAAAATATCATTGTTTGCAGAATTTCAGTATATATATTGTGTACTGCATGATGTATCTGTGTACTACATGGGGCCTCTTATGTACTTGTGTATTATATGAAGCCTATTATGTACATGTGTTATCTCTAAGCCTGTTATGTACTTATGTGTACTTCATTATATGAAGCTTGTTATGCACTTATATATAACTTACGTGTACTGCATGTAGCTTGTTATGTACTTATATATACTTATGTGTACTGCTTGAAACTTATGTACTTATATATACTTATGTGTACTGCTTAAAGCTTATTGTGTACTTGTGTCCACATTATTGTACTGTGTGAATGCTGTTATATATTTATGGGCAGCTTAAGTTACTGCATAAATCTTGCAAGTACTAGTGTATAACTTAAATTTACAGTGTGAAACTATAGCTTAAGTTACTGCATAAAGCTTGCAAGTAAATTTGTACAGTTTAAGAGTACAATGTAAGGTTTCAATTTAAGTGACTCATAAAACTTGCAAGTACTTGGGTACAGCTTAAGTGTGCATTGTGAGGCTTCAGCTTACGTTACTGCATAAAAAGCTTGCTGAAGCTTATATATAATGTAACTGTACAATGTAAGGCATTATTGTTACCAGACTTTCACACATGCTCTTTTTCTATTCACACCAACAGTGAAATTTTACTGCTATCGGCATTTTGCACCAGAACTGCGTGTAACGATGAGACGCAAACGAAACTTTGAAAGGGCAGATGAAGAAAAGACTACTATGGTGTGTTTACTCTTAGTGGTTATTGTTTGAAATTCCTAGGGTGATGCCAAAGCTGCCTAGTTAATGGTTATGATTATTATTATTATTAAATAATCAACTATAACTAATTACAAGTGATGATAATCTTAATTTATGTTATTAATAATTCTCCTGCAGACATCACTCATCTCTCTCACTTGGCAGATATGCAGGTGCTGTAAATGTTTTCTCTCTTCCACAACATTAAAGGCAAACATTTACCGGTACACAATATTTCCATAGGTGGAAAACTTACTAAAGGAGAAGATAAATCTGTCTTTTAATCTATATTTAGCGAGCCCCCATCCACCCACTTTCTTCTCCAACACAGGTTATCAATATGTGTAAGAAGGTCAATAAATTTATTAAATCAACAATTAAATATAAAACATATGAATATAATCAAAAAAACATTGACATTTACATCAATTAGCAACAATGTTTTATTAACACTATACAGTCGTTTAGTTTATCCTAGAATAGACATAAACAGTCAATAACATAAATATATAATCATGTTCATGGATATCATCACAGAAATGAGAACGGAGTTTTAGAGAAATAGTTAAAGTTAGTGCACATAATCTGTTCAAAGATGGTGACTGTCACCAGCACATGTTTCACAATCATGTGGTTTGCAACAAGTCACTGCCTTTCATATTTAGGTGAGGTCTCACATGTCCCTTTTATAGGCATGTTACACAAATGTTCCAGAATCCTCGACACATTTTCCAAGCATGCCAAGGAGAATTGTCCTGAATTTCACATGCGCTATCAAGCACTTCAGAAGAATGTTCTCAAAATTTCATACACATTTACTCAACATACCATGAGGAATGTTCACAATGATTTTCATAAATTCTCAAGACCAAACTCAGGCTACAAATCTCCACCGTATTGGTTCTTGAATGGAATTCACAGGAATCAACTTACAGCAACATGATTTACTGATAAAGTTGACAACAGTACTGGATGCACCCATCAACACATTCAAGTCAAATTAGCGCAGCATAAATTTCAGGCATATTTCATCTCTAAACTCCTTTCTCTCTTATAGACATTCTCAGTTTACAAATCTTGCAACAATTTCATTAGCCTGATACACACAGGCATAAGAAATATAGGATCAGTCAAAATTCACAAGTATAATGTACGTATATATATATATATATATATAACATAGTCAAATTAGTGAACATGGAAATAATGATTCAATTACATAAGCATTCTCCAATTTAAATCATAGATAAATAGTAAATGTGTACGAAATATTCTAAGTCCATTCTAACCTTTATCAGTCAGTTAACCTACCATAAGCTATTGATCGCCTTATAACCTGACTCGAGTTATGTTCAAATTCAAAATGATTAGAATAGAGTACATCTTCAACAAAGAAACTTCTGGTCCATCCCCATTGGATGAAATTGATATGAACAAGTATGAAACTATTAGTCAGAAAACCTAATCATCCAGTTGGAACTGGTTGGATTGCATCAGCAATTTTCTAGCATATCCTCAACTCGAATTGTTTACTCCATCTCTGACGCTTACAAAAATATCATCATAAGGAGTGCCCAAGGCTGGGTCACTTTGATAATTTATATAACAATTAAGTCTATAATTAAGGTCAGGCAAATTTACTCCACCACAACCGTATTTATAAATATTACATTTCACCCGTTTTCTAGTCACCTAGTATTGCTTGTGTATCCAGAAAAAGTTTTGACTTATAATAGAAAATACTAAATATTTTTTCAAAGATTTTTATCCAATCCAGCAATTTCATTTGAATGAAAGAAAATTTTGTTTTGTTCTGATGTAGACCATTCCTGTTATTGTCACTCCTGATCTAGGAGCACTAGAAACGCCACTGAGAACACATTCCAATCCACAGAGGAGATTCATACGTGAGTACTTGCAACATGCTGTTTTATAATATTTCACCTTCATAAATAAGTTTGGAATTCTTTGATTACAAAAGTGAATGTGTGTAGTCAGCACATTAAGTAAGTGAATTAATAATTTTTAAAAATTTAATCAACTTCTGTGTTTTTCATTTCATTGCAATCTTGAAAATAATAAAATATTAATATGTATAGTATAATCTTATTATCTTTTCACAAATACATTCATTCAATCATTGAAGTAATTTTGATTGTCTAGTCAATCTTTCACTAAAATAATGTTGATTATCTAATCATGTCAGTTTTTCTTCCATTAAAATAATGTATTGCAATAAGCATTAATTAATATTACCAAACTGTATTTAGAACTGAGATTCTGTCTAGCTGAGATGTTTTTTGTTACAAAAATTAGGCTTTTACCAGTTTTAGGTGACTGGTGTTCCAAACTTCAAGTTTTCTGTTAAAAAAGAAAAAAAATCTAACAAGCATTTTTATTTTCCTCACTAATTGCAGTCATATAAGTTTAAGTGCAAAGAAAAAAACAGTTTTCCATTTTTATAGTGTAAAAAGTTGGGTATCCTAAAGATGGCCTTTCATTTGAGATTTTCTTTAATTCTCTTCTTTATTTCTAATACAAAGTTCCTTGATTACCTAACATACATTAAATAAAGAACTAAGAGTCATATTTTCTAATTTAAGCATTCTGTACAACAAGGGCAAGCCTGTCATGATTTAGAAAAATCGTTTTTATTTTCTTAATAGCTAGTCCCCAACTCTGTTGGATTGGCTCATTGCTCTGAGCCTGGCTCATCCTTATCTTTAAAATTTTAGCACTTTCACAAAGTATGCACCTGCTTAGAAAAGAGATGCGATAAAGAGGAAAATGCCAAAATGAGCCTCACACTTAGTGCAAGACTCACACTCAACACATGAGATGCACACTCAACCTTAGTTGCAAACTTCGTAACAAATGTACTTGACATTCCTAATGCTCTTATATTATAGTCCTCTATTCCATTAATTTAATAAAGAACTAATGTTCTTGTGTTTTAGTCCTCTATTCCGTTAATAAAGAACTAATGTTCTTGTGTTTTAGTCCTCTGTTCCAATAATAAAGGACTAATGTTCTTATATTATAGTCCTCTATTCCATTAATAAAGGACTAATGTTCTCTTGTCATCTTTTCCATTAGTAAAGAACTAATGTTCTTGTGTTTAGGTCATCTTTTTCATTAATAAAGGACTAATGCTCTTGTGTTATAGTCCTCTAAAACAATAATTCTCTCGTGTTAAAAATGACTGATGTGTTGTTATAGTCATATTTTCTATTAATAAAGGACTATTGTTCTTGTGTTGTAGTCCTCTTTTCCATTAATAAAGGACTAATGTTATTGTGTTGCAGTCATCATTTCCATTAATAAGACTAATGTTTTGGGTTGTATGTTATAATCATCTTTTTCATTAATAAAGGACTGATGTTCATGGGTTATAGTCATTGCTATATGTCTAATTCGTGTGATTTATTCATCTTTCTCTCACTTGTATTATAGCTGCTCCACTTCAAGTTCCATCTGAGCCATCTGAGAAGGCCAAGAAAACACCAGAGCGTATAGAGTTTGAAATTTCCTTTGATGGACAAGAAGAAGAAACAGAAGAAGAGCAGTTTGAATATAATTTGCGAGCCTCTCTGTCAACTGATACAATCCTTGATAATAGTGATGATGAAGATGACTCTGATACTGAGTAAGTAAGCAAGTACCAAAAATTAATTTGAATTTATATTAAACCTCACAAATGAGCAATGATAGATTCATAGTGTTAACTAAAGTGCACAAATTACTGCAGTCCACCTATGTAGTACTGATTAAGGTGCACAAATTACTGCAGTCCACCTATGTAGTACAGATTAAGGTGCACAAATTACTGCAGTCCACCTATGTAGTACAGATTAAGGTGCACAAATTACTGCAGTCCACCTATGTAGGTACCATACTAAAATGCACAAAGTACTGCAGGCCATGTACATAAAAGTATCAGACTTAAATGCATAACAATGCAAGTCATGTACATAGGTGTACCCAGTTTATTAGGCCAAGTATACAGATATTAGACTGTCATGCAAACAGATATATACAGTTCTCAAGGTCATGTATGCAAATACTCTATGCCATGTGCACATTTCTCTAGGCCAAGTGCACACGTGTTCATAAGTCATGTAGAGATGTAGGCATTCTCTAGGCCAATGTAAATATGCACTTTCGATCCTAGATTTTAAACTAATTAACTTCTGTTTTTCACATTTTTTTAAAACAACTTTATAACTTATTAGTATTTTTCATAAAGACTATTTTGGATCCAAAATTTTTATTTTTTAATAATTGAATTTAATATTTTTTATTTTGAAAACACTTTTAGTTTCAAGATTTATGATCCAAGAAAAAGCAACAAACTAAGTATGTAGACAAAACTTAAATAAATACTAAGATTATCCTGACTCACTACCTTATTTGCAATGAGAGCAATCTTCCTATGGTTAAGGGGGTTGACTCATTAAGTGGGGTGGCTCCTGGCATTACCCCCATCATGTTTTGGTAAAAACATAAACAATCTCCATTTTAGTCATATATTTTGAGCTCTTGCACAGTTTTCACATACAAGTGAGCAGCCGGTTTGGCCTCCAATAACAAACCTCTGGGTACTATCCTGTCTTCTGGCACACTAGTTGTATGTGTCTCTAGGAAAATGAGTGATTTTCCCATGAAAAGTTTGTAATTCTGATGTACATTTAAGTTCCAAGATGAAATAAACTTGGCCAGATGATTTCCGTTTATGGGGTAATAGTAACAACTATAATATATCTTTGCCTACTAATGATTAAACCACGAGACCCCATCAGTCTTCCTAACCCACACACAAACAACCAATAGCATCTCTTGGTTGGTGAAGAAAATTCAAATATACTAGATAAAGTTAGTGATCCAAAACAAAGTATATGTAGAGCAAAATACATAAATTGTCTAGCTTTGAAACTGTTTCAGAAACAGAAGTGTACAGTTTACTGCTATAGTGTTTCTCATTGTTCCACTGTGTACTGGTGTTGAGTTAGTTAATGTGTTGATTGGTGTTTGAGTGAAAGATTTAATTGAGACCCATGTAAATGACATGTTAGATTGTGCATTCTGGACTGAGAGTTGTTAATTGAATAATGTGCTGATGGCGGTTGTTAAACAAAATGGTGTTTGATTATGACATAGTGGCAGAGTTAATGACATTTAATAAAATGAATAGTGTATGATAGCTGTCAAATTGAATATGACAGGTGTCAGATTAAATGATGTTTGAGTGACAAATGTCAGATTGAGTGGTGTATGAGTGGTATTTATTGAATTGCTTTTTTAAATGACACTATCAAAAAATTCAGTGATTGACAAATGTAAGTTGAATGGTATGTGAGTGACAGGTGTCAAATTGAATTGTATATGAGTGGGGAATTGCAAATGTAATAAAATTGTACTAAAGGAAAGCCCCCACCCTGGATTATTGTATCTGCAGTACACATTTGTTGTAAACCTTCCATTTTTACTAGCTGATTATTTTTTCTTTCAGTGATTATGGCTTTGTATCTGATTCAGAGGTGGCTCGTATACTGGACGAGTGGTAGGCATACAGTATTGAATGTCACTTTTGATGTAGTATTTACTTCAGTTGCTTTATAATTTTTAAAAAAATTTCTTTGGATGGTTTAGTTTTTATAATATATATATTTTTTTCTTGCTATTTTTTATTTTTGTTGGGTGATTTTCATGTCTGATGCATACTAATAAAAAAATTATTGTGGAGTTATTTTTAAATTTTACATATGCACTTTCGATATGGATTGAATATCTAGTCCATAGGTGAGTCTGGGTCAGTCTTATCAAATTCTGATTCTCAGTATACAGTATACAAGATGTTCTTAGCAAATCATTGCTATCATCAGATATGCTGTTTGAGTCAGCCTTATCAAATTCTAATTCTCAAAAATCAATGTAGAAGTCATTCTTACCAAATCATTGCTTTCATCATCAGATATGTGTGAACCTTATCAAATTCTAATTCTCACAAATTCTTAAATATGGAAGTAATTCTTACCAAATCATTGCTATCGACATACGTTCTGTGACTTATGGTGTGTTGGTCATTCTTATCAAATTCTAATTCTCAAAACTCAAATGTAGAAGTCATTCTTACCAACGCATTGCTATCAACAGATATGTTCATAGTCAGCATTATCAAATTCTGATTCTCAAAACTCAATGTAGAAGTCATTCTTACCAACAAATTGCTATCAACAGATATGTTCATAGTCAGCATTATCAAATTCTAGCACTCATGTCTTATGAATCAGTCTTGCCATTTATTAAAGAAAAATCTGTATCTCCCCAAAACTTTTGATTAATTCTACATAAAGCAATGTCTCCTATACCTCATGATTAATATTATATTTTTTAACAATATATTCCACAACCCTTGACTATCCCAAACAGTATCATCTATTCTATTTGATGACTTCTACAATAATGTCTCTAACTATTTACTACTACTAAATCTCTAAAGACACTTCTCTACCATAAATAGTATTTTTAACTCTCTTTGGTCACTTCTTAAACGATATCCCCCACAACCCTTTTAACAGTAAATAATATCTCCAACAACCTTTCTCCACTATAAACAGTAACTAATACTATTTTTGATCCCTTCTACTTAATAAATCTCACAAACCTTCACTGTCATAAACAGTATCTCTCACAATCCTACTCTGTTATAAAACTGCATCTACTACTCTCTTTGATCACCTCTGTGTAAAAGATAGCTTCACAAGTCTTATCTACCATAACCAATATCTTCAGTTTTCTTTGGTCACTTCTACCTAAACAGTAGCTTCTGCAAAAGTCTTATCTACCATAACCAATATCTTCTGTTTTCTTTGATCACTTGTAATAGCTTCTACAAGTCTTATCTATATCCTCCGTTGTCTTTGATCACTTATATTAGTTTCCACAAATATACCAAAAACAGTATCCTGTACTTTGATCACTCTACCTAAACATTACCTTTTCAACAATAAACCTTGTCTCATTGCCCTGATACCATATCACCACTATTTTTAATTAGCATACATTATCTCTACCACTCTTCATTGCTGGACAGTATCTCCACCACTCCTAAATACCACACAGTATCTCTACTACTCTTAATTACCACTCAGTATCTCCACCACTCTTAATTACCAGATACAATATCTCCACCACTCTTAATTACCAGATACAATATCTCCACCACTCAGTATCTCCTCTACTCTTAATTACCAGATGAAGTATCTCCTACTTTTCTTTAATTGCTTCAGTCCAGACAGTATCTCCTCCACCTCTTGTATCTCTCCCTACCCTTGACTACCACAGTGTCTCTCTCAACCGTTGATGATCATAAATAATATCTCCCACTCTCTTATCCCTTTTTAATGACCATAATTTCCCACCACCCTTGACTACAGCAGTAAGCAGTATCTCCCACTCTGATTATTCTACTCAAACAATGCTCCTATTATTCTAGATTATTTTTTCTCTGAGCAAAATAGCACACAACTCTTTTCTCTCAAAGTATAGTCATTTTCCTTCACAACCTCCCTAAATTGATGCTTGCCGTGCATCCTGGTGTTTTGTTTACTTTTGCATCCTGATATTTTTTTTTTGGTGCAGCTTGTTGCAAACTGATGTATGGCTTGTTGCAGATTACTACAGTTCTTGTTGTAAAGAAAACCATTCTGTCTTTGTAGAGAATTAGTCTTTTGTTTCCTTGGACCTTATCTATTTACAAATCAGTATTTTGTGAGCACATAGGTTGTCAACTTTGTATAAATTGTGCATTGTATGAATGTAATTACCAATGTGTTCATTTACAGTTTTGCACAATTTTAAAGCCTTCAGTAAATTATGTAAATTATATTCACACACATTCCCTACTTTGTACAGATTACGATGGTTACATTAAGTTACACTATATCTCTTGTGACAGCTGCATTTCTTAATTTGTACACTAAGGTACACACACACACACTATTATGATCATATTATTCCCTCCCTTAAACAAACAATGCTAGTTATACTAAATTACACATGACCTACTTTGTTCCACTTAACATAATGCATTTTACATGTAGGTAGAATCAGCTATTTTTTCAAAGTCTTTGGAAATGAATGAAATTTACACCATATAACTATCATGGTGAAAGAAATCAATTTTTAAAAATGGTTGCTTAATCTTTCATTCTTATTTTTTTAATGCAATTTTTAAAAAATGAAAAAACACTCTTTTTACATATTTTTATTTTGTTTTGACATTTTGTATGCACCTTAAAGTAAAACTATTATCCAACAGGGCTAAATTTTTGCATACCTCATGTATCCAATGCTGACATGAAGCCTGATTTTTTCCTAAGGCAATAGCTTTTTTATTTTTTCAGCTATAATTCTCAGGATAGAGTGACAGAGTAAAAACCTAAGTTGTGCAATGGCACTGAGCTAACACTGAAAATGAACGATATTAATGCTTTTTGTGGTGCTTATTTTGAGTTCCATTTGACTTGTTTGAGTAATTATAATGAAATAACAATAAAAATAGCTTACATTTTTAGTTAAAATGCACTTAATAATGTCTTATGTTTTAAAATTTATGATGATTTCAAAATACGGGTAGAGAGGTGATTGAAAACAAATGGCATTTTGAAAAACAGGATTATTATTGTATTCTGAAACATGGTCCCTCAAAATCTTGGCCAATTTTTACAAGCTAAATGAACCCTAACAATAAATTAACCGATCACCACGATCATTAACAAGATACCCAAAACCAAATAATTAATGCATATTTGAGGCTGTTGCTATTGACACTATTATGATTAATTTTAAAATGCCTTTCATTTGTGACCCATCATAACTTAGTTAATAAATTAGTTTATTGTGGGGGGAAAACTATCTAGGATTATGTGTGAGCATTGTCTGACAGAGATTATCAAAAATGTTAATAAAAATTATAGCAGAAATTATAAATAACAATTGTTTAGTAGGCCTATATTTGTCTACTCTCACTCACATCCATGATGATCTCAATTGCATTACCATCTGTATTTGATCTATATTTCTGACAAATATCTTAAAAGATCATCCATATAATTAATTAGAACCTTTTTACAAATACAAGAGCTATAGTTAATTAAGCTTAGAAAATTACTTACGCAGCACAGAAACAAGCACAGCTGGCAACCCCATGTTGATTACATGCTTCTTTGTTTATGTTTAGGTCTGTGTTTACTTTGTGCACGCTTGGGATGCATACCTTTTCTCTCCACCAGTTCCACTATGAAAATGCCACTTTGTCATGCTATTTATCATTTTAAAGAAGATATTTTCTACTCTAATGATATAAAAAAATTATATTTTCAAAAATAACCTTGCAAAAAAGTAATAATTCAAAATAGGCTTTTGTCACTCAACTTTAGGTATAATAAAAATAAAAATATAGATTCTATTCATTTTGCCTTAGTTTGATGTAAGATACATTCTGATTGGACAATCATACTGGAACCCATTTTAGTGTTTGCAAAGCATACCAAAGTACAGAGGTAAGCGTGGAGATTGAGAAAATGGCCACTGCCTTTGAAACATGCCATCAATGAAAAGTTGGAAGATAATTTTATTCAACAATTATTTCACAAGCATGATAATTATGGAACATAAACACAGTACTTATGACAAAAGGGTAATTTTGGGGAATTTAGTAGCTGTCCGCTATCATCATATAGAGGCTGGTTCTATATATTTATATGTGTTTTGTCGCCACATATATAACATTTATTGGGTGAGATATAACTAGGTACAGTTGTTTATTATGGCCACATAAATCACACTTATGAGATACAATTGGTTACAGTTATCCGTTTGGCCATATACAATACATTTTTTGTATGAGTTGCACAGATGTGAATTACTGCCACATACTTTCATATTTTCTTTGAATTATAATTAAGTTAACAATAGTTTATCAGTGAATGCATACATTCCACTTTTTGTATATTATTATCATTTGAATCTATATTTATAGCTATGATTATACACCTTCAGAGATTTGATTGTTCTCCATTTAGCATTGAAAAAACAAATGTTGCATTTGACAATCTTATTTATTTCCTTCTTCATTTGCATTATTGTATGTATGTCATATTATTTTTAATTCTGCTTTTTATGCATATTTATCAGATTTATCAGAATGTTAATGTGTTGGCATAAAATATATTTTATCAGAGAAATTGATAAAGTGAATTATTTCTTGGTTATGACTACGATTATGCAAAATCTAAATTGCTTTGTGTATGTCATCTCCCTTTATCTGAGCGTGAAATGGGTTTGTTTGCTTTCAAATGCTGTTCTGGGTTGAATAGAGTATCAAAAAAATGCTAATTGATATTAAAAATAACAGGTAATGGGGATGATGGTGGTGGAAATGAAAATGGTGTATAAAATATATTTATACATTTCATTGTGGTAATTTTAATTTGTTTCCTAATATTTATATAAGTGTAATTGTGAATAGACATAAACTAAATAGGATTAAGGTAAGTCTCATGTGATATTGTTATTTCATGTGTTGTTATTATTTATCTTTATGGATAGGTACAGAATTGGATTTATATTACAATAAATGCTTAGTTTACACTAATCCAGTTTTTGTGTTTTTAAAGCACTCTTTACACTGAAGGGATAACTTTCACTGTAGTGTACATATTGTGTTCATTTTAATACCATTTACATACAATGAATGGATAACATTCACTTTACACATTTGCTCATTTTAATACCATTTACAATGAAGGGATAACATTTATTTACACATTGTGCTCATTTTAATGCCATTTACAATGAAGGAAAGAAATTGAATGCCCCCCCACACACACCTACCCAATCCCTTAATTTAAGATATAATCTTTTTTCCAAGTATGCTTTTCTCAAAAACTCCTTTAATTGTATAAATATTTAAAAGAAGATTTTTAGGTTGTTTTTTTTTTTCAAAAAGAAACTACATTAATTTACTTAATCATCTTTTTAGGCAGTGCTTTCACCCAAATTCCCTCAATTAACATCATATTACTATTTTTTTTATAGATATAATTGCTTTCATTACATTACCCTGATTCTTTCATTTATAAGTATCTTTTATGAAGATATTACTTTCATTTATAAGTAATTTTATGTGGCTATTACTTTCATTTATAAGTATCTTGTATGAAGATATTACTTCAATTTATGTAATGTTTGTATTTACATTATCTTTTAATTAGATTAGATATTGAAAATTAAGCAATCTGTAATAACTGCATCAAAGAATTGATTTCATAGCAATAGTTAGGCATTCATGTACTTTTAACTATAATATATCCGTCAACTAATTGCAGATGTTCAAGTTCCTAAGTTTCAAATTGAAATGAGTAGTCATTATGCATTTTAAATTTGTTCAATTTATGTTCTAAAGCCAGATTATTATAATAGATGAATGGAATACTAATTTTGTGAACTTCAAACTCTTTATCAGCTTTAATCTTGATATTATACTGAAGCTTTTTATATATTTTATTTCTTGAACATCTTAACAGGTCTGGCACAGAGGAGGATGTGTGGGACCCAGATGTAGAGGGTCTCAAGGGAGCTGGAGCTGGTGCTCCCTTGACTTGGGAAGAGGCGTGTGAGTTGGTCAACACATGGAACAGGCAACATTCCACTGAAAGTTTGTTGCAAGCAGTAAATCCAGATCAGAATCGACCCCGACACCCATCTCGAAATGCATATAGTCGTTTCTACGACGGAAAAGAGGACAGCGAAAAATCAGAAGATGATTCATCTACGGAAGTTGAAGGTATACTGCAAATCTCAGATCTCTTGAAAGTCTTATCACCAGTTATATTGATCAAGAGATATTAGTGGCCCCATGAATTGGTCATTTAACAACTAGTCAATAGATATTACTGGCCCCATGAATTGGTCATTTAATAACTAGTCAGTAGATATCACTGGCCCTATGAAATGGTCATTTAACAACTAGTCAACAGAGATCACTGGCCCTATGAAATGGTCATTTAACAGCTAGTCAATAGATATTACTGGCCCCATGAATTGGTTATTTAATAACTAGTCAGTAGATATCACTGGCCCTATGAAATGGTCATTTAACAACTAGTCAACAGAGATCACTGGCCCTATGAAATGGTCATTTAACAACTAGTCAGTAGATATTACTGGCCCCATGAAACGGTCTTTTAGTGAAACAGATTATCACGGCCTTATGAAATTGTCATATAATATAGTCAAATTATCACTGGCCTTATGAAATGATCATTTAACAGTTAGTTAAACTGGTTATCACTGGTTTTCATACCAATTGTATTGGTTAACAAATCACAGGTCTTTTTCTTACCAGTTGAGTTAATAATAACTGGACTTTCTTCTTATCGGTTGCACTGGTCATGAAATATTCTTTATGAAATATTCTTCATGAAATATTATGGCTCTTCTTTGTGTATTGTCAACAAATAATCACAGAGCTTATGAAATGATATTACCAAACGTATTGATTGGCAAATAATCACAGCATTGATATTACCAACTGTACTGGCCAACAAATTTAATTTGGATTTCTGGTTTTAACATGGATGCCTGGCTTTACTTGGGTGCCTGGTTTTCAAGGTGATACATCTTGGGACAGATTTATGTTGTTGATATTTTTTCTTTTTGCTAATAATGAGGAGGCACTCCTGTGTTGTCACCGTGGTTACAATGAAGGTGAAAAGTGTTTTGATTATTTTAATTCTTTTGAAATATTCCCATCCAGGAAAGAAAATTCTTTTGATGCAGGTATGATGCCTGTTCATGGTGTAATATTGTGGCATCAAGCCATTAGTAATGTGCCATTTTTCTGTACATCAAGAGTGTAATGGTGTGTCTTTTGTCCTGAAATCAAGCAAGTAGTGGTATGCCCTTTTTTTTTTCATCAAGCAAGCAGTGGTGTGCCCTTTTTCTTACATTCACCCACTTTTAGTTTATTAAAAGCAGACACTGTGTTACTCACCACTTTCAGTTTATGAAATATAGACACTCTACTACTCATCACTTTCAGTTTATAAAATTCAGACACTGTTACCAATTCTAGTTTATGAAATGCAGATTCTACACTGCTCACCAGTCCCAGTTTTTAATCAAGCACTAGACTGCTCACCAATACAACTTTATTGAATACAATGTCTTTATTCTCTGCCTCATGTCAGAATTAAATAAAATAAAATATTAATAATATTAAATTTAAATAATGTTTTAAAACTTTCAGTCATATCGTCCATTTTGGATCAAGTCGGTTTATAGATACAAGGTTGCATGACAGTTAACAAAACAAATGTTCATGAGCATTTTATTTCCCTTCTCTCTGTGGTTTGTTAACTGCAGATGTTAAGTTAATTATTTTTTAAAACAATGACTTTATAAGTAAGTGTTCCCTGCAAATCTTTAATGATAATCCTAGTAATTTTAATAGATTCTGAAAGTCTAATTTTTTTCCCCTGCTACAGATTCTGAGTATGAGACTGTCGACTCTTCAGGAGATGAATCTACAGAGGAAGAGGATGAAATCACTCGCGGTGAATGCTCAATTGAAGATACACTGGGATGTGCTGCTACTGAAGATTCTGCAACAACTACTGCTTCATCACCATTGAGTCCTGCCATAAAAAGTGCTGCTCGTGCCAATTTTTTCTCAGCCCCACCTACAGTGGTCCGTTTGGATCATTGGCGTATGTTTAAAAAAGACCAAAAGGATGATTTTAATCAAGATATTAGTCTTAACAAAAATAATGATGAAGAGGTTTTGGAAATCTGTGATAACTTTCTTCTAGAGGATACCTGTCAAGATGAAGAATATAAGGACACAGATGTTTCCGAAAGTTTGGATTTGGATTCTCAAGAAGAAGAAAGTCATTCATTGTCAGAAGAGGGATCGTTGGAGGATATGATTGAAGATTTGCAAGGTCAGGAAAAAACAAGCACATACATTCTTGATGAGGAGTTTGACCAGGGGGAAGAAGAAAAGAATCAGAATATAGTGGATAGAAGAGAAAATGAAACTCTGGAGGAGGAACAAAATGAGGATACAGAGGAGGAAGATCAAGATGAGGAAGAGATGGAAAGATCTGCCTTTAGCTTGGCTTTAAAAAAATTGCTGGATAATACGGAAGCTAAGAGTTCCAGCAGCGAAAGTAGCCCAGAAAATGAAGCTTCTCTTCCTCACTTTTTGACCAAAGCTTTCAATGACAAGTTCCTTATGAAAGAGAAAGACGAGGGAGAAACAGTGAGAGGCAAGGATGCAAATAGAGATTTGTTTGAGGAGAGAGACATGAACACAAATAAAGATTTGTCGGAAGAGAAAGATGAGAATTCATTTAAAGAGTTGTCCGAGGAGAAAGAAAAAATAAATAAAGAGTTGTCTGAAGAAAAAGTTCCTATAGGTTTACTATCTAAACCCAAGGATGTAGAACAATTGAACAATTTTAATGATGACTTTCACAGGACCAGTATTACCAGTGAAGACACCGTTGAGTTAGTGCTTCGAAGTGTGCGTGAGTTGGATGATGGTACTACAACAGCTTCAGGGGAAGATACTCTTTGGCAGGTTTTGCAGGAAGTGGCTTCAATGCCAGATCTCTTAGATTCAGAACGAGAACTTGACAAACACCATGATAAACAATTCAGACATCTAGATGAACGATTTGTCACTGATCGCAAAAAAATAAAGAAACCAAGTCCCATTAAACAGGTTAAGTCTGATTCTGAATCTAGTCTGACCATCTCAACGCCATCTGAATCTTGCAGCTCTTCTTCAGGGTCACTGGATGAAGTCATTAAGTACAACCAGCGTTTTCTGGACCTAGGAGACCCTGAGGACATGAAGCCTGATCAAGACATGCTGGAGGATTACCTCACCACAATGAGCATGGTACTTGATGAAAGCCTCTCTGATGAAGAAAATGACTCTCGCTGCAAGCAGTTGCAACCTTCAGAGTCTTTACACCCAGTACTGGACTCTAGTTTGGCTTTGCAGGAGCAGAATATCAAACAAAATAAGCATGACAGTGAGGTGGCAGATAAAACACTTGTCACAAACACAAGCAGCTTGTACCAGACACCAAATGAAAGCTTTAATGAGGAACCAGTGTCAGAAAAAAATCATTTTTCAGGTTTCTCCTTAGACAAAAATCTGCCAGCGACCTCAGGTACAAAACCTAAAGAAAGAAACCTGCCAACCATAGCAGGCACAAAACCAAAAGGCAAAGACCTTGTTACTGCAGGCACAAAACCAAAAGGCAAAGACCTTGTTACTGCAGGCACAAAACCAAAAGGCAAAGACCTTGTTACTGCAGGCACAAAACCAAAAGGCAAAGACTTTGTTACTGCAGGCACAAAACCAAAAGGCAAAGACCTTGTTACTGCAGGCACAAAACCAAAAGACAAAAACCTTGTTACTGCAGGCACAAAACCAAAAGGCAAGGACCAAGTTACTGAAGGCATAAAACCAAAAGCTAAGTCTGGAAACATGAAAGATAGTTCCAGGCTGAAATCTGTCAAATTAATACAGCCTTCTCCTGCAGCTAAAGCAAAGATAGGCTCTAAACGACTGCCAGAAATGATGAAGTCAAAAGTGACAGCTACTGTAGAATCTCAACAAGGCTCACAGACCAGAAAACCTGCTAGCATCATCAGTAATACAGCATTGCCAGTAAAACCAGCCAAGGAAATGTTCTCTGGCACAGAAAGCACTTTATGCTCTGCTTCAGAGTCATCACAGCATCACCTACCATCATTGTCCACTCAATCCTCTCATCCACATGCACTTTTGTCTGCATCTGAATCATCACAGCAGGGAACATCAACTTCTACTGCCAGTTCTTCAAGACATATTCCTAAAACTGTTTTTAAGTTGCCAGGACAACAGACAGCTATATCTGGGGCAAATTTAAGGGGTGCCTCATTAACTCTATCATCTACATCTATCCCACGGGCATTACCCAGGCCTGGTGTAGCCAAAAGAGTCATTGCAAACACACTTGATCAAAGTAGTAATTCTCCACTAGACTTGAATACAGATCCTTTAGAATTTGGTGCTGTGACTAAAGAGTCTGCTAATGGTAAGGAGAATGTTGACCGGAAGACTGTGATTCATGTAGACCATGGTACTTTGTGGTCTGACTCTTCCACTGATCAACAGGGATCAGACTCCGAGTTTCAGAAGAAAAAAATACCTGTTGATGCTAGCATTAGAAGCCTTTCAGTACCACAGATTCCACACCAACCCAGCATAGTTAGTGATATAGATGATATTCCATTTGCAGATGAAAGTGAAGTAGATGAAAAGTTTTTCACCCCAGCTACTTCATTAAAAACCAAAGAAGTTTCAAGAGATTCTCAGGTAACAGATATCACAAGCAATGCACGCAAAAAGATATTTCCACCTCCTTGTGCTGTGAATTTAAATCCGAATTTGCCTAGTGCACAACAGATTCAGTTTATACAGGAAGCTGAACGTAATAAAGCACAGGAGGCATTAAAAGCCAAACCCCAACTAAATACTGAAAATGGTAAAGGTGTTAGCTTTGTAAATCCTTCTTATAACACTGTTGGAGTAGTGCCCAAGCGTGTCCCTGGCACCAGGACAGTTCCCAATGATCCTAGGGACAGACGTAGTTCATCCTATGACACTCCAAGTTCCTCCAGCATTTTGTCTGACAACGAAGACAATAGCAAGCAGGTCACCACATCAAGCACAACCCATATGACCACAACACCCATGACTAGTGCCAGTGAAATGGACTCCACTACCAAGGCCAGAAAGAAAAAAATTAGTAAACCACTAAAATCTGTTGGTGGTGACACGAAAACTAAGATTCACAAACATGAAGACAAATCACACAATGAACTAGAAGCTAAAAAGGAGAAGCGGCATTCACTCCTTGCTTTGCTACGACCTAACAAATCAGCTGAAAAGGTCAGGGATAAGAAAGATTACTCAACAAGTGCTACACCTTCTGAAAGTGATTATGCATCAGACAAGAAACAAAAATCCAAATTAAAGAAGAAAAAGAAGCTTTCCAGATCACAGGAAAATGTAGAAGCTGGGTTAAGCCACGATGTGAAAGAACTGAAGA
Organism: Sinotaia quadrata; assembly: GCA_028829895.1. Classification (NCBI taxonomy): domain Eukaryota; kingdom Metazoa; phylum Mollusca; class Gastropoda; order Architaenioglossa; family Viviparidae; genus Sinotaia; species Sinotaia quadrata. Next base: position 40,507,265 of record CM054181.1, on the reverse strand, counting down.
TTGCTCCCATCTTTGAAAAGGATAATGACAGGAGACCTTCTGGTGCTGAGGGGCTTCTGGCAGAAAGCAAATTAAAAGTTGTTCAACCCCTGCCTATGGCACCAAAAGCCATGTGTATGTTTTTCCTTGTATTATTTGTTTCCATATGACAACCAAAATCTTCTTGTATGCTTTGTCTATTATTTATATCTTTATGACAACCAAGTCTTTTGTGTGTTTTTCAGCCTATTATTTGTTTCCATGTGACACTTGAAGCATTGTGTATGTTTTTCTTTACATTATTTGTTTCCATGACACCAGAAGCCTTGTGTATGTTTTTCTTTATATTATTTGTTTATATGTAAATACACCAGAAGCCTCGTGTATGTTTTCCTTTATATTATTTGTTTCCTTGTAACACCAGAAGTCTTGTGTGTTTTTCTTTGTATTATTTGTGTCAGCAATACCAAAAACCTTCACAAATTTTACCATAACAGGTTTCTCTTTCCAGATGGATCCCCAACATTTATGTCATCATTGTACAGTCTGTGTGTGTGTGTGTGTGTGTGTGTGTGCGTGCGTGCACGTGTGTGTGTGTGTGTGTTTGTGCGTGCGTGTGCATGTGTGTGTGTTGTGTGTGTGTGAGAAAGAGATACTTAGAAAGAAAATGAATATAAGTATATTCTCATTTTTGTGTATTGAACATGACACTAATATAGAAAACTCTAATGTTTATTGTGACACACTGAAAAATAAATATTTGAATAAATTAAGGACGAGACATTATATTCCTCATCTGTCTAAGTCACATACACACAGAGTGAGAGTTTGCCTATATTACTTATCTTTCTTAGTTAATACACACATGTTATTAGTCATATTTCTAACACATTCACACATGCAAACACACACTTAAGAGTTACCTATATTATTTGTCGAAGTCACACACATGGAGAGTTTATGTATATTAATTGTCTTTTTAAACCACACACACATAGAGTTTACCTATATTGCTTTTCTTTCCGTGTCATGCACGTATCACTAATCTTGTTTTTCTGACTCATATATACATATTACATTTATCTACATGCACAGTTAGTTTACTAATGTTAATAGCTTTTCTAAGCCTCAGTACAAAGTTAAAGTTTGCTTTTATTGTCTTTCTAAGATACAAAATTAGAATTTAACTATACTGAATTGCTGTCACCAACAAAAGTTAGAGTTTACCTTTATTGATTTGCTAAAACAAACACAGGATTAGAGTGTACCTTTATTGACTTTAGACAAACACAGAATTAGATTAGCTATTATTCATTAGCTAAGACAAACACAAAATTAGAATTTTCTTTTTATTGTCTTGCTAAGTCAAACACAGAATTAAAGTTTACCTTTATTGATTTGCTAAGACAAACACAGAATTAGAATTTAACTATATTGAATTGCTGTCACCAACACAAAATTAGAGTTTACTTTTATTGCCTTGCTAAATCAGACATCGCATTAGAATTTGCCTTTATTGATTTACTATGACAAACAAAATTGTGGTTTACTTTTTTCTTGTATCGGGCTAATAAATACTGTTGCAGGAAACTGTAAGTTGAGACTTGAATTTAAGAAAGAATGGAGTTAGAGATTAATAAACTGGAAACTTGGCATTGTTCCCTGATTATATTTTACAGGGAAGAAGCCGCCTTTCTTTTTTTTACTAGATATCCCAGTTTACTGATTTATAAACCACTCTGACCATGGTAGATTCAAGAAGTCTTTACCCCTAATTTGTAAGGATACACTGCACACTGTTGATTTATTATGGCAAAGTATGTTCGAATACGTCATGGAATTTTTGGTACAGGGAAATTACTGGAAATTGCTGCGTTGTTTGTTCTGCTTGAGGGAACTAATATAGCAAAGGAGCATCCAAATTAGTCCCGAGAGAATAGCAGCTCATCACTGTTCTTCAGCGTGCAAGAGAAATATGTGAAGAATGGACAATTCTATTTTGAACAATAAAATTGTGACTTTGTTATGAAAGCACATGAAAGACTATTAATTACAGCATTGTCTTGACAAGTTTATTTACAAAGTATTATCACTATAACCTCTATAATTCCATTTCTGTTCTCTGAAAAGAAATTATCCTGTGATTTATATTGACACCTGTTGAAATTTATGTTAGTATATAAAACTGTTTAAGCATTGAAACTATTTGAACATGGTTCATGGAAATATTGATGTCAAATAATCTTTTCATTGTATTTGCTCTATGTATACTTGATTGTTGATTTAATAATTCATTGTTAAATATATTGACCTTCTTGAAGAGTTAGTGGGTAGATGGGGGCTTGCTAAATATAGTTTAAAGATGGATTTATCTTCTGCTTTGGTAAGAAGTTTTCCACCATTGGAAATGTGTAACGGTGAATGTTTGTCTTTAATGTTGTGGAAGAGAGAAAATGTTTCAGCACTTGCATTTCTGCCATGTGAAAGAGATGAGTGGAGTCTTCTGGAGAATTATTAAAAACATAAAGTAAGATTCTCATCACTTGTAATTAGTTGTGGATGATTAATAATAATAATAATCATAACCAATACCTAGGGTGGCGTTGTGTCACATATTGTGTTTTGAAAAGCATGATGATACAGACTCAAGTTGTTTATAACACTTTATGTGATTCTGGGGTTTCGTTCCATAGAGGAGTCATATTCAGAAATTAAATTATTCAAGTGATTCTGCTTTTTTGCTTGAGCATCAGATGAAGTGCCTGTGGTTGACTTGTGTTTAGGGATCATATTGTATGCAAAATACTTATGAATATTTACATACAATGTGCTAGAATCACACCCGGTGTAGCAAGATGCTGACACTATGACAAGCAGGCAGGAACTAAGAATATCAGAGGGAATAGAGACACGTCTTTCATCTCACTACTCACATTCAGTTCCATCTCACTGTTCACTCTGAATTCCTCACTCCCTTCACCCCCCCCCCCCGAGTGTGAATAGTTGAATTTACAAAAAAGTTAAATGTTTGTTACCACTGTACTACACATGTTGGAACAGATGTAAAAGATCCATCACTGCCAGCCAGAGATCACAGTTCACTTGCAGATGGAGGAGGGGAATAAAGTTAAAGATGGGTTAGATTTGGGACATGACAAATTGTGGAGTGAAATTACACAACACTTCTGTGTGTTTATTAGAACTGCCCTTTTTGACATGAATTAGAGATTTACAACAGTTGCAGATGAGAAATTTTTAACTGCAGAACAAATATACTAAATTGTGCACATAACTTCACAGTATATTACACACTATAGTATGCAATGCCAAACTGTTCAGTACACATCACTGCACACTATATTCCATACTAAATATGCTATGTCATACTATATTTTACACTACACCGTATAACACCTTCAGACTCAACATCACAGCTGACATTTGACTTTGCATATAGTGCATATCTCTAATGAGGACAGACAGCAATAATACAACTTAGTGGCCTATCCATTATTCTCTAAATTTAATACAGTGAGTCAGTCCTTAGATAGCAGTGTTCTTAGACAAGACATCAATGTATGAAATCAATATCTAGTCAGTCCTTAGATAGCAGTGTTCTTAGACAAGACATCAATGTGTGAAATCAGTATCTAGTCTGTTCTTAGATAGCAGTGTTCTTAGACAAGACATCAATGTGTGAAATCAGTATCTAGATACTTCTTTTCTTTGGTTTACACATTCAGGTTGAAATTAATATTTTGGGGAAGACTTTTTCTTAACCACTTTTTGTAAGTAAATATAATTTCATAATATCATATTGCCTTATATATCATTAAAGTAAATAATAGTAAAGAAAATAATATTTGCCTAAATCATATCCCTCGTGATCCTGATTCTTGACAACATTTTTATTTTTAAATTCTGAACTTTGATAACTATTTATAGCATGATAATTATTTAAAGTTAAATATGTTTACTGTCATATGATAGATTGAATAAATTATCTTTAATATTATAATGTCTAAATTTCTAATGTTTACATTTTGTTGGCTATACTCACAAACTATCCATACATACATATATATATATATATATATATATATATATATGCATCCTATGTCTACTGTAATAAACATTATTTGTTTCTTTCCAGTGGAGGACTTCTCTGATTCAGATGAAAGTCAGATATCAGTTTCTACTTTGCTCAGAAAAAAGGTTGGTATGTTAATTTATTTGTGTTCAAATCATCTTAAATATTATCACCTAATTTTAATGTGGTTTTGTGGTTAGATAATTGTAGAGTATTGGTGGAGTGAATGTAATTATGATATAGAGCAGTGTTGGGCAACCGGTGTACCATAGCACCCTGGGGTTCCGCTAGAATTTTCAAGGATGCCGCAAAAAATTTTGAAAAGAGCAACTAATAAATGTGTATGAAATGTATGAAACAGGAGATAACCCACCAGAGTGAGTGGTGACCAACAAATTATTCCTTACTTAGTGAGTGGTGGCCAACAAATTATTCCTTACTTACCAGAATGAGTGGTGGTCAAACAAATTATTCCTTACTTAGTGAGTGGTGGTCAAACAAATTATTCCTTACTTACCAGAATGAGTGGTGGTCAAACAAATTATTCCTTACCAGAATGAGTGGTGGCCCAACAAATTATTCCTTACTTAGTGAGTGGTGGTCAAACAAATTATTCCTTACTTACCAGAATGTGTGGTGGCCCAACAAATTATTCCTTACTTAGTGAGTGGTGGTCAAGCAAATTATTCCTTACTTAGTGAGTGGTGGTCAAACAAATTATTCCTTAGTGAGTGGTGGTCAAACAAATTATTCCTTACTTAGTGAGTGGTGGTCAAACAAATTATTCCATACTTAGTGAGTGGTGGTCAAACAAATTATTCCTTACTTAGTGAGTGGTGGTCAAACAAATTATTCCTTACTTAGTGAGTGGTGGTCAAACAAATTATTCCTTACTTAGTGAGTGGTGACCAACAAATTATTCCTTACGTACCAAAGTGAGTGGTGGTCAATAAATTATTCCTTACTTACCAGAATGAGTGGTGGTCAATAAATTATTCCTTACTTACCAGAATGAGTGGTGGTCAAACAAATTATTCCTTAAGTGGTGGTCAAACAAATTATTCCTTACTTACCAGAATGAGTGGTGGCCCAACAAATTATTCCTTAGTGAGTGGTGGTCAAACAAATTATTCCTTACTTAGTGAGTGGTGGTCAAACAAATTATTCCTTACTTAGTGAGTGGTGGTCAAACAAATTATTCCTTACTTAGTGAGTGGTGGTCAAACAAATTATTCCTTACTTAGTGAGTGGTGACCAACAAATTATTCCTTACTTAGTGAGTGGTGACCAACAAATTATTCCTTACTTAGTGAGTGGTGGTCAAACAAATTATTCCTTACTTAGTGAGTGGTGACCAACAAATTATTCCTTACTTAGTGAGTGGTGACCAACAAATTATTCCTTACGTACCAAAGTGAGTGGTGGTCAATAAATTATTCCTTACTTACCTGCATTTAATTTTGTGTACAGTCTTGAGTGAGAAACCAGATGTCTATCAGTGTTCTGTGGGGTGATGGTGATATCAACGCTTGCTCCCAGTACCGTGAATCCTGTTCTTTACAGTTTACATGTAGTCAGAAATATTTTTATTTTTATATTTTAAATATTTTACATTTTACTTTTAAAAACCTAATACAACATAACGTAAAGAAAAGGTATGTTTGTTAGCACAAGGAATTTCGGTTGTCCGTTTTTGTTGCTGTTCCAGTAAGAAAACACAAATGTAAATTAGACATTAATCTTTGTTCAAGAGCGAAAGTGATTCAACAACTCCAAAATGCCCCCCAAAACCAAGCAGAACTGAGTGATCCAATTGCCTTATTGTAAAGTTAACCAATCACATCTTGACGTATGAAAGTAACTTAAAAATCACAAGGAAATAAATTTGCATAAACCTACATACAAATATTGCATAGACATATATACATCAGTGATATACATGTTTGTATATGTACTTTTACTAATATCCGAAATGACAAACAGTGTCTTCATAATTAGCTATTCTCACAGCGTGCTGCACAGTTTGGGAATTGCACACCAATCTATATATGGTCTACAGCTGTGTAAACAATATTGCGTAAGCTTGAGTTTGGGGAAATATTTGTACTCAGCAAGATGGACAGATTTTGATTCAACAGAAAAATGAGAAAAATGACAACCCAAATGAGCAAAATGAGGGGGGGAAAAGTGCGCTGAAAAAGTCAATCACAAAAAAGCGAACATATTTGGAAGAATATCTCGAGTATGACTTCATTGCATCAGAAAAAGACGAATTACTTCTGTTTTGTCTGATGTGCTCAACAACTCTTAGCAATGAATCCAAGCAAGTTAAAATGGCACCTTGAAACAAAACATCCGGATCATAAGAACAAGCCAATCATTTTCTTTGAGACTCTGCAATCAAATCTTCAAAAACAATCAAAGAGACTGAACAAATTTATGGCTGTATTGGATCAACCTCAGTTCACCAGTTTCAAGATTGCTCAACTTCTATCTAGCTAAAAAGAAAAAAATCACTCAAAATGAAACTTTCTGCCACCAAATATCACTGTGCAAGAACTCGAAATTCACATCTTCTGCATCAATAAATGAAATGATCTTGGCTCGCAAGTAGACAAAGCAATGAAGAACTTTACCTTTTGAAAGCCAGCACACTTCTGTATGATAGACATTTATAATCCAAATCCATGGCTTCACATAAAGCTGCAAAAATTCTGGATCTCAGATGATTTCCTTTGATGTAACTGACAACTTTGACTACTTGCATAAGGGTTGCAAAAAGTTCGGGCTGAAGAGATTTCGAAACGAGACTTCTCTATGAATCATACAGTAAATGATTTCTACATTTCCATTTTGTCGTAGTATATGCAAAACGAATCCATTCTTGCGTCCTTGCATTGATATTTGTTATACTAGTACATCATATACCATGCCACTGCTGTAGTGGCATCACTCTAGTACATCATATATCCTAGTCAGAACCTGTAATGGCATCCCTCTAGTACATCATATACCATGTCACTACTGTAGTGGCATCACTTTAGTATATCATATTCCATGTCACTGTTGTAGTGGCACCACTCTAGTACACAGTATATCTAGGGTGGAATTGTGTCACACATAGTATTTCCTGTTGTGGAACCACTCTAGTGCATAGTATCTCCTCATCACTCCTAGAGTGACACCACTATGGTAGTACATAATAAGAACCACTTTCTGTCCAGCTTATGACTGATTTTTATAAACTTCATAATAGCATTGAAATTTTCATTGAGAGTTATGGGCAAAAGTAATATTTTTCAAATGCTAAAATTAAATGGTATATTTATATTTTCCAGTGCCAACATTAAAACTATTCAACTAAAAAAACTCCAAATTGGAAGGAGAAAATGCATTTTAAATAATGATTGTTTTAGTATTTTTACAAATGTTTGCCAAAAATTATATTTTGATAATCATTGGAGTGCATTTTAAATATTTAGCAGAATTATATTGGAGTATATCACCTTTGTAACTGTGATGTTCAGGATGGGGCTCCTATTGATGAGCGAGTGGCACGCAAGTTAGAGCGAGTGGCAGCACGCCAGCAGAAGAGAGCCGAGCAACAGCGTCTAAGAGCCGCACAGGAAATTCAGCGCCGGCTCCAGGAGGTGGACGAACGCCAGCAAGAATTAGAAAACAGGGGCATTGCTGTGGAAAAAGCCCTGCGTGGAGAGGGAACTGGTGAGCAGTTTTTTAATTGTTATGAGTTTTCATTAAAATGATAATAAGGCAAGTAAAACTTAGTCATTGTATAGGTAGAACCAGCCATTTTTTCAAAGTCTTTGGAAATGAATGAAATTTACACCATATATCTATCATGGTGAAAGAAGTCAATTTACAATAAATGGTTGTTTAATCTTTCATAGTTTTTTTTTAAACGCAATTTTGAAAAATGGAAAAAACAACGCTTTTTTCACGTTTTTTACATTTTGCCATTTTGCATGCGCCCTAAAGTAAAAACTATCTATCCGACAGGGCTAAATTTTTGTATTCCTCAAGTATCCAATGCTGACAGGAAGCCTGATTTATTTTAAGGTGATAGCTTTGTAATTTTTTGAGTTATAGATTCTCAAAAATGAGAAAAAACACAATTTGTGCAACGGCATTTTGAGACAAAACGGAAAATGAATGATATTAATGCTTTTTTGCTTATTTTGAGTTCCATTTGACTTGTTTAAGTAATTATAATGAAATAACAATTAAAATATCTGACATTTTTAGTTAAAATGCATTTATTCATGTCTTATGTTTTAAAATTTATGATGATTTAAAAGGGTTGAGGGGTGAATGAAACTAGTGACAGTTGATTATGAACATCTACATAGCAGTCTATTATTTAGTACTCTTGGAAGCTGTGATAAACTAGCAAATGGTCTACCCTTATTTCATGGTTGAATCTGTTGTAATATAGTGTTGTACTGTTCATCACCTGCAAGAAAATGCAATTTAAAAATAAATAGGAAATAATAGCATTAGCAGAATTGAGAATAACAAAAATGTTCCCGCAAAGTTGAGTTAACAGATTAACAAAATATAAACAGGATATCGGCCAATTTCTACAATTAAATTAACTCTAACAATAATTTCTCCTGTTCTAATCCGCCATAGTCAGCCCCCCCCCCCCCCCCCCCCCCCCGAAAATCTGCATAAATTAGAAATCGGCCTAATAACTAATTAATGAAACTGTTGCTATTGACGCTACCATTAAATAGCTGTAAAAAGTGTCATTTGTGAGCCATTATAACATACTAAACATATTACAGTGTAAATAAATCAGTAACTTATTGTGGGGGAAAACGATCTAAGATTGTCATATGGTGTGTAACCAAAGTGAAGAGATTATAAAAAATTATGATACAAATTACAGCAGAAATTGTAAATAATTATTGTTTAATACAATAATAGTCCTAGTATGTATAAATATAGTATTATTTCAATTCACTTGTCTACTCTCACATCTACGAGTATGACTGATGACGATCTCGATCGCTACCGTCTATACCGCTACGGTGTACAGTACAGATCTATAGTATACATCCGACAAATAGCAGTTAAAAAAACAAGAATCGTCCATACAATTAAATAAAACCTTTTTACAACTTCAAAAGCTATAGTAAATTAAGCTTAGTGAATTACTTACACAGAAACAAGTGCAGCCGGCGACTCCATGATAAGCAACGCTTCGTTAACAACGCTTCCTCGTGTTTAGGTCTTCGCGCGTGCTTAGGGTACACACTTGTTTTCTAAACGGACTCCGCTACTAATATACCACTTTGTCATGCTATATATCATTTTAAAGAAGATATTTTTTACTTTCTATTGATATAAGACAAAAATCTATATTTTGAGAAATAACCGTGCAAAAACGTAATTAAAAAATAGGCTTTTTTCAATCAATTTTTATATACAATAAAAATAAAAATACAGATTTGAAACTAACACAGTTGCATTCTACATTCATTTTTCTCTAATTTGATATAAGATACATTCTGATAGGACAATCGTAGCGGAGTCCGTTTTAGTGTTTGCAAGGTATATAAAAACACGATGGTAAAACCGGAAATTGAGATTTTTGCCACGGCTATCGAAACGCGCCAACCGTACCTAATTTAATGTGATCGTACACTCTTCCACTCACTCTCTCACAAATAAAAAATATATTAATGAAAAGTTGGAAGATAGTTTTATTCAACAAACTATTTCACAAGCATGATAAATAGGAACATAAACACAGCACTTGTGGCAAAATGGTAAATTTTTCGGAAATTTAGTAGTTGTCCGCTATCGCTCTATAGAGGCTGGTTCTACCTACATTGTATGAGGAAAACCCTGTGAGGAGAGAAATCTTATGGGCAGTTTCTCACTACATGAGTTTTCATTATAATAATAAGGCATGTAAAACAGTATTATTTGAAGATTTTTGTGTGAATTTAGTATGTAAATATTGTAAAACAATTAAATGCACATTCTATTAAGTCTTTATCATTATTATTATTATAAGACAAGGTTTTATACACATATTAGTGTTATTAAACTGCCTATTTACCATTAAAAACCAGTAACTTTGGTAACTTGTATTTTGGTTAAGTTGCTTTAAACTGTTCATCTGTAATTTTCTGTCTGTAACGACAGAGGTCACCATTCATTTTTATTTCTCTATTTGCTTTTATTGTAAAATTGATTTTTATATTCACTTCATATTTTGCTGTTAGCAGATCAACATTGATATTTATATTTTCTCTTGCTGTTGATAATAGTTTTTTTTTATATTTATCTCTTTTGCTTTTAGCAGAAGTCATCATTATTTTCTTTGTTTATCTCTTTTAATTTTTAACAGAAGTAAGCATTGATTTTTATAACTCTCTCTTGCAGCTTTTGACATTGATATTTATATTCTTATCTCTTTTTGCTTTTGTTGATTTTGTTGAAATCACTGTTGATTTTTTTATTTATCTCTTTTTGCTTTTAACAGAAGTCAACTTAATTTTTATATTCTTATCTCTTTTTGCTTTTGACAGAAGTCAACATTTTTTATATATTTTGTTATATTTATCACTTTTACATTACTTTTTATATTTATCTCTTTTTGCTTTTGACAGAAATCAATGTTGATTTTTTATATTATTTCTTTTTTTTGCTTTTAACAGAAATCAGTATTGATTTTTTATATTTATCTCATTTTGCATTTGACAGAAGCCAGTGTTGATTTTTATATTTATGTTTTTGTTTTTAATAGAAGTCAGTATTCTTACCTCTTTAGGATTTTGACAGAAGTCACCACTAATTTTTATATTCTTTTCTTTTTATGCTTTTAAGAGAAGTTAGTTTTGATTTTTATATTATCTGTTATTGCTTTTAGCAGAGGTCAGCATTCTTATGTTTTGCCTCATTTTTTGATTTTTACAGAAGCTGATGTTGATGAGAGTCAGCTAATGGGGGAGTGGTTTAACTTGGTTCATGAGAAAAATGCACTTGTGCGTTATGAGTCAGAACTAATGGTCAGGTAATGAGAGAAATGTGTTTTTCTTGTTTCTTTTCACAAGTCCATATTATTTCTTTGTTAATAATTAATATCTTGCTATTTTTAGAGTGTACAACTGTGTGATATTCATTTATAATTGCCTCTATCCAGACCATGTTAATATATTTTTTCATGTTTTATTCTTCATTTTAATTTTCTATGCATAATTGTAATTCATGAAATCCAGTAAATAATATTTGTGATATTTTTTATATGCCGTTAGTAAATTGGTAAATTGGTAATCTTATTTCTAATGTAAAATTAGACATATTTGTATAAATTAAAATTTACTGTTATAGGCAAGACATTAGCAATAAATTATATTAAAACAGCAATAATGGCTTTAATTCTTTTGATCAGCAATCACATTTTTATTAAATCAGCAACTTACTAAACAAATACATAATAATAAAAAATAAATGAAGTTTTTAGTAATGTTAAAAAATTTTCAGCCAGCAAAATACACCACATATGATACTGTAATAACTTTGAGTTGTCTTCAGGTCTATACTGAACACAAATGATGTCACTTCAAGTTGTTTCCAGATACTTATTGATCACTTTTTTGATAGTATTCACTTAGAATTGTCTTCGGGTCTTTACTAAACACATGTAGTGTTGAGAATCATTTTGCAAAAGAGTCTGTACTCTCCAAGAGATTATTGACAGTTAAATGCAATATTTCCTGCAGAGGGCATCTTCCGGGACAGATTTCCTGAGGATCAGTGACAGATCTCTTGGTCTGAGCCACATGGGAACCAACTTACCAGTGTTGTTCTGGTGATAATAGTTTGTAGTCTGGAGCCAGAAGTGGACTGTACAGCAGTTAAGCATTTAGCTCACTTCAGAGCAAGATAGAAAACTTCCATATAATCTTATGTTCACGTTATTTTAGATTATTCCAAGTACAGAACCCATTTATCTCGACCTCGGTTAACTCACCAACCCTGTTGTGTCGACGTTTTGAAGTGGAATCGCCAAAGTCCCTTTTTGTCTTAGCATTTTCTCATCGGTTATGTCGATTCTTTTATGTAGGCAAACCCTAATATTTCAAGCACAAAAGAGGGCCAGATTCACTACTTAGCATTGGTTATCTCGATCCCTGTGACTAATCCGATTGCCAGCCTTTGAAAATGTTAGTTATTGCTAACGATAAATGGCCACGGCTTGTTAACAACCTGCAGCTTAAACATAATAAGGGTATTGTTTCCCTCATCAGGCGTGATCCTGCCCTGGGCAAAAATAGGCATATTGATGTCCTTCAACTGGCTCACACCTCTTTATGTTACATTAGCCCACTTTTGAAGTAATCGCGTGTACGATACTTTTCAGAGCTGTGTCAGAGCGAAATGACTCGCGAATTTAATTTTGACACTGGTTAGCTTTTTGTAAAGACGAACTAGAGTGTACACCCAGAGTTTTTTTTGTGATTTTGTGAGCAATCTTTGTGTTTGCAATGTTGGAGAATACATGTACAGTATAATGAAAGGTTTGTATTGAGAATCGACAGTGGGCCAAATTCCCTCTTTGTCTTAGCATTTTCTCATCGGTTATATCGATGTCACTGAACACTAATACAATGTCTCTTTGTTTATTTCTTTCTTTCTTTGTTTCTTTCTTTGTATATGTATCTCGAGCACAAAAGAGGGTCCAAATCGCCACTTAACATTGGTTATCTTGATTCCCATGACTAATCATCGTTGGCTTTGGAAAATGTTAGTTATCGATGCCCTTCAACTGGCTCACACCTCTTTTATGTTATTTAGCCCACTTTTGAAGTAATCGCGCTTATAATACTTTTCAGAGCTTTGTCAGAGCAAAATGACTCGTGAATTTAATTTTGACACTGGTTAGCTTTTTGTAAATATAAACTGCAATGTACAGTGTACACCCTGCAGGTTTTATGTGATTTTTTTGAGTGATCTTTGTGTTTGCGGTATTGGAGAATATAATGAAAGGTTTGTACATTTTTATTGTATACACATACTGGTAAATCTCTGCTATTAGTTGGTGCAAACATGTACAGTGTATGTACATTTTTATAGCATACTGATCACGTCATCAAACAAATTGCAGCAATGCAGTTGTGTAAAAATATCACCAAAAAACACAGGCGTGTACATTCTCATTTAACGCACATCATGTACATAAAGAAATTTCAAGTACATTTTACATGTAATATTGAAGCATTTGTTTTCAAGCAGACAGTTAAAGGCAAAAAGCAACAAAGCATTTTAGACTGTAAAGAAACCCTAGTAATCGTTTGTACATAAGCCTTTTGTTGTTAACAAACATGTACATTTTTATAGCATGCCGATTGTGTCGTCAAAGAAATTGCGGCAACACTCTTGTGTAAAAAATCACCCAAAACATGTGCATGTACATTCTCATTTATTTACGCACATCCTGTACATAAAGAAATTTCAAGCACATTTTACTGAACTGTAATATATTGCCGCCATATTGGTTTTTGGTTATCTCAATCATCGGTTATCTCAACGTTTTTTGGCAAACCCCTAGACCGATGACATAACCAGGTTCGACTATAGTCCAATCTACATAACTTTAATGTAATCTGCCACGGCACATGACCTCTTGTACAAAATTCACTGACTTATTACTAGCATGAACTTGTGTGTTAACACAAGGAACCAAAGAAAAACAATACAGTACAGCACATTAATCAAAAAATACTATACTGTGTATTAGCAGAAAAGAATAGTACACAGTGCTTGCTCTTACAAAGTCTTAATACAATGATTTATTATTTACATTCAGCAAGATGGACTGTCCCATAAATTTAATGCCATACAAAAAGTACTATACAGTGTATTAACAAAAAAGAATAGTACACAGTACTTGCTCTTACAATCTTACAAAGTCTTAATACAATGATTTATTATTTACATTCAGCAAGATGGACTGTCCCATAAATTTAATGTCATGCAAAAAGAAATACATTCACATTAACTATAGGATTATAATGCAAAATGGATAATTTTGAATAATAACAGAATTATGTGTCTTCTAAATATAGTTAACACAGTGAAACATCTAGAAACATAAGAACTTGCTGAAAATATAGATAACATAGGGAAACTTCTACAAACAGCATTATTTAAAAACAGTCTACAAGAGATTGTTTCAAATGATAAAGTTGATGTCAGCAAAACTTGTGCAGAAAACTATTATTATGAAGAGATAAATTTTAACAAAGCAATTCAAAGACAGTTAAATAGAAAACGCTCTTTTTCATTTGATAATAATACCAGTAGTTTTCCCTGCTGAAATGGATGGAATAGACAGCAAAGCAATAGCTTGACTAATTAAGGTCTATGCATGTCCCCTGCAAACAGTAATAGGATGATCCATGTGTAATGAAAGTCGCATTGTATAGGGAGTTTCAGGGGAAACCTTAGTCCTAATCTTTAATAAACCTTTATAGAAAAGAAGTAATATTGGTAGGTTAAGGAGATTTTTCAACGCATAAAAATAAAGTTTTGAGTTGTGCAAAACATAGGAAGGTTAAGGAGATTTTTCAGTGCATGAAATTGAAAAAGTTCTGAGTCATGCAAAACATTGGCTGGTTAAGGAGATTTTCAGTGCATAATATTGAAATACAAAACATTAGAAGGTTAAGGAGATTTTTCAGTGCATAATATTGGAATACAAAACATTGGAAGGTTAAGGAGATTTTTCCTAGCCATGCAAGAAACTCTCCTGTAAATGACTACCAAGATAATTGATAGCTAGATTTCCATTCAGAAATGAATGCCCTCAACAGTCAGTTGTTAAACAGTCATGGTCCATGACTTGTACTTCATCTGCACAGTGGGGAAGGCAGGAAGGAGATATGCTACTGCTACAGTGAATGACTTAATTATTAACCATTTGCACACTCTTGGCTTCCACAAATTTTACAAACACACCAAAGTTTAATGTTGGATGGTTTTGTCATGATGCAGTTCTGACAATGAAATTAATATAGTATAAGAGAAAATAGATTAAAATGTGACTTGAAATTAATGTATTACAGGGCTAAAAAGACAGCAACTTAAATTTTGATTTTTATGTAAAAAATGTATTTCAGGATGAAAGAGACAACAAATTAAATTTTGACTTAAAGAAGTGTATCTAAGCACTAAAGATATTACATTTTGACTGAAAGAAAATTATTATAGGGCTAAAGATATATCAGATTAAATTTTAATTAAACTAAATGCATTACAGGGCTAAAGAGATTTCAGAATAAATTTTAATGAATCTAAATGCATTGCAGGGTTAAAAAGATTTCAGATTAAATTTTAATGAAACTAAATGCATTACAGGCTAAAGAGATTTAGATTAAATTTTAATGAAACTAAATGAATTGCAGGGCTAAAGAACTGGAATTGGAGGACAGACAGTCAAGACTACAGCAAGAATTTCATGACCGTTCTCTCAAACCAGGTAATAACCAAACTTTTTGTTGTTGTTGTTGCTTGAGGAATTTTCCTAAGTGTGATTTTGGAATTTTGTTTGGAGCTAACTTTTTTTGTTTGTTGAACTCTTAATGTTTTATTTGTTTTATAACATTCTATCCAACAGTTAATAGTTTTCATTAATATTTGCTTTGTTTTCTAATTGTGGTTTTCTCCTTAAGTTGAACTCTTAAGAGAATATTATGTATGTTAAATCTAAAATTTCATTTTGTGACAGAACACCCTGCTGATTATGATTATTATAATATTCTAATTAATAATTCATAACTAAACACTAAGTGACTGGAATCTTAATTCATTATATTAATAATAGATCCCAATGAGACATTCAACTTTTCTCCTGCTTGGCGGATCATCAGGCGCTGCAGAAACTATACCCCTTACAACATTTAGATAGACGTTCTACTGACATAACTTCTTCCATAGGTGGAACTTCTTACTTATGGAGCAGTTAGATCCATCTTTTAAGTTATTTTAATGAGCCCCCATCCACCCACTCTTACTCTAAACATATAATTTAGATAATATGCGTAAGAAGTGACATAAAAGTGGCTAGCTTTAGCCAGTATCAGTGATTAGTGTTGAACAGTATGTGCAGTCAGAGACAGATCAGTGGTTAGCTTTGAACAGGATGTAAAAACAGTGACAGATCAGTGATTTTTTTTAGCTTTTTGATTAGAATGCGTAACCAGTGACAGATCAGTGACTAACTTTTTGATTAGAATGTGTAACCAGTAACAGATCAGTGATTAGCTTTTTGATTAGAATGTGTAACCTGTGACAGATCACGGGCTAGCTTTTTGATTAGAATGTGTAACCAGTGACAGATCAGTGATTTTCTTAACTTTTTGATTAGAATGTGTAACCAGAGACAGATCAGTGACTAGCTTTTTGATCAGAATGTGTAACCAGTGACAGATCAGTGACTAGCTTTTTGATTAGAATGTGTAATCTGTGACAGATCATGGGCTAGCTTTTTGATTAGAATGTGTAACCAGTGACAGATCAGTGAAGCCATGAAGGTGAAGTCATCGGGTATTAAATAATGCTTCATACACCAAAAATAAAATTCTTTAAATAGAAATCTGTACATTTTGGCACTTTTTAACATGATGTAAAATACAAACAATGAATGTCAGCATGATGTCTCTTTGGAGCCAAAGTTAAATCAGTTGTATATTATTGACATAATGTGAAATATGGGCATTAAATACCAGTGTTGTGTCTCTTAAATATTGAGCAACATTTTTGGAGCCAAAGGACTGACTGTTTAAAAATTTTTAAAATTGCTGATTTTTAATATAATAATTTGTACATTTAATGAGACCAGATATAAAGGATTGCATATAACTCTGGCATTTAATTTCTAGATTAAAAGACATATTCCTGATAGTTTTTTTTAAATTATTGCTATTATGTCAGATGTTGATATAATTATTTGTACTGTAACAAGAGCGATATAATACTGCTTATGATTTAGGCATATATAGGAGCCGAGCATCCTTGCTTATTTATAAAATATTTTGACATAAATGCACTTGAAGCATCTGTTACAGCTCAGACATTTAAAGCAGCTGTTATAACTCGATTCTTTGTCATTAGATGTCTTTTAAATAGACACTTTAAGGATCTGTCATTGAACATTTTTAAATAGATATATTTTATTCTGGATGTAACTTTAATAAATGTTTACAAATTAATTCATCTTTGGAAAGAAACTTATTACAAAATGAATGCATTATGAAACATTTGCAGGATCTGCAGTAACCTTCAACAACTCTTTAAAGAAGTGAGAAAAGCACTTTTAGTTATATTTTCTTCTTGGAAAGTCCTTAAATTTGTCTTTAAACACTTGAATGAGTTGAAAAGTTCTTAATTGTTAAGGAAATACACACACACACACACACACACACACACACACACACACACATACACACACACACACACACACACACACACACACACACAAACACTACACACACCAATACACATGCATGCACACTCAAACCCACACTTTTTTTCATCATGGAGCTGAAGAATATTATAGCACAAATAATAGTTGCTCAGAGAATTATTTGTGAACACGAGGAATATGGGGATGGAGATGGGGCTGACATTGTAACAATCTCAAAAGAACTTTTTGTGTCTGTCTTATACAATTGATATAATTTTTATTTAGCAATTGAGAAGGCCCAAAAAGTTGAACAAGAAAACAAAAATTTCATGAACTTCATGTAATTGGAGATTTCAAGCTACACACACAAAAAAGGGCAAAAATTGACTAACATTTGTCCATTGAAAAGGTTGAGACAACTGGGAAATTGATTTTATTGTAAAAGTAAATTCTTTCAAGAGAACTGTGCAAGAAAAGAAGGAAAATAGTTAAATAATCTATGGAGTAAATTGGATAAGAAACTTTAATTATAATCATGACTGGGATTTATGAATTTCACTCTTCAGTGTAAGCACTGGAATGGATTTATGAGCATTAAGATGAGTTAAGATGAGCATTATCAGTATTTATCATGTGCCAGATGATCTTAATTTTTATAGTTGAGAACATTTGATTGGTATGTTAGTAATATATAGTGAACATACATTGGTAAAAATTTGTTCGTAATGTCATAGTTTTAATTGCAGCAAATTTATTTTTTTTCAAACTTAAACATTAAAATACATGTATTCAACTTTTAAAAAGTCCTTGAATTTTTTTCTCAGTTTGCTTGTGGACCATAAAATTCATTTGGAGGGAATATGATACAAAGATTAAATTTCATAATTATTCAGTTCATAGTTAATAGGAAATAGATCTGATTTTAATTACTTGTTTAATTCTTTGGTGGAATTTTCACATATTATTAAATAAATAGTCCCAAAGCTGCTTTTTTGGAGAAATATGCATAAATTTGGTTATTATGCTCAACATTAAATAAATCCCATTTGTTTATATTACCCTGCAAAAAGCTAAAATTCACAGACACAAACACACCTACACACACACACACAATCTCTCCCACTCTCTCTCCCCTCCCACCTTGCCCAGAGAATCAGCTTGAGTGTGCCCTATGAAAACTTGATCATACATATATTTTTCAGATTTCAAGTACATTTTTTTTTTTGTTTGAGAAAACAAATATTGGGCCCCTTCTGTTGAAAAGTCCCAGCGCTTTGCTGGATCTTCTGGGGCAGTAGTATTGCCACTGATATATACATATCACCACATATATATGTGTGTATGTTTGTAATATATATATATATATGCGTGGTGTGCATGTATGCATGCATTTGTGTGTGTGTGTGTGTGTGATTGTGATTATATACCTTGGAGAGAACAAAACACTGAACAAAGTCCACATAAAGCATTTATAAAATCAGATGTTTCTTTCTTAAATTTTATTTGTGAAATATTACAAATAAAGATTTGGGAATCACTTTAGAAAACATACTATTTTGTCACTTGTAAATATAAGCACACTATTTTCTCTTAAGAAAGATATGCTGACGACAGCATGCTTTTGTTGTAAAACTTATAAAATTTTACAGTGCTTTAATCTGTTTTTGTGCTACTTATTTCCATTGGTTAACAGTGCACATCTTTTCAATTCTGCACTTGCTCTAGCTACATTGCTTGTCATAAAATTTTGCAACCTTTTAAAGTCCTAAATCTGTTTATTTTATGCTTGTACTGCTTTTTTTTAAACTTATATTAATTAACGCTTTCAAAAACATTGCTGTATTGCTGTTTATTAGTTTATGAATTTTATTAATAGTGTTATTTATTTATTTTTTAGTGACAGTGTGATTAAAGTATTGATTGTCTTTACAATCAGTAAAGATTGTCATTCAGTATTTTAGCTATTTACTCTCTACAGTCTGCTGTTTTTAAAACTAAACTGTGTCTGCAGCACATTTCAGAAAATTGCTTCAGTTACCTTTTTACTTAATCCTACCTTATAAAAAAGCATTGTGTACAACTGTTCAGCAATAAAGCATATTTATCAACCAACCTTTTCATAAATTTACTTAATTATTCGCATGTGAAATTGTGCAGGTATACTCAAATGGTCATTAGTGCTCCAATAATTTCTTTTCACTAGTAAAAATACTTACTGGTAACATTCATCATCCGATGTGTGACTACCATGTTGTTTAGGGCACTATTTTACTTCTACCTTTTTAGAAGCTCTATGATAACAAATACTATTAGTAAATTTTATTTGAGTAGTCTGTTTAAAAAACAGTTTGAAGCGGTTCTTTGTGAAAAAGTAGTTTGAAATAATCTGTTACCAAAAAAAAAATTGTTTGAAATAATCTTTCAGAAAAACTAGTTTGACCTGCATTTATTTTTTTAAATAGCCTAAATAGTCTTTCAGGAAAATAGTTTGAAGTACTCTATTTGAAAAAATAGATGTCTGAAAAAATAGTTTGAAATAGTCCGTCAGAAAAAAGTTTGAAGTAGTCCTTTAGAAAAAATATAGTTTGAAGTAGTATTTTAGAAAAAGTATAGTTTGAAGTAATATTTTAGAAAAAGTATAGTTTGAAGTAGTATTTTTTTTTTTAAATTCTTTGAAGTAGTATTTTTTTTAAAAAATATTCTTTGAAGTAATCCTTTAGGAAAAAAATACTTTGCAGTAGTCTTAGAAAAAATAATTGTCTTTAAAGTAAAAATAGTTCAAATTAGTCTTAGAAAAAAAGAAAGTTTAAGTAGTC
The DNA here is from genome assembly GCA_028829895.1 of Sinotaia quadrata. Lineage (NCBI taxonomy): Eukaryota > Metazoa > Mollusca > Gastropoda > Architaenioglossa > Viviparidae > Sinotaia > Sinotaia quadrata. The sequence goes on along the minus strand of CM054181.1, from coordinate 40,486,942 downwards.
TTTTTGAAAAAATAGTTTGAAATAGTCTGTTAGTTCTGTATCATTGAAAAATTCATGCATTTCAAGTAATTTAACAGTTTGTTAATATATTCTAGTTTTAAAGATATGAATATATTTCTTATGCACTAGTAATACAAGATATAAGTAGATTTTTGCTGTTTGAGTAACAGATTTGGAATTTTTTCTGATTTAAAGATGTAAATATTTTTCTTCTATGCATAATAAGATTTTTGCATGCTTCCCATTTTCTTGACTTTTGCCCACTAACCTTGGCATGTACAGAATCAGAAAAGACAGCTGAAGAGATAGAAGAAGATGGTCAGCTGCTTGATGAACTTCTTGATGTTGTTGAACAGCGCAATGCCTTAGTGGCCATGCTGGAAGAGGACCGTCTAAGGTATTGGCATCTTCAAGTTTGACTTTTGTTGCAGTCTAGAAAATCTGTTATCACTTATGACATTTGCTTTCTTTGAGCATCTAGCTTATATTATAGTACATTTAAATTGGTGTTTGGTATTAATTATTTTTTTAATTAATTTTACAGAAAAAGGTTTGTATTGCTATTTTGCTTTCATTATTGCTTATCCTGTTACATAATTAATTTATTGTGGAAAATTAAAATTTTAAAAGAGAATGAAGTAAAAATGAGTTAATTGTAAAGTTTAAAATTTTGAATATGAGGAAGAAAGGCCAATCCAAAACAAAATGCTAAATAGCAGAATAGATGTGCCCTACCATACCACTGCCTACTATAGCATATCTGATGGGCAGATATCCCCCTCCCCTCCTCCACACCTCCATAAGGTCACAACCCACACTAATATAATCTTTCCTCCTCATACTAATCCACAGGAGGCACTATGAGGAGATCCTCAGGAAATAAATGCCCTCATCAGGTATAGTTCTGAGATATATCAGTACCGTTACCCATTTAGTCCCTAATACTTTGCACTGCACATTATGGTATACAGCTCACAATGAAGCCTCAAGGGGTACATGATTCCAGTACAAAACCCAATCACAGGACAATCCAAACCCTTAATTGATATTTTACCACCACCCCCAATCCCTACCCCCAACCAAAACTGGTGCTGGCAGTCTGCCACCCACTCAAGAACTCACCCGGGTACAAATTGGGAGCTAGCATTGGATTATAAAATCAATATTTTTTCTCTTAATGATACTGTGGCAGAGTAAATTTGCCTCTCCCTATTTTAAAATTTAGTTGTTATATAAATTGTTAAATTGTCAGAGTAACCTGACCAAGGGCACTCCTTGTGATGATATATTTGAAAGTGTCTGAGTTGAAGTAGACACCCAAGTTGCGAATATGTTAGAAATTGCTGATATAATACAAATCATCCCAACTGGGTGAGTAGTTTTATTATCCAATGGTTATGATTTATGAGAACGTGACCAATCAATGGGCTGAGATCTAAAAGTGTATTTGCTGTGTTTGCTGAGATCTAAAAGTGTATTTGTCTGATCACTTGAAGTGGCAAAGAAGCCCAGTCTTGAAAGACAACCATTAGCTTGATAGACAAGCAGCCTTTTCCACTTTTCAGTTTTCTACTTTCTCATGTTATTTGAATCTACAGGTTCACCGATTGTAATCCGCTATGACCAAGAGATGTGGGAATTGTCTGTCATAGTGTATCAAAGTGTACTCCTTTGATGTATCGTGGCAAAATATGCTGACTACATGAACAATTTCTGGTATAAGGAAGTACTAGAATTGCTGAAATTGTTATTCTGCTTGAGGGGGTTGGTATGGCCCAGAGAAAATGCCTAGGATGACTTCCAAGAGAATAGCAGTACATCAGTGCTTGTGACATTGTTGCAAAAGCAAGCAAAGACTGTTGAGACAGCAGTTAATACAGGTTATATAAAACTATTATCACTTATCTCTAATAACTCCATTTCTATTCTCTGATAAGAACTATCCTGTGATTTGTATTGAATTATTGAATTGTATTATAGGCATAAGACTGTGAATTATAGAAATTATTTGAACGTGGTCTCGTGGAAATAATTGATGTCAGAACAAACATTATAGATAGATATATCCTCACCCCTCAAAACCCACCCCCATCTCTGATCCCTAGCATGAAATTGGCCTCACCTGGAAGCATCTTCATAAATTAAGCAAGCTTTCCAAATGTGTTTGATCATTGAACTTATAACTATTTAGTTTTCTGCTTCTTTATTGTTATAGGAGCTTTAACCTGTTCAGCGTCAGGCTAAACAATAATTGAATGGGACATTGTGCTAAAGAAATAAAACCAACTGTACTAATTAATGGATTTTTAAAATTTAAATTACTACTTTTTATAGACATGTTGATTAATTTAAGAACACGTTTAACTCAGACTGGTAGAAATTATAATGTCAAATATGCTAAAACTAAGCCTGCCCATGGGCCATGGCCCATTTCATCCCAACATAACAAGATATAATAAGGTAGCATATATGTAATATATATAATTGTAAAGCAGTATAGTGTGCACATATAGCTATATGATAAACAAGTCTGTAAGTAAGTAAATCTAATCATTGTATAACCAGTTTCTGAAATAGTAACATATGCTTGTGATCCCCTTTTATAGGCAAGATGACTGTGATGTGAACAAATTAAATAGTGTTATGTATATAATACTATTTATGTATATAATGTATGTATATATGTGTGTATATAATACTATCTATGCAGACAATTTGTGAATGGAATGGACAAATTAAATAGTATAATGTGTAAGTGTGGCCACTGTAACAGACATTTTTTGTCTCGATGGATATTTCAGTTTGATATTTTTATTAATGTCTTCATTGCATTAACAAGTAATTGTTCACTCCTTATGTGAACATGGGACAGGTACATTCATGAGTATGTAATACGTTCAGTGAAACCCTACTATGAAGTACCCTGCTGTTATGTGACTTCATATATAACATGTTCATAGGTTGCTCCCATTTCTGCAGATCATGCTAGGAAGAAACATCTTTGAAGAAATCACAGCTATTAGTGCTCATTTCATGTGATAGTGATGTCGTGTTTTGAGATGAGGAAAGAATGCCTATATAAATGTCCAACCTAATCATTTAGTAACACTATTTTTTATGGTGTATATGTTAAAGCAGGAGCAGGAGAATTAGATTTCTTTTCACTTTTCAAACTTTTATACTTTTGATACTTTATATTTTTTTGTGCATACACACACAAAATAAAATGTTTTCTTATTAAAAATTGTGGGGTTTTTGGTTCAAATCTACCTGTTAAAAAAAGTAATTATTCCTAAGCCAAAATTTGTCGAAAGTACACAATTGGTTCACGATTACCACCATTCTTTTAAATGTATACAGGATCATGGCATATACAACAAAATTATTATCTCCCCTTCATTATTAACAGTTAAAACACTTTCATTAATGTTCCATTTGGGTCTGTCATTTAAGATTTTCTTTATTTATTACAAAATCTCTTTATTATGTAACTTACATAATGGACTAGTTTATAAAAGAATTCCATTTATCTTCAAGCCATAATTGATAGTTCTGATATAGTAAAATTATAAAACCATGAGTGCAGAATTATTTATTTTGATATTATTGCATTGCATGATTAGATTTTCTTTCAAATCCATAGTTTTTGTTCACTAATAAATAACTTAAATTCCTTTATATTGTAAATTTTTTCTTTGCATGTTTATTTTTTTTAAGTCCAGAAGTGCTACTAATACTTGATTCTTGAGTTTTAATGAATTTGAATTTACATGATCCAATATTTAGACCTGAGATCAAGACACCAATTCCTGTGTTTTCAGGAATTGTAGGTTTAGTCGCACCATATAGATGTTGAACTAAGTGTACCTGTGTTTCATTATTTGATAATGAATGTATGTACATGTTATAATGTAACTTTTCTCCATTTATGCAGTTTTTGTTTAGGCAAGGATCTGAAGAATATATATGCCATGTAAACAGAGAGTTCACTCTATGTTTGTGTGTGTGCACAAGAATGCAATGAAATACTGCTGTAACATGATACATGTAATTATGTTCCAAAAATTTTGATTGCAATAAATGTAGGGTCACATTATAGCGAGGGTTTCCAAAATTTGCCACTTCCATCTGATCACTTGAAGATGTGTTTTAAAATAGATGTATATTAATATTTCATTATTGCATTATTATTTTTAACACAAATATACAATTTTATTAATTTTACTCATTAAAATTAAATCCACACATACAAGGGAAGAAATGCAGATTGCAGAGAGATTATCATCAAAAAGTAAAAAAGCATTTTCTACTCAACATATTTTTACTCCAAGCAGGGCCAAGTTCATAAATGTTCTAGATATCAAGAGAAAATGGAAAGTTAACAGACTTTTATAAACTAATCTATAGTGTGTGATAATAATTCACCTATTTTATATTGCAGATGATACTGACCTTTGCATAATACAGACACTCAAGACACTCACTGACCTTTATCTTAATACACTACTGACATTCACCAATTTTATATTGCAGACACTACTGACCTTTGCCATAATACTGACACTACTGACTGTTGCCATAATACAGACACTCACTGACCTTTGCCATAATACAGACACTACTGAACTTTGCCATAATACAGACACTCACTGACTTTTGTCATACAGACACTAATTGACCTTTGTCATAATACAGACACTAATTGACCTTTGTCATAATACAGACACTAATTGACTTCTGTGTGAATGCAGAGAACAGCAGGAAGATCGTGAGCTGGAGAACATGATGGTCAAGAAGGGATTTGTACTTGCCCCACTCAATTACTCTCGACAACCACGATCAGCACCACTGGATACTTCAATTTCCAGAACATAGCACTAGTTTCAGCCTAATATGTCAGTCACTTCTATGTATATATGAATTAACTCTGTAAGTGACAACCATGCAGGTGTAAATTACTCCACAGTCTGTCAATAACATTCATGCAAGTGTAAATAAACTCACTTCTGTGTAAATTATTTCATAGTATTGTATAAAATCTCTTGAACATGAAGATAGGAAAACAGTGTAAATGTAACTCTAAATCATATTTTTCAAATTCAGAAGTAAAATTATTTGTATTCTAGACCATCAGTAATTAAAATATATGCTGCTATTTTTCTTTGCTACTAACATATTTTTCAACTTTCATAAGGAACTTTTTTTTTTTAAGAGGTTCCAATTGCAGGTGCCTGCTAGTGCATTTTGAGTTGATGAGGGTAGATTTGTGATAAGGATGGATTGATGATAGACTCTTCAGTGATGAGTTGCATTGAGAAAGCTGGCTCTCTTTATTTAACCACATGTTGTGGTATTGAGGTCTACATGCTATATCCTTACTGAATCAGGTGTTAGAAACCATCATTTGGCATGTTCATATTTTATGGATATTTGTTTGGGAATGAGAGTTTAATTATGCATGTACATCTGTGTGCACGTGTGTTTGAGAGAGAAAGAGCATGAATGAACAGCTCAGAAGATAAATACTTTACTGACCTTTTAAGGTACATGTACCCCTGGCAGGCCCTTTGAAATATCATTATTCAGGCAGCACTTTACACAAAGGCATTGAGTTTCTTTCATTGTCTTGGGCATTCATTGAAATACCGCAGAATGTCCTGGAAATATGAACACATTTTAACCACAAGATTGATAAATATTAAAAGTCCACTTTGCATCTGTTTCTGGTGCCTAAAACATTGGCTTGCATCCGAATATGTTTTTATTTATTTATGTTTTACGTGATCTGAAAATTATACTGACGTATTTCACTGCTGTTTTTATTTTTATATTAAGATATTGTGAAATATTCATACAATACTCAGACTTTATTATTAATTTATGTAAATGCAGGAGATGCAATTTTGTGATGGTCTAGTTGGTCTGTAAATTATTTTGTTTTTGTAAACTTGTTTTTGTAGACAATTCAAGTTGAATACACCTATTTACATTCTTTCTTCTTTTTAGAGGAAAGCTTTAGCAGACATGCACACAAATTGTCATGTCAAAAGAATGATTAGAAAAGTACAATCACTTTGCAGAATAACTACACTGTGCAATCTTTTAGCCAAGTAATGAATAAGTACATGTTTTACAGTCACACATCAGAGTAATGAATAAATACATTGTGTATCATCACTCTGCAGAATATCTACAATGTGTACAATCATTTGGCAAAGTAGAAATACTCCAATGATTATAATCACTCTGCATAATAGAAATATTACACTGGGTTCAATAGAATAGAAATACTACACTGAGCAGAGTCACTTTACAGAATGGGAATACCACAATATGTACAATCATTTTGCAGAGTAGAAGTACTTCAGTGTGTTACAATCTCTTTGCAGAATAGAAATACTACTATGTGTACAGTCATTTTGCAGAGTAGAAATACTTCAGTGTGTTACAATCTCTTTGCAGAATAGAAATACTATGTGTACAGTCATTTTGCAGAGTAGAAATACTTCAGTGTGTTACAATCTCTTTGCAGAATAGAAATACTATGGTGTATACACTCACTTTACAGAATAGGAATAATACTATGTGTACAGTCACTTTACAGAAAAGGAATACTGCAATGTGTACAGTCATTTTGCAGAGTAGAAATACTTCATTGTGCTACAATCACTTTGCAGAATAAAAATACTACTATGTGTACAGTCACTCTGCAAAATAACTACCCTTTATAATATTTGCTTGCAGAATAGAAATGCTACAATGTGTACAATGCAGCAAGAAATATTGTAATGTATTACAATCACCATACCAAGAAAATGTCAGTGATAATGTGCAGTCTAATTTCACAAAGAGACCAATACAAGTACACAAAGAAATAGATATCAGCACATCAAGCAACCAGCACAAAGAAATAGATATCAGCACATCAAGCAACCAGCACAAAGAAATAGATATCAGCACATCAAGCAACCAACACAAAGAAATAGACATCAGCACATCAAGTAACCAGCACAAAGAAATATATACAGATAACACAAAGAGGTAAGTCAAGTATACAAAGAATTAGATATAAGTACATCAGACCACCTGCACAAAGAAATCTATACAAATACCAGAGACAAGTACACAGAGACCAGCCGAAGTACATAAACAAATCTATACAAATACATAAAGAAATAGGTATAAGTGCACCAAATACACAAACGGCTGGTACATATTCACAAAGAAATCATGAAAGTATGCAAAGAGAGCAGCACCAAGACACAAAGAAATTGGTACATGTAAACAAAGAGAAAGATATAAATACATAAACAAATTGGTGCAAGTCAGAGAGAGACCAGTACAAGAACACAAAGAAATCAGAACAATATGAGGTGGTACAGGTACTCAAAGACATCTGTACAAGGTCACAATCTTGTTGGAGTGCAGGGTGTGAATTTTATTAATCCTATATTGATTACCAGGTTGTCAGCTCATTTGCTAAGTTTGCACTGAATTTTGTTAACCCTGAAAAATGCATTTATTTGTCATCCTACTTAATAAGTTGGAATTTGTATATATGATTCTTGTGATAATATTGTTTTTATGAAAATTTAGAAAAATAGTAGTATTGGTGTTAGGTAATGTTTATGTAGCCATCACCTGCAAAATTGGCCAGAAAATCTACAAGATGAATCAAGGTACATGATGAGGTTTGTAACAGATTGTACTTGAACTATGAAAGAATATTGTCATCACCCCAGACAGTCTGTCTGAGGTTTATTGCAATTGTCAGTATCCCAGGCAGTGCTGTCAAATGTTTATTATACTTGTCAATATCCCAGGCAGTGCTGTCAAATGTTTATTATACGTCAGTATCCCAGGCAGTGCTGTCACATGTTTATTATACTTGTCAGTATCCCAGGCAGTGCTGTCAAATGTTTATTATACTTGTCAGTATCCCAGGTAGTCCTGTGAATTGTTTACCTGTTAATATCCCAGATAGTCTGCCAAAGGTTTACTCACTTGTCAGAAATCTTCTGATTTTGTTTTCATTGTGCATCCTCCGTTTTAGAAATAAAGTTTTTACACTTATTACACCTATTTCAGATTTGCAGTCTTATGCTTTCTCTTTAAAAAGAAGTTAGAAATTAGAATTTTTTTATTTTTAGAAATTAGAATATTTTTTCAATCCAACTTAGCCTCTTAAATTGCATGCTCTCTCTTCTAATCTTTGAGACTCTAAATTGGTGAATTGCAAAATGTGTATTGTGATGATTTTGTAAAACATTTGCAGAGGTTTATGTGATATATATATGATGTGATGTTTAAGTGAAAATATTTCAGTTGATATTTTAATGAAATAATCATGTTATACTTGTATTATAGGTATACATCTGATGTAGGACATTTATTTTTAGACAAGTAAGTGTGGTTTTTGTGTCTTCAACACTGATTGGGATCTGATCTAAAACTGATTGTCCAATCAGATTTATTGTGTGTATAATGCAGATTATCCCATTCGAAAAACCTTATGATTGTGTTATGTATTCAGCATAGCTCATCCAGTCACCGTATCACTATACTTGACATGGCTTGTGCAGCTGCCATAGTAATATACTTGATCTCTCTCAAACAGTCACTGTATTAACATACTTGATGTGGCTCATACAGTCACCATGTCAACTTAATTCATGTGGCTCACACAATCCCTTGTTAATTTAATTCATGTGGCTCATCCAGTCACTGTGTGACATAATTGACATGTATTCTGTTTAGTCAAGTGTTAGATGGTGATATGAATGGTGATAAACTAGTAATGTTTTTTATTGTTTGTCAGCGATGTTCTAAAATCATTGCACTTGTGTAGAACTTGCAAATTAACTGTGAAATAAGTTAAATGCTGAACCTTTCTAGAAATGCAAGACATCAATTTACAGTTTGTTTTCATGTTGTGTGTGTGGGGGGGTTCTTGTGGAAGGGTGTGTGTGTGGCATTTTCACATTTGTTTCCTGGGTTCGGTATTATTATAATTGTATAAAGTTAAACACAGTTAATAGAATGATAAATATATATATATACATACACATATAAACTTGAACACATTTACTAAAATGATAGTATATAAATGTTATATATTTTTTCTCCCTAATAAACACAAATACTAGAGTATATAGATATAATAAACAAAATATTACTAGAATGATGTATACATACGCACTAAGTCACTCTCTCACCAAGGTCTGGTTGTAAGATACAACAGTCACTTATAACTTATTTTTTATAATTTATTCAAATTTTAATTTTTATAATTTATTCACATCAGTTTGGCTCTCTCCCTACCTCTTCCAAAGTGTCTCTTTTGAAACTATGTGAACGGATCATTTTAGAAGTAATTCTGCAACCCAGAGCATTCTTTTTTTCCTGGAAGACTCTTACTTGTATGCTATGATGGTCAAAATATGTACATGTTCAAAGTGGCATTTTATTCTGCAACTGTATTTAATTTGAGCACAGATCATGTAATGCTTTCTAATTTATTCCAGTGGTCTGATCTTGCTTCTGATTGAAAGATTGACTGGTTGTGATTCCATTGGTCTGATCTTGATTCTTTGTGAAAGATTGATTGGTTGTGATTCCAATGGTCTGTTCCTGAAAGATTGATTATCAAGATTCCATTGATTCTGATTGAAAGATTGATTGTGTTTCCAGTGGTCTGATTTTGGTTCTTATTGAAAGATTGCTTGGTTACGATCGCGGCATATTTGTTTCCGTCACACTCTGTAAGATTTTAATGTATTTAAAATAATTCCATTTATTTTATGATTTTCTTTTGAAAGGTCCCATCTCAAACTTGAGCTGTTTTTAATTATGTATAATTTGTTTCATTTGATGTCTAATATTCAGACAGCATCATTTGGTTGCATTTCTTTGCCCGTCGTGTGTTCAGTTTTACCCTCAAGCATATGATCATGGTCACATGACTTACTAACCTAACAAAGTTGTTGAACCCCTCAACTTTAGTCTATTAATATTCATATAATTATTTTCTTGAAAAATAAATTAATCTCTTCCTTTCTGTGACCACATATGATAGAAAACTCTTTTTAAGTGCAGATAACTCTGCCAAATGTTGAACAGCATTTTTGTTTAATGTTGATTTGTTGTGCCATTCTGGTTTTGAGTAGCAAACTGTCATTTTAACAACATTGCAAGTCTCTGGGACAGGGGTAAAAAAAAAAGTGTTTTTTTCTAAGCTGAACAGAGAAGAGATTAATTATCTATTTCCTGTCAAAATGCTGGTTAAAATTTACTCCATGTAAAATATTATGAATGCTTTGCTTAATATACCTAGCCAGGCTTGTGAAACATTTAATTATAAGGCATTGTTTAATACACCTCATCACGTGAAGACTTTCAATTAATTATCACTCCATTAGGGTCAGCAGTCAGTGCAAGGGATTGAGTTGATCAATCTAGGTGAGTTTTAATATCCAACACAATTTCTTTGAAAATGTGTAGTATCAGTTTAGGGCAGCGATAGTAGTTTAAGATAAATTTGAATAGTGTTTTTAATATCTAATAATTTTTCATTTAGAATGTATATATCAGTCTTGATTTGTTCAATTTTTCAGTAGTATTTTAATATCCAACACCTACCTATTCATTTAGGATGTATGTATCAGTCTTGCATATAGTTACATAAAAGGTTTGAGGGAATGTTAACTGTTAACAAAAATTCCAGTCATCCATAAAAACTTTTAGAATAAGTGTTCATAGTTTTCAAAGTTTAAATACAGCACTAACTAACCCATGCCTTTGGTTTTCAAAGTTTAAATACAGCACTAACTAACCCATACCTTTTGTTTTAAAAACTTTAAATACAGCACTAATCCATACCTTTGGTTTTCAAACTTTAAATACAGCACTATATTGGACCCTTGGTTTTCAAAGACTTTAAATACAGCACTAACTAACCCATACCTATGGTTTTCAAAGAATTTAAATACATGTACAGCACTAACCCATACATTTGGTTTTCAAAGAAATTAAATACAGTATTTGTTCAGGTAGACAATACTACGTTAGATGTTGGGACATAAAATGAATGGAATCCATTGCCTTTAATAAGGAACAAAAAGAGCAAAGATAGTTGAAGTGTATTCACTCTGATAGTGATAGGAAAAAACGTTTAAATTTGTCACATATGGAAAATAATATAGACTAGTCATTCAGTATACATTTTGCAGGGAGGTAGATTGACACCACCTGACATCGCAAATTTGTGAACTACTCACATATAAGAAACAGTGACTGCCATGTAAATTTAACTCTTAGAGATGTTTTCACTTGTTCATTATCATACAGTTATAAAGACAGTGTATATAATCTGAGTACAAATGGTTCATGATTCACTTGATGATAGCATGGACCAGTATATTACACAGACAGACAGACACATATACATAACTATTTAGTTTGTAAGTACAACAGTTACACACGTCTACTTTACAGATAAACAAAAGAAGAAAATATCTAGAAATACTTTTATAGCATTATATTATTTGAAAATGTAGCATGGATCTCTTCTATAATGTGCATGAAATATGTATTACAGGAAAATGTATATAAGTTCAAAAATCAGGGACATATTAGAAATGAAAAATATTTAATAAAATATTTCCATCATTTAATTCAATTCCAAACAGTAAAAGAAATTTGTTTCTTACCTTGTTTAATTGGGGTACACAAGCACTGCAATTAGCTAGACTCTTAACAGGTCAAAGAGTGATTCTATGCAGCCTAGCAATAGGCTGGACTCTTATGAAGCATCAATTCTACATGGCACACCAGTAGATTGGACCCTGGGAAACAGCAATTCTACACAACACAGCAGCAATGTGAAGCAGTGATTCTACACAACATACTAGTAGGCTGAACTCAATGAAGTATCAGTTCTATACAGCGCACCAGTAGATGGGACTCTCATAACAGATGAAATAATAATACTGTTTCTGAGTGATACATTATGTCCTTGTAAGAATGGCAATGGGAAAGCAACGAAGGCAGGTATTTTTAATGTCAGGAAGAATGGAACGTGGATATTTTGAGTGAATGTTTCAAAACTTTTCTAGGTAATTCTAAGAAAATTAAACTTGTGAGTTTCAGTGAATGTTTCTAAATTTAAGCTTTTGTTAGGAAGCGCAATGTAGGAATGTCTGTGACATCATAGGTGCAACTGTGAGATTCGCAAGAAGGTTGTTAGTGCATAAGTCCTGTACACTGTCCTGTCTTTCCACAGATGTGTACATCTTAAAGGCATAGTAGCCTGATTGTTGCATTATATCACATATGTTTTTTTTCATTATATTGGTAACTTGTTCATTTTGGTATACTTATAAATATCTCTTTATAATATTATTGTTAATAAATAAAACTTTCAGCTTCACCTTGCTACTGACTGATATTTATTAACCATCATTGTCAGCAGTGTTGGTGTTTTCCATCAGTAAACTGATAATGGAGATATTGAGTGTGGACAGTAATAACAACATACACCACTTCTTTATTTTAGCCAGGTTTTTTGGATTACTAAATATTTATATTGCGGCTTTCCAGTTACTAAATATGATATTGGTGTAGAGGTTTTCACTTGCTAGATATCACTTTTATATTGTGATTCTACAGTTATTAAATATGATATTGGTATGGAGTTTTTCACCTGCTAGATATCACTTTTATATTGTTACTCTACATTTATTAAATATGATATTGGTGTTGAGGTGTTTTGAGTTACTTTATATAACATTTGTATTGGGGATTTTGGTTATTAATCTTATACAATTTGTATTGGGGATTTTTATATTATATATAAGATTTGTTTGGGGGGAATTCTTAGTTACTAAATATAACATTTTGTTGAGGATTTGTTAAAAAAATTTAAATAAATATGGAAATTTTTATTAGTTACTCCAACTACCATAATTAGTAGTGTTGCTTGAACCCAATCACCTACATGCAGGGTCAGCACTTAGACCTCATGACCCCACCCTCGTTATCATTTGTTATAGTGAATATTTATACTTTTATTGCATCGTTCATTTATGAGAGATAACTTTGTGATTATTGGATATAATATTTATACTAACGTAAATAACTTAGCATTTGTAATGGAGTATTCATTTTCTAAATATAACATTACCATTTAAGGCTTTTGTATAGGATTTTCATTTAATAACTGCAACATTAGCATTAAGACTTTTGTATTGAACTTATATTTACTAAGCATAAACATTAATATATTTTGTACTGGGATTTTCATTTGCTAAATATAATGTTTATATCAGAATTTTTCAGCAGTTAGATAATTTTATTTGTTTTTTCTTTAGATACTAGAAAAAGAATTTATATTGCATTGTTCAGTTACTGGATGCAACAGGGGATTCCATTTTATTTGTCCCTGCTTGCATGCATATATAAGGCAAAGTAACTGTATAAAAATTCTTCTATAAATTGACCATCAGTTACATTTCAAACACACTCAGCAAACACCACCATTGCCTCTCACCAATGTTCCCTTTAAGGTGTGCAGCCACACAGCTCATTAGAAAATGCCACGCAACAGTTTCAAAATTCCACACACAAATTTTGGTAGCAAGCTTAAACAACTGCTAGTTCCGCGTACACAGGAAAATGTTAGAGAGATCATTGCTTATTGCTTTAAGTTCGTTGAGCCTTTCGTTGTTTACAACACTCAGCAGTTGGTTGGAGGGTGGATGTTGTTTTCCTTAATGATTATGTTGGAAATGTATGCTCCTTGTAGTCATGAAGTAAAACCAAGTTATAGTAATGCTGTGTCTAAGAGTAAGCCATTGCAGGTTGTAATCCTAAAGTGAAATTTGTCGACTTCATGTGCCGAAACCCCAAAAATTAGTGCATGGGCACTTTGGATTCCTCAAACTATTTACATACTATTTGCACAGCAATTAAAACAAAGGCCTGTAACTCCCTAAAGCACTTGAAGGTGCAAAACTATTTACATACTATTTTGAAGAGTGCACAGCAATTGAAACAAAGGCCTGTAACTCCCTAAAGCACTTGAAGGTGCAAAACTATTTACATACTATTTTGAAGAGTGCACAGCAATTGAAACAAAGGCCTGTAACTCCCTAAAGTGCTTGAAGGTACAAAATATTGCAAAAAGATTGATGCATTGATAATTCAGGTTTGTTGATAGGTACTTTAAAATAATTCAGTAAGAAGCATTCACATCTGATTGTTTATTCTATAAATAAAATACTGTATACACCCTTAAATAAAAACTTATCTGTAAACTGATATTTTCCAGCCCATAGGAACCCCTATTTACATTTTATCTTTTGGGCAGAAATTGCCAGTTAAACATTTCAGTCCTTATTATTTCTTATGGGTGAAAATTCTCCACTTAAAATGGTTTCACTTTAAATAACATTTGTCCTGTTCCATTATTCAGCTTAAAAAATATCTTAGATTTCACTAACTAGTTTTGGGGTTTCAGTGCTTAGATGCAGTATTTGTAATGTGGTCAACCATTTACTACATATAATAAGGGCTTTCTTACTAGATTGAGAATTTAGCATTAAGACTTTAAGTCACCAGATTATTTGAATTGGAAATTTTAGTGTTTTTAATAAACTGAAAAGTTTTATTGGAATTTTAAATGCTTTCCCAGTAATGTTTTTTTTTTATCTGCAAAATAGTGGATTGGAAATATTTACTCTAGGTGTTATTTATCTGTAACTTTTCATTTAAAAAACATTTGGTTATAAATAAATTTCAACTGCAATGCTTGCATTGTAAAAATAATAAATGATTATAGTCTCCACTATACATTGCATTGTATTGTAAAAATAATAAATGATTATAAACAAGTTTTCACTGCATAAATGCATTTATAAATAATGAGTATATACAAATTTCCCTACATAACTGCATAATTCATATAGTTAAAAGTTATAAATGGTTGTAAACAAATCTTAACTACATGACTATGTTTAAATAAGTCTCCACTAGATGACTTCATTTAATCTATTTCTATTTCATTTTAATTTTATTCTTCAGATTCTAACATACCAAGATATAGACAATTCATTGTTTAACTTTTGACATAAAATTATCAAATATTTAGTGATGTACTAATATGGGTTTCATTATTTATAGAATTGGATTTTATGAATAAGGGATTATTTTAATGATGTTCATGTAAAAATAAAAAAAGTGTCATGATATTCTTTTCTGTTTTCTTCATATTGATTGTACATTCTTTAGCTGTGCAATTATAATTCATAACCTTGCAAATATTTTTTTATATATATTTAAACACAAAACATTTGGTAATGAAAAAAATGTGTCACATTCATTTTTTTGTGTGATCATGTCTGATTTGTGTGATTATATGAATATTTGTTGTGATATTTGTATGTTTAGACAATCCTTGGATATTTTCTGTGGTCATTTGAATGAAGCATGATTATATGAATATTTTAAGTGTTGAGATCCTTGGAATGTTCTGTTTGGTTATGTGCATGTTGTATCATGTGAATAAGTGGCGTGTTCACTTTAATGTTTGATGCAATCATTAAATGATGGTGATTACATGGAATATTTATGATCATGAAGACTGATGTAATCACTTGAATAATTATGATCACTTAGAATGGTTGTGATCATTTGATTATTTGATGCACAAGATTGGATCCTTAGTATGTTTTGGAATGTGATTTAAATTGTTTGATATAATCACTTGAATGTGATTAACTGGATGTTTGGTATGGTCACTTGGAATACTTTATGTGACCACTTGCACTATTGTCTTTGGTCTTTTGGAATGTTATAATCACTAGGATTATTTGATGTGGTTATGGAATTTTTGGTTTGATCACTTGGAATGCTTGGTTAATTGCTTGGAATGTTTGGTATGATCACTTGGAATGTTTGGTATGATCACTTGGACTGTTTGGTATGATCACTGGAATGTTTGGTATGATCACTTGGAATGTTTGGGATGTTCGCTTGGAATGTTTGGTATGATCGCTTGGAATGTTTGGTATGATCACTTGGAATGTATGGTATGATTGCTTAGAATGTATGGTATGATTGCTTGGAATGTTTGATGCCATCACTTGGAATGCTTGGTATCATTTAAAATATTAATGTGATTATGATCCCTGGTGTGTTTAATGTGGTCTTTGGCATGTTTGATGCAATCACTTTATGATCCTTGGTATATTTACTGTGGTCATTGGAATGTTTGTAGTCAATTGGAAGGGTTGTCTGACATTGTCACTGAAGATACTGGAGTATACCGTTTGTTGTCACCAGAGATGGAATATTTTATTTTCACCCAACATATTGGAGTCAAGTGCAGATTGTTTGTACCAAACATATTGGAGTCAAGTGCAAATTGTACCAAATATATTGGAATCAAGTGCAAATTGTTTGTACCAAACATATTAAGTCAAGTGCAGATTGTACCAAACATATTGGAATCAAGAGCAAATTGTTTGTACCAAACATATTGGAATCAAGTGCAGATTGTTTGTACCAAACATTGGAATCAAGTGCAAATTGTTTGTACCAAACATTGGAATCAAGTGCAGATTGTTTTCACAGAGATATTGGAGTCTTAATAAGATTGTTTTGATTTTATAAATTTCATTAATAAACTTATCAGTAATTCATTCTTTTTATTATGTGATGTCAGAAATGAACTGTCTTTCATTCTAGTTATGTCAGAAGAAAATGTCAAATGCTTATAACTAGGACTGAATATTTTTTAAGATGTAAAAGAACCCAACATGACGTATGAAAAAATATTATTTTTCTCTCCCCCACCCCCAAGAAGCAGCCATTGTATACAGTCACCTCAAACCTGAACAAAGATACAGAGTTTCTCTCTTATAATTAAGCTGCAACATTTCAAACCTGACAGAATCGAAACATAATTTTTATATTTTATCAGATTGATCTCCTTGTCAAATATGGGCAAACTTAAGACAGAAATTGTCTGCCTTTTATTGAAATAAAGCTAAATCATTTCAGTCTGGAGATTAAATACTGAATGAAAACATTATTGCATTTACATACACTTTCTTCAACTGTTTTTTTAGGTATAACATTTAATTTAATAATTAGAAAAAAATTGTTATATCATGAAATCACTCAGAATTGCTCTTTGTGTCTTAACAGTTTCTTAACAGAATTATCAGAGCTTGTTAGTAAACAAAATAGTTTCTTGATTATCAATGTTCAAGATGTTTCTGGTCCAAACAAAGAAGTTTGTAATCTCATTCTTTTAGTGGTGAGGGCTTTTTTCACTTTATTCAAATGCCCTTTGGCCTTTTTCTATGTTTATTTTTGTTTTTTTATTTTTTTGCCAGTTTCTAATGAATGCTGGTTTGTGTTTATGAAAAGTTCAAAGTAAGATATTCCAATATTCTTTTTTGTTTGAGGGTTTATTTTACTTATGCTCCTTGGCTCTATGCTTTTAATTTGCAAGTTTATTGTGAACATTGAATTTCAGTGAAATAGTTTATGAAGTTAGAAATTAGACATTCATGTATTCCTCCCTTCATTTTAATTTATGCATATATTTGTTTTAATCCTTTTTATATGTGGTTATCTGTTTTAATTTAATGTATGCCTTATGTTTTTTAATCACACATTCACACCCACGCCATAATGATTCTCGAACAGAATTCATAGGAATCAACTTACAGCAACATGATATAAGGATGAGCTGGATGCACAGCAACATATTTAATATATATAGTAATCACTCTAGCATGAAGTGACAAACAGAAAGGCTTGTTCTGCTCTGCAAAAGTCAAATTAAAGAAGCACTAAATGTTAGGCATATTTCATCTCTAAACTCCTTTCTCTCTTACAAACATTCCTAACTTACAAATCCTGCAACATTTTTGTTAGCCCAATACAGAGCACAAGAAATATAGCATTAATCAAAATTCACAAGTATAATGTACAACTTAGTCAAATTAATGAACATAGAAATTAATGCTCCAATTACATAAGCAATCTCTAAAATAGAGCACTTCTTTAACAAAGAAACTTGTGGTCCATCCCCACTGGATGAATTTGATATGAAAGTGCAAGAAAATTAGGAAGGAAACTACTCCAGCTGGAACTGGTTTGGATTGTGTCAGCATTTTTCTAGCATATTCTTAACTCAGATTGTTTACTCCAACACCAATACTTAAAATACCATCATAAGGAGTGCCCAAGGCTGGGTCGCTTTGACAATTTATATAAGTCCAGAAATAGGGATATGGAAATTTACTCTACCACAGATACATAGTTATTATTTTTTTATTAATTAATGAATCTTTATTTTAATAAGAAGTGTTTTAAGTCAATAGCATTTTAGTTAAAGGTATACATACACTTTTTATGGGCATGCGACTACATTCAGTTCAAAAAGAAACCTGATCCCATACATGGGCTGCCATTAAATTTATTTACTCATGCAATCAGACAGTGCAGAAAATTAAAGTATTAAAAGAAAATGTCAGCAAACTGAAATCTTGACCCTGTTAAAAAGCAGTAGAAGCCAATCACCCTTGGAGACAGCGAGCTGAAAGAAGTCACCTCTTTCACCTACCTGGGCAGCATTTATCAGCAACAGGTGGTTCAAAGCCGGAATTAGGAAAAGTAGATTCGCCTTTATTACCCTGAGACCAGTCTGGAGGTCAACATACCTATCTGTCCACAACAAAATACAAATTTTCGACAGCAACGTTAAATCTGTCCTCAATGGCTCAGATACCTGGAGAGTCACCAACACCCTAACCAATAAACTCCAAGCATTCATCAACAGCTGCCTTCACAACATACTGAAAATCAGGTGGACAGACAAATTAAAAAAACACTGATTTATGGCAGCAGACAAACCAAGATCCCATCAATGAGCAGGTTGCCAGGCGTAAATGGCAATGGATAGGACACACCCTGTGAAAGCCCCCACAGAACATCACCTGGCAGGCTTTGCAGTGGAATCCCCAGAGAAAGAGATGGGTCGGTCACCCTAAGACCATCTGGAGACGATCCTGCAAAGAGGAAATGAAGAGCTGCAACCTGTTGTGGGGTGGGGTGAACTGAAAAAGGCTGCCCAGAATCAAGTGCAATGGAGAGCTGTTGTTGAGACAAGTTCCACGGAATCCAAGGAGATAAGTCAAGTGAGTCAAGTCAGCAAACGTCAGGGATTATTTGTCAATATGACATTTTGCATATAATGTAAGGATTGTCAATAATCTTGCTGTTGTGACATTGTTTAATTAAGTGAATGGTCTCTATTCATAAAATGGAGAAAATAAAATTACTTGTATAACTCAAACCCTCTCTTAATATATACTCACAAAATTACTTTATTTCAAACATTTTAAAATACATTTTCTCCAGGGGAACGACCCCAGGAAGTCCCTTTTACAGGAAGGTGTATTCTATGTTTTGCTTCAGATTATATTATCAGCCAATAAAAAAATGTCGGGTGTTTTGCTGCAGACTATCAATCCAATAGAAAAGTCTGATATTTCAGACTATCATCCAATAGAAAGGTATGATTTTCTTTAGATTATCATCCAATAAATTCCACATTCTGGTGACAGCCATCAGTCCACAGATGATGTTTTTTTAATGGTCCTTTAGATTATAATGGAGCTTCATGAATACCCTTACAATATTCTATAATAAGCTGGATGGAACATGTTTTCACAAATCCCTTAAATTATTTTATAATGTTAATCTTCACACAATGCATTCCAGGTTTCCATGAACAACCTTAAATTATTCCAAAATTATAATTTTTTCAACCTGACAAGCTAAACGATAGTCAATTACTGACAATACATTCGGAACTGTGTGTTTTTTTTTAAATTGTTGATATCTGATGATTCATATTAAATGACTTTCTTACGATGAGTGGAATATTATTATACATAAAATGTGTGCTTGCATATTTAACAGTTTGTACTATTGTATAGGAGATAATATATTTAATGCCTGTCTATTGCCCTCATACTTGATATGTGAATATGGATCTTCTGTAGACCCACACTGAGGCAAGAATTTGTCCACAAAGCAAAGATTGTTTTTTTTCATCAGATACACTAAAATGTTTGTGAATTATTTTTTAAAGTTTTGATAGAGGTATAGAATTTTAGGTTATTCTGATAACATAACAAATTTCATAATCATAGTCAAAGTTATTCTGATAACAAATTTCAAAGTCATAGTCAAAGTTATTCTGATAACATAACAAATTTCAAAATCATAGTCCCAAAGGATAATTAATCAGTTGGCATTAATGTGTTTTCATGAGACTTTTGATGTTAGCAGTGTACTCAAATAATCTTGATGACTGCACATCAATCTTTTATATGGAAAGTATGACTCTAGAAAAGCAAACTATCCTCTGCAATAGATCTACAGGACTGAGAGTTTAGATTGAATGTACAATCCATTGTGTTAGCCAACATGATTACGTTAAATGAACAAACAAAATTACATCTATAGAACAAACATTGATATTTAGAGGACTATTAAGTGTATATGGACAAACAAAATGACAATTAGTTGGCAAAAATTTAAAAATGGAAAGATGCTCATGCAACACAAGAGAAATAAACATTTTATAAAATCATTCATTACATGGGTTGCAGTTGTGGGATTTCACTTCTTTTATTCATACCATATTTTGTTTTGATAGCTATTACAAAATGAACATTCATATCGGCTGATAGCTATTAAAAATAAAACACCATTAGATAGTAAGCAAGCGAATCTTGCAGACTAGTATGGTATATATACTTTATTTGATATATTATTGAATTTGAGAATTAAGTGATAAAAAGATTGCTTGAAAGAAATGTGACTGGCAGGGGCATGTAAAACATTTTGGGATTTGCTCCGTCTTCTAATCACTAAAAATATTTTAGAATGTTGTTCTTTAAATGTTGCCTAATAAGAAAAGATGCATAAATACACTACCTGTCATACACACTGAAGTGTTCTTGCTTTCTAGAATCTGATATTTACTCATTTCATAATGATGGAAGAAAAAATGTGTATTCTTATACAGTTTTAAGTTGATTTTGTTGTTGTTGAACTGTTTTCAAAGTGATTGGGGGAAAATGTGATCTTATAACAATTTTGTTTTCAGTTGATATTTTCTTTGTTTATTTTCAGAATGATAAAAAAAAACCCAAGAAATATATGTTTTCTTGTAGCAGTTTTGTCTTTCGTTGATAATATTCTGTGTTGTTTCTAGAATATTACAAGAAACAAATGTATGTATATTAGTAATTAGAAGTTAATATTTGTCGTCTTTGCTGTTTCTAGAATGATTTAAGAAAAAAATATATATATATTCTGTTAGTAAGTAATGTTACAAATTCCTGTAAATTGTATGACAAACATTTTTACATTTGACCATTTCACTTGTTGCCTTTAAAATGTGTACTAAATGCACCCCCATTTTGTACAGGACTAGGAATAATTGCTTCGAACTCTATATAGCTAAAGAGGAAGAAATACAAGTTTGGTTATTGTGACCAGCAGTATATAATAGTTAAGGAAGAAATACAATGTAGCTATTGTATGTAACCAGCACTGTATACAGCTAAAGAGTAAGAAATACATGTACAATAAAGTTATTGTGATCAGCACTGTATAGAGCTAAAAAGGAATACATACAACTCTAGTTATTGTGACCAGCACTGTATAGAGCTAAAAAGGAATACATACAACTCTAGTTATTGTGACCAGCATATATATGAAATACAAAAGCATTTTACTAGTTTGGCCAAACTTTTATAATGATGTGGTTATTCATGTTGATAATATACTGTGTCGTGTAATTTGAACTTTATTTAACAAATTTATTCTTGTAAACAATGAATCCATTGTTTTGGCTTTATATAATCTGTGTGTATGTAAATGTCATATTATATTATTTCCCAAAACACATGCAGAGAGATCTCTATCTTTAATATTTTCTTATAAAGTGTGTATGTAATTATGCCCATGCTAGTAGGATATCAAATTGTCCTTAGCCAATTTTTTAATTATATATTAATTGTTATTACTGACATTGAATAGATTTGGTTTCCCGTACCAGTGAGCTTGAGGCCAGTTCTTTGGTATTGTGTTTTCCTACATTTATTGGCAATGCTAATTTTATTTCTTATTAGTGAATAGATTTGGTTGCCTGTCCTAGTGAGAGAAAGTGTTAATGGGTTGCTTGAGGCCAGCTCTTTGGTATTGTTTTTCTACATTTATTGGCAATGCTAATTTTATTTCTTACTTTGCTATGCATGGCATGATAGAGTGAATGTTAAACAAAGTGATTTTAATTAAAAGAACATTGTTGTAATTGCTTGTGTTATTAAGATATTTAAATTTTTTTCTGTTTGGGGTTGGGTTTTTTTTTGGTTTGTAAAAGACATTTTTGTATTTTATTTTATGTGTTTTCTTTTTCTTTTAAAGACTGAAATTTTGTAAACTTTGCTAGCGTAATAATATTTCCCTTGTCATTCCTGGCAGGAATAAGACAATAAAATAGCTTAAGCATATATATTAAGATGCATGCAGGAGTATTGTGTCTTTAGAACACTGAGCAGTATAAGATATATACAGCAGAATTGTGTCTTTAGAACACTGAGCATTTAGCAGTAGTAATACATAGTAGTAATGTCTCATTAGAATATAACAGTATTGTGTCTTGGAACACTGAGCAATATAGTAAGATACAGTAGTATTGTGTCCTAGAACACTGAGCAGTATAATAAGATACAGTAGTATTGTGTCCATAGTGAACAGCATAATATATAACTGTGCTGGCTCATTAGTGGATTTATTCTGAAGCAGAAGCTCCAAACACTTAACAGTGCTAAATAAGCTTACAGTAAAACATACTGCTGAATAAACATATAGTTAAAATGCAATACTAATAAACATGTAGTTAGTTACACACACTGCTACATAGACATACAGTTAAATGCAACACTAAATAAATATGTATCTATGCTCAACACTAAAAAAATATGTATCTATGCTCAACACTAAAAATGTAGTTACATGCACTACTAAATATCTGTAGTTACATACAACACTCGATAAATGTGTAGCCCTAGTAATGGAAGTGGCCCAGATAAGAAATTTTCTTAAACCAGCTTATTTAATGAGAGTGTTGCGAGTGAAATGTTTTAATGGCTTTCTTGAAAGATGTTAACAAGTGGCTGTGTTCATGTTCAAGAGACACTTGTCAGGACTTTGGTATGAGAAAGAATGTTGTCTCTAGTTTGGTTTTTCCTAATGTTGAAAGAAAATCTGAGTGTGACGATTATTTTTGAATCATTATCAATTTATTTTTATCATCATTCATTTGGATGACTTCACATCAAAAATGAAATCTTCCTTGCTGTAGCATTGATTTTCTTAATTATCAGACTGGCCCTAAAGTGAGTTGTTTGCATCACTGGACAAATTATAATGCTTGAGAGAGGTTATGTAAGGAAAAGCAAATTGATCGCAAAAGAGGACCCTTTAGAACACCAAGTTAATATGCCTGGGTTAGAGTAATCATTTATAGATACTCTTTATTATTAGTGTCTTTCTTCTTCATCAGTATAATAACCACTCTTGGTAAAGGTTCGTGTCAATTGCATCAAATAATATGTATGAGCAAACTGTTATTTTCAAAAGTGAAACCCCTCCCCATTCTTGTTAATCTCAACTGACTCTTGGCTTAATTATATAATACATACTAACACAAACAACAGTCTTAAATGGTCCAAACATCAAGCTTAAATCTCAGCAGATTGTTGATTTAATTTTCTTAATTATAAAAAAAAAAACATCACAGAAAACAACAGTCTCAAAAGGTCCAAACATCTCCAAATGAAACAATTTTATGAAACTTTAAATTTGCCAACAATTGCTTTTATTCTATTTCATCATGACAAGAATCTTCACACTCACTCCTCAAAATACTGTACAAGACACCATCTTCAATGACACTTGAACTTAAAGGTGCAGCTAATAGCTGCTTTTGCTTAACACAAGAGCAATTTAATTTGTACATTTTTTTTTCAAGTCTTTCTTTTTGTTTGCTTTAGATTTATAATAAAAAATCTTCATTCAGTTCTTGGTTTTCATTTCATGTCTACACTATAGTTTATGGGGGGAAAAGTCCTGGTTATATATTTTAATCATACAATCAAAGACTGGCATTAAGTGAACCAATTTCCAATCAAATTGATAAACAATCTGTTTCCTTGTTTTGAAATTTATAGTTATACTTTTAAACATGAAAAATAATTGAATTGCTTTGATCTATTTCTTTTTTTCAAAATGCAATCAAATTTACTTAATAACTGTGGTTGCATAAAAAACAATTGTTTTAAATAATCATTTTAATTAGTTGCAACTTTAAAAATTGTATAAATTAAAAAAAAAAATGATCAATAAAAAATAATGATCATGGTAAGGACGGTATGTTTAACAGTCACAAATGACCTGATCTCATTTTGATATATTTGCAAAAAGCCAAAAGAAAGAAAATAAAAATTAACAAAAATAAGACTGCAAACTGACACAATATTTACAACTTTAAATTGTAAAAATAATAATTATTGTAAATACAAAGACAGTTTTAATAAGGCATACATACAGTGAAGGCAAACTAAAAGGTCAAACCAATGAAAAATCCACAAGCTTTCATAGAAATAATTTCCCAAACTTTTCTCCAGACTGAAATTGAGAGTGCCAGATGTTTAACTAAAAATTAGTTGTGTAACTAAAAAAATTAAGAAACACAACTAGCAGGACACATACTTTCATGCCACACCCATTGTGTCGAATGATAACTAAAAATAAGTTATGGAACTAAAAGATTAAGAAACAGAACTTAACAGGGTATATGATGTGTTTTTGCTATGTATTGCCACAGTTTACTGAAAGGATGGATGGAAATGTATTTACATCTGAACTATAGAATTCTCACATATATATTACTTCACAATTGCCCCTTTCTTCTCTTTAATTTTAAATAATGGCAACCTGCCTGTTCTCAACAAAGACAATTACCAAAAAACCAGATTTACTGTTTAAAACCATGCATGCCATTTACACCACCACCAGTGGGCAGTTCAACATTTACAACATTCACGCGTACAAGGCGAAATTAAACATGACACTCTTGGCAAAAGTTCAACACAACTTAAATACACATGGTTCCACTGTTCAGCACCCTAAAGAAATAAATACATTCATGCATGAACATTTGTTTTTAAAAGATATGTGATGTAGATTTTAATAACAGCTCATTGTGACAACTTGTGCACACTTTTAAGATTTTCTCTTGATACTCTACAATTTTCTATCTGGATGGATGTTTGGAAGTTGCTGTCTGTCTGAAAATCTGAGTATCATGATTTGTACCTGTCCGGACACAAAGACTTTGTCTTTTCTGTCTGAGCACTATGACTGATGATCTTTAATTTTTGCCCTGGCTAGGCAATATGACTGTTTCAATGCTTCATGATTTTCTCTCTGGACATAAGACTTTTGTCTCAATGCTTTTCTATCTGGACGGACACTTCAAGTTAGAGCCTGATGCTTTGACCTTTAATTGGATAACTGTGTGTATGGTAACAAAAAAAGATTTTTACATTGGAATGTGTATGTGAAAATAGTTAACATCTACACAATTCTGCACTCATTAATTTTGTGTGTGTGTCAATGTGCGACATAACATCAATAGACAGTGCATATGAAAACTTATTTTGGAGGTGAGTAGAAACAAGTTTTTATGTTAGTCTGTATATGTGCACAATTTACTTTGAAGAGAGTATGTAGTAACATTTTTAAAGACAGTCTATGTTTAAATACTGACACTCTTACATATCAACTGCATGCTGTCAATAAACTGGCCAAACACAACCTACAACAAAATGTGCATCTTTTGCTGAAAACTGGGTGCAACCAGTTTTTTTTTTTTTAACAAGTCTACAATTTCATTATAAAAAAATGGCATTTATTCAAAGAAAACCTTTAAATACTTTACCTATATACAGGCACATACAGTTACAATACACAAAATTACCTTAGTCATGTAAAAAAAAAAAAAACTGACTAAATATTTGCCTATATAGAGAGAGACATTGTAAATAAATTTGTGTATATATATATTAGACATTATACAAATGTGACCTTAGTAATTTAAAGAACAATATGACTAAGTATTTAACTAGAGAGAGAGAGACATTACACAAATATGACCTTAGTAATTGTAAAAAAACATAGTTCACTCATCTTCTCAACCTCTCGTGCTCTATAAACAAATAAAATCTTGCTGACTGCCTGTTTACCTTGAAAAATAAGTTAAATTTGAAATGACAAATGTATATATAAGGAATCTGAACAGACTCTAGTAAGATTAAAGTCTACTTTACAAAAAGTTGTTTATAAAAAAATGGTTACGTTCGTATTTGCATCCCATTAAGTAAACATCCGCAGACCTTTGATAGTTTGCATGAAGTTTCTATGCACTGGTAAGGCACAGTCTAAGAGAAGTAGTTCACCTTCCTATTGGGTATCAATGCATTTATGCAAATATATGTTTTGTTACTATGTGTATTAGGCATCAAATGTAAGGAGTCCTGTTTCCTTGGGCACTGAGCATCAAATGTTATGAGTCCTTTTACTTTGGGTATTAAGCATCAAAAGTTATGAGTCTATTACTTTGGGTATTAAGCATCAAAAGTTATGAGTCTATTACTTTGGGTATTAAGCATCAAATGTTATGAGTCCTTTTACTTTGGGTATTAAGCATCAAATGTTATGAGTCCTTTTACTTTTGTATTAAGCATCAAATGTTATGAGTCTGTTACTTTTGGTATTAAGCATCAAATGTTAAGTCCTGTTAACTTTGCTGAATATTAATATACAAATGTAAAAAATCCTGTTCCTTGACACACTTTTGATATGCAAACCTAGACAATACTGCTTATGTGATGACATTCATATTTTTCACACAATCATGCATACTTTACAAAAATATCATCTGAGCATATTATTTTGCCAGTTTGTGCACCATTAACAAATATTTGTCTGCAGAATTCGCAATGAATTCATAATCATTAAAATGTTTTAATAAATGCCTATATGTTTTAGGAAAAGATATGCTCAAGAGTTTTATTTTAGGAAAATTATTTGCAATATTAGTCAGTGGAGGATGGATGTTCCTAGGTGAGAAAATGCAGTTAGTGAAAAAAATGATAAGACAAATGAAGTTATGATCAGTCCTAAATTGTTTTCTGACACTTAATGATCTCTGAGAGTCAAAACAATCAGTGATTAGTATCACTATGTCTGCCTAGTACTATTTTTTTTTTAAATTAATGAAGTTGAGCTGACAATAAAATTCAAAACCTAACAACAAACTACCTTTTAAAAACTTGTACTCCAACCAATTTCTTTCTTTTACTTTCTTTAATTGGAGATAACTTCTTAAGGATAACAAATCTTAGTAAAAAGTGGCAAAATGTACACACGTCTCTGACGTTATTAACTGTCACAAGTAAAAGCAACCCAATTATCAGTGTGGCACATCCAGTGTGCATATTATTCTTAGTCATACATCATAGAATACAGGTGGAAAAGGTCGTTTAACTTCCACATGGCATATCCAATGTGTACATAACTCTGTCACACTGAACATCGCTGTATGAACAAAAGCAAATAAGCAGACTTCAATTTGGGCTTTGTTGTGCAGTACTCAACACTACATTTTAATTTCTACTATGTAAGTTATTAAAGTGAGCTGTTAAATATAGCAAGCAAAGCAGAATATTTACAAAGTGATTACCAAATAAGAGAATAAACAGAAATCTATAAAACAGACTTTATCTTTCTGGGAAGGTTGGACAAGTGGTTATTAAAGACAAAAATTAAGTTAAGAAAAGTATATCTGACATATCTCCATTGTAACAAACTGGCACCTACTCAGCCCCACCTCAGTGCATGACACTATGAATGACCTTTAACATTTACCCTTTAATTCATTAAATGCCATTTTTCTTTACACTTGTATCACTCCAGTCACTGCCATGTTTTCATTACTCTTGCAGTAAACTGTGGGGGAGGCTGCTAACCACATTGGAATATTCCAAGATTCCAAATAAAGTAGCCATATAAAATACCCACTTCAGTGGCTTGGCACGGCACTTGACAAACAGTAATGGATAACACAATAAAAGACAAGACAAAAAAGCATCACATACATCTGATAATGACTAACAGACGTCCATTCAATTTCAAGATCCAAGAACAGATTGTACACTTCTGTACACTTGATGAAAGATTATCACAAATTTTAGGTTTATAAAACACAGTGAACCTTATCACATACTCATTAGTTTTACACAAATTCTAGTTGTAACAATATGGAACTAGTGAACAGTCCCAACTGAAGCTTTCACTAAACTACTATATGACACTAGATATTAAAAAATTACAGTGCAAACTATATTGCCATACATTAATCATACTGATGTCAGTATTGAAGCTTGTACAAAATAATGAACTAGCAAAAGGTATCTTAAGACCAAGTATTTATTGATTAAGCTAATATTCCCCGATTCTGGCAACCTGTATGTTTCTCAAAACAGAAAATATAAAAAACATAAATGCACAACAATTAAATGAACAAGGTTCATATACTGCTATTAAATTTTAAATGTAAAAATTAACTAAATTTTGAAACAACAAAATTAAAACCTTAATTAAGACAAATACTAGGCTAGAAATTTTGTAAAATAACAATTCATCATTTAATGTGTGCCCCCCCCCCCCCCAAATGAAAAACAAGGATGTCTGTCGACACTATTATCAAATTAAGCAATTGAGAAAATATTTTTTGAACAGCTACGTTCTTTTTCTAAATCAGAAAATGTCAATACAAAATGCTTTATAGATAACGTTATATAAAAGTTAACATTTCAAGTAAATTGCCTTCATCTGGATATTTCTTGCTGACAATAACTCACAATCAATAAAAATGCTTAAGCCTATTATTCAATGAATAGGTAAAGTCATTCTCCATTCAGAAAAGCATTAAATTAATAAGTCTTAAATATTTACACTGTTAATGTTATTAGTAAATTTACTGTCCTTTTCCAATAAATTTAGTCAATAAGTAAACTTTTGTTTTTCCAATGCATATTTTCAAGACCTTTTTTTTCTTCATCAAAACAACACTATATCTTTTGTCAGTTTGTATACAAATTAAATATTTGTAAATTCATTTATTTGTTGGGTTTTTTTGTAAATATAGTTATTTGTTATATTTCATCAATTTTTCATATGAATTAATTGCATTTTGTTATCTTTAGTTTCTTTTCTTTTTAAATAAATGGGTTTTTTGTATATAAAGACTGTCATTTATGTGAAAGTTTTTATAAGATTAATTACTTTATTAAATCTTCTTTAAGATTACTATGAATTTATCTCTGAATTGTTTGAATTTTCATGTTGCATTAATTTCTTCTTAATGTTCAATGGCAATTATGTCCATTCTTTTCCTTTCTAAATAAAATCATTAAATGGCAAGAATAAGCTAAAATGTAAATGAAATGAAAATGGTTATTATTAAAAAATAAACCACAAACTGAAAACTAAATTATAGATATATATCCCAATCATCACATACAGGAACAACAGAAGAGAGACTTCAATGAATGTCAGTTTGCACATTTAGTGTATAAATTTATACTATTCAAACTGAATATAAATCCAAATGAATTCATCCTTCCTTTTTTCCATTGAATAATAGATCCAAAATGTACTTACTGCTACTCAGTAAAAGTATCTGAATCTGTTAAAAAACACATTTTTTTATTTTTTTACTTTATAAATAAAAGATATCTTATTTTTATATTTATTTACACTATTAAATTTTAAAAACACAAAATCTGATTCTTCATCATTTTATTTTCTCCTGTGAAAATTTTTCTCAACTTATGACATTCGATTCATGCAAAAGTTTCCTTAATAATAATAATTCTTAATTTGTATATTCGAGTTTTGAATAAAGTAATGCAATATTAACAATAAATAACATGACTCTAAAGAAAAAACATCAAAATGGCACACTGCTGCTACAATTAATATGTTGTGACTGAGCAGATTTATGAAAATAGTTATAAAAAGTCTTTGTGTTTAAAATAGAACTCTAATTAGTGTGACTGGACACCTGTGCCCCCTGTACATGCATATAGTCATGTGATTCATTGTGATGTGTGATTTTCATACACACGCGAGAACACTGTGCTGATGTAGTTACCAACATGATTCACTGTGATGTGTGATTTCCGTACATATAACAAGAAATATGCTGACACATTTACCATCATAAGCCACTGTGATGTATGATTCACATTTAAGTGACAAGAAATTTGCACTGACACACGTATCAACATAATTAATTCACTCAGATATATGTATGACAGGTCAAATGTGACCATGCATTTGACAATAAATATATACCAACATATATATTTACTGTGATGTTCTCTGAGCAGATGATGATCAATCCCCTGTTTCACTATTCACCCATCCACCCGAATAAAAACGAGACAGAGGGGATGAAAAAAAGTGTAAACTGGTGTAAAAGAATAACAAGATCATTTTAAAAGACATTCAGCCACAATGACTATTCTTGGACAGGCCAGCAGGCATGCTAACCATCTTCCCCAAAAACAGCACAAGAGAATTCTTTGACTGGAGATTTCAGTCTGAACAAGTTGTGTCTGGCAGTGCCCCAGTGACATCTTTAACACAACCAGAAAAATGTCACTTGAAAATATCTCCCACTGCAAAAAAGTTTCTGCAAAACCAAATATCTTAATTAAACAATAAAATTAAAATAGAAGAATATACATGAACAATATACAACACACAGTTGAATGAATGACCTTATTGTTTACAAAGCAGAGAATTTGAATTACAGAACGAGACCAGCATGGCTGACTGATTAACATACACTCAACTGAAACCAGAATGGCTTTACAATAACAACAACAAAACAAAGAATCAATGAAGTGCAATAGAGATAAATTCATGATTAATCAACAAAAAAAAGAGATGAGTGAACATAGTATCAGACCATGGAAACATAAATGATTAAACGGATAATAAAATCATAGATGACATATGCATTTTGACTGAACAAATGTGTATATATATATATATATATATAGTACACTACTTTCATATATAATGCACTCTTAGAAATATGTATGGAAGTCAAAAAAGAGGCTTACATTTTACAATAATGATGGGGTTCATTCCCAAAAAGTTAAAGAAATTATAAAATAATCATGGTATAAATGGTTTGGGGTGAGTTTTTTTATACCCCTCAAAATATACAATAAATATAAGATACATGATTATTCTAAATATGTACTGAAAACATATGTCTAACATAAACATCTGACAAATTAAGAATAGGTATAGGATAGTAATCTATTAACTCGCAGTACTTTGAGGTCTTAAAGTCCCAATTTATTAACTCGCAGTACTTTGAAGTCTTGCCATTTCCTGAAAAAACATAACTGTTTTTTTCTTTTTTAAAATTATTTTGTGTAATCTGAACATATTTAGAATTAAATTAAACTCCTGAAGCCAAGGCTACTGATATTTTCATTCTAACAGTAAGTTAACAGAAAATCATGTTTTTAATATGCCAAATGTGGGACCAAATAAGGAAAAAAAAACCCACAATAAATACAATAATTGATTTACAAGTGAATTCTCAGACCCACTCAAAATATCCATAAACAAAATGAACTGAGCTGAAAAACTAGCAATACTGATGTAATGTAGTTTGCATAATGAATATAAAAGGAATGAAGAGAAAAAAATATCACTTTATATCGTAGCACAAAACCAATTTTACATACTAGATAAAGTCAAAGGGAGGTAACCCCATACAAAAAAAATGAATAAAATATTTTCCCTAAAATAGTTACTTTACTTTTTATAAAATTTTGATGCTTTTATAAATCCCAAACGTTTTGTGTCTTGTTAACAATACAATCACAAGACTAAAAAGTGTTGACTTTAAATACAATATATTATATATACATTTTAAAGTAAGTAATTTTCCTATAAATTTACTACCTTACACAAAAAAATTTAAATAATCAAAAATTTAGACATCAACTTCCTGAACATTACTTGAGAAAAAAAAAAATGCTACTAAACTAAATTAAAAAACAAATAAATAAATATAAACATATAAAATAACTTTCCATGCAATTTCTTGAATAGTTTTAATGAAAATATTTAACTCACATATTTCTAATAGAATATGTATATAAAAACAATAATGTATTTTATGGATGGGTGGATGAATGATAGATAACTTAAACTATTAATAATATTAAAAACAATTTAAATCACAAGTTGATTTTTCAAGTCTACTCACTTGATTAATGATGAGTCTACTCGCAGGCCAACTTGCCATCAAAGCTGGAAAGTGCAATGCCAAATGCCTGTAGGGCACACATTGGGTAGTTGTAGTCCATTGTAAAAACATCTTCTGCTACACGACCAAACTGCATTACAATGTAATCCACTGAAAACAAAGCAGTTGACCAGTTTGATAAAAT
Source organism: Sinotaia quadrata (assembly GCA_028829895.1). NCBI lineage: Eukaryota > Metazoa > Mollusca > Gastropoda > Architaenioglossa > Viviparidae > Sinotaia > Sinotaia quadrata. The sequence goes on along the minus strand of CM054181.1, from coordinate 40,454,240 downwards.
AAAAATTAAACAGAAAGATTGTTGTCATACTAATCATTTAGGAAAGTCATGTCTACTGTCAATCTGGTTAAGTCAGAATGATCAGTCAGGCAAAGTCAAGCTCAATTATGTAGTAAAAGTCATGGTCAATTAGTCAAGCACAATTATAGTCTAATAGTCAGGCAAAATCATAATCAAATAGTCAGATAAAGTCAAGATAAGTACAATTTAAAGAACACTCAGTCAGGCAGTCACATATAAATTAATTAGTCAGTCAAAGACTTGGAAAATTAGACAAAGGCATTAGTCAAGTAAAATCATGGAAAGTATGCAGGAAAATCAACAGCATTCAATCAGTTAAAGCCAATGACAATAAGGCAAAGTCAAGATCATTTAGGCAAAATAATTACCAATTAGTTCCACAAAATCAATGTAAAATTATTCAGGCAATCATGATCAATTAGTCAGAAAGAAAATCAAGATAAATAAATTGCAGTCATGGTCAATTAGTAAGGAAAAACAAGGTTATGGCCAATTAGTCAGGAAAAACACAGTCAAGGTCAATTAGAAAAACACAGTCAAGGTCAATTAGAAAAACACAGTCAAGGTCACTAAGCAAAAATCATTAAGTAATAATTGGACAGCATGTTTGTCAAAAGATGTGTCACTTAGTGAGGCAAAGTCAAAGTTATCAATCAGTAAGTCAAATTCATAGTCAAGCAGTTAATTAAGTAAAATCAAAGTTAGTTAATCTGAAAAATTTAGGATAAATCATTAAGCAAAACTATGTCCAACAGTCAAAGTTAATAAGTTAGTCAAAGATCAATCAAAGTCATGGACAATTATTCTGACAGGAATGGATGTCAATAAGTCAGAATTGAAAGAAGAATGGGCCTTAACTGGGGATGGGGTGGCCATATAAATCAAGACAACAGTTAAGACCTAACTCGCATGCATGGCCCTTAGGCTTCCTTCTGTCTATCACAACTAAGTTAACTTAATTATATATTTATAAAATTTAACTTATTATAGCCTTCCTAACTAAACTATACACCCTAGATACATATAAATATTTATTTATAGCACGTTGATTACTTCAGTTGTTTCAAAATTAAGTGATTTATATATTTGTACAAATTTGACTTATTACAGCTCTGGACTATTTAGAATTTAGAGTACATCTAATTCTAAATAGTAATACTCACCATCATTGTCATGGACAATTTGAAAGTTTTTTACAGAGGCCTGAGTCACTCGTCCATGAAAATTTAACACATAGGACTGTGTTTCTGTACAAGGAATACATAAGAAAAATGTTTATCCCATGACAATAAATACATAGGATTGTATACAAGGAATATATTTTTTAAATGTCATTAATGCTATTTTCACAAGAAAATTAAATGCATAAATTAATACTTGAGAAAGAAGTCACTTGTGTTAGTTGCCATGAAAATTAAATGCATAACACTATGTGCCGGCACAATGAATACATTAGGAAAATGTCACTGTTACAGAGGAAAAACAGTCAACAAATGCAAAAAAGCATTTATTATTTTTTTAAAATACTCTTCATTACTGCCAATGCAGAGACAAAACTTTGTGCATCAGCAATGCAATGCTATTCATGTTTGGAATCCACAAGAAAAGCTAGCACATTTAAAACCATCATAGCTATTCTTGTCCGATTAAATGAGCTATTTCACTAAGTAGATATCAATCCTCTGTAATTCATCAGCTAATCAAGTAGTAGATTTTTAACTTTCCATGTAACCTAAACTCAAAGCAAATGTCAATGTGCACTACAACTCACATAGAGTACAATTCAACTCATAAGTACAATTCACACCAATACAACTGAACTCATGAGTACAATTATCCACACCAAGTACAATTCAACTCATATAAGTACAACAATCCACACCAAGTACAATTCAACTCACAAGTACAACAATCTGCATGGAGTACAATTCAGCTCATAAGACAACTCACATAGAGTATTCAACTCATAAGTAAAACTCACTCCAAGTACATTTCAACTCATAAGTTGCTCACTAAAGGTATGATGAGAATCAGACCCTGACCCTCCAAAATTTTTGTCATGCCAGCCATATTGTATAAGTCTAATCAACTCAACATCTCTTTTCAAGTAAAAACTGTTTTTATAAAGTGCTACTGGTCATTCATATTTCAACATATGGACAATTCCTATGCATACAAACATGTTTGTCTGCCAATGTGCTTACAAGAGTCAATACAGCTGTGAACATCAGCTGATGTGACCTGTCAATGTCATCATCTATGTGACAATAAAGTGTCTCATCACCACTGTTCTGCATGATTACCTACATGTTCACAATAAATACATTATACAAATGCTTAGAGACACAAAGAAATGTTTCTGCTCAATAAATACATTCGTTAGACATGAAAAAATGTTTTTTGCAAAATTATTGCTTTAGAAAAATGTTAATTCAAAGAAATTCATATACAGATTTAAATAAATGCATAAAATTAAGCAGAAACAAAGAAACAGAGAGAGTAAAGAGAGAAAATGGCCGACAAGCAGACTAGGAGTGATGGTGCTGCATAAATACATTAATACACACAAACACACTAGTATGGAAGTCGTACATCTAGGGACTTCTTTCTGCTTACTAAAGAAAGTAAAAGATTTTCTTACCGTCATTCCATACAGGCGTCTTGTTATGAAGTTCTAAAAGATTCTCCATTTGCTTCCGTTTCCAGCGTTCAACCAATCCATCGTGATTCTGAAAATAGCCAGCCTAGTGTTATGGTATTTTACTATGGCAATATTATGGTATTTCCAGCTTGGTACTATTTATGATGTCAGTATTTTGAACATCCACACCTAAAGTTAATTTCTAAACCTTGGCATTTATGAGTCTGCTAGTGTTGGCATCCGCAAACAGTAACTGTTCACAAGTAATGTTGTTAATGAATTTATATTGTAAATTTGTATGCGCACATGTTAAAGCCACCATTTTTCTTATATAAGTGTGAAATCCTGATGATAGATAGACCCTCTACTTTGGAGTGCAAGAGGTAAGTAAAAGGTGAAAAGCAGAAGTGAAATTGTGTATGAATTTATAATAATAAATTACATTTTAAACCATTTGGAAATGTACTGATTGTCTCTGTATGATAGAATTGTAAATTCTAGACAAACTTTAACTGCTGTATCAGCTGATAGGCTAATGTTAACTGATTTCATGCTAATGATGCTAGGGACATTGTACCAGGATTACTGTTTGATTTTGATACTGACACTGTAAAGAACTGCATTATGAAATTTTCACTACCATCACTATCTGTATTTATAAAGTATAAGGGTGTGACAAAAGGGGATGTTTGTATTTTGTCTAGCTGGACCCGGGTTATGATCTACATGCTTCCAGGGCAGGCTTCTAATTGCTGAGAGTCAGGGATAAAATCAAGAGTGTGCAACAGCATGTGGTCATGCCTACCATTGTTGCCCTGTTTGAGAGTTAAGTTAGCTCTCCAACCACTAAGTTGATGTGACTGGTCTGACTCTATGACCAATAGGAAGGGATTGATATGAGAATTGTAGTGCACTTCACCTTTTTCTTTATTAATGTAAATTGTAAATATTATTTTAAGTTGTTTCCTACTTATATTAAATCATTTATTATTTCTACTATATCTTAATTAATTCTTTGGATGAGCAGTAATTGGGATCAGCTGTGGATGAGCTGCAGATTTAATGAATGAGATTTAATTAATTAAGAGGAGGGAATAATAAGTGTCTGATCCTAGAGGCAACATTAACTAGTTTGTTGTTGCTATATTAAGCTGAATACTTTCCCTAAGAGTTACTGCAACCAATAATATAGTGAATGGAAGAGTAGGCAGGTCGTGGAACTAGCTAGAAATATTAATATAAATAAACTAAACCAAGAGCTTGTAATCTTAACAGTTTCATATACAAACCCCACACTTAATGATAATTAAAACCGGACTGCCATGTCAGAATAAACAAACTGTTATTATCTCCTTTTATCCTCTTCAAATCAAAATTCCAAAATTGAAGGCGGCCTTGAGAACAATGTACAGAGATTCATCTCTTATTCTAAGATGTAAAAGGTTTCACCTCTTATAAAAGTGGTTAACATTTAAGACATAACAGAATTTAGCTGTAAAGAGGTTAATAATAAACTGTAATAGGTCTCAGCTGTTCTTACCCATCAAACAATTTCACCTTGGCTGAAATTTATTTCAGGGACTCGTATTACTCAACATCAGTGCCCATGTAACTCGTGTAACTATGCCCAATATCAGTGCTCATGTAGCACTTATAAACATGCCCAATATCAGTGCTCATGTAGCTCAAATAAATAGGTCCAATATCAATTAAACTTAGTAGTCAAAATAAACTATCAGTTCTATTTAAAGAAATGTCATTAGAGACTAGTTTTTAAATATGATAATAGTTAAAAGAATATTCTCTCCAGGAGTTTGTTACCAATCACCAAACATACCCCACGTGGTTGGATGTCGACTCGTTTGTGATCTGATGTCATGCCTGGAATAATTATTGTCATTTTGCGAGGACCTTTAAAACCAAGCACATTTGTTTCCTAGAAAAGAAAGTAAGGGAACTTATTTGAAAGAAAATTACAAAATAGTTTTCAAGAAATTAAAATACAATATCAATTGCAATGAATATTTGCAGGAAAAGTGTATTCTATGATGGAAAATGATTAAGAAATAAATGTGTAATCAATCAACTAATTAAACTTAGATCAGTATAACTCATTATCAGACCATTCTTTGATCCTCAAAGATCATTATATTTCCCCATTTTTCTGTTAGCAACTAGAAGTGATTGCCCCATTTTTTTACCACTTAGGTATAAAGTAAATAAAGCAATAAAGTAACTCTACTTCTCCACTTTTCTACTAATGACTTATTAGCTAAAAAAGTAACTCTACTTACCCACTTTTCTACCTATGATTTAGGAGCAAACAGTAAACTCTATTTCCCCACTTTTCCATCAATGATTTACTAGCAAAGAAGTTATTGAATTTATCTTCTTTTGCACTACAGACACTGACCACCAGCATAAAATACATCACATTTCTCCACACTGACTACCAGTATAGAATACATCACATTTCTCCACACTGGCCACCAGTATAGAATACATCACATTTCTCCACACTGACTACCAGTATAGAACACATCACATTTCCCCATTACAGATACTGACTACCAGTATAGAATACATCACATTTCTCCACGCTGACTACCAGTATAGAACACATCACATTTCTCCACACTGAGTACCAGTATAGAACACATCACATTTCCCCTTTACAGACACTGACTACCATCAAATTTACCCATTACAAATAATGGCTATATCAAAAAAACTCATCACATTTCCCCATTACAAACAATGGCTACATCAAAGAACTCTTTACATTTCCTCTTTATTTTTCCACTACATATGCAGACTATCTGCAAAGATCTAAAGTTGTTTTTTTTTAATGAAGTCATTCACTGTGCTTTGTGTAGTTTCAATGTGAAATGGAATGTAAAATCCAGAAAAGTTGAGCACCATGATGATACTTACATACGCTACTGCTACAAGCTCTTGCCTTGCTCCACCAGAATTTTTTCGTGGGTTATCACCATGGTCAAACAGAGTGAAATGAGTACCCAAAAGATTGGATCTGTGGAAAGATCATGCAAATTAAATCAAACATCAAAGTTTAAATTTTGCACAGCAATCACACTACAATATATAATTTTTAGCAACATTTATGTCTGCTTTTGACTACATATGCTTTAGAGGTTTTGACAAATGTACAAACCAGGGATGGAATATAAAGGGCCCACATTAATGCGAACACTCTTGACAAAATATAAGATATCCATTACAAGGAAAAAAATAGCTGGTTCTACCTACTATCGACCATTAAACATCTTGCCTCAGTTTACCACAGTAAGACTCCCCTTGTCAATCGACCAATAAACTTCTTACCTCAGTTTACCACAATAAGACTCTCCATTTCGAGAAAGGTCAGTAGGGTCCGTAGATATCAGATAATTAGATGTAGTGCTTTTTTTCCTCTTTCGCCCAGCCAGCAAGAATTTCTATAAATAAATATTTAATCTAAATTTGAACTCAGTCTGTCATAGTAATAAACAAGGAAAGAAAATATATAATTAAATGATGAAAATATCAAAATCTAATGCAAAGAAATTACTAAGATATTTAAAGCAAAAGAAAAATGAAGAAAATTAATTTCTGTTCAATTGTCCAATTTAAACTGAGTGCTGCAGCAACATGGAAAAATGCATTGATCAAATTTTGAAGCTCATTTATTTAATGTTATTTTAAAGCGTTTCTCTCCGTCCTGTCCAAAGGGTTGATTTCATGGAAAAATGCATTGATCAAATTTTGAAGCTCATTTATTTAATGTTATTTTAAAGCATTTCTCTCCATCCTGTCCAAAGGATTGATTTTGTAACATAACTGTTGCTGTATCATTTGCAGTCAATCCATAACCAACATAGGTAATATATAATTATTTAATAATGTGTTTCGAACAGTTTACCCTATCCACCCAGGAACTTATTTCATGTTATCTTGTTCATAATCTTTATTATTTGAAACCAGCCCATAACTAGATATATAGGTAATAATCATTTAAGACATTTAGATTTGGGGCTATGAATAAATTCTGTTTTTAAGAACATTTATAATCTGATTTGGTATGTAAGTCAGAATTTGTACATAAATGTTCATGTCCATTAATTAAACATCAATCCAAATAATGCCTTATAACTTTTACTTTACAACAAATGTCAGTGATGACTGGTGTAAGTCTCTGTTCATCTGTGTTTGAACTAGTTTTCCCATTTGTAATTGTAATAATGAACCAAAGTCATGACTCTGAAATATTTCAAATAGTAAGTAGTAATGAATCAAAGATATTACTGTAATGTGTTTCAAACATTAAGTATTAATGAACCAAAGTCATGACTGTGAAATATTTCAAATAGTAAGTAGTAATGAATCAAAGATATTACTGTAATGCAGGGGTCTCAAACTCATTTTGCCTGGGGGCCACTGGAAGTAGAATCTGGGTGAAGCTGGGCCGCATCATTATTCCCTGCTGCCAGAGACCTGGCAACACTTCCTCTTACATAGCTCAGACACATTTGGCTTCAGGGAGGAAGCCACTGTGACCCTCAGTATGGCTTGAAGATGTTCATCAGTAAGTTTGTCCTTGAATTTTGACTTATTCAAGTTCATGGTGGAGAAGAGCTATTCACACAGATAGGTGCTCCCCAAAAGGCACTTGGTCCGCTTGAACATCCTAGAAAGCTCAGGGAAGGTAAGGGGCAATTCTCTCAAAAACTGTCCAAGCTTGTCTGCTTTTCCACTCACCTCCCTGAACTTGGCTTTGAGTTCAGAATTACACTTTTGTCAATTAGATCCATTTGAAGCACAGGAGGGACATCTTCCACATTGAAGAAAGGGTCAGCAAATATTTGAAAGGTGGTTCTGTGTTTCTTGAAATCTGCAAACCTGTGATCAAATTCTTTCCTGCAACATACTTCTCACCACTGAATGGTGTGCCAGAATCCATGAGTGCCTTACATGATGGGAAATGGCAGATCCTGAGGTATGGTAGCCCACAGGTGACAAAAACTATAAAACTCCCAGGGTGCATGAGAAAAACGTGCGGGCCACACTATCACTTAACTTTAATATCAAGTGGGGGCCACAAAATATCGTCTGGCGGGCCGCAATTGGCCCGCGAGTTTGAGACCCCTGCTGTAATGTGTTTCAAACAGCAAACAGCAAACCAAAGACCCAATTGAAGTGTGTTTCAAACATTAAGTATTAATGAACCAAAGTCCCAACAGTAATATGTTTCAAATACATGTATTAAGTGGTAATGAACCAAAGCCCCGACAGTAATATATTTCAAACAGTAAGAAGTAATGAAACAAAGACCAGACTGTAATGTGTTTCAAACAGCTCACCCTGTCCAGCCTTGTCCTAAGGGTTGATTTTATGTTATTCTATGGATTAATCTTTGCTGTATTAGTTAGCATATGAAGTCAGTTCATGACTATATGTAGATAATTTGCATGTGGTCAGTTCATAACTAGAAAGTGGTAATAATTAGCTTGTGAAGTCAGTTCATATTTAGATGTAGATAATAATTTGCATGTGAAGTCAGTTCATAACTAGAAGGTGGTAATAATTAGTCAGCTTGTGAAGTCAGTTCATAACTAGATGTTGGTAATAATTAGTTTTGGGTGTAAAATCTGCTATATGCTGAAAATTCATAATGACATAAAAACAGATTTTAAAAAAGTCAAATAAAAATGTACTTTTAAATGGAATTTATACTGTTCTCTAGTATTTCATCAAGAAATGTGAATCCCTCCATACAATAGTATTAATGTACATGTACACATTATTACTGACATTCACATACACCTACAACTATGATCACGTGAATGTCTCATCAGATATATAATCACATTTATCACTAACTTTTTTCCCATCTTCCAGTTCCATATGCAAATAATATGTTGGGAAGATGCCTCGGTCCACACCCTTTTTGTCACGAGTGATGCGGCACTTGATGTTGTGTCCTTGTGGTGCAGGCATCAAAGCAAATTCTTCCAAGTCTGTTGTTCCAAAGCTTGGTGAGTATGAACGTGTAAGTCCACCCTCTGCCTGCAGATTACCTCCAGATGCCTCATTCTCATCTTTGCCACCACCCTAAGGAAAAATCATTTCACTTTTTTCCAAATCTCATTTAAAATATATATTGTTATGTCAGAGTTAATGCAGTTCTATAAATAGCAAGCAGATTGGACAAAAATACAAATATACATAATTGTTTTGTCCATGAAGCAGATCACATTGCCCTTTTTTCCTTGTATACATTATGTCATTAATGAAACAAAATTATTTTTCCATCCATCTTTATTATAATGCTCAACCACAGGCATACACATCACAACACTCAAACCAAAATTGCCGACAGAAATGCCATTCACAAGAGAAACACTATCCATTCAAGCAAGATGAAATATTGATATACAAAACACTCAAATACTTACTAGCTAAACACTATCCATTCAAGCAAGATGAAATACGGATATACAAAACAAACAACAAACAACTAGCTGACATGAACACTCTTGACAAAATATAAGATATCCATTACAAGGAAAAAATATTGAAACACGCACACACACACACACACAAACAAAGCTTATATGCACATAAGCAATTAAATTCAAGATTCACAATTTTAAAAAAATAAAAACCAATGTAAATAAAACAAAAAACTGGATATTCATTCCCTTGAGCTGTTTATTTGTATAATTATAAGTAGTAGTTCTGTCTGTTTTTTAAACTGTATAATTATAAGTAGTAGTTCTGTCTGTTTTTCTTTGCAATTTTTCCTTAAATGCTATGTGATTTTTTTTTCTACAAAGAATCTGTTTTGGCCCTTGAAGACATCAACACAAACAGAGGATTCATCATCAAACAAACATACACCAATAAATAAATTTTTAAACAAAATAAGTTTCTTCCTTATTGGAAAATCTGTTAATGTTTAGCAGCTTTAAAAAAAGAAAAAATGTATCTCCATAAATATTTGTTAAAGTGGCATAACATTTTTATGTCAAAGGCTGGTAAAATATGTAATCATTTATTAACCTGCATAGTCATATTCATGTAATAAGTGGCTATATCTTTAGGACTGTAATAAAGTGAGTAATCTTTTTACAAGAATTTGAATTACTGTGACCTAATATCTAAGTAATTTTATTTCATGCACACATGTCAAACTCAGAAGTTGCATAACCATAGATGCAACTTGAGAGCAAGATCATCAGGTGATACTGATTCCCGCATTTCTTGTATCTTAGCTGTTAGTCACACTGTACAAATGTTGAACTAAGTGCTATTGTGACTCTACATTGTGATAGTGTATATGTAATTATATATATTTCACAAACCTGTTCCATGTATGCAATTTCTGTTGACATGAGGTCTTGGAAATGTATATATCACATAAACAATAAACTCACTGCATTTATAATTTTTCTCTCTGTCATCAGTTTATTCTACTAGCTAGAATAGTCTTCAGTAAGATATATTTTGCGTCTCCTACAGCAAAATGTCTTTCATTACCTGGTTGGAGTCTCCTACAGCAAAATGTCCAGCCTGTGTAGTAGCAGGAGGTGCAGGAGAGCGTGAAGGTTGTGGAGCAATGGGAGCCGACTCTGTGTCGACATCATCATCTTCAGCATCAGTGATGAGAGTGGAGGGAGTACTGGGAGAGCTCTGCTGTGCTGGACCACTCCGACCACCACTTTTGCTTCCAGCTCCAAGAATAGTTTCTGTTTCTGACAGATTTAATACAGTGACTAACATTTATCAACTGACAGATTTAATATGTGACAAACACTTATTAACTGAGAGATGTAAAACACTGACTGGATTTGACATCACATCCATTATCATCCATAATCCAAGCAGTACTTCTCATTTTCTTGTCTCACCAAAAAGTTCTTTTTTAAAAAAAAAAATCTTTTTCTACAGAGTGTCTTGAATCTATAAGTATATACTGTTAATAACTGTATAAAGTTTTAAATCTTTAAAATCTTTAAATCTTTAAATGTAGCAGTAAATTAACTCCATGAGTTTTGAATCCATAAATATGCACTCTAAATAACTAAATGAGTTTTGATTGCAAGTTAAATTTTACTTTAAAAATATGAAAACATATTTGACTGATTAACATGAAAACAATATTTCTAATGTGTACAAGTAAAAACTATTTGTAAGAAAAGACAGGTAAAACACCAAATTTAAAAAAAACTATAAAGCAAGCATTCAGAGAGATGGAGGCTATTTTAATCTATAATTAAAAATAAATGAGAGTTCTTTAAAAAACGAAAACTACTTTAGTCCTCAATAAAAATCTTTGAAAAGCTACTTTAGTCTTTAATACACACACACACACACACACACACACAATATATATATATATATATTAGAGAGAGGGAGCTTCTAAAAAGCTATTTAATTAAAATTTAGATATTGATAAATAACAACAGCACTTAAAATGTTACTTTGGTCTTTAATAAACTGATATGGATATATAAAGACAGCACTTTAAAAGCCAGTTTGGTCTAAAATAAAATAAACTGATATGGATATATAAGACAGCACTTAAAAACTACTTTGGTCTTTAATAAAAAGTATAACAGTTATACTGAAAAGTATTTAATACAATTCACTAGTTTTCATGCCAAAACATGATCATAAAAAAACTGTGGTTAAAATGTTATTTATTGATATATATTTCTTGCAATATTATGTCCATTTACAAAAGCACTATTATTGTTTTAGCATGTTTTTTTGTTTGTAACCAACAAAACCACCTTTGCAATAATGATAAACAAACCAGGCAAACCGCAGACCTTTGCAATAATGATAAACAAACCAGGCAAACCGCAGACCTTTGCAATAATGATAAACAAACCAGGCAAACCGCAGACCTTTGCAATAATGATAAACAAACCAGGCAAACCGCAGACCTTTAAGCAAGAGAATGAAGCAAGGAAGAAAGAGAGCAACAGACTTTGCAAAACATACTGTGCAAAAACTAATACACACAAAAAATAAAATAGCATAAAAAGTGACATTCAGTTTCTTTTGCCTTTATTAATTTAAGCCATCTGAAGTGTGTTGTGCGTAATATTTGCATGTATACACACACACATACACACACACACACACACACACACCCAAACACACTACACACACACTACACCCAAACACAAAACACTACACACACTCTCCTTCAATCTTTTACTGATTTGTATTAGTATACTTACAGATTATCCTGACTGTATTAGTTTTAATATAGCAGAGCACAGATATTTTCTAGCTTCAATACTCAACAGACAGATTTTTTCGATTTTATTTTAGCTTCAGTAGGCAATAAGGTACAGGTTATCTTTCACTCTACTAATTTTACTATAAAGTCCAGATTGTCCTGACTTTACATTTTATTATACAGCAGAGTATACAAATTATTGTATTTAACAAATTATAAAATATAAATTATCATATTTAACAAATTATAAATTACAAATGATCCAAAGGAATGAAAATTTATGTAGACAAACTTATAAAATACATAACCATATCTGTGATGGACTAAAATAGCTAATACAACTCTAAGAGACTGGATGTATATATTTATACCTGTATTAAACAAAGAAAAGATATGCACTATTTGATTAAAATGGAGCTGTTTTTAAGAGAATTTAGAGTTTTAGCCTTTGTTGTGTATTTTAAAATGTGCATGTATGTTTGTTTTGCAACCTACTTATGTATGTGCTTTGCACAAATGTGCATTTTAATGCAATCATGCACCATAAGTTTTTGTGCTGGTAATTCTTGTGCATTTAAAAAGCATGTGTGCAATTTCAAAAATTATATATTCTTTAAAAAATGTAGAGAAGTTAAAGTTATTGAATAGCTAGGAAATAAATTTAACATGGTAATGTTATCTAGCAAATAAGAAGTGTTGTAGTAATGTTATCTAGCAAATAAGAAGTGTTGTAGTAATGTTATCTAGCAAATTAGAAGTGTTGTAGTAATGTTATCTAGCAAAATAGAAGTGCTGTAGTAATGTTAATTAGCAAATAAAATGTGCTTCAGTAATGTTGTCTAGCAAATTAGATGTGCTTCAGTAAAAATTGTCTAGCAAATTAGAAATGCTATATTAATGTATGTCTAGAAAATTAGAAATACTGCAGTAATGTCTAGCAAATTAGAAGTGCTGCAATAATATCTAGCAAAAGAAAATTGTTACAATAATGCTGTCAGGCAAATGAGAAGTGTTGCAATAAAGCTAACTAGCAAATTAAAAGCTTTGCAATAATGATGTCTGGTAAATTAGAAATATTGTAGTAAAGTCGTCTAGCAAATTAAAAGCTTTGCAATGATGGTGTCTGGTAAATTAGAAATATTGTAGTAAAGTCATCTAGCAAATTAAAAGCTTTGCAATAATGATGTCTGGTAAATTAGAAATATTGTAGTAAAGACGTCTAGCAAATAAGAAGTGCTGCAATAATGTTGTCTAGAAAATTGGAAATACTGCAGTAATGTCTAGCAAATTAAAGTGTTGTAATAAGTTGTCTAGCAAATTAGAAGTGCTGCAATAATGTTGTCTAGCAAATTAGAAGTGTCACAGTAATGTTGTCTAGCAAATAAGAAGTGCTGCAAACTTTTATCTAATGAGTTAGAAGTGCTGCAGTAATGTTGTCTATAAAACTAGAAGTCCTATATTAATGTACTTCTAGCAAATCATAAGTGCTGCAAATTTAACAAAAGCTAATCAGAAATTAAACTTTAGCTCTGTACAGAGAATGTAAAGTGCTTGTACTTACTCTTTTTTTGAGTTCCTGGAAAGAATTTCAACATTTTGTATTTATTTTAGTCAAATTTTTGTTTTGTTTTTTCTTTCCAGTTTTTCTTTTCTCCAAAAGAAATCTAGATTTAAATCAATTGGAATCAACTTCTAGCAAATCATAAGTGCTGCAGTAATGTTGTCTATAAAAATTAGAAGTCCTATATTAATGTACTTCTAGCAAATCATAAGTGCTGCAAATTTAACAAAAGCTAATCAGAAATTAAACTTTAGCTCTGTACAGAGAATGTAAAGTGCTTGTACTTACTCTTTTTTTGAGTTCCTGGAAAGAATTTCAAAATTTTGTATTTATTTTAGTCAAATTTTTGTTTTGTTTTTTCTTTCCAGTTTTTCTTTTCTCCAAAAGAAATCTAGATTTAAATCAATTGGAATTAACAAAAATACATGGGGGATGGAAATATCAAATAAAGTGCACAATAAGTCAACCACAATTGTGTTTCCATCAATCACAAAATTTACAAAACAAACACCCCATTCTCTCCAACTTCAGTCTCAGATTCACGCCACTCTATTAATGTACAGTCCTAACAGTAGACTCTCAATCAGACTTCATGACTTTCTTTCAGTGTTAAGTCCTCACAGTAAATGCTTCTATGCCAGTCTCAGACCTCATGTCCCCATATTAGCATAAAGATATCACATCTCCTTAATTTCAGTCTTACACTTGATGACCTCCTCTTAGTGTCATCAAGGCAAATGCTTTTTAACAAGTCTCAGACCTCATGCCCCCTACTTATTTCAGTCCCAGACTTAATTTCCCTGATCTTAGTGTAAAAACTTTATGCCTCCCTCAGTCTCCAGACTTCATGTTCCCCATCTCGGTATAAAGACCTCATGACTTTTTATTTCAGTGTCAGACTTTAGTCTATATCTTAGTGAAAACACTTCATGCCTTCCTATTTCAGTTACTCTTCCGTGCTTCACTGCCATGCTTGAAGGCATGTTGCCTGGTTTCTTAATATAAAGTCTTCTCATCTCTTTATTTCAGTCTCATATGTCATGCCCTTAATCTTAATGTAAAGACTTCTCATCTCTTTATTTCAGTCTCATATGTCATGCCCTTAATCTTAATGTAAAGACTTCTCATCTCTTTATTTCAGTTTCAAACTTCATGTCCCCAATTTTAATATAAAGACCTCATAACTTTTAATTTTAGTCTCAAACTTCATGCCTCCCAACTTAATATAAAGAGCAAACATCTATTTCAGACTCAAACTTCATGTCAACCATCTTAATATAAAACCACATCTCATTTCCACAAGTCTCAGACTTCCCCCACCCCCATTTTAGTATAAAGATCTTAGGCCTCCCTATTTCTATATCAGGTTTCATGTCCCTTATCTTAGTGCAAACACCCTTACACCTCTCTATTTCCATCTCAGTTTTCATGTCCCTTATCTTAGTGCAAACACCCTTACACCTCTCTATTTCCGTCTCAGTTTTCATGTCCCTTATCTTAGTGCAAACACCTTACACCTCTCTATTTCTGTCTCAGTTTTCATGTCCCTTATCTTAGTGCAAACACCTTACACCTCTCTATTTCTGTCTCAGTTTTCATATATCTCTTCTTGTGGAAAGAGTTTACAGAAGGAACAGAGTAACCTTGATACGTATAAAGGGTTTAATATGCTTTAACTTTTATCTAGTCATGAGAATTTAAATCAACAGAGTCTGGAGAGTATTTAAACCAAACAAGTCTGGAGTATTTAAAATGTAAAAATTATTTTAAGAATGTAAGAATGTAAAATATAGTCAAGGCTAAAACACTTTATTCTTAACTAAGAATGTGAAAATGTAATATAGTCATGACTAAAACATTATTCATAACTGTAAAAGTTTTGCTATAATCATGGCTAGTGTATAAAATAAACAAATGAACACACAAATATACATATCTTAAAAGAATTTTAAAAAAACACACAAAAATGAGCAAACAAATAAATAAAAAAAACAAAATGGGAAGAAACTGGCACAACAACAAGTGCAACAGGAAATTTAGCAACTCAGGCCAAGAATATACAATGAGATTCAAATCCCAGGGGAAGAAATATGGAGTTTTTATTTATTATGGAGATGTACATAGAATCTAGGTTTTTATTTGTCAGTATACTACAACTGTGGACAATCTACTTACCAGAGATTACCTACAATATGGACTTTTTCTGACAGAGAATTTTATTTTATTAATTCAATGGCATACATTGAATTTTGTTATTAAGAATGTGAACTTTTATTTATTAGGAATTTGTGGAGAATGTAAACTTTTATATATGAGGAGTCTGCCTAGAATGCAAAATTTGATTTACCAGGAGTTTGATGAAAATGTTAACTTTTATTTACCAGAAGTTTGACTAAAATGTGAACTTTATTACACCAGGAGTTTGATGAAAATGTTAACTTTTATTTACCAGAAGTTTGACTAAAATATAGACTTTTATACACCAGGAGTTTGATGAAAATGTTAACTTTTATTTACCAGAAGTTTGACTAAAATATAAACTTTTATACTCCAGGAGTTTGATGAAAATGTTAACTTTTATTTACCAGAAGTTTGACTAAAATGTGAATTTTTATACACCAGGAGTTTGACTAGAATGTGGGCTCACTGTTTAGCTAAAAGTTTACCTTCAAAAAGGGCATTTTATTTACCTAGAATTTATCTAGAATGTGAATTTTTATTTACCAGGGGTTTGCATAAAACATGGATTAAGAGAATTTACTTAAAACGTGGACTTATTTAGCACAAGCTTACCCAGAAGGCATTTTTTAAAATTTACTATAGGGATTAAACAGAATGTGGACTTTTATTTACTGGTAAATTCTCCTGAATATATATTTTGTTCATTTAGAGGTTTGCAGTGAATCAGGAGTTTGAATAAAACATGGACTCAAAGAATTTACTTAAAACATGGACTTATTAACCATAAGCTTTCCCAGAAAGAATTTTTAAAATGTACTTAAGGACTTCAATAGAATGTGGATTTACTGGTAAATTCTCCAGTATTTAAAATATGTTCACTTGCAGGTTTGCAGTGAATATTTAAAATGTGAACTTTTTTTCTCTCAGAAATTTACATATTATGTGGATTTTATCTAATCAAACCTTATCTAGAATTTGGAGTAATTATTTCATCAAGAGTTTACCTATAATCAGAACTTTTATTTATTTAGGAATGTTTCTGTAATAAGGACTGATTTATTTAGAGCCTAATCATAATATTGACTTTTATTTATTTAGGAATGTTTCTGTAATAAGGACTGATTTATTTAGAGCCTAATCATAATATTGACTTTTATTTATTTAGGAGCTGACCTAAAATAAAGATTTTATTTATCAATTAGTTTACCTAGAATGAGGACTTTATTTACCAAGTGGTATGAATGTGAGCATTTAGTTATTTACTTAGCTCACTTCAAAAGTTGCTGTTTTAATTACCAAGCAGCTTTCCAAAACAGGGACATTTTCTTGAAGCTTACCGATGCTTATGGTAGCAACATTTTCATTATCATTGTCTTTGTAGTCTGAGGAATCAGCAATGATTATAATATTATAATTATCAGATTATCTACAAATTGGTTACGAAACTTACCAGCACTCATAGTAGGGATATCGTCACTGTCACTGTCACTGTAGTCTCGGGAATCGGTAGTGGTATTACTGATTATCTGTACATTGGTCATGGAGCTGCTATTATGAAACGTCCCACTGAGATTTTCATATGCTGTGCCAGCAGCTGGACCTTCGTAAGCTGCAGAATTTACAAAGTGAAGTATACTTAATGTGTAAAGATTGATTACATTACAGTATACAAATATTCAAATGAAATACAGTAGCACAGATGATACAATAAATAATTACATAATATAAATAATGCAGAAATTAAAATAAAATATAATAGGTGTACATTTTTGAATAATGTGAAATAAAAATATTATAAAAACTAATGGGGTATTTTAAGAAATGCTAGCATTATAATTTTAAAATGTGTTAAATAAAGAATGTGAAATGCAAATATTGTAAGAAAATGTGTATATGCAAAATTCAATTTCACCTAATATATTTTCTTACTACATTACAAAGTTTAAAAATAAAGTAAACTAAATAAAAGTTTACTAAATGAAATAAATTAGATAATGTATTAAGCAATAAAAATGTCCAGTTTAATTTTGTGTTTTAAAGAATTATAAAATTACTTTGAGAATGAAAAGTGGGAGGAGAAAAAGCAATATTATGTATGAAAAAGGAAAAATAAGCACAATAAAAAGAAAGAAATATTATAAAAATGGGAGGAAAAAATATGTACAATATAGAGGGAAGACATTAAGAGTACAAAGTGGAAGGAAAAACTTTTATTACTAAAATGTAATTGGAAGAAAACGCAACAAAAAATATCATTTGTATAAGAACGAAAAATGGAATTAATTAAATGATATTCTACTCTCAAATAGTTATATCTTAAAATTAAAACTTTCCAGAAGAATAGAAATTTCAGAATAAAATATAATTAATAGATGAATATATTAAAATATGAATGTACAATGACATAGTTACATGCAAGAATGGGATGACTCGGAAATGATAGTTACATGCACGGCTGAGATGCTTTGTCAGTGATCATTACTGCTGAGAATGAGGTGCCTTGGAAATGATAGTAGATATCAAAATGTCTTGGAAATGTAGTAATTAACAGATTTATCTCCTCCTTTTTATCAAGTAGATCTTTATCCTCCCACATTTTATTTAATATTTCTAGTTACTTGAAAGACTGAGATGTCTTGGAAGTGATAGTAGTATGTCAGATTGAGATGTCAGACTGAGATTTCTAGGAAAAGATAGTAGTATGTCAGATTCAGATGTCTAGGGAAAGATAGTAGTATGTCAGATTCAGATGTCTAGGGAAAGATAGTAGTATGTCAGACTGAGATGTCAGATTGAGATGTCTAGGAAAAGATAGAAAAATGTCAGATTGAGATGTCTTGGAAGTGATAGTAGTATGTCAGATTCAGATGTCTAGGAAAAGATAGTAGTATGTCAGATTCAGATGTCTTCGACATGATAGTTACATGTGAGGCTGAGACATCTTGAAAATGTTAGTTGAAAGTGTATCTTCTCATTAAAAGAGACTTTTTTGTTATTAAAACAGTAATGCAGATGATAGTTTGAGCATTTCTTACATAGTTTTATGAAGAAATGTTTACATCACTTGCTATTGATTTAGAAAGAGTGCTAAAATTGCAATCTTGAGCATGAAGGTCAAAGGTACCAATTTTCT
This sequence comes from Sinotaia quadrata, assembly GCA_028829895.1. Taxonomy (NCBI): domain Eukaryota; kingdom Metazoa; phylum Mollusca; class Gastropoda; order Architaenioglossa; family Viviparidae; genus Sinotaia; species Sinotaia quadrata. The sequence continues at coordinate 40,435,450 of CM054181.1, read as the reverse complement.
TTCAAATACATTCTAGCCACAGTAAGAAAGATTTTTATGACAACGACCGTAGCCTAGTTAAAGTGATTCTGCTTGCTTGGATACAATCACATGAATGAATGTATCGCTTGGTTTTTCATTGTTTTTGGAAAAGAATGGGTCACATTTGTGATGAAAAGATGCAGTACCTTCTATTCAATCAGAAATATGCATGTTAGCCAAATCCCACTAAAAGAAACATGCGATGATGGTTTCTTTGACAATACTGCTGCAGCAAGAAATCAGAGAAGAGCAAAAAAGAGTAATTATGAAAGTACATCACAAACATCATTTTTGTGACAATTTTCTTCATTCAAGTCTGCATACATAGGCCTACATATACTCAGTGTCAAATAAACTAAATAAAGGAGTAGCCAAACAGTTTTATTCAACGTTATACAAATAAAGCCTTATGTTTGATTATGTCCACTGACTCATATTCCAATGATTTTTCACATAATCTTTAAATTTTTTTACAAACACAGTGTCATATGAGTATTTTCAATTATAAATATTTGGATGCACATTTATTTTTAATTTTATAAACCTAAATTAAGTAAAATGAACATCAACAAGTTAGTATGCTGTTTAATGTATTAATTCAATTTCCACAAACGTTTTAAGCACAAACCTTGTCAGTCAACAGAGCAAAATCATAAGTTTGAATTTCTAAATAACTAAAATAAATGTCTGTGTTTGTTTATGAATGTAAAGTTTATTGTTTCTCATACAGATTATATGAGTTGTTAAATGGATTGGCTCTAAATATAAAAAGTTCTTTTTCTCTATAAATTTCTATACATATTTTATTACTAATATCTCTATAAATTAAATGCTCTCTTCTACAGTTTTAAGGACAAACTTACCACGTATAATTTTAAAATCATTAGAGAAAATCTATAAATACTTACAAGAAAATATACATTTTAATCATTAAATCATCAGACATACACAAAACACATACACACACACACATACATAAACACAGTTAAAATACAAAATAAAATTGTAGAATTTTCTTGTATGATTAGTGAATGATTTTACAGTGAAGTCGTCCTTAACAATTTGCTTCTTTTGCCTTAGTTGATGCAAGATAGAAATACTACATATAAACACACTGAAAAGTAAAATTAACTTGAAGTGTAATCAAAAGAAAAAGTATTTTTTAATATGTTTATGTTTAGAAAATATATGTGTTGTATTGGTTTAGAAATGACAAATCTCATATATCACTTACATCTTATATTCAGAATGGATGTAAGCAAGTCATATTTCTGACCAGGCTTTGAGTCTTTACAGGACGCGATAAGATGTTGAGGAATAATTTTAATCAACATTACATCTGTGTTAATATATTCATTATAATATAAAATTTAAAAGATCTCACTATAAGTACTGTTGTAAATATGAAAGAAAACGAATGTTTTCATCCAAAACAAAATCTGCATACTAAATTGGAATGAATTATTAATATATCTTCAATTGTTAGACAAAATATTGTGTAAGAAAAAATAATGAAAGTGAGTTAAGTTAGATTTTACTTACATTTCTTATCTGTAAAAAGAAACAAAAGCTTTAGTTAATTATTATATGGCTAATAGTATAATAAACGTGCCATTTCATCCCTAAAGAAAAAATAATTAATTAATATAAAACTTCTTTGCTAATTTTATTGTTAATTATTATAATATATTAATGCAATTCTAATCTGAAAGAAAATTATGACACTTTTGAAATTTTATCATTGTAATTTGTAAACAGTGAAAATATCAAAACCTCTCTTAGCTTTATATATGTAAGTTGATAACAATGTATCATTGTCTTGATGATTTTTTATGATGTATTATACACAAATTTTGTTCTCAAATGAAAAAGTATTTCCAGTATGTATTGATATGGGAGTAAAAATACTGACTACAGAAAATTTGTGACAATACAGAATCAGAATGTGACAAGAAGATAAAATATGACAGTCTATAAATATGTAAAAGTACTGTATTATTACAGTACATATGTTTGTTCCTGTTACATATGTAAATATGAACTTTGTTATATGTTTATTTTGTATTGCATGTTACCGTACATACAAATTTTGTATGTGTTAATGCATATTTCTGAGAAATCTAATATAGATACATAAAATTATATATTATATACATTTTACGTGAAAACACAAAAACATCTAAACACATATCTATATTTATGTTCAAATTCAAAGTGATTAGAATAGAGTATTTCTTCAGTAACCACTTCAAACATGGAGCACATAACCACTACAAACAATGGAATAAATAACCACTTCAAACATGGAGCACAGAAACAAGGGAATAAATAACCACAAACGTGGAGCACATAACTGCTAGAAACAAGGGAATAAATAACCACAAACATGGAGCACATAACTGCTAGAAGGAATAAATAACCACAAACATAACCACTAGAAACAAAGCATAGAAAACCACTGGAAACAATTTGGAGAACATAATCATTATCAGTTCACCATAAACTGAAATTATAAGGAGAAAATAAACTTTATAAACCCAACAATATATAAAACAATATGCGTAATTACGATGTCAATCTCGCTGGGAAGTGTCAATCTTGACAGCTTAACAATATAACTTATAAGAAGATGCAAACTCATCTGTTCAACAGTCAATAAAAAATGAGTAATATATTTTAAACAGCTGTTTACTAATATACAGACCAATTAGCAGTAAAAGAACAAAACCCCTGACTTCTCACCAAAATCTGGAATAATGGATTTAGGTGCAGATTCCCTAACAAGAGGTCTGTTCTCTTCTCGGTTTTTTCTGCCAGAATTTGGCCTTGGTTGGTCATTGGGTTGCATCAAGATAGGGGCCTGCCTCTTCTTTCTGGAATATTTCTCAATGATGTCACGCTAGAAATAAAATGAAAGCATTTATTTCTACATTTTAGTTTTTGCTAAGTAAAACTTTTAATAAGAACATGAAATATAAATCTCTTTTTTCTGCTTTGGATTTTCTGGTCTCACTTCATGTGTATAAATGTATCTTGTTGCATGCAAGTTTGCATATCATTCTTCCATCTGACATTTTAGTGGTGACTGAAAATTTTTGTACTAAATAATGGAGTAAATACAACTAAAATAATTTTTAAAACCATCTTTCTATACCATTTTCCCTTTAAGTCATTTCAGTTTTGAAAATAACCAAGACAATGTGGGAAAATATTTTAGTGTTGAGAAGACGTCCAATTAACACCATAGCTAAATACAGAATATATTATCAAGAAGTCCAATCATTCCACAACTAAATAAAGAATATACTGTTGTCAAGAAGTTCAATTACACCATAGCTAAATACAGAATATACTGTTGTCAAGAAGTCCTATTAAAAAACACACCACAGCTAAATGTAGAATGTACTGTTGTAAAGAAGTCCAGACAAAACTCAGCTAAATATAGGATATGTGAGGATAGATCTCATTATAGTTAAAACAAATCATATTACAGCTAAATATAAAATATTTTATTGTCAAGAAAAACACTCACTCTACAAACTAAATATACATTATAATGCAGTCAAGAAGTCCACTCATATAAAGCTAAATACGGAATAGTGTTGCCAAGGAGTTCAATCACACAGCAAAATACAGAATAGTGTTACCAAAGAGTCCACTCATATCATAGCTAAAATACAGAATATACTGTTGTCATCAGGACATATTATAACAAAATGTAGAATACATTGTTGTCAAGAAAATAAATAACATAACAGCTAAATATAAAATATTTTGTTGGCAGAAAATCCACTCATAGAACATACTGTTGCCAAGGAGTTCAGACACCACAGCTAAATATAGAATAAATTGTTGTCAAAAAGCCCAATCACATCAAACTAAATGAACTAATTATTATTTGAAGATCAATATGTTATTATTTTTTTAAGATCAATATGTCCAAGCTAAATGTACATGATTTTGCAAATGTCTAAAGTATTGTTTGGAAGAAGAAGACATCACAGTTAAATTTTATAATCCACAGTTGTATACACTGCTGACAAGAAGACGAGTCATACTATGTCTAAAAATACAAGATTTTCCAAGTACAATAGTATATAATTTGTCTATAAAAAAACTCAAGGATTTTAAATACTAAAGTTACAAGATATAGTTCTCCAAAGAAAAAACTCAGGACTTTTAAACACAAAAATTACCAGATACAATTTGCCAATGAAAAACTCAAACATTTTAAACACTAAAGCTACCAAACAATTTGTAAATAAAGAAACTTCTAGCCTTTCTCTGACATGCAATTGTATAAAGCACAAATATACCTGGTTGGCCAGTTTTGCCGAAGACAGTTCATCTTGAATGCTGCGACATAAAAATAAGCCAACACTCAAATTATAGTTATTATAAATACACTTCTAGGAATTAAAGACTATGTATAAACATATACCTGCATTCAACATAGAAATATTACAGTATATTGGTGGGAATTAATAACCTTATACAAACACTCAATACAGACTTATTAGAAATAAAATATTAGGAATTGATAATCAGATACAACTCTCAAAACAGAGATATGACAAATTCAGTACTGGAAACTGTTAATATATACAAGCACTCAAATAGTAGATATTACAATACTGGAAATTAATGACTATACACAAACACTCAATATAGTGTTACATATTTCAAACACAGTTTTGGAAACTGATAACTATAAAAGTATTCCCCATAGAGTTATTACAAATACAGTACATGTGTATTGGAAATTAATAACTATATGTGTAAACACTTGACACAGAATTATTACAAATATAACTTGAAAACTAATAACTTTCAACAAACATTCAACTAAATACTCAACACAGATTTATTACAAATACAACATTTGATATTTGATAAGTATAAAATACACTCAACACAAATTTATTACAAATACATATAAGAATATAGAATATAGAGAGAGATCATATCTGAAACTATAAAATACCAAAGAGTTTATTACAAATACAATAAAGGATATTTAATAACTATAAAATACACACAAAAGAGTTATTACAAGATCAGTTTTATGGTAATTCATTTATAACTTACTTTTCATCAACAAACATATTGCTCAAATATCTGAACAACCATCTTTTCAATTAAGTTTTTGTACATCAATAAACTAACTCTCTGTTTCACTATCATTGTTATTAATAACTATATTATTCTGATGAAGACTACTGAAATGAAATATCAACACTTGTAGTTGATTTTCTGTACACCAATAAAGCTTTTCAAGTTACATTAGTTTAATGTCCATCAACCAACACTAAGCATCAAAAACACATTTCTCAAAATTGTGGATGGTGTGATTTCATTTGGGCATCTAGAATTGTGCAACTGAATATGATGGGGCATAGAACTTTTGATATTCTCTCCCCCTCCCAGCAATAGGACATGCTCAATATTTGTAGAGCTGCATATCTGGAGCTGAAATGAATTGGCACTATTCACAAGTTTCTCTACTAATGCTACAAAAACCCTTTACTGTCCTCTTTGACCATTGTAACTCCTCTTTGTCTTTTCTGTTCTTCCTCAATCTTCCTCTCTGTCTTATAAGGGAGCTTCAAAACATTTTAAAATTTTAAATACTGGAGTTAGGATTTAATTCTCAGAGTTCCAAGAACTGACCATGCTGCTCCATTTCTTCACATTCTGTATGGCTATCTTTGTAGAGCATAATACAAGATCTCTTATATATGTTGTTTCTTTCTTTATACTGACTGCCTTTGTGGAGCAGAATACAAGATCTCTTCTCTAAGTGTTATATTTCAGTTTGTACTGGCTACCTTTGAAGAGCAAAATACAAAATCTCTTCTCTGTATTATGTTTCACTGGCTGTTTATTACCTTAAAGTACTTGTGGAATCATGCGTGCGTGCATGCGTGCGTGCGTGTGTGTGTGTGTGTGCACAATACTTCTAGAAGCTGGCACTCATTATCAGTCACATGACTGATTCTTATTTGCTGATCAGGGTCCATCTACCTGGAACCTGCTGACCTCTGAGATTAGATTCAAAGACCATTTTCAAGACATACCTTTTACCAGCAAAAACAGCAGTATCATTTCTGCATCATTGTTTTGTTTGAGCTGTATATCTGTACATTCCTGTATCTCTGCATTCCTGTTTATCTGAACATTCCTGTATATCTGTGCATTCCTGTAGATCTAAACATTCCTGTTTATCTGAACATTCCTGTATATCAAAACATTCCTGTATATCTGAACATTCCTGAGTATCTATCAGCATATTCAACAAGCTTATGCATCTCGGTTGTCAATACAATTATTACTTGTGTATTGTCAGTTTGCATGTAGATTTTTCTGATTAGTTATATTTCTTTAGATTTCATTTGTCTAGGTGGTGTGTATAAGAAAGACAAATTACAGTTACAATGAAATAGAAAAATATTCTATTTACCTGCCAGGTGGTCCATTCATTGTGAAAGATTCTGAGGGTCTGCAAATTAAAATTATAATTAATATAATATTAACAAACAGAATAGTGTCTGTGTGTTTGCATCTACATGAGATTGAGAGTATGCATGCATGAGTGAATTAGCTGTGTGTAGTTTTATTAAGGGGGTAGACCTACCTGGGGAGGGGTGTATTTTTGTTCATTTTTACTATTCAGTAAACATGGGAAGGGATTTTGATGAGATTTGGTGAAGATCTTTATCTGTTATGTAACTTTTCAGGAAAATAATTGTTTAGCTGATATAATTACACAAACATGATGGGATTTTTTTAAAAATACATTTTGCAAAAGAAAAATACTGGCATCACTGTGTACACAACATTTTGTACACTGTCTGTCCCTGAAAGCAATACTTTGGTAAAGTGATTAAAGACAAGTTTATCTGGAACCTGAACTAGGAAAAAGCAGGTATGTGGTATATTATCAGTATACGACATGTACAAAATTTGCACAAAAATAAATATTTTCCCTCTTGCAAATGATGTTAATTTAGTTCTTTCTGTTTGATTATAGTTTGGCTAGTTTATGCTCCAGAAGTGGTCAGCATCTGTCTCTAAGACAAATTTCAAGATTCTAGCTTGAAAAATGAGGAAACTAGGGTTTAAAAACACCCCAAAAAGTGGCATTTATGGAGAAAATCAGCTTGCTAAACTTAGAACTAGACAAAAGCTTGCTTTGAAACCTCATAAGTCCACTTTGTTGGGGAATTGATTTATATATAATTCAAACTGTGAATGATAACAGCAAGAGTTTGCTTTCTGATGTTTGCTTTCTAATAGGATTTTTTTTTTTTTAAATAATGATTTTCTAGCAAAATCTAGGTAGGTCTACCCACTAAAATGAGAAAGTTTATTCAAAATTCCATTTGGAATGAAACTAGAAAGATTGAGCTTTCTCACAATATCAAATACTAGTAGGTTTTTAAAAAAAATGATTTTTTAGCTAAATCAAGGTAGGTCTAGCCCCTGAAAACACACACACACACACACACACACACACACACACAGAGGTAGAGAGTGAAGAGGAAAGTATTGGACAAAGTCTATCAAAATAAAAAATAAAAATTACAATTAGGAGAATATATTATACAAGTATTGGATGACATATTCAAATATAATTTATACAACACAACCTGTCTTGTATTTGTTATTTCACCAATGTGTGTGTGTGTGTGTGTGTGTGTGTGTGTGTGTGTGTGTGTGTGTGTGTGTGTGTGTGTGTGTGCCAAGCCACCAACAGCAAATACTGAAAATTTCATATTAATATATAATTAATATATAATTAGTATAATTAAACTTGTTAATCTGGTCATTTTTGCTATGTAATGTACAAAACACTTATATTGTTACTTTTAGAAATACAAAGTTTTATGATAATAATTAAAAATATAATAATTTAGTTTAATCTAATTATTCACTAAAATTCAACACAGTCATCTCCAATAATTATTTAATTACTACATGTGAAGTGTCAGCACAATCAAACAAGCATTCAGTATTAACCATTCATGAGATCAATAATGATGACAATTCATTTATTAATAAATATATATATATATATAATCATTAGCTGTTCTACCAGTACAAAGACAACCATTTAGTGCAGATAGGATGTTAAGGAAAACAGTGTACAATAATTATATCAGTTATAATCAGATAAGATTATATGTCACTTATGACAGTTCTTTAGAACAATGAACTAGGGCAATGATGTTTAAAGTTATCAGTTAGTTTAGACTAAACAGTCCACAAGATAGCTGCTATCACAGGCTATCAGTATATTTAGTCAAAACAATCACACAACACAGTTGTAGGACAACTCAGCTTGAGTAATGACTTTTAAGACAATCATTTTATTTAGTCAACACAATCAAACAACAGTCACTAAGGCAAAGCCAAAGGCAATCAATCTATTTAGTCAAAACAATCTAACAACACCTTCTCCAAGAGAAAACAATTAATCAGTCTATTTTAGTAAAAAGCAAAAGTCAATCAGTCTGTTAAAGAAGCAATCACAAAAGAGAGTGGCTAAGACAAAACCAACCAATCTATTTAGTCAAAACAAATATGTCACTATCCCATCAGTAAGTCTATTTAGTCAAAACAATTACATCAGTCTATTTAGTAAAACCAATCACACAACAAAGTGACTAAGAGAGCTTGTTGAATGTGGGGAACGCTTCCGGCTTCCTCCACTTTCACGAAACGAAGAGAGCTCAATGTATGATCACTAAAGTAATGAGAGTAGTGAGGAAAAGCCAAGTTATCAATCAACTAAATCATCCTTTTTTGCTGCATGTTGTATTTGGTTTCATGTCACTTGTGAGCTCTCCATCAACAAAATGAAATATTGATCATGCCATATCATATGGTAATTAGACTGGGGGGTTGTTAATTCTAAGCATAGCGCCCTGGACTTGGATTTGTGTCAATGTTAACTGAGCTATGTATAGTATTTCTCATTCTCCTCTCACCAGGCTCCCAAATGTAATACCATCATTTGATCAAATCACTAGTGTAACCTCAAATGCAGCCCCAATTAAAAAAGACACAAAAACATCCCACCCTACTCTATTTTCCACATGTACTTTCTCTCTCTCCCCCCCCCCCCACTCTCTCTCTTTCCACAGAGAATAAGCTTGCCATGCACCATGCAAAATCTTGATTATATGTATATTTTTCAAATTTCATGTTAATTTTATTTTAAAGAACAAATATTTGGCCCTTCAGTTGAAAGACTCCCAAATATTGGGGGGGGGGGGCTGAAGAGAGTAGTTATAGCACTGCATCAAATGTTATTTTTAGAGATTCTAAACTATCAGATGCACTTAGAAGTCTTGTGTAATAAACTTAACACTAATATATTCATAATACAACTCTATGAACTATTAGATTATAAAAATCTTACGTAATACTATCAGCTTCTTAGAATATAAATCCATTGGAGGGATAATAAAAATCTCATATAAATCTTCAACTTTTTATACTCAGAATTCTGTGAACTATTAGATGTATATATAATATAGAAATCTTATGTAATGTATGTACTGTGAACAGTCTTAATGAAATTTATAAGAAGTCTTTTGTAATGCATGTACTGTGAAAGAGTCTTAATGAAATTTATAAGTCTTTTGTAATGTATGTACTGTGAAACAGTCTTAATTAAATTTATAAGAAGTCTTATGTAATACATCTAACTGTAAAATATTCTTAAGAAGTCTTATGTAATACATCTAACTGTAAAATATTCTTAAGAAGTCTTATGTAATACATCTAACTGTAAAATATTCTTAAGAAGTCTTATGTAATACATCTAACTATAAAATATTCTTAAGAAGTCTTATGTAATACATCTAACTATAAAATATTCTTAAGAAGTCTTATGTAATAATCTAACTATAAAATATTCTTAAGAAGTCTTATGTAATACATCTAACTATAAAATATTCTTAAGAAGTCTTTTACTGCTTTTTAAAGAGGTGAAAGAAGAAAACTTGTGCAGTTACAGATGACTACATTTTAATCTGATGAACTAAGAAATCTAAGAATCTACTCCTACTTAATCAGGTGAAATATAAAACTGTCAACTACAGTTGAATCTGGTGAACTAAAAATCTGTCAATTACTTTTTAATCTGGTAAAATATAAAACTGTGTCAACTTCTTTTTAATCAGGTGAACTAAAGAGCTGTATCAAATATTTTTTTAATCAGGTAAAATATAAAACTGTGTAAACCACTTTTTAATCAGGTGGAATATGAAATGTTGTTAACTACTTTTTAATCTGTTGAACAAAAAAAAACTGTGTAAATTACTTTTTAATCAATCAGTCTGCTTACCAAATCTATGACTATGAGAATCTGCAGAATCTATGACTATGAGAATCTAGATAATAACATGGTTTGGATTTCAAGAATGTAGATTGTAGAGAGTATGGCAAGAACTCATATAACAAGGCTTGGTTTACAATACAGACTATAGCAAGGACTAGTCAATAACAAGGTTTGGTTTACAAGAATACCAGGCTACAGCAATAACAAGGCTTGGTTTACAAGAATACAGGCTATAGCAATAACAAGGCTTGGTTTACAAGAATACAGGCTATAGCAATAACAAGGCTTGGTTTACAAGAATACAGACTATAGCAATAACAAGACTTGGTTTACAATACAGACTATAGCAAGGACTAGTCAATAACAAGACTTGATTTACAATACAGACTATAGCAAGGACTAGTCAATAACAAGGCTTGGTTTACAATACAGACTATAGCAAGGACTAGTCAATAACAAGACTTGATTTACAAGAATACAGGCTATAGCAAGGACTAGTCAATAACAAGACTTGATTTACAAGAATACAGGCTATAGCAATAACAAGGCTTGATTTACAATACAGGCTATAGCAATAACAAGGCTTGGTTTACAAGAATACAGGCTATAGCAATAACAAGGCTTGGTTTACAAGAATACAGACTATAGCAATGACTAGTCAATAACAAGGCTTGGTTTACAAGAATATAGACTATAGCAAAGACTAGTCAATAACAAGATTTGGTTTACAAGAATACAGGCTATAGCAATAACAAGGCTTGGTTTACAAGAATTCAAGCTATAGCAATAACAAGGCTTGGTTTACAAGAATACAGACTATAGCAAAAGCAAGGCTTGGTTTACAAGAATACAGGCTATAGCAATAAGGACTAGACAAATAACAAAACCAGACTACAAGAATATATGGACTATGGCAAGAACTAGACAGAGAAAGGGCCTGACTATGGAAAGATATAAACAATGGACAGAAATGATCTTTGCCAAGGCGTAAACAATAGCAAGTACTTGATTATAATAAAGACTATGTAAGAATGGCAAAATTAGACTATAATATATGAAGGACTGGAAATGGCATGAATAGATTTAGCAAAAACTAGATTAAGGCACGGAAGAGGCCATATGATGATAAAAAGTAAATATTGGCAAACATCAGACTCTGACAATGATTAGATGAGAAATAAAATATGGCAGATTAAAATCATAGCAAGGACTACAGTATGGCCAACTGGATGTGACAAAAACCAGGCCAAACTACAGCAATGAGTAGACTAGGTCTGATATGGCAAAGACTAGACAATATAAACCAGGGGTGCACAAACTCCGGCCCGCGGGCCATATCCGGCCCGCGAAGAGTTGCCGAGTGGCCCGCCATGTCAAACGAAAAAGTCAAATGTTTACTCATACACTGAGTGATTTGAAACAAAGCAGCACCTCCTGACCCATTTTTCCAGGCGCTCCGCGCAGATGATGTCTGCCCGCTGACATAACACTCACAGAGGCAAGAGAAAAAAGCTATACCAAGATAGGCAGCAAACCCCACACATATATGCTTGCCCCTTCCTGTAATATGGTTGGTCAGTAGCTGTTATGCCTTAGTGTCCGATCTACCACATTCTGTTGTTTATTTTGATTGTATTTTTGTGACAAAATGGCAGCTAATCGTAAAAGAAAAGTTGACAAGGAAAACCGGCAGTTTAATGATGACTGGATAATGCACTTGTCCACACCAGCATACTTGGCAGCACATACTGCTGCAAACAGGCTTTCTCACAGATGAAACTAAACAAAAGCAACACCTGCAGTCAGCTGACTGATGATAATCTGGAAGCAATTTTGCATCTTTCAACGTCAAACATCAAGCCTGACATTTTGAAGCTTGCAGATGACATGCAGCACTATCCATCACACTGACTTTGTGAAAGTTGACATATCATAACATTTTTAGAATGAGTCTTAGTATACAACTTCTTTGTCATAATTATAGTCTTAATCATCATTTGTGTGTTCTTAGATGTAATGTTGCTTATATGCGACGATTTTGATCTTCACTTTTTTGTGGCCCCCGACGGTTTCGACAAGTCAGATTTTGGCCCCCGACTCAAAAAGTTTGTGCACCACTGATATAAACTAAGCTACAACAATGACCAGACCAGCTCTAAAACTAGACAACTGCAAAGAGAGATACTGGCAAACATTAAACTATGCAATTGCAAGATAATGAGAAATATAATAAGGCAGAGAAGAATTGTGGCACAGAATTAGGTTATGGCAAGTTTGACTGTAACACAGACTATATCATGGCAAGAATTAGGTTATGGCAAGTTTGTAACAAAGACTATATCATGGCAAGAATTAGGTTATGGCAAGTTTGACTGTAACATAGACTATACCATGGCAAGAATTAGGTTATGGCAAGTTTGACTGTAACAAAGATTATACCATGATAAAATAAGCTGACAAATATTAGATTATGGCAAGAACTATATTACTACAAGTACTATATATGCAGAACATGTTTCAAGTATGTAAACTCTGTTAATGCATTTGTATGTCTGGATCTTTATACAATTGTTTCAAAGCTGATATTTTTAACAAGAACATGTGTGTGTGTGTGTGTGTGTGTGTGTGTGTGTGTGTGTGTGTGTGTGTGTGTGTGTGTGTGTGTGTGTGTGTGTGTGAGAGAGAGAGAGAGAGAGAGAGAGAGAGAGAAAGAGAGTGTGAGCGAAGTGAGCATGTTTGCATGCATGTGTACACAGGCATTTATATTGCTATGCACACAAGTAATGAATTATATCACTTTTGCATGAATGTGTACAGCTAGTCTTGTGTGTCAGAATAAAAAATAAATATGAGCATATAATAAGCCATTCTACTTCTGTGCAATTATAGCTAGTCTTGTGTCTTTAGAATAGAAAAAGATATAGCTAGTCTTGTGTCTTTAGAATAGAAAAAGGTATAGCTAGTCTTGTGTCTTTAGAATAGAAAAGGGTATAGCTAGTCTTGTGTCTTTAGAATAGAAAAGATATGGCTAGTATTGTGTCTTTAGAATAGAAAAAGGTATAGTCTTGTGTCTTTAGAAAAGCTATAGCTAGCCTTGTTCTTTAAATAGAAAAAGATATAGCTAGTCTTGTGTCTTTAGAATAGAAAAGATATAGCTAGTCTTGTGACTTTAGAATAGAAAAAGGTATAGCTAGTCTTGTGTCTTTAGAATAGAAAAGGTACAGCTAGTCTTGTTCTTTAGAATATTATGATATACAGTTAAGTAAACCTCAATGTCTAACTCTTACATTATGTATTATCTAATTCAATATGAGTAGATCATTTGATTATGATATACAGTTAAGTAAACCTCAATGTCTAACTTTTACATATGATTATGAAGTCTCTAAGTAAATACAAGTAGATTTACTGATTTCCTATTGGAGGGTATAAACAATAAAATGAACAGATTTAGAAAGAAAATAATTATTTCATCTTCATATATCAATAGTTCACAATAATTCTAACATATCTGAACTACCATCAGACAGGTTAAAATATATACAATTTATTATATATTTATAAATATTTTTGGTATATACCCTCCCTAACCACAGAAAGTATATCTCTTTCCAGTCCTATTCCTGGTTTTGACAAATCATCCAGATTACAAGGTCCACTTCCTGTGGAAATACACTGTTATCTTTCAAGCACCAGACACAACTAAAAGTAATCTCAAGGACTCACCACTACATGAAGCCTTAAACAGATATGAATTTCATTTCACCCATGTCTAAGGGAGAAAGATTATGATGGGAATTAATTGTGGTTTTATCTGGGTTATTTTCAGGGGAAACTAGAAATGCAGTCTAGTGTTTGTATGTCGTCAAATTAATTATAACTGATATGTTCTCAAATTTTCAGTGTTTTATTAAGAAAGAGGGTAAGGAAGCAAGACATCAATATAATAAATTATTCAATCAATTTTTTTTTTAATTTTTCTATTTTTTTTTTCATTTTTGGTGGTGGTGGTGGTGGAGGTAGTGGTGGTGACTTATCAAAAATTTCAACTATAATTTCTTTAGAATTTGACTTATAATTTTTATTGTAATGTTTTGAACTATAATTATAAATATATAATGAAGTATTTTTTTAATACTTAAGGCTGGTTTATGTCAATATGGGTGTTATGAAGGGGATGGTGGATGGGAACATTTAGAATATTTTGTCATTTTTTATTTAGAAAATATAGGCATATCTGTGTATATATGTGTGAGCATATGGTGTGCATGTATGTGTATGTTATGTTATGCCTAATTGTTATAACAGTTATTTCCAAAATTATTCTGTCTGGTGTCTTCAGATATTATCAATGACATTGGTAAGATATAAAAGAGAATAATAAGATATACAATAGACTGTATCTTATCTTATTAAGATAACAAAACATTTAGAGGTAGAAATTTTAAAATAAAATTTGAAAGGAAACAATGACCTAAATTACACCTTCAGTTGGGTTAGGCTAGTGTACACTGCAAAAGATAACACTAGCGAATGTTTTCTTTCATCTACCCAAAGAGGAGTTCTTTGAAATCCCAATGTAGATGTAAAGTTTGATTAATAAATAATAAATCATGCATGAACTTTTAATTTAATCATGGCAATGAGCTTGAATCCTAAAGTTGGAAAACCTCAATGACTGGAGTGGAATTCAAACCTCTAGAGTTTGCTGCCATCCAGTTTTTTCAGGCTACTGTCAATAATGATATGAGGTAAAGCAACTCTTTCATAACAGTTTACAGCTGGGTAATTGAAAACTGAAATAGAAAGGGGACTACTTGTGCACACAGCAGCCAGATTAACTGTAATATTGATTGCTTTAATGACCAGCCTACTTGTGTAAACTACAAAATATAGATTAAATACAAGGCCAAAGTAATCATAAATGCTTCAAAGACTGATTGTAAAAATATTTATAAAAACAATGACCTTAATTGTGACCTTAAATCTAATCATTTCAAGAATAAAATAAAAATAAATAAAAACCAAACATATCTCTACATACATGCTTATACTATAGTGGAGATTATAATATGACTGTAAAATAAAATTAAACTGATTAAAAATATCAATCCATTAACATTGAATGGCTGTGTTTTTATAAAAAAAACTAGTTTCATAATCAATATAAAAAAATATAAATTAAACTCTTTACACACACTCTGCAAGCAGGGTTGTGATTTTTTAAACTGCAAAATAAAACTAATACACAGAGTTCATGCTGGTTTTCATTGCTATGGCAATAATTTGTCACACAGCCTTGTTTGACCATCAAGTTGCTATGGATGCTGAATGGATTGTGGCATTACACAAATAAATAATATTACTGCCTGAGATAAGAAGGCTATGTTCTGATGAGATATATAAACAACACCTTTTGGTTGATTGCGGTAAACTTTTCATAGTTAAACACCATTTGTTTCTATAGTGATTAATTTCATTTCATAGATTAATGGTGTCTCTATCCAAGGTCCACATAAGCTATATAAAGAACACCTGATGTTCAATAATTAACATTTCATTTCATAGATTAATGGTGTCTCTATCCAAGGTCCACATAAGCTATATAAAGAACTCCTGATGTTCAATAATTAACATTTCATTTCATAGATTAACAATATCACTACCTACAGTACAAGTAGCTTTATATAAAGAACACCTTCTGGATGTACAGAGATTAACATCATTTCATACACCTTTTGAATTTATTGTAGTGTTAAATATTTCATTTCAAAGTTAAGCACTCTTAAATTCACAATGCATTTTCACAAACATGTTGGTTATACAGTGAGTAATATTCATTAACCCCTTTTGTGTGGAATAAAATCTTTGAAAACTCTCCACATATATGTAATTAAATTTAAAATTAGATCTGAAAAAGATAAGTATGTAAATATTAAAAACAAAATAAAAAGGAATCTACATCCAGCATATATAATTATAAAAACTGATATTACAGTAATTTCAACTTTTTCTAAATGCCCTAGCAAAGTTTCAGTGGCAAAAGTCCTAAGTACATTTTACTGTAGTGTTAAAGGGTTAAATAAAAATTCTCAATAATGCTCTAAATTGCTGCATAATGACACAAAGTGCTAAAATATTCAGTGTCAAACCTAGTCAAGATTACTCCTCTGTTCTGCATGTCAAAAGGGTAGGCAATAACACAAGACACTAGTGCTGAGATTATTTTGCTTTTAGCAAATGTAACACCTTTAATATAAATTATAAAAGAATAACTGTATGGCTTGCGTGAGTACAAGAGTGACATAAAAAAATCTCACAGAAACAAAAAATATCTTTCAATTACTTATATTACAATATCCACTGAAACCATGACTTTGCAAATTGCTATATATTATCACAGCACTTTACATGATTTTTTGTAATGTAGTTTATTTGCATGGGTGATATAGATTTCCGTTTAGTTTAAGTATGACTAAATATTCAGGTAAAATATAAATAACTAGAAATAATGTGAAAATGATCATGAAAAAAAATTCATGTAAACTCTATTATCATACATAAAAATTGCATTGTGAAATTAGAACAAGATGGTATTGGAGAGAGAATGTCATATTCTTCACATAAATTGATATTTCTAAAGATGATTATTTTATCATTTAATTTTTATGGACAGTTAGTCAAAACAGTAACATTAATATCACTTCCATGTAGAGTTTTATTGAGAGTAAACTTATTTTTCCCATACAATTAGCTTACCATAGGATAAATAAAGTCATGGTCCTTGCTACTGAGATCTGTAATAGCTCAAATTAACTCTGTTCATGCTAAAACTAAAAGGGGTAATTAAACATCTGTAACTTCATTAATTACTGTGAGTATGCTTGTGTGGGGAAGCAAAGAGAAAAAGTCTAGTTGTTCAGCTCACATACAACAAACTTCTTTATTTAAGTGTGCATATGTAGGAAAGCAAAGAGAAAAAGTCTAGTTGTTCAGCTCACATACAACAAACTTCTTTATTTAAGTGTGCATATGTAGGAAAGCAAAGAGAAAAAGTCTAGTTGTTCAGCTCACATACAACAAACTTCTTTATTTAAATGTGCTTGTGTGTGGACAAAAATAAAATCCATTTTCAGATTAAATAACTTGTAAGGCATATTTAAAATATATTCAGAATGAACTTGGTTTTTAATTTAATTCTACTTTGTAGAACATATTAATAGTTTCTTTTTAAGCCAACATAGATAGAAAAATAACCTGTCTACAAAGTCAAAAAGTACTAGAAAAAATTGATCTAAAGTGTCAGAATACAGTGAGAAAAATAACCTTTCTACAAAGTCAAAATGTACTAGAAAAATTGATCTAAAGTGTCAGGATATAGTGAGAAAAATAACCTGTCTACAAAGTCAAAAAGTACTAGAAAAACTGATCTAAAGTGTCAGGATACAGTGAGAAAAATAACCTGTCCATGTCCAGCCCTAGAGACAGGAAAGTCAGGCCATAGTAGTAACAAATATAACATATCTATAAAGCCCACCCTATAGGACTGGAAAAAATTAGTTTAAAAAGTCAGGCTACAGTACTGAGAAAAAAATAGCCTATTAAGAGTATTGGATTTTAGTAGTAAGAAAGATAATCTATCTACATTGTTCAGTCTTTAACCTGTACATATACTATTCTTTCTACAATCCACAATGACTGAATCAAACTATGATTAAAGTGTATACAAAGTTTTATTGTCTGACTCCAGAAAATTAAATCATACTAGTAATATCAGTAATGTATGGATAGTTACTTCCACTGTCCACTGCTAATGAACCGCAAAGACTTAATCAACCACAAAGACTTAACCAACCGCAAAGACTTAATCAACCGCAAAAACTTAATCAACCGCAAAGACTTAATCAACCGCAAAGACTTAACCAACCACAAAGACTTAATCAAGTGTTCTGGTCGGATACTGGAAAAATCAACTGCTACAGGATTATTGTAACACTAAGATCAATATATAAACAATACTGATGGATTAAAGTAGCAAGAATAATGATCATGGATTAATCCTGACAAGTGTTAGTGGATTAGGCTTGTCACCCTGGTAAAGTGTTACCACAGTGGGGAAGGTTTGTCATTCTGAAACAGTTTTTACCACAGAGCAAGTTATCACAATATCATATTCATAGTGGGATGGTGTTGTCACAGTGGAACAATTTTATCACAGTTTCATAGTGGTACAGTGCTGTTAACACAGTGGAGCAAGTTTATCAAAGTATCATAGTGGAACAGTCTTGTCACATTGGAGTAATTTGTCACAGTGAGTAGGTTTGTCACTGTAGAGCAGATTTTCTCAGTGGAGTAGATATGTCAAGGTAACTTTAATGCTGTGAAACATGTTTCTCATTGGGATTTGTTACAAAGTAGAAAATGAAGCATTGGTTGAAATATTGTAGTAACAATAAACAGGAGAAGATACATTTCAATGCTCAAAGAATTATGTCTACAAAGAAGCAGTTTGTATGTACAGTATATGTGTGTGAGTCTCCACAAGAATTATTTTGTCTATATATATATATCAATATATGTGTGGGAGTTTTTTGTAACATCACTGACACTCAAGTAATTCTAACAAGAAAATTGTTCTATATAATAAACAATGTCACTGTTGCAGTATAATTGTAAGTGATTTAGTATATATATCTATATGTTGCTCTGATGAATTAATGACAATGCAGTTCATTGCAGAAATTATTTTATATTTATGTTAAATTATTTTACACAGTGTCATTAGTATCAATGCTGCAACAATACCATTTTTATTGCTTACTCAAAGACTGGAGGTGTCAGTATATTTGTTTATTTGTAAATTTTACTTTATTTTATGTTTATGGTGAGGTTCAAGTACATTATGTACCTCATAATCCAAACACTTCATAACCATGACATACTGACAATGGCTACCAAACAATGCTGAGAGCAGTGAGGCAAACTATACTGACATATGTCCAGCAGACAAACTTATAGAAAACAAGTGAATACAATTGCTTCTCCTTATCAATGGTAATAAAATCACTCATATGCACTAACTGCATCAGTAATCACTAGAATGAACCAAATAAAGTATTACTGATCTATTGGTGACTGTGAGTGTTACAACCAAATAAAGTATTACTGATCTATTGGTGACTGTGAGTGTTACAACCAAATAAAGTATTACTGATCTATTGGTGACTGTGAGTGTTACAACCAAATAAAGTATTACTGATCTATTGGTGGCAACGAGTGTTACAACATTTAAACCCTCTCTTGGTTAATATATTTACCATCAATGTACATTACACTCATCAATAAGTATTATTAATGTACATTACATTCATCAATAAGTACTATCAATGTACATTACACTCATCAATAAGTATTATTAATGTACATTACATTCATCAATAAGTATTATTAATGTACATTACATTCATCAATAAGTACTATCAATGTACATTACACTCATCAATAAGTATTATCAATGTACATTACACTCATCAATAAGTATTATCAATGTACATTACACTCATCAATAAGTATTATTAATGTACATTACACTCATCAATAAGTATTATCAATGTACATTACACTCATCAATAAGTATTATTAATGTACATTACATTCATCAATACTGTTTTAATTTCTTCTGGAACAAAACTTCTTTCAAACATTTATTACTAATGTAAGTCCATGTCAAAAAGTCTTCTGTATTCTCTCCAAAAGTGAACTTTGTTCAAAAATCTATGAAAAGGGTATGCTACATCATTTAGAAAACTTTCCCATCTCTCTAAAATTGTGCTCAGAATTTTATTAACAAAGTAAAATACCACATTCAAAATTAAGTTTCCCAGTCTCTCTCTAGAACAAAACTGTGTTGAAACTATTTTTTAAATGTAAGAAACCATAGTCAACATTAAGTTTCCCAGTCTCTCTCTAGAACTAAAATGTGTTGAAACTATTTTTTAAATGTAAGAAACCATAGTCAACATTAAGTTTCCCAGTCTCTCTCTAGAACTAAAATGTGTTCAAACAGTTATTAACAAAATAAGAAACTACAATCTTAAGTCTCTCATTCTCTTGTTATTAACAAAGCAAAATACTATAGTCAACATTTAAGTCTCTATTTTTACTGGAAAAAATCTATATTTTCAAACATTGGCTATCAAAGATACAGTGTTCAGCATTCAGCTCTCCATTAGAGCCTGCATTCAGACATTTATCCCTATAGTAAGTTGCAAACAACATTCAATCAAGCTTTTCATTCTACCCTGTGTTCAGACATTTATCCCTATAGTAAGTTGCATACAACATTCAATCAAGCTTTTCATTCTACCCTGTGTTCAGACATTTATCCCTATAGTAAGTTGCATACAACATTCAATCAAGCTTTTCATTCTACCCTGTGTTCAGACATTTATCCCTATAGTAAGTTGCAAACAGCATTCAATCAAGTTTTTCATTCTATCCTGTGTTCAGACATTATCCCTATAGTAAGTCTCATACAACACTCAATCAAGCTTATCATTCTACTTTGTGTTCAGATATTTATCCCTATAGTAAGTTATCATTCTACTTTGTGTTCAGATATTTATCCCTATAGTAAGTTATCATTCTACTTTGTGTTCAGATATTTATCCCTATAGTAAGTTATCATTCTACTTTGTGTTCAGATATTTATCCCTATAGTAAGTTATCATTCTACTTTGTGTTCAGACATTTATCCCTATAGTAAGTTATCATTCTACTTTGTGTTCAGACATTTATCCCTATAGTAAGTTATCATTCTACTTTGTGTTCAGATATTTATCCCTATAGTAAGTTATCATTCTACTTTGTGTTCAGACATTTATCCCTATAGTAAGTTATCATTCTACTTTGTGTTCAGACATTTATCCCTATAGTAAGTCTCATACAACATTCAAATTTCAATAAAGCTTTTCATTCTATCCTGTGCTAAGTGCAACTAGGTCCTAGGTACATCTTTATTGAATTATCTAACAAGCAAAAAAACAGACAAATTTATTCCTATGGTTTTGCTACAAGTACTTCCTTTCTAATTTGCCAAGTTTTCTTTATTCCAAAGTCATGGTCGCATTTTAAGAAAGGGGGGGGGGGCTAGGGCCTTTATACAATATCAGCCCTAGGAACAGTGCATATTGTGCCTTTAGGATAATCCAACCCTGATTCTACCGTGTTTAGATATTTAATACCAGAGTAAGATACAGTATTCACCAAGCATTCTACCCTGGGTTTAGATATTTAATACCAAAGTAAGATACAGTATTCACCAAGCATTCTACCCTGGGTTTAGATATTTAATACCAAAGATACAGTATTCACCAAGCATTCTACCCTGGGTTTAGATATTTAATACCAAAGTAAGGTACAGTATTCACCAAGCATTCTACCCTGGGTTTAGATATTTAATACCAAAGTAAGATACAGTATTCAGCAAGCATTCTACCCTGGGTTTAAATATTTATTACCAAAGTAAGATATAGCATTCACCATGCATTCTACCCTGGGTTCAGGCAACATCCCTGACCTCAATATTGTAATAGGTCTTAATTCTTCACTGTAAATATCACTGACCTCAATATTGTAAGGTATGATTCTTTACATGGGGATTTTATTACTGTTCATCTCCTAAATGTAGGACTGTGTGAAGTTAAGCTACCAGTACAAACAACATGTAAATGTGTTATTTGTAAATGACAAACAGTACAGTAGGTGATTGTCAGATATGATTCTTTACATTGGGGATTTCATTAGTACTCATTTTTACATGCTGCTCTTCAAAATTTAAAGCTACGTGTTAAAAAAAAACCTCCTGTAAATATATCTGATGGACAGTAAAATAGGTGTCTGCTAGATAAGATTCTTTACGCAAGAATATAATTTAATACTCAATTCTTATATGCTGCAATACACTAAATAAAGCTAACAAATACAAAACTACATGTAAATAAGTACATGACAGACAATACATGTCTGCTAGATAAGATTCATTATGGAAGGATTTCAATTAATATTCTGCTTACAATTTGCCTATTGCTAAGTAATGATGCCTGTAAAATCAATGGCAGGCAGTAGAGATGAGGTACAAATATGCAGAAGCATGATGAGCATACATATTACCATATACAATTAATCAGATACTTGTTACTATTGTATATTAATTAATTATTAATATTATCATACAATGCATCCAAAAGGTTCATTGTAATTCCACAAACTGCCTGAGTAAATGATTGTGGGTTTTTCTTCGAAATGTTTCATTATTTTTTTCATCAATATTTTGAAAAATTCTGGAAATGAGAATTCCTTTTAAAGGAGTGGTCATTTAACCCATTTGGACTCTTACTGCAGCTCTTTTATTATTTTTTTTTAAATATCCTGAAATGTTAAACAAAATGTATAAGGTCTAAATGTCTTCCACTTTCAATTTTTAAGTTATGATTACAATATATTTTATATATACCATTTTTAAAATTATGATTACAAATATTATCTACATGGTGCACTATTTATAAAAGCAATAAAATATGCTTAAGTTGGTACTAATATAATGTAAGTTTGAGTAAAATGTGTTTAGAATAGTCAATAGCAGTGTATGAGTGTTGTCAGTACAATGAGTGTATTTTGCTGTAATCTGTGTATGTAAAAATCAATACAATATCTTTATGTTTGTTGTAAGTACACTTTTGTATAATGTGGTAATGCTAGCCTATAAATATATCAATACAGAGCGCTTGTGCTGTCAATCACATGTTGTCAATACAATGTATTTGTATTTTCAATGCAATGTATATAATGAAATGTGTCCAGTTATGGTCATGATTAAAGATGTAAATAAAATATCAACTCTCGACATAAAAAAAGAGACGTAAACGCCAATAGGAAACAGTAATGGGTAAACTCGAGGTTATCGCTTTACAAATCACAACGTTTAATTGGGTGGAAAATATTAGTCAGAAATCAGCTGAATAGAGAATTTTAAAAACAAAAAAGCAACAACAACAAAAACAAAACATACAACTTTAAAACAAGAAATCGTTCCAATCCCCACAAACAATGCAAAACTTTTCAAGAGGAAAGAGCGCAATGCAAATGATAGAATGAACCAACCGAAGGAAGGGTGACGCCCCCAAGCAAACAAGCACAAGGAATAAATAAATAAATAAATAAATAAAACCCAAACCACCAAACACCGGAGAGAACAAAGAACGGGGAAGCTATCTTACCCAATATTGTAAGTCCATTTATCCACTTTGAAGCTAGGCTCCATGGTTTCGTCAGGTCACGTGAGAGGGTCAGTGACAAAGCTCGGCGTTTGTTGTGCAAGTAACGATGGAGACGGCCAAGACGCGAGGCCACACACCTCATGCAAGGATGCTGCTATGAAAAAAGGGGTTGCTGAGGGGGGGTGGTGCTGTGGTTATTGTTATTGTCGTGAACGCAATACGAATGGCGGCGATGACACAAGACAGGAGAGGGATTCGGCATGCTACACAGACGTCCGACACTGATACCTGTCACGCGCCAGCGACACGGGCTGTTTGGTGACAGGAATTGTGTGGTCAATCGTATCTTCTTCGATTGCTTCTCTGGCAACCGAATCGATGTATTAGTCTACGGTTTCTTGCAGGGACACTACCTTCTCGCTATCTCTCGCTTCCAGGCTTGGCGTGGTGTAGTGTTGCGTGGATGCTGCCAGTCAGTCGTGGGGAGTCGCTCACGCCGTCCCCCAGAAACACGCGGCCGGCAATGCACAGCTTAGTGGGAGTGAACAATGTGATGACGGTGCGTGCGAGTGCAGACCCGAGAGGAAACGCGACGCTTTGCTGTCAACCTTCTGATGAAAATGAAGAGTTTTGCTGACCATGGAGCGGTTGGATAATGATAGTACACAGCTCATGCAAGCAAATTACTGAAATGGACGAACACAAATACAGGCGGTTGCATGCACACAGACAATCGGAAAGAGGTGAACAATCCAGTAAAAGCTCACGTCATGATTAGATAGATCCGGAGAGTCGGCAGTGTTTCACTTATGTGACTGGGTTAATTAAAACAACCCAAAGTCAAACCATGACCATTTAATTCAATTTTAGTTAAGTTCTCGGTGACTAAAATATGTTACAAAATTGTATTTCTTTGAAAACTTACTACATTAATTCATTTCCCTGTCTCCAGTCCTCCAAAATGATGAAAATCTCCATTAGCTGAGATATCAATGTTCAGTTATCACTACAATATCTGCGAGAGGATGGAGGGAAATCGCAGTTAATTTTAACAGCAAATTTAAATCTGCATGAAAACACTGCTGTTCATTGTAACATCTGTATTCACCTCGTCGGGTAAAAATAATATAATTCAGAAAATAAAATGTATACTGGCACCAATTTCTCTTGTCAGTAAATAACTACTAAATATGTCACAATGACATTATTCTGATATCAATTTCTGCCAATGCTGATATCAATTTCTGCTGTCAGTAAAAAACAAGCAAACAAACAAACAAATTACCAGATATGTAAGCAATAACATTTTCTCTTGTCAGGAAGAAAAATAACGTATAGACATAATAAATATCATATTTTATTTGTTTCAATTTTCCTTGTCATTAAAAAACTGCTAGACAGGTCAACTGTGACATTTAAACCGATATCTATTTATCTTGCAAGAAAAGAATCCTGTAGTCCATTGCACAACTATGAAATGATGTGATCGAATCTTCTTGTAAATTCAAAAACTATAAGACATGAATAGTTGCATTATGACTGGTATCAAAATCTTCATGTCCAGTTAAATAATTTCATTAAACATGTCAACAGAAACCTTATAACTGGCATCAAATCTTCATGTCCAGTTAAATAAGTGTATTAAACGTGTCAACAGAAACCTTATAACTGGCATCAAATCTTCATGTCCAGTTAAATAACTGTATTAAACGTGTCAACAGAAACCCTATAACTGGCCTCAAATCTTTATGTCCAGTTAAATAACTGTATTAAACGTGTCAACAGAAACCCTATAACTGGCATCAAATCTTCATGTCCAGTTAAATAACTGTATTAAACGTGTCAACAGAAACCCTATAAATGGCATCGAATCTTATTGTCCAGTTAAATAACTGTATTAAACGTGTCAACAGAAACCCTATAAATGGCATAATATCATGTCCAGTTAAATAACTGTATTAAACGTGTCAACAGAAACCCTATAAATGGCATCGAATCTTCATGTCCAGTTAAATAACTGTATTAAACGTGTCAACAGAAACCCTATAACTGGCATCGAATCTTGACTAGTGCGAGGACTATCAAACAATATCAACAACTGCACTGTAGCTGACAACGAAGCGTGTCCAGTTCAAGAACTATGAAGTTGTAACTGATATCGAATTTATTCTTATTCTTAAGAACAACGAAACAATATAAACAGCACACTGCAATGGTTCGTCAATTGTCACCAGCCAATAAGCAGATCTATGTCAACTATCGTCCCATACAAAATACAATTGCTACGTCAAGGGTATATCAAAATACGACAAACAGTGACAAGCAGACGAATACATCACACATACGACAAACAGTTACAGGTATAGGAGTACAACAGTGTAGGAGTACATCAGACATACAACAGACAATTACAGTTGTAGAAGTACATCAGACATTCGACAATTACAGGTATAGGAGTACGTCAGACTACGGCTTTCAATTACAGGTGTAGGAGTACGTCAGACTACGTCTTTCAATTACAGGTGTAGGAGTACGTCAGACTACGTCTTTCAATTACAGGTGTAGGAGTACGTCAGACTACGGCTTTCAATTACAGGTATAGGAGTACGTCAGACTACGGCTTTCAATTACAGGTGTAGGAGTACGTCAGACATACGGCATTCAGTTACAGGTGTAGGAGTACGTCAGACATACGGCATTCAGTTACAGGTGTAGGAGTACGTCAGACAGCGACAAGGGTACGAATAAATCAAATATACGACAGACAGTTACAGGTGTATGAATACATCAGGTATACAACAAAGAGTTACAGGTGTAGGTGTACGTCAGACATGACAGTGACAGGTGTAAGTGTACGTCATACAGGACAGTAACAAGTGTAGGAGTACGTAAAATGCAGGACATACAGTGACAGAGTGACAGGTGTAGGAATACATCAGATATACGACAGAAATTACAGGTATAGATATAGGACAGACAGTGACAGGTGTAGGAGTACGCCAGGCGTAGACAGACAATGACAGGTGTACAAATACGTCAGACACAGGATAGATTGTGACAGGTAAAGGAGTACCTTAGAAATATGCCCCTTAAACACCAGGCAGATATATAGGTGATATATAGCCGAATACTATATAAGCACTTTTTAAAAAAACAACAACATTGGTTTAGGTGAAAATCAGAAAATTATATTTAGTTAAAGATAACTGATAAAGGTACAGAAATAGATATTTTAAATGTAATTTGTAAAAGAAGTTTAAATTACAGTAAATTTAAGAAAGAAGAGAAATTAGAATTGGAGACTATAATAATGCAAGCTAGAGAACTGTCAATATCTCCTCAATTTTATTTCCTGGATATATCTTTCTATGAACTAAATTTAATCTTTCTGCTCCCATCCAAAATCATATGTCAAACATTTGTATATGTAGATTTCACTCTGAAATAAACGTAATTCTCCTGTTTGTATCCAACTATATTTGCCAAGTATTAGAATTTCCTTCTTCCTTGAAAGAAGTGCCTTGATAAGAACAGTGAAATCAGACACACAGCAAAAGGTAGAGTGAGTGGAGTTCGATTCCACTCGGGGTGACAAACAAGGGTAACCGGTGGTGTTGGTAGTGGCTAGTGCGTTTACTCTAAAGAGACAAGAAATCGCGCTCTACTTCTGACTGGACATGGTAAGATCCAATGGGGTAGAGGTATTTCCCGAAAAGTGGCTGAAGTCTCCGATTTCAGCACATGGAGCCAGAGTTACCGTACTTTGATGGATTAGAAATGTCACCGGGGAGGGACTCAAACCGGCCGAATTTTTGCTCATACTGGCTACTTCGTTGGATTTGCAAACGGACCCAAACAAGGGAGAGATTTCAGCTCTGGAAAGGAAAAACCACGACCTATGTAAATATTGAGGGAGGTACATTGCTATTGGTACATCGCTAAGGGGAGATACCGTACCATGTTATGAAGATATACGTACCATGTTAGAAAAGATATACGTACCACGTTATGGAGATATACGTACCATGTTATAAAGATATACGTACCATGTTATAAAGATATACCTACCATGTTATGAAGATATACGTACCATGTTATGAGGATATACCGTACCATGTTATGAAGATATACGTACCATGTTATGAAGATATACGTACCACGTTATGAGGATATACCGTACCATGTTATGGAGATATACGTACCATGTTATAAAGATATACGTAACATGTTATGAAGATATACGTACCACGTTATGAGGATATACCGTACTATAGTATAAAGAAATGCCGTAACATTTATGAAGATATACCATATCATATGTAAGTAGATATATAGTACCATGTTATGAAGATATGCCATATCATATGTAGAAGAAAATTCCGTACCATTGGTTGAAAGAGATTATTTCTATCTGGTATTCTCTATATCGTGCCATAAGTAGGAGATAACGTACTCCGCGTAGGAAAAGAGAGTCATATTGGGGGTGGGGAGGTGAGAAACAGTTAGGTGAATAGGTAACATTTCAGTAACGCTATGAATATGGAGAAATCTAGTGTGGTTGGTATGGAAAGAGAGAACGTATTTTGAGTAGAGAAAAGCATGACAAGTATTAAAAACAGCATTCATTTAAAAATAGCAGCAACAAAACAATTCAACACGAGATGTGAAGATAGCGTTAATTTGTACTGTCAGCAAGACGACAATCTGAAAATAGACATAAAGATAGTATTTTACTTGTACACTGTAAGCAAGACGACAATCTGACAATAGACATAAAGATAGTATTTTACTTGTACACTGTAAGCAAAACAACAATATAACACGAGACTTAAGACAGTATATTTATTAATGCAGAAACAGTCAATAACAAAACAACCTAACACGAGACAGTACATTTATTAATGTTAAAACAGTAAAAAATTTTTTAAATACCTAAGACGAGACTTAAGACATTACGTGTGTTACTGTAGAAACAGTCATTAACAAAACATCTTAACACAAGACTTAAGACATTACGTGCGTTACTGTAGAAAAAGTCATTAACAAAACATCTTAACGTGAGATTTAAGACACTGCATGTATTAAAGCAGAAACACAACACGAGACTTAAGACAGTACATTTGTTATTGTAGAAACAGTCGGTAACAAAACAAACACGAGACTTAAGACAGTACATTTGTTATTGTAGAAACAGTCGGTAACAAAACAAACACGAGACTTAAGACAGTACATTTGTTACTGTAGAAACAGTCGGTAACAAAACAAACACGAGACTTAAGACAGTACATTTGTTACTGTAGAAACAGTCGGTAACAAAACAAACACGAGACTTAAGACAGTACATTTGTTACTGTAGAAACAGTCGGTAACAAAACAAACACGAGACTTAAGACAGTACATTTGTTACTGTAGAAACAGTCGGTAACAAAACAAACACGAGACTTAAGACAGTACATTTGTTACTGTAGAAACAGTCGGTAACAAAACAAACACGAGACTTAAGCATGTATTAAAAGCAGAAACAGCCAGTAACAAAACAACCTAACATGAGACTTGAAGAGGTTATTAATTTATATACAGTCAAAAATAAATATTTTTTTTAAAAATGATTATCATAAATATATCTGTTTTAGTTGTTACAACAACAAAGTTAACATTCAATAACAATCACAAATTCGAAAAAAACGTAAATAATATATATATATAAACTTGCTACAAACGAAAAAATACTACTATATCAATAGTAACAAGCACAATCTGATATGAGAAACATAATTAGTACAGCAACAAAACAAATTTTAAAAAGAGTCAACATAAACACAAGCATTTCTTTGATATTCTTATTGCAGCAAAAGATGTTTTTTTTTATAAACAATCTGTAACAAACACAATCTAATTTGACAAGCATAACTAGTACATAACTAGTACATATATTTGCAACAACAAAACCATCAGTAACAAATCAAACTGAAAATCAAACACAAAGTCTTACCTATATTTTGTACAACAATATTAGTAGAAGTAGTATATAAGCAATTAATAAAAGCAATCTACCTCAAGAAGCACGAGTTTTAGTGTTACTATATAAGTATTATTTATTATTCGGTAAAATAAAAACAATCCCTCTCGACCAAACTTCAATAACATGATAATTACATACACGTGTTAAATTGAGTCAGTAGTGTAACAAACCAACACCAGTAGCATAATTACATTCACTTGTTACAAATGAGCGACACCGGGCCGTGAACTTCAATGTGGTCCAAAATCCTTTTGTTTGCTGTTCCAAGATCGAAACGAACTGATAACAGGAATGATGACAAAACTGATAATAGAACTAAATGCATAAGTGATAACAAAAATGATAATAGAACTGACAACACAAGTGGATAATGACCTCGTTAGAGAACACTGAACAGTAAAATAATGGTTCTACTTAATTGTGTGTTCTTAATATCTTATTCATCATCACAGTAATTCAACGCTTCAAAATGGCATCTCCAGACAGACCACAACGGTTTAGCCAAAGGTCATCTCTTTATACTCCAGTGGATGAAAACTGCACTGCTAGTAAGGATTTACATCACTGAATCACACTGCTACTAAGTATTTACGCCACTGAATCATATTGCATTGCTACTAAATCTTTATGCCACTGAATCACACTGCTACTAAATCTTTACTTCACTGAATCACACTGCTACTAAATCTTTACGCCACTGAATCACACTGCACTGCTACTAAATCTTTGCGCCACTGAATCACACTGCACTGCTACTAAATCTTTGCGCCACTGAATCACACTGCACTGCTACTAAGTCTTTACGCCAAGGTAGATATCCGTTAGAAATTGCGCAAAGCCAACAATAAACTGACGTTTGTGATTCAGGAAGACCTGCTATTATTATACAGTACGTATTAAGTTGACGTGTACACACGTGTGTGCACTCCTTAACGCCGATTTAGAGAAGCACTCTCCGGGCAAGATTTCCGAACGCCTCAAATAGATCTTTTTTTTTTTTTTTACTTTACTAGGATTCTCGTAATAAGCTGACGACACCCGAAGTCAACGACACCTTATGCTCGTGGACCCAATCAAATGCGCGTACAGTCCTGCTTATCATTTACAGGTTAAATAATCACTCCTTGCTGCATGTATGGACAAACAATGCGAACAATTCATACAGACAGTAATGGCAGTTCAGCAAAGATAACAATCACTCTCTGCTATATATGTCATCGATGTCTATAAACAATCGATACCTCGAAGTCAATATGTACTTAAATTTCGGGTATGTGGGGAGGGAAGCACTTTGCTCGGTGCGGGGTGGGGGTGGGGGTGGGAGTGGTGCCGAAATGTGGGTACGAAGCCAAATCACAATTTCAGTCATGAGGCTTTGTGAGTCTCGATTCTGCGTTCCACCACTCGGGCAGGTTTATGCATGTGTCCGACCCATTAACAGTACGCAACTTCTATTTCAGCGAATTAGTCCTAGCTACTGAAAGCGACTACACATGCAATCAGTCATACGTCAGTTACCAGGTACACATACCGTCATATTTCAGTGAACTAGAATTAGTGGTTAGATATCTACACAGCATACACCAGTTATCAGGAACACTTACCGACATATTTCAGTGAGCTAATTCTAGTTATTTAAAGTGGCTAGATACCTACACAGCGTACACCAGTTATCAGGAACACTTATCGACATATTTCAGTGAGCTAATTCTAGTTATTTAAAGTGGCTAAGCACAGAGACATACATCAATTACCGTGAATACTTGTAAACTGTTAATGAATTAGTCCTAGTTACACAGTTAAAGTGGTTTTAGGCGCACCAACCGGGAACAAGTTTAAAAAAAATTCAGTGAGCTAATCATATTCACTTCGTAGTTTACAAAAAATGTAGTCACCCCCCACCCACCCACCCCAAAAAAGGCGATCTAGCTTTATAATTCAGTGAATAAAAAGGCTTTGTACTGTATAGTCATTGACCAACTAACTGAGAATAATATTAAGCTTTTAATTCATCTATAATGCATACTGTCACTAAGCAAATGTCTGGAACAATTACATGTATAAGCTTCTCATTCATCGAGCTACACGTACTGTACAAACTTATCATTCATCGAGCTACACGTACTGTACAAACTTCTCATTCATCGAGATACACGTACTGTACAAACTTCTCATTCATCGAGATACACGTACTGTACAAACTTCTCATTCATGAAGATGCACGTACTGTACAAACTTCTCATTCATCGAGATACACGTACTGTACAAACTTCTCATTCATCGAGATACACGTACTGTACAAACTTCTCATTCATCGAGATACACGTACTGTACAAACTTCTAATTCATGAAGATACACGTACTGTACAAACTTCTCATTCATGAAGATACACGTACTGTACAAACTTAAATTCATGAAGATACACGTACTGTACAAACTTCTCATTAACAGAGCTATTAGCAAAGTAGCAATGTAAATGTCACAATCATATATCCATCAACCAGGAATATTAATTTAAAGCAAATATGCAATTGTTGCAGTAAAATATTCACCAACCACGAAAAATTGCTTTTAATTCTGAAACTAGAATTATTTATTTAAAACAACTAAGCAATACACAGTCATATATCTAGTGACCATGAACAATGGCTTCTAATTCAATGAATCTGATCGTATATTTACTTAAAGTGGCTACACAATGTATCCACCATTCAGGAACACGTAAAAGTCCTATTGACTTAAAGGAGTTACAAAATGTAATTATCATTTACACTGAGGAGAGAAATTACATTTTAATCATAATGCTACTTAAAGTTACTTAGGCTACATAATGCACACAGCTTAAAACCTCACGGTTGTACATTCTCGTGACCTCCTATCCATTGTTTTATCCATACAACGAATTTTAAACGGTCTAACTTGCAATGAATGAAACTAGGACATGCTGCCGGCTATAAAAAGATTCTCTCTGACAAAACAAAATAATAGGAACTTTGTTTTATAAAAACAATACAAATTTTGAAATAACTTATACAGATTATTTTTACTCACTAAAAAGGTGGGTAACAACTAGGTTGGATCTTAATATATTTATATTTAATTTAGTAGAAAGCATGACTAAAAATTCAAAATGAATATATAACTAATACTAAAATGTCTACAAGTACAATAGCTAGTGTTAAAATTTAACACAATAGCTAGTCTACTAGTAACACTAACTTCAATACAATAACTAGCTTTGCTACTGTCAAACTCTAGAACAGCTACTATTTAAGTCCATTGTTAAATTCTAAAGGTCAGTAGCTTAATTTAGTCGACCGAGATTGGGCAATGTGCTGCTCGTTAGAACTTGAGATTCTAGATATTAATTATTTTAATTAATAACTTTCGAGTAATATATGTAGAATTATTAGTAATTCAGAATACTCCGCTTAATAATATTTTTTTCTTTGCTTATTCAGAATGCATGGTGTGTACTGTACTCTTTCCAAGAACTTCCGCGATCGGCGCTCTACATGTATTTGCCAAGTCTCTTCTAAGAAGCCTTCAAGTCTACACAAATAAGAACTAGTAAAAGAGGTCTTTGAATGTTATTTTGATCTTACGACGGAGTGTTCAGAGTTGTTCTATTATACTGAATGCCACTGTTAAATGTACGAGGCTATGCATAGTTTACCTATTTGGGTTCAAATCTCTACGACAGAAATATTCAGATTTCTATGAACTCTGTGTCTACTGCACTGGAATGGTTCGAACTTTTATAAATTATTTGTGCAGCTGAGAAAGATTATTCGAATTTGTAAGAGTTACATATTTACTGTTAGAGACTGTACAAATCTCTATTAGCTATTTGTGTTCTGTGAATTTGTAAGAGTTACATATTTACTGTTAGAGACTGTACAAATCTCTATTAGCTATTTGTGTTCTGTGAATTTGTAAGAGTTACATATTTACTGTCAGAGACTGTACAAATCTCTATTAGCTATTTGTGTTCTGTGAGGGAGTGACTCAAAACTTTATGAATTATTTGTGTACGACGGATTGTTCAATTCTTTATGAACTATTTAGGTACTATGACGGACTGTTCAATTCTTTATGAACTATTTAGGTACTGTGAAGGACTGTTCAATTCTTTATGAACTATTTAGGTACTATGAAGGATTGTTCAAATCATAATGAACTATTTGTGTTCTACGAAGGACTGTTCCAACCTTTACGAACTATTTATGTTCTACGAAGGAGTATTCCAATCTTTATGAACCATTTGTGTAGAAAATGGACTGGTCCAATCTTTATGAACCATTTGTGTAGAAAATGGACTGGTCCAATCTTTATGAACTATTTGTGTACTACGACAGACGGGTCCAATCTTTATAAACTATTTGTGTTCTCACATAATTCAAATCTCTATAAGCTATTGATGTTCTGAAGCCATGAGCTATACTTTTATAGTGAGGGAATGAATCAAATGTCTAAAAACTATTTATGAAACAGAGATGGATTGTTAAATCTCTACATATTACTTGTGAAACAGAGATGGATTGTTAAATCTCTACATATTACTTGTGAAACAGAGATGGATTGTTAAATCTCTACATATTACTTATGAAACAGAGATGGGTTGTTAAATCTCTACATATTACTTGTGAAACAGGGATGGGTTGTTCAAATCTCGACAAACTATGCTGTACTCTTATGTGTGAGAGAATGTTTCATATTTCTACGAGATATTTCTGACTGTGAGGGAAATGTGCGTATTCTTTAATTACTGTGAGGGAATTGGCTCACCTGCGTGTTCTTTATGTACTGTGAGGGAACTGGCTCACCTGCGTGTTCTTTATGTACTGTGAGGGAATTGGCTCACCTGCGTGTTCTTTATGTACTGTGAGGGAACTGGCTCATCTGTGTGCTTTATGTACTGTGGGGGAAATGGCTCACCTGCGTGTTCTTTATGTACTGTGAGGGAACTGGCTCACCTGCGTGTTCTTTATGTACTGTGAGGTAGTGGTTCAAATCTATACGTGTTATTTATGTATTGTGGTGGAATGGTTCAGATCTCTGCAAGGTTTTAATTTTATGTGCTGTGAGGAAATGGTTCAAAACTCTTTAATTTTGTGCGAGTTATTTTGTGCAGTGAGAGAGAAAGATAAAACTAAAGCTGCTGGTCGCTAGCTAAGACTTTTTTTTAATTCGTTCAGTCAGACATTTAGTCAGTCACAACAATTTCTACTTGCTTTCAGGCAAACTTGCTGTCAGTCACTCAAATTCTACCTGACCTGATTCAAGCAAGCATCTTGTCAGAATCAGATATTAAATTCTACCCATACTTCTTCAGACACACAATCTGTCACAGTCCTCTAATCAAATTCTACCCATATTTATTCAGACATGCGTGCTACCACAATAATGTAGTCAAATTCTACCCGTACTTCTTTAGTCACGCTTGTTGCAGAGTCAGCTATTCAAATTCTAACCCTCGAAATGCACTTGGTCACAGTTCGCAAACAGTTCCTTAAACTGGATTTCTGGATATGCAAATGGACACAGCCATCCCCTCAAATTGTGCCAGGATCTCTTTAGATGTCACAACCAGCCCTCCAATTATTACAGGATTTCTTTAGATGTGCATATGATCAACCCCCTCCAATTATACCAGGATTTCTTTAGATATACATATGGTCACGGCCAGCCCATCCAATTATACCAGGATTTATTTAGATATACATATGGTCATGGCCAGCCCATCCAATTATACCAGGATTTCTTTAGATATACATATGGTCACGGCCAGCCCATCCAATTATACCAGGATTTCTTTAGATATACATATGGTCACGGCCAGCCCATCCAATTATACCAGGATTTCTTTAGATATACATATGGTCACGCCAGCCCTTCAAACTGTACCAGGATTTTTTTTAAACGCGCATGTGGTCACAATTATTGTATCTATCTTCTTTTATAATTGCAGTATACTGATTAAAAAAAAAAAAAAAACTCCAACGCTAACAAAACACGGTTCTGATGCTATAGACCGTTGTTAGGAACGCACTTGTTGTACCACTGAACATGGTGGAGTATTGTCATTTCAACAGGAATTATTATGTGTCATTCATTATGTTGCTTGTTGTTATAGCTATGACTGTGTCTTTGTGTCATTCAGCACAATGTTCTAGGTACGGAGGTGAATTCTACTCGTTCTTCAAGTCAAACAATCTGACAGTCAACACAGTTCTAACCAGGTTTCAAAGTTGAAATCAATCTGTGATAGCTACAACAAACTTTTAAGCTTGAAGACACAGTCAACACAGTTCTAACCAGGTTTCAAAGTTGAAATCAATCTTTGATAGTTACAACAAACTTTTAAGCTTGAAGACACAGTCAACACAGTTCTAACCAGGTTTCAAAGTTGAAATCAATCTTTGATAGTTACAACAAACTTTTAAGCTTGAAGACACAGTCAACACAGTTCTAACCAGGTTTCAAAGTTGAAATCAATCTTTGATAGCTACAACAAACTTCTAAGCTTGAAGACACAGTCAATCAGTCAGGGGAAAAAAACCAACATAATTCTGTTCTCGTTAATCTTTTCTTTGTTAGGCTTCAAAATCTGGTTCCAGCACTAATGCCTGGCTGATCTCGCACATATTTACTCTACTGCTATAAGCTTGCGCTCATCATTAGACTTTTCATCAAGGCAAAAAATAAGTCACAGGTCGCTGCTTTAACTAAGAACTAAAGAGACCACAGTCATTTAAGAGAACTCTCAAGACA
Organism: Sinotaia quadrata; assembly: GCA_028829895.1. NCBI lineage: Eukaryota > Metazoa > Mollusca > Gastropoda > Architaenioglossa > Viviparidae > Sinotaia > Sinotaia quadrata. Next base: position 40,399,007 of record CM054181.1, on the reverse strand, counting down.
CCTTTTACTCAGCAAGAATAGTACTGTCACTGTGTGTTTCAACTATACGTCTGTGTATTCATTTTATTTATTTTCTCTTATGTGTAACTATTGTCAAGTGTTTGTAAGATTAAGCGTTGTATGATGTATCTTTAGCAGTAATAGTAATAGCAGTTGCAGTACACACTATGAATGTGTCTTAAGAAAAGGAATATAGAAACAGTTCTTTAAATACACAAATGTATATATTTTGATGGATAAACTGGCAGTAGATCAAAGACACTAAACATCAATTTTATAACAAATACTCTTCAAATTGAAGTGAAATCATGCAGCAGAATAAAAATTGACCATATATGTAGTTATCATATAAGTAAGTGGCATACAGGTAACTGTCATAAGATCAGCATATGACCGAATAAAATTTTACCGTACATGTAACTGTCTTACTGGTAACGGTCATACAGGTAACTTTTATTAGCATTCGAGTACACACTGTCGGAGACGTCAGTCACCGTAACACGCATCCGGACCACCATCTCTGCCCAATGAAGCGTGGCAACATTACATTAGTAGGACACAGACAATTCTTACAGGTGAGTTCAAAATGTTATCACTCTATACAGCTTTAGCCCTGTCATCAGCCACCGTAAAGTGAATAAACTCCGCTGATCAATGAAGCTTAGCGATATTTCACTAGCACTACTCACGCTGATCAATGAAGCTTAGCGATATTTCACTAGCACTACTCACGATGAGGTGCAAGAGATGAACTCCAAGTGGTGATTACAAATTTTGAGCTACATCGTTAGCACAATAAACTTGGGCCGGCACTGATCAATGAAGCGAGGCAACAGTAGTTATTCAAACATCAGCTATTGTGACCTGTTTACAAATCATGTCATTAACAACCTGTCACGTGACCGAGAATAATCGTGCTCTAATATGCAAATCTTGACAAATCAATGGCAACACCTGACGTTAATAATATTACATACGATAGGAGACACATCTTGTGTAATTAAAATCCCGACACTTAAATACATGTTTGTTTAAGGGCATGCTATAAAGCCCAAGGATTAGATATATGTTGCTAACTGACACGCTATACAGCCGGAGACTTAAAATATATGTTGCTAAATGACACGCTATACAGCCGGAGACTTATGTATATGTTGCTAACTGACACGCTATACAGCCGGAGACTTATGTATATGTTGCTAACTGACAGGCTATACAGTCGGAGACTTAAAACATATGTTGCTAACTGACACGCTATACAGTCGGAGACTTAAAATATATGTTGCTAACTGACACGCTATACAGTCGGAGACTTAAACATATGTTGCTAACTGCTATACAGTCGGAGACTTAAAATATATGTTGCTAACTGACACGCTATACAGCCGGAGACTTATGTATATGTTGCTAACTGACACGCTATACAGCCGGAGACTTATGTCTATGTTGCTAACTGACAGGTTATACAGCCGGAGACTTATGTATATGTTGCTAACTGACACGCTATACAGCCGGAGACTTATGTATATGTTGCTAACTGACACGCTATACAGCCGGAGACTTATGTATATGTTGCTAACTGACACGCTATACAGCCGGAGACTTATGTATATGTTGCTAACTGACACGCTATACAGCCGGAGACTTATGTCTATGTTGCTAACTGACAGGCTATGACAGGCTTTAGCGCAGTTACAAATTATATGATACATTCACTGTTCATCTCTCTGATCGTTTCTCCTCTATGTGGAACTGAAACTCTATCCAATACATTAGACCCGCTATCAGTGTCAAGATTTTTCAGGATCAAACACCCATTGAACGGCACAATCCATTTTGCATTATACTATATGGTTGATTGTGATGTAATTGATTTTGTCTAATAAACTGTTAAGTGAAAATTTTGTCTTACACGCACATATTTTACACTGATATAAATATATATGTGACAGATAGACAGAGAGTAAAAGTAGACATTATAGACTATTGTGGCGTGCATTGTTGGCAGTGCTTGCACTTTAAAAAAAAGAAAAGATTAAATAAAAACAAAAAGCGCAATAAAAGATACTAATTGCCATCGTCATGAGATCAAAGACCTTATACCAGTCTCTTTTCCCCACCGATCTCTCTTCCGTGCATCAATCAATATTCCCAAGACCAATCTCTCTTCTCTCAATCAACCTTTCTTCACTACATCGATCTTTCTTTCCCACGACAATCTCTCTTTCCAACACCAATCTCTCTTCTCTCAATCAACCTTTCTTTCCTACATCAATCTTTCTTTCCCATGCCAATTTCTCTTTCGAACAACAATCTTTCTTCCCTACGACAACCTCTCTCTTCACCACAACAATCTCTCTTCACCACAACAATCTCTCTTCACCACAACAATCTCTATTCACCACAACAATCTCTCTTCACCGCACCAATCTCTTCACCACAACAATCTCTCTTCACCACACCAATCTCTCTTCACTGCATCAATCTCTCTTCACTGCAACAATCCTCTTCTGGATGATTCTCCACGGTATGCTCTGTGAGCGTATCGAAGATTCTGAAACAGTTGTGTAATGCGCCTAGAAGGGGTATATTGGACCGTCATCAAAAAGAAAGTGACTTGTTGCAAGCTGCATGATTGTGAGCATGTGCTACTGACAGCTGCCATCATTGCCAGCCTATAATTATCTCTCTAAAACTCCACTTGCATTTCTATGATGAATTATATCTATGAACTTGATTTTAATGTGTGTGTGTGTGTGTGTGTGTGTGTGTGTGTGTGTGTGTGTGTGTGTGTGTGTGTGTGTGTGTGTGTGTGTGTGTGTGTGTTAATTTGACTGCTTATGTCTATGCTAGGGTAAAGTGAATGAGAGTCTAACGTTTAATCATACACTAATGTCAGCACTCTTCTGATTAATAAACTTAGTGTTAAATTTATTAACCTTCTTGCACATATATTAAAGCCTTATGCTGGACTAATAGTGTGTGGGGGAAAGAGTTTGTTAAATATAAATAAAAGACGGATTTTTATTACTCCTTTAGTAAGAAGTTTCCACCTGCAGAAACTTTATGTGAAGTAAAATTTCAATCTTACTATTGTATACTATAGAGTAGAATTTTACAACACCCTTATAATCCGCCAAGCGAGAGATATGTTGGTCTTGTGGGAGAATTACTAATAACTATAAATTAAGGTTCTCGATTACTTGTAATTAGTTATATGTGTTATTAATTAATAAATAATAACCTTAACGAGTGAAGGATGCCCAGAGGTGTCACATATGTAATCTGTCTTCTCACATTTGTAAAAATAATATAATAGGAACGTTTGTTGACAAATTAATTGTAGCAACACACACACACACACACACACACACACACACACACAAGGGAGTGACTGAGACCTTCGTGTTTCATAATTAGATTTTATTCTGTGCAGATTCCAGACCACACAGACAAATGATATAGTCATGACAACCGACAAGAACTAATTAATTTTTTTGTGAGTTGAAAACAGATAACATTACGTGACGTGGCATTTTTGATAAAAGAAAAAAAATATATTCAATACTAAATGGACGAAAAAGGAAATACAGATAGGTGTGGACTTGTATGCTATGCTTAGATCTTTGTATTTACTAAATAACCTCGTCTAATAAAGTATGTTTTTATTTCTTTTTAAACTACCTAATATAATGCAGTAAGGATCTAATAAAGAATGTGTTAACTTCTGTTTACTAACTACTTTATGCAATAAAGTAAGTCTTGAGTTCTGTTTACTAACAATCTAATATGATAAGTATGTTCTGATTTTTCTTTAAAATAGCTTTATGTAATAAACTACTAACTACCTGTGACATAGTACAGGATGGTTTCTGTTGACTAACAGCAAATGTAAAATAGTATGTGTTGATTTATGTTTACTAATACCTTTATAAAATAAAGACCGTTGATTTCTTTTACTGACAGCTTCATATTATTTTTTTATATTTTTAAAAAGTATATGTCGATGACTGTTTAATAACGATTTTATATAATAAAGTATGTTGTGATTTCTGTTTAGTAACAGTTTTATGTAATAAAGTATGTTGTGATTTCTGTTTAGTAACAGTTTTATGTAATAAAGTATGTTGTGATTTCTGTTTAGTAACAGTTTTATGTAATAAAATATATTGTGATTTCTGTTAACTATCAGCTTTATAAAATGCATGCTTGCTGCTCACTAAGAGATAATGTGATATATGTTGCTTGCTATTTACTAGCAGACTAATATGTGTGTTGCTTGCTGTTTACTAATAGACTAAAAATGTTGGTTACTGTTTACTAACAGCCTAAAGTGCTATGTGTTGCTTACTAATAGCCTAATATGATACGTGTTGTTTGCTAACAAACTTGTGTTACGTGTTGCTTACTAACAGTCTAATGTGATATGTGTCGCTCACAAACAGACTAACATGATACGTGTTGCTTACTAACAGTCTAAGGTGATACGTATTGCTTACTAACAGCCTAATCTGATACGTGTTGCTTACTAATAGTCTAATGTTATATATGTTGCTTACTAACAGCCTAATGTGGTATGTGTTGCTTGCTAACAGACTTATGATACGTGTTACTTGCTAACAGACTAATGTGATATGTGTATCTGGCTGTTACTAACAGACTAATGGTGATCTGTGTCTCTGTTACTAACAGACTACTATGAAATGTGTTGCTTGGTGTTTACTAACAGCCTAGTAGCAGTACGCACGTTACGTAACACGCGCTAGTCCCTGGTCGGCCTCAAGGCAAGTCACGTGTTAATTTCTACCGTAGTACATTGGAGAGAGCGCGAGCACCAAGAGTGTACAATGCGCAGCGATTTGATCGGCCTGCCTGACAGGACTTAGCGGGTGCCAACCAACACGTTCAAGCCTGCCAAGTGCCATATAATGCGACATAGCAGTTTAATACTTTACTGAACACGCTGTAAGGTTTCATGCAATTTTTTATAATATATATACAAGGCCAAAGATCTACAAAGGTAATCATCCTAAGACAGTTTTGAATAGAACTGCGGCATTAGTCAGTATATCACTCGCAGGTGTTAACGGTGACATGTGACTGAAGGGTTTAGAGTGGGTAGTTACTTGCTATATATATATCGATTGCTTGACGAAACCGATTAGGCTTAAAATATATCAGGCTTCCGATTATATATCTTCTTTTTTTTTTTATATAAAAGACTGATTGTGTGCAGGGATTGGGGGGTGGGAAGACTTGCTTAGAAAGTCAGAGATCTGTTTTAAACCAGCAATGACAAAGCGTATATCTGAACCGAGGAAGGAAAAATGGAAGTGATACGTAGCAAAATATAATTTAAAAAAGAAATAGATCTATTTATAAATGGAAAAGTCAGACAGGGTGAGAACTAAAGATGGGGAGAGGAAGACAAAAGAGACAGACAGACAGGGTGAGAAATAGAGAAAGATAAAGAGTGACAGAGAGGGAGAGAACTAAAAATGGAGAAAGACAACGAAAGAGAAACGGAGACATTAAGAACATTCTGTGTTTTTCTGAAATGACCTGCACGCTGAAATTCCTCTTGTTTCCCGACTTTCCCCCCTTTGTCACAGAGTTACCAGGTAACTGTGGTAACACTAATCATCTTTTTTTTAAATTAAAAATCTTGCAAACCCTGTTTCGCTGAGTGGTCCTCTATCTCTGTTCTAAGCCAGGTTGGATCGTACACACTGGAATCTATCTCTGCTCTATGCCAGGTGACTGTGCAAAGACAGGAATCTATCTATGCCAGGTGACAGTGTATACAGACTGGAATCTATCTATACCTCAAGTCGGGTGACTGTACACAGACAGACAGAAAGGTACTCACGTTCTGGCCAGAGGGGGAACCCCAGCATACATGGTTCTTGGTATCGTAAACCCGGGCCTGACACCTGACAGCAAGCAGCCAAGGAGATCGCCCAAGCACTTCTCTAATCCGACAGCACACGGCTGCACACCACTGGCCGCAAACGTACGTCTAACTCTGATAAATGATTTCAATACACTTCATACACCACTCTAACATGCGTCGCACTGCTTGCTACATTAGTCCGGCCGATCGCTCCCAGAGGTGTTTTCCACACAAAACGCAGGCAAGGTAAACAACGGTATATACTAACAGGTCGCAGCCAACGAAGCAGATACTATTGTGAAAATGAGTGGGATCAATAGGCCTGCTCACAGCCAGCGAACTCGACACTTGAGAAGTAACGCAATCAATAAACTACTAGGAAACCGCAATATACATTAAAGTGTAAAGTCTTGATATAACGCATTATCGTTTTACTCTCCAATTATTTTCATGAGAAAATATATAATAATAAACTTGTGCAATCTCTGAGATTAAAAATTAAAATAAAGAACTCAAAGAATACAAAACTCATATACAAGATGTGTGTGGTTTTGTGTGTGTATTTGTGTGTGTGTGGTCTGTAGGTGTGTGCATGTGTGTACGAATTTAAGTACACAATAAATAAATGTAAATGTAATATATGTGCATTCTCACAAAATACAAACACAAACATACTTAACTCTTCACAAAATGCAGATACAGCTTGACAAATTTACTCTTAATAATAATAACAAAAATAAAAGTAGCAGTTTTCAATACACACATATGTAGTCAAAATGTATACATCCATACAAACTACTATGTCTGTACTACAAACATACCTTTGTTTTAGAATCACTTAATGTTTCAGATTAGGCTGTACGTGAACAATTTTGTATTTGTAATATATTACATTATGTTTTACTATGTAAGTATGTTATTAATAATGCACACTGTGTAATCACAGAAATGTAATATTTTAGTGTTGTATGTTTGTATATGTGGGTGTGCATGTGTGTGTGTGTGTGTATGAATCATTTTCTTTTTGTCTTTTGCCTAATTGTAAAAGTGAAAAGATTCTTTGTTTCAAGTTTTATTTTCAGTTTTTCTCTAATTTTATAATGCCACTATTGAATGGTTCTAGGAGATTTCAACTTTCACTTTAACCACCCCAATGATCCATGTGTCTAAACTCTAGAACTTATTCACATGTTTATATCAATACAGACGGTCAGCCTACAGACATGGCCACATTTTAGACTGGACAAAGCTGAGGTCTAAAAATGTTATTTTGATTTCCACCACTCTCTCTTGCTTACACCAGACCTACTAAAGAACCTATGTTATTTTGACCTGTCTGTTGTGTTCCTCTAACAGTTTACATTTCCTAGCATAACATTTATATTTACTCAATTAACTGACTTCAGCCAGTCAATGACATTTTATCATAACAACTACAACAGTGCCTCCAATCTCTACTTGGTAAACTGAGTCCCAACAAACATTAGTCAAGTTGCAGTGCAGAAAGTGCTCTCTGGTAAAGCAATACAAGTGACAAGCTATGCAGTGCCAAAAGAAAACAGTAACATAAAAGTGCTCTCTGGTAAAACAATATAAGTGACAAGTATACAGTACCAAGAGAGAGAAAAGCTAAAAAGATACTCTATGGTAAAGCAATATAAGTCTCAAGAGAGAGCAAAGCTAAAAAGTGCTCTCTGGTAAAGTAATATCAATGACAAACTATGCAGTGCCAAGAGAGAGAAAAAAAAAATGTGTTCTCTGGTTTGTGTTCACTATCAGTGACAAACTACTCAGTGCCAAGAGAGAGAAAAACTAAAAACTGCTCTCTGGTAAAGCAATATCAGTGACAAGCTACACAAAAAAGAGAACACAAGAGATTAAACCTGAAAAGCAGTAGGTAACATCTTTGACTATCTGTAAGCAAATGCATCAAGCATCCAAAAAAAATGCCGCAATAAAATCTACTGTTTATAGTTCAGGAATCAGTGAAAGCACCAGCTGTCAGCAGTGGTTCTGAATCGCAGATAAATTAATGGCCAGAAATAGACCTCTACCATAATCTCTGTGGACAATTCACCAGATCAATTCACATTTTTTCTGCGACAAAGTGGACATTATTAGAGATCAACTTCAAAGCAATCCACCTATTTACAGCCATGATACAGTGATTCAATAACTAACCTGTACAACATTCAGTCAATATCTGTCAATTCTCTACAATCAATCTAGAAAAATTGTACCCCAAAATTTTGTGAACTTGACCCTTTTCCAAAGTCACAACTAAATGAATGTTTAGATGCTAAATAACTGTTCTGACATACATCATATATACTTCTATTTCTAATGGCATATTCCCATCACTTTAAAATAAGTATTGTACTTCTCTTTCTATGCATGTTTCCATCACTTTAAAATAGCTATTGTATTTCTTTTTCTAATGGCATGTTTCCATCACTTTAAAATAGCTATTGTATTTCTTTTTCTAATGGCATGTTCCCATCACTTTAAAATAGTTATTATGATTTCTCTTTCTAATGGAGTGTTCCCATCAGTTTAAAAAAGCTATTGAGGTTTCTCTTTCTAATGACATGTTCCCTTCATTTTTGGAATAGCTATTGTAAGACCCTATCTCAGTTTCTAAAACAGAAAAACCTCTTGACCCAAATAACAAGAAAACTATCATCCAGTCTCTGCAATTTATGTAAAATATCCTGGATAGAGTTGTTTTTCCTCAGCATAATTCGAAAAATGTTTTCAGTCAACATACCACCCCATTCACTGCCCTTTTAAATTAAAAATAGTTAATAACTGTCTCTGTACTTCTTGATTCATCTGCAGCCTCTGATAATATCCATCATGATATATTGCTCCAGTTTTGACAACCAAGGTACTGTGTTAGCTCAGTTAAAATCAAACATGTGTGAAAGGAAGCAAATGTTACAATGTTAGTAAATGGGGTACACCACAGCCCAAATAATTTTTGTAATGGTATCCTATATGGCTCTATTCTGAGATCAGCTTGTTTATTGTGTACAAACAGCCTCTATCCAATAAATTAAGTCATGAACATGTATCCCACCACTTACAAGCTGATGATATTCAACTGTACCAATCATGTTACCTATATGATATTGCTTCCATAAGCCGAAGTGTATAGAAATTTGTTTCAGGTACTGTCTTGGATGAGTAATAAGTTAGAAATGACTGATGATGAAGATGAAGTCATACTTGTTGCTCCTAAAATTATTTCTAAATCCTGATCTCTGCCAGAGTTGATGAATATTTGGTGACGCTCCCATTACATTTAGTCAGTCACTTGGAAATATAGGTGACACTCCCACCACTGTTCCCTTATATTTTTCCTGTGTGACAGAACTTTTTCCTGTGTGCATGGAACTGGCAGTTGTTTGAGCTTGATATCAAAATTTGTGTGCAGAATTTTGAAACTGCTGCGTGGCATTTTCTAATGACCTGCATGGCCATGCAGCCTCACACCTTAGAGGGAACACTGACTCCCACTACATTTAATCACTGAGAAATATTGGTAACACTCCCAATACATTTAATCAGTCACTGAGAAATATTGGTGACACTCCCAATTTAGTCAGTCACTCATTGTCATTTCTAACCCTAACTCTCTGGATTGTTGTTATTGCTATATGGTCTGTTAAAGTGTCTTTGTGGGAAAAATTCAACAGATCTGAAACATTACAGTAGAATTATTTTCCGAGCTCCAAAAGCTTCTCCAGTGTTCATTTGCTGTTCATAGCAAAAACCACAAGATCTATTCTCTTTTTTAAGCCATCATAACGACTGTTCTCTTTTTTAAGCCTTACTATCTTATTCCATCTGTAAGACCCTGTCTAATCTCACAACTGTATAAATCCCCACTAGAAGCTTATGTTCATCATCAGATATGCATTTTCAAAATTCTGACAGCAAAGTATAAGTCATGGAGTCAAAGTTCATTTACTTATAAGGGTCCATCTACTTGGAATACACTGGTTTATGAGTTGAGATACAAACGAACCATAGCCATTTCAAGAGTCCTCTCAGGACACACCTTTTTTCATCAGCTAGAATGGTACTGGTTTGCTGTTCAAGCTGTACATTTCTAATTTTACTTAGAAGTTATAGTTTTCCTTTGTAAACACAGTGATTTGTTACATATTGTCATACTACATTTGGACTTAATTGCTTGTAACATTATATTTAATTGTTATGTGTGTACAATGAATTGGTACAGAGACCTATATTTAAGTGTAATAATTGTAAAGTACTTAGAGCATTAGTAAATTATTTTTATTATATAATTTAGAAGTGAAAGAGTGACAGACAGAGAAATAGATATAAAACACACATATATGCACACATATAAATACATGTACAAACACACTTAATTTAAACATACAAAATGTTGACATATTTTACAGAGAATCAAAATATTTCAACCTAAATAATGCAGACTCTTGTAAGCTTTAGTCTCTGTATATAAATAACTATACAGCTTTAGCCAACAAGTTTATTTACAGTAGGTTTTGTGGTGGCATGCATAAAAACTGCTTACCAGTATCTCTTGGCATTGTGATAATACACATTCAACAAATAAAGAACACAATGGAGAGTGTGTGTGTGTGTGTGTGTGTTGGTGAGCGAGTAAGTGAGTGAGTGTTCACTTATATCAGCACAATATCTATTAGTAATTCATATTGTAAAAAAAAAATAATAATCCTATATACAAATCTACTAACTACTCCAAATGTGTAACTTAATAGTCTTCAATTACATATATTTATGCAAACCTAATGTCTGGTTTTTATACACTAAATTGTAATTTATTGTTGAGAATTTGCAAATTTAAGTTTTAAATTTAAAATGAATGTATCCCCATACACCAAGTGGCACAGGAAGAGGGGCAAAGGGGTGGCGAACATTTGTAAAGTACCATTTAATAAATAATATGGAGCAAGGGCATTTATGTGCAGCAAATAAGAATGCAGTACAGTCCAAACTATTAGAAATCCAGAAAAGCCTATTATTCACACTTCAAAATCATTAAATTAAAAGTCAGTATTTGATTTTTCTTCTCAGCATAATACAATTCTTTTAAAGGGCAATCACTTTAGCAATTTACAACAAACATTTCCTCTCAAAAATAAAAGCTTTTTGTTTTCTTGGTTACTGCCAATGTCAACAAAGGTATTTTTTTCAATAAATGAGGTCCAAATCAAAAGGATTTTATATTAAATCCAATTAAAATGTACATGATTTTTTAATGATCTAATTTTGGCAATGAAGTTAATATATAATAATAAAATAATAATAATAAAATATTATACAAGACTTTCTGACAATTATCACAGTTGATCAAACAACCATAAGAAAGTCATAAAAGAAAAATAATTCAATTTGTTTGATAACTTACTTCTACATTTAGACTAGTTAGAGTTACCTTTCCTAAAACAATTTTCAATTGACTGGGTTTTTCTTATTATAGAGAGAGAGAGAGAAAAACAATAAAATACTGTACAAGTGGTCTAGGTGAAGATTTTAAAATATACTACAGTATACTTAACTATAACAAATGGGAGAAAGTATGCCAACAAAAAAGGCAAATATATAACCCCATGAACACTCATACATAGCTAACTATTTCCTTTCCATAGAGTTCCATCATTCAGCTGTTTTTACTCTTTTTCTTAAAGCAAATGTAAATTAGTGATAATCAGTCAATATAGCTTTTCATTAAAATGGTTTATTACTAGTACATATCCTTTCCTCAGAAAATGAAACAGGTTATCCAACTTCTGTTAGTAAGTTATAATTGATGGCTGGTCTATAACTCTTTAGTATAAAAGTTTGAAATCAGAACTATCCATTTATTCTGAAACAAATCATCCAGTTAAAATTAATGCTGGTCCATATAAGTCTTTATTATAAAAGTTTGTAATCACAGCTATACATTTACTCTGCATAGTTAAAAACATCCAGCAAATTAATGGCACAATAATTTTAGTAAATGTTTTACATGTTATGATATAATAGACAATTTTTGTCATACAAATCTCAGATTTAGCATGTCTTGCTTCAATATATGATTCATGAAATGGACAATACAAATCTCAGATCTAGCAAGTGTTACTGTGATAAACATAAATTAATGATCATTATAAATTTCAGATATGCCATGTCTTGTTGTGATAAACAACATAAAATGGAAAATACAAATATCAAAACAGGCAACTGTTGCCTTGGAGAAACACATAAAACATTACAAATCTGAGCTCTATTATTTGTGTTGCCTGATAAAAACCATATAAAATGGTCATTGGAGATCTGAATCCTACCACATTCTGCCTTGATAAACAACATATAAAATAGCCATTAGAAATCTGAGTCTTAGCACATTTTGCCTTGATAAACAACACATAAAATGGTCATAAGAGATCTGAATCCTAGCACATTCTGCCTTGATAAACAATACATAAAATGGCCATTAGAAATCTGAGTCCTACCACATTCTGCCTTGATAAACAACACATAAAATGATCATTAGAAATCTGAGTCCTAGCAAGTTTTGCCTTGATAAAATGGCCATTAGAAATTGAGCTCTAGCATATATTACCTTGATAAACAAGACAAAATGGCCATTACAATTCTGGGCTCTTGCATGTTTTGCAAATTATATAATAATTCTTGAAATGGCCATTACAAATCTAACTCTAGTATATCTTCTGATAAACAACACTTAAAATAACCATTACCTCTCTGTGAATGGTAAATATCTATCCAATTATCAACCACTAAATAGCTATACTGAAGCAAATTTGATTTAGCAGCATTCCCAACAATATACTAGCTTACTTAAATTAAAAGTTGCATAGTTAAATTCTTTCAATTTATTCCAACTTTTCAATTTACAGTACTTTAAAATCTTAAAATGTCTTGATCTGAAGTTCTAATTCTTTCAAATCAAACTTTTCACTTTACTGTATTTTAAAATCTAAGTGTACCTATTCAGAGGTTAATCCTTCAGTTTAGTCAAATTTAATTTTTTCAAGTTTATTTTAACTTTTCAATTTACTATAACCTAAAACCTAAGAATGCCTAGTTCAAAAATTAGTTCTTTAAGCTTAATCAAATTTTCCCCATTTATTTTAATCTAAAATCTAAGAATTTATGCCTAGTTCAGAGGTCATTTTTCTAAGCTTAATGTAACATTTCCATTTCAATTTAAGAATGCCTAATTCTAATGATAATTCAGCCAGTCTGAGTTTGCAATATATTCTATATTTTAAGAATCTGTTAGAAAAAAACTAATAGTCCATAAAAATGAATTATGCTCAAGTTAGCTGAAATGTGCCTTCCATTTCCAATGGCCTTTTGACTAACATACTAAACCTTAAAGTATATTTTTATCAATCATTCAATGTTATTTTACAGTCTATTACCTTTCACCACATTCTGGCTAGTACATTATGTACAAGCTAACTGATCATTACCAACAGAAGTAAAAAAATCCTAGAAATGGGCCATTGTGGTATCTTAATATGGACTGAAAAAAATCCTAGAAATGGGCCATTGCGGTATCTTAATATGGACTGAAAAGAGGAAGATGTGCTTCAATAATCTGACAGACAGCAAGAGGCAAACTGCTTAAAAAAGAACGGTTTCTTATCGAGAAGAGAATATATGATAGTAACAGTTTTTTAAAAAGAGAAACCAGTTAAATGATTATAGTTTCAATATTACAATAACTAAAAAAAGGCAAATAGTATAATAAATCAACAATTTAAAAGTGTACACAACTTAAAACTTCATAACCCTATTACTAGTATTAGTTGTATATTTTACCATTTCATTTTGCCCTGGGTCTGTGTTGTTGTGAGTTGTAAATTTGTTTGTTTTTTGAAATGCTTAGACAATTAAATAATCTGTACATACCAATCAAACAAAAATGCTTAAAATCGTTATTGTTTCTGCTACTTTTACTACTACTACTCTACCTCTACTACTATTGCTATTTTCCTACTTCTACTACTATTGCTATTTTTCTACTTCTACTACTATTGCTATTTTCCTACTGCTACTACCTCAGCTATTTTTCTACTTCTACTACCTCAGCCATTTTTCTACTTCTACTACTATTGCTATTTTCCTACTTCTACTACTATTGCTATTTTTCTACTTCTACTACTATTGCTATTTTTCTACTTCTACTACTATTAATATTCTACTAGTGTAGGAATTCCACTAAACTCTCAGTTTTTAGTAACAAGACATACTAGTTTCAATAAAAATTAGTATATGCAAAACCATTATTTGTAAACTTCTTAATGAGTTTCTTGAAATATCTCATTATTCATGTAACAATATATATATTTTAAATAACTCTTTATACCCTATGCCAAAACCATTAAGTAACAAGCATTTTAGATTTAACTGTTTTTTTATGATTCTAAATATATGTTATTCAGAATATCCACCAGGCCTCTGATTATAATTATCAATGTTCATACTAATAAAGTGAAGTTTTGGATCAATTTTCTTTTTGTTTTACAACTTTACTGCTGACAGTTATGTGCCCTGGTAAAATGCATATTAATTACTATTATAATAAGTACTGCTACTATCGTTACTGTTGTTATTATAAAGACAAGAAGACACTGACCCGTCCAAACTTTCTAGAAAAAGATGCTTGCCAATTGAAAAGGCAGAGAGAAAAAATAACTCTGCTCTTGTCACCACCACTTTTGCAGAATTCTTCTACTGTTGCAGAGTCTCCAATTCCAAAGGAAGGAAAATAAACTTTCACAAGAAATTCTATCAATCTGATTATGGCTAAATCAATTCTGCAGGTGTTAATGTGCCTGGCATTGATGTTGCTGCAGCAACCTGTAAAAATAAAATGAAAATAAAAAAATAACAAATAAATCCACTTTCTTTTTCAATTCAAATTCAATGAGATTGAAGATATTTTAGTCTTAATTTTAGATGCCTGTTTAATGAGTGGCATTAAGAATTGTATTGAGCTTTTATTAATTCTCAACTATTTTCAATACTATACATACTATAACTTGTACTTAAATAGATGGCATTTGCCTAAACAGGTCTCTGTAAAAATCTAGATTCAATATTTATTAAATGGTGTAATAATTACTTTGAAACTATTCTAAAGTGAATTCAATCATCACAGAATTAACTATATTGAATGAATGACAGATTTTGTATCATTCATAAACTCTTGTTTCAGTTATCAATAGAGTAGCAAAATCGAAAATACTACTTTGATAAGCTAATAATGATAATGACTATAAATACAAAATTATTATATGTCAATTAACACTATTAATGACAACAATACTAAAATATTAATTTGATGATGATTATAATCATAATATATCTCTTCTGTGTCACTGTTTATTCAGAGTGTGCATCTGAAAATCCATTACATTCCTGCTGCTTTTTATCAATATGCTTATTAGGCATATATTGTCATCTTGCAAGTGATATCATAATTAATCTGGCATTTTCTGATGTGTCTTAAGTAGTCATCTTGCAAGTGATATCATAATTAATCTGACATTTTCTGATGTGTCTTAAGTAGTCATCTTGCAAGTGATATCATAATTAATCTGACATTTTCTTATGTGTCTTAAGTAGTCATCTTGCAAGTTATATCATAATTAATCTGACATTTTCTGATGTGTCTTAAGTAGTCATGTTGCACATTTTTAAAACAAAAATATTGTAATGTGTTCAGAGCTTTTCTAGAACAAGCTCAGCTATCACCACTGTTATTATTCTATTTTAATACCATTTTTAAATTTAATTTATAAAGTGAAGTGTTCTGATTGTATGTGTACAGGCGATTCTCAATTATACAGGGGAATAATCTAAGACCATGGAATTTTCAAAACATTAATACAAAAATTTACAAACTCACTCTAGACCAGGCTTGTGCAACCCCCAGCCCACAGGCCCATCACATGGAAGGTACTCAAAATATAATTTAAAAGCAGACTCACAAAACACTTATCACCATCCTTAAAATGTGAGTAGACTCTACATTTTACACTCTATGTCTACCTATACAATACTGCTTCAACATCAATGAGTTATACTTGAAATAAAAATGCTCAAGAAGCCCCTCTAAGTAATTACAAGAGACAAAACTGTTATGGCTTGTGAGACTTCATTGCAAAACTGAAACAAAGGAAGCAATACCTCCCCAGGAGTTTGGGCAAGTGAAATAATCCATTGATTAGCTTGTTAATTTGTGAATATACTCCTTCGTTCATTCTGATACACTGAAATGGCGTCAAACAAAAAGAGGAAAGTTGAAAGTGTGTGCTGTATATTTCAGGACAGATGGATGGGAGTCTATTTGTTTACTATTCATAAGGGAAGTCCTATTTGTTTAATATGTTCTGAAAGTGTTTTTTTCATAAAAGATACAACTTTAAAAACACGATGAATCAAAATATTCAAGCTAGGAAAAATTAAACAGTGAAAAAAAAAAAAGCATTCAAAATCTGAAGAAAGCATTGGCTTTCAGGACATAATTTTTCAGAAAGTCAGAACAAATCTAACAACATTGTAAGGGCAAGCTTGGAATTTGACAATATAAGGCTCTCAGAATGTGATGAGTCTCTCTCACTGGACAGTAGCCAGGTGTGACACTTGGAAATCGTCCCTGCCTAATTAAGTCTTAGAATTAAGAGATGTTTAATTTTTCTCACTCTATACCAACGGGAAGGGATATGTTCCGAGTCAAGTACTCAGAACACCAACACTTTGACTGACAATGAACAGTGAGAGCCTTTCCAGCCAGTCCGCTTAAATGCAATTAAGCGTAGTGACAGTCAGAGAGTGTGGAGGTGGGTGGGGGTCCTAGCAGCTTGCTTTGTAGTAAGGCAGTCCCCAGGTTGGAAATATTTAGGATATCGCACAGATGTGAAAGGGTGTAAAAAAAGGTGTAGATGGATGATTCCGGTCCATTGAGGTGTGAGTTAATAAATACTCCATCAAGCCTCATTGCAAACACTTGCGACAATTTCCTCAGAGTCTGGTCTGAAGGCAATCATAAGCATTGGTAAGGCGTCTGGTTGATAATGTATGAATGGACTTAGAATGATTTTTGTTAAATTATTTTCCATGCTTTTCGATTGATATATGTTAGAATTTCTATTTGATTCATTAATTTGTATAGTTCATGTTAGAAAATTATGTATTGATGAATGAAGGATGTAAGGGGCTAAACAATCCTCTTAACATGCTCTGTAGACATAAAACTTGTGTTCAGATTAAGGTGTGTTTAAACTAACCTGTAGCAGTTCCTAGACAACAAGGCATGTTGGAGTTAAAGTGAGATAAACTAGCTTCTGTCAGTATACTTGACTTATCTCCTTGGATTCCCCATGGAACAAAGGGCCTCAACAACAGCTCTCCATCACAGTCTATTCTGGGCAGCCTTTTTCAGTTCACCCCATGAGAGGTTGCAGCTCTTCATTTCCTCTTCACAGGATCGTCTCCAGGTGGTCTTAGGGCAACCGATCCGTCTCTTTTCCTGGGGGTTCCACTGCAAAGCCTGCCAGGTGATGTCCTGTGGGGGTTTCCGCAGAGTGTGTCCTATCCATCACCATTTACCCCTGGCAATCTGCTGATTGATGGAATCTTGGTTTGTCTGCTGCCACAAATCAGTGTTCTTTAGTTTGTCTGTCCACCTTATCTTCAGTATGTTGTGAAGACAGCCACTGACAAATACTTGGAGTTTGTTGGTTAGGGTGTTTGTGACTCTCCAGGTCTCTGAGCCATAGAAGACAAGCATGATTCATTCCAAATAAAGGAGTTAAGCTAGCCTAGGATAATATAGTATTTGCTGAAAAAAAGCTAGCCTTGATAAAATATATGATTTCTTGAAGAAAAGAATCAAGTTAGCTTTATATATATAGCATCTAGGTTAAGCAAACCTGTGGCAATCTGTGGATGGCAGAAACTGCAGCAACAACTTGAGCACAGGCAGCATTCCAAAGTGTCTTTCTGTTGATATAGAACAGGAATAAAGACAAAATCTGTATTGTCGCACTATTTGTCATAAAATATTGATCTACATAATGCATGGTATTTTAAGAACAGCAGTACAATTTTAAGATTCATATACAACAATAATTTCAAACAGATACATACTGTGTGTGTGTGTTTGTGTGTGTGTGTGTGTGTGTGTGTGTGTGTGTGTGTGTGTGTGTGTGTGTGTGTGTGTGTGTGTGTGTGTGTGTGTGTGTGTGTGTTTGTGTGAGTGAGTGAGTGGAAAAAATGAATGAATGAATGAATGAATGAATGAATGACAGTACCAACAGAATGGTTAGATGACAGTGGCTATGTAATGATTTTCTCCTTGAATTAAATAATCATTGCACACCACACCAAGGACAATTGTTAGATAACATTACTCCTCAATGACAATATTTAATCATAAATGAATCCATTCTTCCCAAGAACAACAATAAGGTAATCAAACACTCCTGGGTCAACATTCAAGAAACCAACACTCCTTAAGAACATTCACATAATCATTACTCCCCAGGGACAACACCAAATAAGCAATACTCCCAAGGGTAGAGCAGTCAAATAATCCAAGTTTCGCTGAAACAACAATGTTCAGGTCAATATATTTAGGTAAATGTTACACCCCACATCCCCAGGACAACATTCATGTGAACAAAGCTTCCTAGGGACAACAATCAGATAGCCATTACTCCCAAAGGCAACATTCAGATAACTTTTAATGCCATTAATGCCCTAGTTAGAACCACTTCTCTCTGATTATCTTTAGATAATTAATCAATATTCCCCAGGGTGTGAACATTAAATTTTGCTAACTACCATTCCTAAGTGACAGTGTTCAACAATTAATATTCCCAAGGGACATCATTCAGGTAACCCTTAAAACACAGGAACAATTCTTCAAGCACAGAGACTATATGCAGATAATAATATTCCCATCAACAACACCTAGGAAATTCTTAAAACTTTTTTTTAAATCACTCAGATAATCATTATTCTCCAGAGACAAAACTCAAGTGATTGAAAGCCCAAAGGCAACATGTTTAGGTAGCCATTTTCTCAAGGGACAAGATTCAGCAATTAGTCCTCATGCTATATTTAGGCCACTGGATTCTAAAGATATTAGTCTTGATGAGTAAGTGATTTATTGATATATACTTTACATTTTAATGTCATCCTATTATAATCTTCATAACAGGCAATATTAGGCACTTGACATAGTCAGATCTATTCTTTAAGATTTTAATGTTCAAAACAAGAAATACTGTTGACTTATTAGTAAGTCTGAGTAAATTTCATTTTTTTTTTAAGACTTTAGTTCTAGGTACTGAATGCATATGTGAATTCTATTCTTTAAAATTTAACTTTCCTCAGTAAGAATACTTAGAATATTAATTAATACATGCCCAAGGCTGCTCTATTCCTTAAGTCTTTAATTTTCATTATCTCCCATTTTGTTTCTCAGAATGAGTGGTTCAAAACTTAAGTTTAACAATGTTGCTGACATTCAACATCAAGTAAAGAGAAATTAATCTAGCTCAACAATGTTGCTAGCATTTAAACATCAAGTGTAAAGAAATACACTCTAGCACAACTTTGTTGCTGGTATTTAAACATCAAGTGAAGAGAAATTCAAGCTAGCTCAAAAATGTTGCTGGCATTAAAAACCTACATTATGCATTCATATTTATTTTTACTTTGTTAGGAAAAAAGAAATTATAGATGTTATATATAAGATTTTGCATAGTTGAAGAAGTCAACAATATGTAGAAATGTTGTTATTTAGTGTTAAATTTTGTAAACTAATGAAGGATCTGTTAGACATATTTGAAACAATAAAACTAGTGGCACTTGATGCAGGAGAGGGTGTAAAGTCAATCCTTAAGCAATGGTGTAACTTTCTCTAGTCAGAATTATAACCGATCAAGCACAAATCTTTAACAAACAAAATTTTGTAGAAGTTATGTTTTACCTAATCCTGCTTAATATTATTCAGTTAAATCAAAGTATACCCATTAGAAAGATTTATTTATTTAGTTAGGTAGGTAGTTATTAAATTATCTTTTCCTAAAACTAGGTCATTGCCTTTTATTCATTGTATTGATGTGTTGTTCATTTTGTCTCTTGATTACAAAAAAAAAAAATACTTACAAAAATCACACTCTGAAAAACTTTAATTAAAATATCCCCTTGGACTTTCAAATTTTCACATCTATTGTTAATCAAAACATCCAACACTATTGATTTAATTTATTTTCATGACTGTCTTAGACTCCTCTTCACTCTGTCTTTAAGCTATCCAGGTGTAGGTAGAGACAGTAGTAAATGAATCAGATATTAAGTGCAATCCATTCAGCAGGTATTAAGAACATGCTTTAGACTGGATATCCATTCCAGAACAGGAACAAATCACAATGTATATACATAAACATGAATCATAATTCATGTGTGCGTGCGTGCGTGCGTGCGTGTGTGTGTGTGTGTGTGTGAGTGCAACTTTAAGTATCACTGGAGGAAAATAACATGTTAATGAAATTATATTACATGTGGTAATTACATCATAAAATGTATACATCATAAAAATGGAAAATAATTAACTTGACAATTACAAATAATTATAAGTGGCTGTTACAAATTTCTCTTTATAACTTCAAATATGTATAATATGCATATATTTTACTAGAATTTTTTTAAAGAAAAACAAATAATATGATAATAAAAATAAACTATATGTGGTAATTATCTTTACAACTTTAAACATTTATGATCTGTTTATACTAATCACAAGAAAGGAAAGGAAATGACAAAACAGAAAATTGCTGACATATGGTAATAAAGTTTACAATTTCAAACATTTATATTTATGGTAACTGTAAGCACCAAGCAAATGACATTACAATAAGAACAA
The DNA here is from genome assembly GCA_028829895.1 of Sinotaia quadrata. NCBI lineage: Eukaryota > Metazoa > Mollusca > Gastropoda > Architaenioglossa > Viviparidae > Sinotaia > Sinotaia quadrata. The sequence continues at coordinate 40,378,140 of CM054181.1, read as the reverse complement.
ATTATATGAAGTTTGTTTTCATCCACTGTAATTATACTAAAACTGCCAATGGCATTTGAGTAACATGAAATTAATAAAATAGGAATAGTGGATTTAACCAGTGTTCAGAACATGTCTCCTAAGCATCAGCAAAATTGTTATACTCTGTACAAGAGCGTTTGGGAGACATGAAGACAATTATAAAGTAATGAAAAGCTTGTTTGCTGGTTGGTTAGTTTGTATTTTTATGCTGAGTCAACTATGTAGATTATAATTATCTTATATCCGGACACAACAGTCCAGATGAAAATGATATAAAATCAGGCAGACATGATTAAAAATTATAAAATTACAGACTATAAAAAAGGAGAAAGGTCATTACATTATTAATAGGTGGCAAATTATGAGTTGTACATAAAGTTATTCAGGATTATGGATTATCATTTATCAATTATTAATTGATTATTATATTATCAATATTATCAATGTTGCTTATAGTTTTTTTTTTAAAGTTCAGAGTTCTTGAGAAAGCCACTTTATCACTTTATCAGAGGTGGTGCAAAATAAAGTTTTCAGAGTATCAAAATTAAAATACCTATAGTTTTCAGAGTATCAAAATTAAAATACCTGTATTTGTATCTTAATTCTTATGAAAGAGTAAAATTTACAGTGTATACGCTCAACTTACAAGGGTTTCCAACAAGCTAAATATCATGTGCTTTTCTTAAATATAATATAATGTATTTTTATTATACATATTGCATACATATATTATATAATCAGACAAATATGCCAATACACATACAGAGTGAAGCGTTTGATTATCAATATTTTCATTACATTAATGCATAATAGATTACAGCAGTCTTATTAAGACTAAATATTTCAAATAATTACCTTCAAGAACAAATACATTTGCATGAAGATTCTTGCAAAAATATGTGCCCTCTCTCAAACAAGAGAACTGCATCACATGCCAGTTTAAGACACAACTGATTCTGCTGTTATACTTAAATGTAGAATTTTAATTAGAATTATTATTAGCAGTCTGCTAAGGTAACTGAACTAAACAGAGATTTTTAACAGGCTCTCTGATACCTAGGACCTGTATAAATGGACTTAAATACCAAACCAGATTCACCAGACAATAACAACAATGGCGGTACTACACACAACAGTATCTGCCATGGGTTTTTTCAACCACCCAGTGGCCAACATGATACAGCTGATGCATGACCATTTATACTGGCCACCAACACCCACCTTTAAACATCCCAATGGATGCCGGGGACAGCCACAACACTACCAGTGAGGAGGCTGGGGGGGGGGGAACATCCCAGGTGCATGTACACACTAGATACAGATCTGGTGTGTTACTAGCCTGGGCTCTGTAAAATACCCTCACATACTTAAACATCAGGAATGACTACAGCAACAACTTCACCGCCATGAATGACAACAACCATGACTCCAGCCCAGGGACTGCTGGGTGGGAGTCCGCCTGTGCCAGCCGGACATGTTTTCCAATGGATGCACGCAGTCAGAAGGCCTATTCTCCCTCCCTTCCCCCTCCCAGTGCGAAAGCCAGAAGCACCCCCTACACTGATGATGACAACCAGATTCACCACACTTTTAGATTTAGTCTTTGAATAAAAAGCACTCTTTTGCACATGCTGTAAATTTATCCAGTCTCAGAAGTCAAATAGTTGGCACCATGACTAAAACAAACTGCTGCTTCAAATCAAGATTATTTTTACAAATCATTAACAGATTTAAAGAAACAGCACTCTTTTGAATTCTTATGCATGCAATTGAACCCAATGATTCAAACAAATACATATAGTGATATACACATTAATATATTTCTTCTGAAAACTGCCATGTTTATTTATTTACTCATATTTCACTGCCAATATAAAAGGAATTTTTCACTTTGCCGTAATGATAGCAATACTCAAAATAATTAATTAATTTTCAAGTAAGTAATTATTTCATCAAACTAATTTTCTAATTTTAATATTAAAAAGCTAAGAAATGTGCTCTCATTTGAAAAAAAACAAGCTTATGTTAACAAATGTAAGTAATGAAAATCTAAAAAATGTACTGTCTTATAAAGTTATATGAAATACTGACAAATTTGTCACGACATGATTAGTTTACCCATAATAATAATATGAACTTGTTATTGATCAATTTTAATCATAAACTATATTTGTTTGTTCTATAAAATTAAAGTGAGAAAGATAGCTTAAGAAATGTTTAGTATATATTCGAATTCGTTATAAATGTCACAGACAAATCAGAAAGCAGATAATTAGTAATTCATGTATAGTGAAACATAAGGGTTTATACTAATCCGTTCGTGTTTATATGTCTCTCTTCTTTCCCATCAATATATATATATATATATATATATATATATATATATTATTCCTAATATCGCTGATCGTTTCCTCTGTTAGTTTTTTTTCTAATAAAGACTGTCGGTAAGTATCCTATAGACATTAATTAATTAAAAACTACCTTATTGTTATTTAATGTATGTCATTCTAAGTGATAGTAGATTAGAATAACGTTAATTGCACTATGAAAACAATGATGCAGACGTTTTACTCGCATAAACGACCGTGTTATCTGAAATGCTGCACCTAAAATTATTGTTTCCTCTTTAGCATTAAAGAGAATTAGAAATCATTTAATTAAAATGTTTTTCTTCTATTTTTTATTCAAAATTCTAAAAGAAACTGAACACTATTCTTACCCGAAAAACGTTTCGATCTTGTAAGTGTCGTCTAATACGACAGGAATGCAGTAGCTATATGGGCATAATATGATTGGCTGAAAGAGAAAGTTTTGTTCACAACGGAAGTTAGAAAAGTCAAAGTTCCTCGTTGCTAAGCATGCAAGTGTAAACAAAGAGAATTTTGCACATTAAGTTCGTGATATTTTATTGTTGTGTTGTTTTTGTTTTCTAAAATGGCCATAATAATATACCACCAAACATAAAATATAATTCATAATATATGGATGTTAATGTTAGATATTGTGCAATTTAGCGAATTAACAGATATTTCTTTTCTTTTAATATTAATGGCTTCCTTAATATTAGATTATACACTCCAGATCACCCTTTTATTCACAATGTATTAGTAATAAAAAGTTTATTAACTTATTTTTTAAAGTTTAAATATTATAAATTATAGTCACGCTATTTATTGAAGTGAAATTTACATCGACAATGTACTCCATAATTTTATATTATTAAATTGTAATGGTCTGCAGGTAATTTTTGTGGTTGCATATTTGAGAGAGAGTGTGTGAGGGTGGGGGTGGACATGACTGATTTGTTTCATGCATTTTAAGGAATGATTGCCAATAATTCATCTATGATATCAAGTTGACCCCATCAGTTAAATTCATTCTATTACTGAATGCCAACGTATTTCTGATCGTAAAAGATATGTTTTATACATATATTGTGTGCAACTGATATATCTTTATACTTCTCTAAATAACACACTGTCTCTTTATTTTTATATTATATAATCAATGAAGCTTTTAAGTGGAAATATGATGATTATATGTTAAATTTATATATCAACACTGTTATCTCTCTCCACTCGACAGGTCCTTATTTAGGCTGGCCTTTAACAACATTGTTATCTCTCTCCACTAGTTAGGTCCTAATTTAGGCTGACCTCTTTCAATACTGTTATCTCTCTCCAATAGTTTGGCCTCTATTATCTCTCCACTAGGCAAGTCCTAATTTAGGCTGGCCTGTATCAAAATGTTATCTCTCTCCACTGGTCCTAATTTAGGCTGGCCTGTATCAATACTGTTATCTCTCTCCACTAGGTCCTAATTTAGGCTGGCCTCTTTTAATAGGGACCAAGGGCTGGTGAATGTCTTATTTGAAGTCACTTCACTTAGCATTCCGTACTTTAGCCTCCTCTGCATGGACTTCGCTACTACAAAGAATTAATAATCTGAGAAATTCATTATTTCTTAAGCCCCTGTGCTGCATCATTTCCTTCCATATCAATAAATAAGTAAGCTTATGCAGTGTTCCTTAATTATTAATCACCACTCTAGAAATCAGCACTAACAATATTCTATCTTAGTAGTATAGAGAGTGTGCATTGTATATATATATATATATATATATATATATATATAGTACAGTGTGTGTGTGTGTGTGTGTGTGTGTGTGTGTGTGTGTGTGTGTGTGTGTGTGTGTGTACAGATTGTATCACCGCCGTCTTAATGCGAATCACGATATCACGATGTTAGTGTTCACAACAGTCCATGCTAGTACACTGCTTTAAATATTGGGAAAACATTGATATTTGTACCTTCATAAAATGTCCTAAACTGTTCTTCATGTAATATGTTGCACAGTTCTTGCATTGACTTTGACGTCTTCGTAAGCTCGTTAATAGCACATCTAAACTTCACATAAACAAATTCTTCTCTATCCTTTTTACTTGTCTAATTTATTTCACAATACTTCAGCGTAACATGAGGTAGGCAATACAAACTACAAGACATTCCACTAGTTGTACAAATAAACAGTGTCCGTATGCACTCCATATATACGCAAGCAAGAGAAAGGGCTTTGAAGCTGAAGTTCTGCCTCACCCGAATCACGACAGACATAAAGGGTCAGGGTCCACCTCCCGGGCATATTAAAAACAATAAACACCGACATGCAAAAAACCCCGACATGGACGCTATCAAAGGGCAATTGGGAAACATTCAAACTCAACTTAGAATTAACAACAGACGAGAAATTAACACATGAAGACGTAAACACATGGGCCTCAAACATAACAAACGTAATCACCCAAGCAGCCAATCTTGCTTTCCCAACCAACAAAGCACAAGCCCCCCCCCCCCCGCCCCCTCACACCATGGTGGAACCAAAAATTAGAAAAAATGAAACAACAAAGAAAAAACGCACTAAGGAAATTCAGACATCAACCCAATAACATAAACCTCAAAAACACATACCACATAATAAACAAAAACTTCATAACACAAATCAAACTAGCCAAACAAAAAGCCTGGCGAAAAACGTGTAACAACCTAACCAGAAATAATACAACAAAACAAATCTGGAGCACAATAAAACACATGACGGGAAAGGGCAAGACAAAAAGCACCATCCCCTCCCTCATTATAGACCCACAAACAAAAACGTACGCCACATCAAGAGAAGAAAAAGCAGAAGCACTTGCAGACTCATTCCAAGCAAACACAAACAACATAAACCCACAAAAAAGTGAACACATCAAGAGAATCGCAAAACAACTCTCAACAACGGAAAAAGGCAAACTAATCGAACACAAACAGCTTCAGGATTTGAACGCACCCATCACAGAGGCAGAAGTCAAACACACAATAAAGACCAAAAAGAACACAGCACCAGGACAAGATAGAATACCATACCAATTCCTCAGACGACTACCAGACAACATAACATACAACATGACAAAATTATTCAACAAAATATGGCAAACAGGCGAAATTCCGAACCACTGGAAACAAGCAATCATAACTCCCATACCCAAACCCGACAAAGACAACGCCCACCCAAGCTCCTACAGACCAATATCCCTACTACCTACACTAGCAAAAACACTAGAAACAATAGTGAACAAGAGACTAACACACTACCTAGAAACAAATTCCCTCCTATCACCAGTACAACACGGATTTAGACCGAAACGCTCCACCATAGACGCAACAAACAGACTAACGGACAACATAATGAAAGATAGACTACAGGGCAAACACTCAATAGCCATATTCATAGACATTTCCAAAGCTTTCGATACAGTATGGCACCAAACAATACTGCTCAAAGCACTACAACTAGAAATAAGGGGAAACATATACAATTACATTAAAAACTTCCTCACGAACCGCACATTCAAAGTACAAATAGGAACAACATTTTCCACCACAAGAGAAACAACAAATGGCACCCCCCAGGGGAGCGCGCTCAGCCCCACCCTCTTCAACATAGCCACCTACGACCTAAACACAATCACAACAAAAACCAACACACAGCTAACACAATTCGCGGACGACTCATCACTCTACAGCGCACACAGAGACCACGGGAGACTGATAGACAACATGCAACTAACTCTCAAAAACCTAGAAGACTGGACAGACAAGTGGGGACTGGATTTGGCACCCGACAAAACAATAGCCATAGACTTCTCAGCCCGCAAAAACAAAACGTACCCAACACTACACCTAAAGCAAACAAAAATAATATACGCAAAAACGCACAAATTTTTAGGAATCACTTTCGACGAAAACATCAGATTCGACAAACATATACAAAACACACTAACCAAAATCAACAAAACACTTAACATTTTAAAAATGACGAAGGGGAAAGAATGGGGCGCAGAAACCCAAACACTCCTAACGTTCACCAGAGCGTTAATCTACTCCATCATAGATTACGGCAGCGCTACATACACAGCCACGGACAACCCCAAAATAAAATCGCTGGAAGTGGCACAAAACAGGGCCCTAAGAATTTGCACGTACGCACTACGAAACACCAAAACAGCGGACCTATATCACCAAACAGGACATCTAACGCTAAGAGAAAGAAGAGACAAACAAATACTAAGACAATGGGCCAACAGAACATTGCACGGAAAAAACCTCCCCACAAACTTACACCTACTAAACAATAGCTGGGACAAAAGAGGCTACAAAGGACAGAAAACAAAGAGAAATAACCCTAACAAATGGACGGAAAACAAAAAACCCCCTTACCAACTAACCAAAAAACTGATAGAAAAACACGAACTAGACAAAATCAAAACCGAAAACCCAAACACAAAACCCCGACCCCCGTGGACAATCACCCCCCCAGAAATAGACCTAAAACTACTTAAACACCCCAAAAAACATAGCAATCCCCCAATAGCCAAACAAAAAGCACTCGAACACATAAACAAAAACTACCCCAACCACCACCACATATACATGGATGGTTCAAAAAACAAAATAGGAACAGGGGCAGCAGCACACACTCACATGGGCACACATACATATAAATTAGACGAAAAACACTCAATACTGACAGCAGAACTCATAGCGATCAATCAAGCATTAACATTAGCAACCAACTCCACAAACAAACGAACGCAGCTCCTAATATTAACCGACTCACTAACATCGCTGCAAAATATAGCAAACCCCTTCCAGACAACAAGAACAAACATAACAAATCAAATAATAAAAAAGATACGAACACTAGAGGGAAAAGGAATAAAAACAACACTTCTCTGGATCCCCAGCCACACCAACATTACTGGAAATGAAACAGCAGACAAGGGAGCTAAATACGGAAGCAAACAAGGCAAACAACTACACACACCAATACACACATCAGAAATACACACACAAATAAAAAACATATACAAACGAAAGACCCCCACCCCACTCCCCCCCAAACTCACAAACATAAACCATAACAGAGCGATATACAGATTGAGATACAATAACACAAGATATACTCACAAAATAAACAACGAAACAAAAACATGCACACATTGCATAACGGACAACACAATCGAACATTTCCTACTCCAATGCAACAAATACACGGAAGAAAGGAAATTCCTCAAATACACAACAGACCTATTAAACCTACCATTCACCACCCAAGCACTCCTATACCCCAAAGAACACAATCAAACCCACGTTCACCTGGCGCTTATCACATTTCTACTAGAAACACACACACTGCACTTACTCTAAAAAAAAAAAAAAAAAAATTCATGAAAAAAAAAAAAAATTTTACATGCACAATCACAAATCTCAAACTCGCTGGCACAATATGCAAGCGGCATGCAAATACACACACAAGGTGACTCCGAATAAAGCCTAAGAGGAAAACAAAAAATATAAAAAAAAAACAAAAAAAAAAAACAACAACAAAAAAAAACCACACAATCAGAAAGACAGGAAGATACAACACAACGCAAACACCACTCTCCACCCTCCCTGAATACAAGAGATAGGAGGAAGGCCCCACAGGAATCCTCCAAGGACCGAAAACATCGGCAAGATGAAAAGTTCTAACGCAATTCCTGTGTGAGCAATGTTAGCGGTACTACTACTACTACTACACTGTTTTCAGCTTCATTCCTAAGATAAGTAAAAAAGATCATTAATAGTGATCATGTTTGTGATTATCAAGACAGATCACTAATAGAGTGATAAGCAAGACAGATCACTAATAGTCTTTGATAAGCTTAGTTTAGTAAATCCACGCGAGATGTGTGACTATGGTACAGGAAATAGTTCATTATACTACTCTGTCAATGGATACGACTATACTCTATACTAGTCTATACTCTATAGTCTGTACTAAGTTCTGAGATCAACGTCTATTGGTACTGCCGTCGAATATTGACTAGTTTCTAGTAAGTCACTTTGACTGACACCGTGTCTATCATCAGTCATTGGTATTTACCATGTCAGTGCGTACGTCATTCAAGCTCGAGAGTACTGTTCATCGATGACGCATGAACGCCTTTGATTGAACACCTTGTTACTAAGGCAACCCGATCACTGTGTTAAGCCCCTGTTTTCCTAAGGCATTGTTTCCCTACTATTTCTCAGTTACTTTGATCAGCTTTATACGAAAACCGGGGCCGTGTAAATCTGCCGTGAAATCTCTCCCCTCTGACGCTATTGTCGTACTTTATACGAAAACCGATTGCCGTTCAAAGCTGCAAACATTTTTTTAAAAAAAATTCTTCATTGCAACAAACTTTTATCCGTCTGCTGGAAATGCCTTAGGTCTCACTATTTAAACAAAGTACTTGTGATTACTGTCAAGCTATTTTTCCAAGTTATTGTCACACTTTCTGAAAATTACTGTCATCTACTGTCACGCTGTCTGCCAAAGCTTTCCGTCAAATTGCTGTCATCTAATAACTTTCTGCCAAATCATTGTCACCTACTGTCAAACTTTCTGCCAAGTTATCGTCACTTTTCAAGTGTCTGCCAAGATATTGTCGTATAATGTCAAGCTTTTCCCGTCAAATTATTGCTGTCTGCTGTCCAATTTTCTGCCAATTATTGTCGTCTACTGTCAGTTAAGTCAAGTTATTGTCAAATGCTGCACTTAACTGGGCTCAACACTTTTCTAGTCTGCCTTGTTGCCCTCTCATAACCACGAGAATTAATTGTTTTATTGTTTCCATTGCCATGGCGACTGTCTGTGGCCTGTCTTCGTCAGCCGTCTACCTAATCATTGTCAGTCTATGAGTCAGGCCCATGTGTCACAGTCGTGCTAACCATCATGCTTTGGTTGTACATCTGCCAATCAACTGCTGAGCAAGTCTGAAATGCATGCGCCATAATAACGTCCCACTTTTTTTTTCTTTTGAACTTTGCTGAGCTAGCCAGTCCATTTTAAAGCTGTGATATGCAGTCGTATAAATCTTATGGTATTGGGTTTTCTTAACTTAGCAGAGGGAGCCAGTCCATTTTAAAGAAGCTGTGACATGCAGCTGTACCAATCTTATGGTATTAATTGTTCTTTTGAACTTTGATGAGCGAGCTAGTCCATTTTAAAGCTATACCAATCTTATGGTATTCTGTAAATAATGTTTATAAATTGTACATTAAAAAACAGTTTGCAGTAAACATTAGAGAGTTTGATTAATTTTAGTTTGGAGTACACATTTTTTTCCCCAGTAATTTAATTACAAAAATGAATGCATATAGTGTTTTACGAGGTTGATTTAGGAAATAGTTCAGGTTTTTAATTTATGATAATTATTATTAGATAGAACAGGATTATAGAGTATTTCAGTTAAAGACTTTTTGTTTGTATTCTGCTAATTGCGAGAGTGAATTAAAAAATAGTAATCTAGTCTAAACAAGCTGTAGATTTGTGTTTTCAGATAGATTAGATTTAGAAATCAAGAGAAAAAAATAATGAACTCTGGTGATATTTAGTAAACATAATTAAAACAAGAGGCGAACAGTAATTAAAACGAACTATGTCTAGTTTATTAGGCCGTGTCGTTGGTTTTCTTGTCCGTTGACTTCTTCCCTCGCAAGAGTCGCAGTAAACTTTTCATCTTTAGATGCTCTCGGTCTTTGATGGCTCCTGCAGGAAGTGCCGTCTTAACGCATGGGCATGCTGGGCAGTTGCCCAGGGTCTCACGAGCATAGGGGCCCCATATTAATCTATTTATGTTTTATTCCAGTGAGTAGTTGTGTAGATAGGCCCCAGTGCACTGCTTTGCCCGTGGGCCTATAATGCTGATAAGATAGCCTTCCTGCAATGACTTCCTATCCTTAGCCGACTCAAGAGGGGTGGCGGGCTGGTGTAGTGCCGTTGCTGGCTGCCCGTACTGTTGATTCCACCACCTCGTTTCACACTTGCAGAACTGCGAATGATTTCCCACCGAGTTTGAGACTCCTGGGGTACTTGCACCCGAGTTTGAAACTCCTGCGGTAATTTCACCCGACCATATAACCAACTTATTTGTTATTGTCTTCATATACATCTCTTAGTTAAATTCGTTATCATTTCATTTTATGTGACTTCATCCTGTAATGTTTGTATTATTGTCGTTGCTAATGTTTATTGTTGGCGATAAGCTCTGGTGGCTTTTGACAAGTTAAAATGACCTGTGTCATCCATCAGTAGTGTTTATGCAACAACCATCGTTAAGTTTGTAGTGTTTATGTACCAACAACCATCATTAAATATGTAGTGTTTGTGTACCAACAACCATCGTTAAATGTGTAGTGTTTGTGTAACACCAACGACCATCGTTAAATATGTAGTGTTTGTGTACCAACAACCATCGTTAAATATGTAGTGTTTGTGTAACAACAACCATCGTTAAATGTATAGTGTTTTTGTACCAACGACCATCGTTAAATGTGTAGTGTTTGTGTACCAACATCATTAAATGTAGTGTTTATGTATCAACAACCACTGTTAAAGGTGTAGTGTTTATGTACAACCATCGTAAAATGTAGTGTTTGTGTAACAACATCATTAAATGTTTAGTGTTTGTGTAACAATAATCATCATTAAATGTGCATTGTTTGTGTAACATCATTAAATGTATAGTGTTTGTGTAACAACATCATTAAATGTGTAGTGTTTGTGCACTAACATCATTAAATGTAGTGTTTATGTACCAACAATCATCATTAAATGTGTATTGTTTGTGTAACAACATCATTAAATAGGATGTATAACACACAGGCATTACAAAGTGGTGGTTGTCAGGTATAATCAATTGTTGAACCCGAGTGTGCACAGTGATTACAACTAGCGAGCAATGCTCTGTGTTAGTTATACAGGTTTCATAAGATAAAGTGAATAGTTATTTGAGAAGTTTGAGATTATACGTACTGAGAAAATAAATGTGAAGTCCTATTTTAATTAAATGTTATGCCTATTGTCGCTAAGGAATAGGACCAATAAGGTGGATCAGTATTTTTCCCATGGCACCCAAAGTCAGAAAACACTTACCCATTGCATTTATGTTAGGGCAGTTAGGTTAAAATGTGGAATATCCCCACAGCACCCTGAATTAGCCAGGGCTACCTGGGGTGCATACTAGGAAGACACCAGAAAAGAGCATAAGTGGTTAGAATTTGTATCGTATGGTAAGCAATATGTTAAGATATAGTGCCTTATTTATTTCTAAACCCACAGATAACTAAAAATTTGGGGAATTAGAATATTTATAGTGTGGCAACTATTTGCCCCCATATTTCATGTTTTTCTATTACATGAATTATATCCATAAGTGTGGTATATTTTCTTGATATTTAGTGTTATAATTGACTCTCACATTAAGTCCAATACTAACAGAGACCTAAATAAGTTGTTTACTCCAGAAACTGAGTGTGGAGGCATAACTTGCTGAAGTAACTATCACACTAAAAAAGAATTAATTACATGTTACTTTGGCCTTAATGGACCAGTACTTTAAAGTTATAGATACTCTGTTCATCCCAGGGTCTGTTGTCTAAGGATTAGTTGGGCTAATTAAGTAGCAGTTAGTGACCATTATTGAATGGCACACAGTGACTCTATCAAAGTATAAATTATGACTTACCAATGATGGACTCTACCGAACAGCTGAAACTAACCAATCGAAATTACTAATGTATAGGGGGAGAAGTCGGGTCTTCAGAAAATTCATTCCTCAAATCACTCTGCAATTTTTATCATTGAGGACAAAAGCATGAATTCCAATTTTAAAGGTGTATATGTGGGCCAGATTGGTTTGTGAGTAAAATTCAGAGTTATAAATTTTAGTCTTGTAATTTTTATAATCCCTTTTCAGCCAGTAGTTAACGTAAATCATTCATAGATGTACAAGATGCTAATATACACATATATTTGTATGTGATACTTTATAAACACTGATGAGCATTCTCATTATATGGTTTGATTCAGTAGAGATTGCTATATGAATTATTTTTAAATATATTTTGTACATGATGTATATAGTCACTGATAGAATGCTGCATACTGCCATTTAACTTGGCAGAGAGAGAGATTTTGTAGAATCTTATTTATTGTGATTTTGTAATTTCATGAAGGATGCTACACTTGTGTAATTATTTATATTTGTGTGATGTATTTGCAATTCTTGTAGAAGGATTACATATTATAATCTAAATTTTTAAAGAACACTACACTTGTTTAACTGTTTTGTGCATATACTTGTAATTTAAAAAGGTTTATCATGATGATTTAGTTGAACAAGAGAGCACTACAGACATAATGTTAATCAGCTGAGGATGAGAGAATTGAGATAATTAAAATTACGTATTTAACAAGGAGGTAGAGGTGTCTGATAAGTTGTTTAATGGAAGGATAAGATCATTTGAGCTAGGTCAGGCTTGGCATACATTCTGTTGTTGCAGGAAATAGTGGCAGCACCTTTTTTTTGTTCTATCTTTTGGCCCTACTTTCACTTTGTTCCACAAGTGATCGATCTATTGTGATCTGCCTGTTTCAAACCACTTTTGAGACAACTTCAATTGTCATATTATCACCAGACTGAGGACCACACATGGGCAGACCAAAACTTAATTGCTGACGTCACTTGCACCACTCACTGGCTGAGCGCAAGAGACAAATCTGTTTTACTTTAATTCCTTTTACTTCATGTATGACATATTCTCGATTTGTCTATGTTGACAGTGTAATACTTGTAGGAATCTTATCTGTTGGATAACAAATGAATTTTGCAAGAAACACTGACAGACTTATATTAGATTTTACCTAACGGTCACAAACTGAACTTTATTCTCCAAGCAAAGACAGCAAGTAGAACATTACTGAATTCTTGATTCTAATATAATTGTTCAGCTTCTATAGTTTACACCTTGATTCATCTAAGTTTATAGCCCTAGCTGATACTTCTTATACTTCCTTTATGGTACCTACTCCTTCAGTTTAAATAATTATCATGCAAAAAGAGAGAGGTTGTGGCCCTTTCAACATGTCATTTTTTAGTTACTGATATATTAAGAGTGATTTTATTTTCCTTCAAAATTCTAATTGTGACAGAATGTTATTTCTTTGTGAATTATTTAAATAAACCAAACATTAAAAGTATATCTTTAAATGAATCAAATACAAAGCATATCTTTAAACAAACCAGACATTCAGACACACCTTTAAACAAGTAAACAAATTTACAAGTAACTTAATGCTCTGGCAAAGTTTATTGTTGTGAAATTAAATGAAATGTTACATGTATGATTAAAAGTCAAGTAAAATTCTTTCTTCATGAGATTGCCATGCCACTGTAAAATTTGAAACCTCAAGATTACAAAGCTAAATGCCAAAAATTCAACATAGCCTTGTAAATTCACACAGTTAAATCCTTATACACATTTATTAACCTATCACTGCCCTTTTCACATTTACTCAGTATGTCCTTATACATTGACCTAGCATTGCTCTTTTCACATTCACACAGTACCTTACCCAAGCATTGCTTTTTATACTCAATACCACTTCTTATATATTGGCATTGCTCTTTTCATATGTACTTAGTACCACTCTTGATTTATTCACCTAGCATTGCTCTTTTTTACACTTACTCAGTACGTCTCATATATTTACTCAGTATTACTCATATATTCACCTAGCATTGCTCTTTTTCACATTTACTCAGTACCACGTTTCATATATTTACTCAGTATTACTCATTATATGTTCAACTGGCATTGCTCTTTTCACATATACTTAGTACCACTCCTGATTCATTCACTTAGCATTGCTCTTTTCACATTTACACTAATATCATTCCTTTTAAACTTCACTCAACATACATAGCTTATATATTCACCCAACACAAAATACATGTAGATCTATTCAGTGAAACTGCTTACACATACATATTCAGCTTCTTGGGGACGGCAAGTTACAGTTGCTTTTTTCTTAGATTAGACGCACTACATTGTCAAACTCAAATGTCTAGTCCTGTTGCGGCAAATTAAATTGTTTCATATATCTACTTGTTTGAGACTTAGATAACTAGTTCTGTTATAGCAGTTAAACTGTTTTAGATATACTACTTGTTTGGAACTCAAATGATTAGTTCTATAAATTGCCAATGATCACACATTTTGTTCTGAGTAAGGGAGAAAGAGAGAGATATAAGGAGAGATAGATAGATACTGTAATGATTGCACCTTGGGGGAAATTATGCTCCCTGTTTTTCTATTATTTTCATTTCTCTTGAAGAACAATAGTTATAGTGTACTGGTTGGTGTTGACCATCAAGAGGCTTATTATGCAATCTACCATGCCCATCTACGCCTCTAAGTCTATTGACTCATGCATGGGAGTAGAGATGTATAGAGGGGGGAAGGTAACAGTGAGGTGGAAATCAACAGGATACATCATGCCCATATGGACACTTGCATTCCGGCTATGACACATGTGAATCTATGATTTGGCCCAGACACGCTACCTCATTCCCGCTAAGCTTACACACCGCACCCATTATAGAAAGGGCTGAATATGTGTGTGACAGAGAGGATTTGCACATTACAGAGAGTGATAAATATATACATTTTGATTTCTTGGAAACTATTGTCATATATTATTGATTAGAATGTTGTATATTTTTATTGATGATTGTGTGTGTGAAGCTAACGTATATCTCTTTCAGAGAAGGTATTCTGTGGCATTAGCGTTAATTCATGCTATATGAACAGATGATGAAATTGATATAAGCATGTGTTGTGCGCTAAGTTTATTTATTATAAAATCCATTTGTAACCACTTAAACTAAATGTAAACCATTGGTTATGGTTTGTTTCTATTGAGTTCTATGTTAGTGCAGGAATTGGAATATTATTGTAATGTTTATAAGCATTTCTCCCACTGATGGAATACAGTAAATTGTAAGTAGCGTGTAGCTAACATTTTGAAACAGGAAATTGTAAGAGTCGTCTATTTGCTGTCACCACAAAGACCTTAATGTTGTTCAGTAATTACTAGAAGCTAATAAGAATATTCCTGTAGCTGCCTTTTTTTGTTGCCAACAATTTCGTTTTGACTTGGATCTTGTGTTCACTCTGAACCGCATACCATTCCTGCCGCAAGCTGAAGGACGTCATGTGGTCTGGAGACGCCGCTGACATGGGATAAGGGGATGCTGCACGAGTGATAGTAACAGTAGGATCATCTACCCATCTAAGGAGACGTAGTTAAGTTGTCTTGATACCTCAAGAATTGATAATCTGACTAAATGAACAATAATCTTAGGACAGTTTCAAATAGATTGTCTCATTGGCCATTGTACTTGGGAATCAAAGTTTACTGCCTTTTATTGTTTTATTATTAAATCTTTTCTTGTTATCATAAACCCACATTTTGATTAATTTGTTTGGAGTGACCAGATAGGGAATTGACTGGGGGTAAGTTGTGAAATTTGCAAATGCATTAATTAATCAAAGGGGAAGATAACATTGTCAATTCCAATTCAATAACATTGTTACTTGTCGCTATGCTAGGCATTTGATTGTCCCAACATTGATCTAGTATAGAGATTGAAGGGTGGGTTAGCCTGTGGGGCTGTTGTCAGTATTAAAGTCGATATAATATAAATTTCATAATTAATAATTGTAAGTCTTAATGCTGGCACAGGGTCATTAAAATAACCCCACCTGTGACAGAGATGAAGGATGAGATATAGGGAGAGATAGAGAAGAAAGATGAGAGAAATCACTGCTCACCTTTGGATCCAAGGGGTAATGTTTTCTATTTTCTTTAGAGAGTTATCTCAGTGTAGGTGAGGAAGAAGTTGTGAGACAAAGAATGAGACAGGGAGCAAAGGTGATCGACTAATTGTTACAACAAGCCTTTAGGCCATTTTGGGAGTCAGCTCTTTGAAATGGGTGTTTGGTGATGGGATGGAGGGAGGCAGAGCCTGGTGGTGGTGGCACAATTGCATAAGCTAAATTACCAGGAATGAGAAATTTGTATAACATTACAAAGGAAACATGTGAGATTCAGATTAGAACTAAATATTAATATAGAGAAATGGAAATAACCAATAACAGGGAACAGAATGTTTGTATCATTTAGTGATTTTTTTAATCTTGGTGACAACAAAGTAGGCAATGTAGAACTAATGTCTTCCAGCATTTTCTAGATCTGGGTGAAATAAGATGTTTAATGTCATTCACTGTCATGCCTGTGTACTGCACAATATAATTACAATATTACTTTGATCTGCTGACATATGAGCATGCCCTTTTAAAACTTAAACATTTTGCAGTCAGGACAAGGGCTTGAAAGTATTCCCAAGCATGGTGGGCAGAAGAAGTTCCTATGTATATAATTTTGAACAAGAATAACCAGAATCAAATCTCCAAGGTGATGTGATGGCTGGTCAGATTTAAATCTTGTAAAAGTTCTTTGAAAGATCTACTCATGAAATTTTGCTGTTTTAATGTGCATATCTCAGATATCTATGCATAAGAACTTACTGTTTCAATGTGCATTTAGTATTTTGTTAAAAACTTTATAGAATGGTTTTTAATTTAAAAAAAAAGATAATATAAGAAGTGTTGATACAATTTTCCAATATGAGAAATTTCACCCTACCACTAGATGTTTATATCCTATTCATTATATAAACATATCTTCACAAGAAAAGTACTGCTTTTAATGCATCAAATCTTAATTGGGAATTAAAATAATTGATTTAAAAAAGCTTCATCTCATTCTAACAAAACTAAATCATGATCAAAACAAAATAATTTTAACTGATTGTAATTACTTCAAGATCACACTTAAGAAGAAAAAATATTAATATAAATCACTTTGGCAACATTATAACACATTAAACTCAATAACAAAACACTCAACAAAAAAAATTACTTTTTTTTAAGCCATTCCAATTTTATTTGATAATGGAGAAAATTCATCAGCATTCCAAGTTGGAATCACCTTTCTGAAATAACAAAGAAATAAGGGAAAGCATAAATTTATCATTACTGTGTGTGTGTATGTGTGTGTGCTTGTATATGTGTGTGTCATGTATGATTTAAATTTTATTGTATCAATAAAAAAATGAAACAGCATAGTTTGATATTTTAAAAAATTGTTGCTTTTATAAAATCAACACTAGAGACCACTGATGTAATATTAGCCATAAAGTTTATTTATTTGTGTCTTAATAAATTATTTTGAAAAAAATAGGTTAAGGTAATTTAGTGTTTATATACAAAGCCAAATATTCACTTTTTATTCTTGTACCAGTATGTAACTCAATATTTTGCTTTGAGAGCAATTAATTTATATTTCCTGTAACTGTTAACAACTTATACATTATTTATTCCACATGAACAATTTCCTATTTCTATATTTGTATGTTCATAAATTGCACATGAATTATCCCCATTAGCAGGACTCAAAATCTTTATTTTGGATGTAATGGTTAACTGCTTATTCTTTGTAAGTTATTTTCAATTAATGATTTGCTATGCCTATATATGTGATATTTACTATTTAGTCCCCAATCCTTAAACAGTTTAATTATGATGATTAATTTCTTATAAATTATCTTCCCTAACAATTCATTTCATTAGTAATAGTAGAACGGAGAAGTCTGCTAATTTCTTATTTTTAATTGTCCACCCCATTATTAGAACTCTGAGATGGCTGATTTCATATTAATTATCTCCCCTAACAACCCAGCCTATGAAATGTTGAGATGGCAAATTTCCACATACACTTGATGTATGTATGCATATACATTTCATGTTTTTATATATATATATGTCTAATTTCATATTATCTCCCCTAATATTACATTTCCTAAATCTAGAAATGCTAAAATTAATAATTTTTTCCCATTAACCACCCACTTACATCTCCACACCAAGAGTGACAGTTAATTGCTTACTTCTAAAGAGTACATTGTATTTGCAAAGCTGCTTTGATGGCTAAGTTCTAGTAAGTTGCTCCTCTAACAATCCTCCATGTTCAATACTTACCCTGTTTGTACCTCCTCTTATCTTCCCATAATTCAATACAGTTTTACAATGGTTGTAATAGTTAATATCTTTTAAGTCAATCCCCATAACCCACAGTCATTCCTATTTGAGTAGCAGCCTTCATTGTCTAATTTTGATAATTATCTCCCTAATAGTCCATTATATGCTGTCTGGTTGCTCAAATCAAGTTAGTTTGTTATGCAGTATTTCCTTTAACACTCCATCATACCGTATTATATTAACTAATTTCTTAAAATGTTATTTCCCAGATTTGACTAATTTCTGATATCCAAATAAAAATTTATTGTATTTTCAAAGATATAATGGCTAATTCCTTACTAGTTCCCCCCCCCCCCCCTTCCTCCCAATTCTTCAACTGACTGGTAATAATTAAGTTTTTATTAATTCACATCTCTTTAATAGTCAATCATTTTTTTGTATATGGCTTATTCTCTGGACAAGTATACCCCGAAGGGTGAGTCCATTTAAAATGTGTTTTCTTACAAATAAAGCATTGAAATATCATATGTTTATATTCTATATATTCAGAATTGATGTGAGAGATATATAAGATAGTTGAATGAATATGTGTGTATTTATTTTGTAATTATTTGTTGAATACCAAGGCATCTTAAATACAAAAAAACAGATAAGTGTTTGCCCAGGAATCTTAAATACAGGAAAACAGGTTAGTGTTCATCAAGACATTATGTCTACAACAGAACAGATTAATGCTCACCAAAGCATCTTAAATATAAGAGAACAGATAAGCAAAAGTACAACAATCATTTTCATTATCTGCTTAAAAACAGTCGACAGAATAGCCACAAAGACAACTTATATTTTATTTTAAATAAACAGAGTAGCCATAAACATGTCACCTTGCTCTTTATCATTTGTATTATTCTGTATTGTATATTTAAAAAAATAAACAGAATAGCCATGAACATGCCAAATAATTTTTTAACATTATTTTGTTTAAAATGATAAAATAGGAATGCTATGATCATACCAATTCACTCTTTGTCAAGTGTTTCAAATTATGAACTTAGAACAACCATGAACACGCAACTTGCTCATGAATATTTAAAACAATAAGTAGTACACCGATCATGTCAATTCCTCTTTATGATCTTTAAAGCTATAAATAGAACATGCCAACTCCTGTATATCTATTTAAAGTTATAAACAGAATAGCTATGAGCATGCCAACTCACTCACTATCATTTAAAACAATAAACAGCATGAACGCGTCAACTTAATCCTTGTAATCTGTTTAAAGTTATATATAGCCATGAAGGTCAACTCACTCTTTGTCATCTGTTTCATTGGAGTGGGGACTGGCAGAATCCATTTCTCCATCACCTGTCAGGTCATCATCATCATCAGGTAAGACAGATGAAGCATTATTCTTCACACTAAGATGAATAGACTGCGATTGGCTTGGTGCAAGTCCCAGTGGTAAGTGACTCCAGTCCACTGGATCTAAAAAGTAATGAATCAATGTATCACTTTAGTGAGGTGATATTTACCTTCATAACATTCAACATCACTTTAAATGAATGTGATTTACTTTCCATCTTTCATATGCATATATGGCATTCTGAAAATTATTAACATTAACACCTTATAATGCAAAGTTTTCAAATTATGCATACATATAGAAATGGTTGATACATCAAAAGTTTCAAATTAATAATAATTAATTAAAATTAAAATAATATGTAAGACAGCGTATATGGAAGTCCAATTATCCATTTATATATCAGAATGGGAGACAAATGAAACTTCTGTATGAAAGGCAGCTATTACTGCACACGTTTTAATTATATATTAGTAGGAAAACTGCTTAATGTGCAGATTTCACATTACAATAGAAGACAGCTTCTCTGAGCATAGTTTTCAAATTTTAATGATTATTAGTAAGGTTACCTGTACAGTGTTTAAATTATAATTATTAGCAAGGTTACTTGTACAGTTTTAAATTATAATGATTATTAGTAAGGTTACTTGTACAGTGTTTAAATTATAATTATTAGTAAGGTTATTTGCAGTGTTTAAATTATAATGATTATTAGTAAGGTTACTTGTAAAGTGTTTAAATTATAATGATTATTAGTATGCTTACCTGTGCAACTTAAAAATTATACTAGGCTGCTTACCTATGCAAATTATAAATTTTATCAATTACTAGTAAATGTGGAGTTTTTATATTATAGTCATTACTAGTATGCTTACCTATGGAGTTTTTATATTAATGTGATTACTAGTGTGCTTACCTATGGAGTTTTTATATTAATGTGATTACTAGTGTGCTTACCTATGGAGTTTTTATATTAATGTGATTACTAGTGTGCTTACCTATGGAGTTTTTATATTAATGTGATTACTAGTGTGCTTACCTATGGAGTTTTTATATTATTGTGATTACTAGTGTGCTTACCTGTGGAGTTTTTATATTAATGTGATTACTAGTGTGCTTATCTGAGGAGGTTTTATATTGTAGTGATTATTAAAATACTTACCTGTGGAGTTTTTATATTATAGTGATTATTAAAATACTTACCTGTGGAGGTTTTATATTATAGTGATTATTAGAATACTTACCTGTGCACAGTTGCCAAACGTTTTTTTCATCATTTGTCCTCAGTCCACTTAAATGAGTTCCATTGAGATCTGAAAAGTAAAACCTCAATTAAATATGGGAAAAATTCTCTGAAACACATTAGTATAAATTTTTTGAATGTGCTGTTGTTAACAAATGAAACCTGATACACATTAATAAATAAAAATTATGCTTTCATTAACAAGAAGGAGTTCCTTATATATGAGATATAGCTCTGATAAATGAAAAGTAAATTTTGTTAAGATGTGAAACCTTAGTTAAATATTACAACGATTCTCTGATACGCATTAATAAATAAAAAGTATACTTTAATTAAAATGCAAAACCTCAAAATGAAAACAATTCTGAGATACATAATAAATATAATATGTGTTTATTTTAACATGCAAAACTGAACTGCAATTATCAGAATAGCAAAATGAAATGTCTGGAATGCAGGGATCATTACAATCACTCTCAAATGTTACTGACCATCTTTCATTTGCAAGTGGCTGAAAATTCAGTTACTAGAAGTATTATGCTCATGGTGTCTACAGACTGCAGAAGCATGTTCACCTGTCTATAGAATACAAAAACAATCTCATTTTGTCTACTGTATTATAGAATATTGTGTTCACTGTCTACAGAAGTGTGCTCACTATACACAATACACATGTGTGCTCACTATGTCTACATAATACAAAAGTGGAGGGCGGCTGAGGGTGTGCACCAAACTGGTGAGACCTTTTTCACCCCTTTCTGCCAGCCCTCCTAACCTCTTGCCCTCCATCTTGAATACAAGTGTGAGGCTGTGGGTCCCACTGGGGCACTCCAGATCAGATAGGTCTGTTGAAAAAATGATCAATGCAAGCTTCAGTGCTGACATAAAACTGCTATAAAACTCACACACAATTTTGCAAAGTTAGATACCAGTCATAGTTGTGATATCAAAGCAACTGAGGTATTTTAATACAGTGAAGTTAACTAGAGAGAGATTGTCCCACTTTCTTGGCAAGATCATTAATTATTTAAAAGCCATTACAGTGCATCAGCAGAACAGTCAGACAGGACATTTTGCCTGTGGATAGCCTCTGCTCTAGAAGCTATTCCAGGGTGGAACTATTACATTTGCACAGACTTAATCGAAGAATAATACCATTCCTGATGGTATTTCAATGACAGCAGAGTGCAACATCAACTTGTCACCGATCTAATGGTGAGTCTGAAAAGCCATTCAGCACCTTCGACTTTACCTATACACAGGAAAGTCTGGACCCAAGCTATAGACATTGCAGTCATTTTAATGAATTACTCTAGATCAGGCAGATCAACATTTGATACCAGGAGTGTGTCAGAGAGGGAGAGCCAGAAGAACAACCCCAGCAAGACAGAGACATCGAGATGAGGGAATGAGTAAGCACGTGCAGAAAGTATGTATTTTTGTCTTCAATTCTTTTATGCAAAAAGTAAGTATCCAGCATCAACAGCACACATCTATTTGAACTGTGTAAGTAAACATCTATATGTTTGTCAAATTTTTCTGCATGGGAATCTTCTACAACCAGTGCTGATATAACAGACACATCAACTGGTTATCATTGTTTTTCTGCATGGCCGATTTTGTCATCTTTCTTTGAACACACCCAACTTAATTTTTGAAGGTATTAGAAACTCTAAGTAATCTACAATTCACTTTATTAGAAAAACATCGGTGCACATAAATTTAGTCAAGATTATTTGGAAGTATTAGAATGATAGGATTTATGTTTTGAACATAAGATTTAAATCTTCATCTATTTATTAAGTTGTTGAGGAGCTAAATAGCTCCAGGACTCTATTTTGTTTGATATTTTAAATAACTGTGTTCATATTAGTTTTCTTTGTATTCTTTACTCACAACTTTTATAGCGGTAAATTCCACGAGCATGCATTTGATAATTTGTTGCTCTTGCTTACTTTTATTTACTTTTCTTAACTTTTTCTTTCTTCTTTTTTTTTTATTTCATCATCCTTCAGTTTGAAATTATCCTCTTACCCCCTGAGTGTTTGTTTTATGACTGAACGGTTTGTGAAATGAATGATTAAGTTTTCTTTTATTATGATAAGAAAGAGAACCTGAAGGACAATAAAGTTAAATCATATTCATCAAAAAAATAGTAATTTGTCTACTAATGTTTTGAAAAGGTGAGCACAGTGTGCACATTGTATTGTCCTGTATTGCTTACATTTTCCATTCCACATACAATCTTGTATACAAATATGTCAGCATACTCATCCCTTGCATGCATAATAAAAGATCCAGACAAACATCCATGGTGTATGTGTGTCGGACACTGTGACGAACAACCAAAACAAGTCCTATGTAGTGTTGAAAAATCATGGAGGGACTGAATAAAGTTATGACAGCGGAGACCTGGAGTTGATGATAGCCGTACGCTATGATGTTTTTCTACTGTTCATTTCTTTGTTCAACACCACCCCCCATCCCCTGTTGACATGGTTATAATAACACTTCATTAGATCTCACACATAAATTTTCTTCTACCTGCCTTTAATAATGACATACAGACATCACTTCACCTGTCACTGAGAAAACTTTCAAAGAGTTGCCAAACGCTACTTTCAAATCTGAAATGTCTTCACACTGCTCCAGGTGAGAAGTGTCAACCAGGACACCTTTATAAATCTTGTCTAGCTCCTGAAGTTTGTTGCAGGTTTCAGCAGGCAAGGTGCGAGAATCTCCAACTCTGGAAGAATGTTGCAAACAACAAAAACTAACAGTATAATGAATTAGTGCTCAACAATGAGAACTAACAGTATAATGAATTAGTGCTCAACAATGAGAACTAACAGTATAATGAATTAGTGCTCAACAATGAGAACTAACAGTATAATGAATTAGTGCTCAACAATGAGAACAGTATAATGAATTAGTGCTCAACAATGAGAACTAACGGTATAATGAATTAGTGCTCAACAATGAGAACAGTATAATGAATTAGTGCTCAACAATGAGAACTAACGGTATAATGAATTAGTGCTCAACAATGAGAACTAAAAATCTGATATCAGCAATGACAAGAAGTATAATAAAGGGTTGTCAATTATGAAAATTACAAATCTGATATTGGAATTACTATAAGTGTAATAAAGTGACAGTCAACAGTGAGAACTAAAAAACTGATATCGATAGCAAGAAGTAAATTGAAGTGGTTGTTAATAATGAGAATTAAAAATATGATATTGACAATAACTAGCAGTATAAAGAACTGGTGGTCAGCAGTGAGAACTAAACCTCTTACATCAAGTGCAGAATCAGCAATTTTGGAAAGTCAGTAGTAATCTTCTCACAGCTGCAATGACAACAATTTTTTTTTACTTGACCTCACTACAGCTTCTGACAGACTGATCATGACATCAATACATCATCTTCAGTAGGTGTTTGGCATTTGTGGCATAGTCAGTGCTTTGTTCTTGGACCATATCTGTTCGTCCTCTAGAAGAACCTCTCTCGGGCACCAAAAGCCATCATCCAGTGTCGCTAGAGAAGCATGCTGACAATACTCAGATGTATAAATGTGAAGAAAATCAACAAGCTTCAGAGGAATAATAAGACTAAAACCAAATTACTTACTTCCAAATGATCATCTTTTACCTCAGATTTGTCTCCACAGTTAATTAATGTCAGCAACATTCCTATAAAATTTGCCAATCAATGAGAAATGTGAGTACTGTGCTTGAGAACACTCTCTCATTACATCAGCAGGGCATAAATACATTCAGAGCAGGATACCTAGAGCTGATTTTCTAGATTAGCTGCAAACTTCTCTCAATGAAATCCACAAATCATTTTCTTTAATGTTTTCAAAATGATTTACTGCAATTCTAATCTATCTGATTCATCTTATTGTTTGTTGCAGAAACTTCAGAAAGATCCAAATGTAGCTGTTCTGGTTACCCTAAAGATTAAAGATCCCAATACTATACTCTTCGGCACTCCACACAATGGTTCCTGTTATCTACAAAAGCATACACAAAGTCTCCTCACTATTTCAATGAACATCTTCAACTCCCAACATCTGTCTAACTTCATCTCTCTCTCTACTCCAGCCCAAAGATCTGTCACACCTTAACCATGCATATTCAGTTGGAAGTACACGTCTGACTTCATGCATATATACACTCCAGTCCAAAGTACCTGTCTGACTTCATCCATATATACACTCCAGTCCAAAGTACCTGTCTGACTTCATCCATATATATACACTCCAGTCCAAAGTACCTGTCTGACTTCATCCATGTATACACTCCAGTTGAAAGTACCTGCCTGACTTCATCCATATATACACTCCAGTCCAAAGTACCTGCCTGACTTCATCCATATATACACTCCAGTCCAAAGTACCTGTCTGACTTCATCCATATATATACACTCCAGTTCAAAGTATCTGTCTAACCTTCTCCATGTATACGCTCCAGCTCAAAGTACTTGTCTGACCTCACCCATAGATACACTCCAGCCCGAAATACCCATTGGAGTGCATTCATGTATGTACTCCAGTTCAGCCTTATCTATGGATACACTGCAGCCTAAAGTACCTGTTGGAGTGCATTCATATATATACTCCATCTATAAATAACTGTCTGGCCTCATCTATGGATACACTCCATCCCAAAATACCCAATGGACTGCATCCATGTATGCTCTATGTCAACATGTGCTTTTTCTGACACTCATATCCTCAGTGCACCTATCATGAAAATCAAAGCATGGTGAATGTTCTTTCCTAAATCAGAGTTCTGCCATCTGGAACAAACTGCCTTTTGAAGACTGAAATAATCAAACCTTAACAGTTTTCAAGAAAGCTCTATCATTTTTACCTGCAACACCAACTGAATCTTAAATAATCTTCACTGGTTTTCTTAATTTTACATTGGGATCTCTTCTGTGTTTTTGTTACAGATGTAAATATGCAAGTTATGTGCAATGTCTTACTCTACATTTTACTGTTGTGTTACTGTACACATAAATATGTATTTATACTGTGGTGTACTGAACATATTGTGTTACTTGTTTATTATTATGTTAGTGAATGTGTGTTACTGTGATATGTACTACTATAGTGCTTAGAACATTTTGGCAAAATTAAACACTCATAAGAAATCTACTAGATCCTTTCAATACACACACATACATATTGGTAACGATAGAGAAAGTTACCTGAGATAGTAGAGAGTTACAGATAGTTAACTGATTTATTTATATTGAAAAATAAAAAATCAGTCAAAAGTCAGAAATCTACTTTATGCTCAACCAGACTACTTACAGTGGCAAAATGCTGCAAGTCAGGGGATTAGGGACTTGAAGACAGGTGGACAATAGCAGTTTTCTGCTGAAGGATATGGATGATCGATACAAACGTGTTTGTGAGGTTCGTTCCTCTGCACTTTGAGAATCTAAAAATAAAATATATAAAGTCAATTCACATCACAGCTATTAAAAAATGGCAATCACCTATACCCACCCCTTCAACATCCTCAAAGGTGTAATCCTAAAGTCAAACAATTTTAACATATTTTATCAAAAACATGATTAGTGACTTTGTATTAATATGAGTAATTTGCAGTCTCCAAGCAAATTAGAGTGCTCAAAGGGAAATAGCCCAGTTCTGAACTTAAAACTTAATTGCTCTTGCTCTTAAACTACTTAAATTAAACCAAATTCTATGTAAAATGCAATATCTGTCTGATATCCATGGATGAGGATTTAAGATAAGCACATTTAGCATATTTTACTGTAAAATAAATATAAACCTGCCAAATAAAACCAAAATAACAAACCACATGCTTTTACAGTTTCCTTTAAAATTATTGGTAATGACCAACTGGGAAACAACCAGGAAATGTATCCGCAATTAAAACATTTTTAATAATGAACATTACAAAATCAAAGGACTGGACAGAAACTTTGGTGTTGAAATCTAACAAAGTGTACAGTTGAATGGAATCAACAGTCAGGAAAAGTGATAAAAAGAGAGTGCAGTTCAAGGGTGTGACAGTAAATTTGCCCCTCCCTATTTTAAATTTAAAATTGTTATATAAATTGTTAAACTATCAGAATAACCCAACCTTGGGCACTCCTTATAGTGTTATTTTTATTTTTGAAAGTGTCTGAGTTGAAGTAAACAGGTCCAGGCAAGAACATTCTAGATTGCTGACATAATGCTAACTGAATGAGTAGCTTTCTACTATTCAATGATAGTCGGATTTGTCTTCTCTTTTAATAAGAAGTTTTCCACTCACGGAAATATTATGTGATTATAAATGTTGTTTTATGTCGTGGAAGAGAGAAAATGTTTACAGCACCCACTTATCTGCAAAGTGATAGATGAGTGGTGTCTGTTGGAGGATCATTAATAAAAAAGTAATATCATCATCACTTGCAATTAATTATGAAAGATTAATTAATAATACTAATCATTTTCATTAACTAAGTGGCGTGCCTGTCACAAAGGGCCTTAATTCTTGGTAAGGATACATTAAAGAGAATATATCTGGCAATTATTCTTTATATAGGGAATCCTAAAGAAATTTGATCAAGAAGGAATTGCTATAAGAAGTACCATTATAAGTCCTGGCCAGGAAAAGACAGAATTGATTTATTCAGTATTATCCTTTTAACTGTAATGAAATGGTAGTTTAACAATTCGAAAAGTCCCAACTTGTTTCACATGGAATGATAATTCCAAACTGTTTCTCATGAATTGGCAATTGCAAAGTCCCAAACTGATTCTTATGGATCAATTCAAAAGTCCCAAACTGTTTCTCATGGATTAACAGTTCAAAAGTCCCAAATTGTTTCTCATGGATTTAACAATTAAAAAGTCCCAAACTGTTTCTCATGGATTAACAATTCAAAAGTCTCAACTTGTTTCTCATGACTTAACATTAACATTCTCATCCTGATCAAGCTTGATTTTAAAATAAACAGCATAATTACTAAATGAAATGGAAGAGAGAATAAAAAAATATATATATTTAATAACATGAATTTATAAGTAAATCAATCATAATGAAATAAATAGTTTATTATTGTGTACAATGAAATAATAATATATTAACTAGGAAATAATGTGTATCCATTCAGTGAGCAAAGTATTGCCAAGAGATACAAAATTAACTGATTACATCTGACACATCATTACAAAATTAACTGATTACATCTGACATCATTACAAATTAACTGATTACCTCTGACATCATTACATAATTAACTGATTACATCTGACATTACAAAATTAACTGATTACCTCTGACATCATTACATAATTAACTGATTACATCTGACATTACAAAATTAACTGATTACCTCTGACATCATTACATAATTAACTGATTACATCTGACATTACAAAATTAACTGATTACATCTGACACATCATTACAAAATTAACTAATTACATCTGACACATCATTATAAATGCCTGAAGCAGAACTCACAATTACTAGACTCATAAATAAGAATGAGCCGCAGCCATGCAGTCAGCACTCTACTGCTAAGAGATGTAAACTCTGTTTGTGTTACAAGCTTAAATAACATGTGTTGCAACAGCAGGCTTGTTAACTGCTTGGACTGCACAAGACGCAGCAAAGGCTTCCAAATACTGATCATGATGCTTGGCACCTTGGGTGGTTCAGCATTGAATGTGTCTGGAGGAAAAAATTGACCAAACATGACAATGAATCAATCAGTATGTCAAGAAGACATAATCCAAATTGATAATGAAGCATTCATTGTATCTAGGAAAATAACCCAGTATGTCAGTGAAACATCCACAGATCTAGAAAACAAAGCCCAGCATAACACTGAAGCACTGAATGTGTCCTGAAAACACAACCCTATACAATGACACATTGAGCATGTCTTGACATAATCCTATATGAAAATGAAATACTGAATTGTGTGCAGACAACACTATATAACATGACAATGCACACTGAATAAAACAGACAATTAGACAGTGCTGAATAAATTAGACAAAACATTCTCTTTAAAAAAAAAAATGTAAAACTTTTAAACACACAATATTAATTAATATCACATGCTGTTTATCAAAACAGTATTACTGTTAGAGAAGATATTTGTTCTTTGGAATGTTGAGTAAATGCATGTGGAAAATCAAGAACATTCCTCCTAATGTGCTTGATAGCATATGTGAAATTCAGGATGATTCTCTATGGTATGCTTGGAGAATGCATCAAAGATTCTGGAACTGTTGTGTAATGTGCCTCTGGAAGGGAATGTGTGAGACCCCACCTAAATATGAAAGACAGTAACTTGTTGCAAACTGCGTGACTGTGAAACATGTGCCGGTAACAACCGCCATCTTTGAGCAGGTTTGTGTATTGACTTTAACTATTTCTCTAAAACTCCACTCTCATTTCCTTGATGATATCCATGAACTTGATTATATATTTACGTTAAGTGATTACTTATTTCTATGCTAAGATAATCCTAATGATTGTCCAGCATTAATTGAACAATGTTGTGAAGTGTTGTAAATGTCAATGCTCTTTGATTATATTCATATGTTATATATTTGATTGTTGATTTAATAAATTTATTGACCTTCTTACACATATTGATAACTGTATGTTGGAAAGACAGTGGTGGATGGGGCCTGCTGAATATAGATTAAAGAAAGATTTATCTTCTCCTTTAGTAAGAAGTCTTCCACCTATGGAAAAATTTTGTGACAGTAAATGTTTGTGAAACAATATTAATGTTGTGAAGAGAGAATATGTTTACAGTGCCCGCACATCTGCCAAGTGAGAGAGTTGAGTGGTGTCTTCTGGAGAATTATTTGTAATATAAATTAAGATTCTCAATACTTGTAATTAGTTATGGATGATTAATTAATAATAATAATCATAACCACTAAATAGTGGCGTTGGCGTCACAAAAACACTAGAATCAAGTAACACAAGTAGAATTCCACAATTTCTCTAAGTAAAACTGCAATCAGTTTGACTTAGACAAAGGCTGAGACTAATGGCAATGTGTAATCATAAACACACCTTCAAATTCAATGCAATAATCCTTCGATACATGATCAAAAACATGTTTCAGAGTTCCACATGGTAAACCTTAAATATTTAGTCCTAAATTACTTCAAGTTCCACATGATAAGCCTTCAATATGTAATCACAAATAACTTTAAAATTTCACATGATACACCTCCAATATGTTATAAATATGCCTTTGAGTTCCACACAAACACTTTCGACATTTAAATGTAAACAAACCTTCAAGCTCCACACGATATGTCTTCAGCTGTTCTTGTGTAGGAATAAGATAGCCTGGCTCTACAAGATGCCTCAACACTTCATTTCGCCTAAATTAATGGTTACAATAATTAGTTGATGATATATCTGAGTTACAAGATACTGAGTTACTGTGGCTTTCAAGATAAAAACGTTTCAGTGTCACTATTATTTTGTATGAGTTACAAGTCTATTATTATGGTTTCTAAGATACAAGGATTATGATTGTGGATTTTAAGATGCAAGGACATACAGTGTCAATAATCATTGAGTTACAAGAGTCTATTATTGTGGTTTTCAATTTACAAGGATTACAGTGTTACTAATTAAAATCGATGTGTCTGAGTTACATTACTACCATTACTATGGTTTTCAAGATTAAAGGGTTAATGTCATTTTGTTTTTGACTGAGTTAAAGAATTATTCTGGGGTTTTTCCAAAAGCAGAAAATAATACATCAAGATTGAAGATCAATTACTGATTTGATTCATGGAATATTGCAATATAAAAATTATTTATTAGAATTCTTTTAAAGGAAAGTATACCATGTAATGTTAAGAATTATTTTTACATCAAGTATGCATATAACACTTTGAGAAACTATTACACAATGTTTATTTTTAAGGAAACTTACAAAGGAGAGTAAATAAAATGCTGTTGGAGATCACAATTTTACGAATAATTTAATATATTTTGTAGGAATTCAGTTTAGGAATATTCAAAGTAATAAATGAAACTAATGGCATTGTTTACTATCACAACTGCACAATACATATCACTTTATTTAATAAAAATAACAATAAATAATTAAAACGAATTTTACACAGTGTTTAAAAACAGATAGAAATTACAAATTATTTTATTTTATTATCTAATTTTAGCTCAAGTTATTTAGTTAGTTCAATCTACTGTACTGTTATAACAGAAAAATACAAATCTATCAAACTACAATGCATTACTAAAAAAATTCAAATACAGTTGCGAATTATAGAAATATATTAATGATTATTATTACATCAAGGATATTCAACAATACTGTTTTTCATAAAGGTTAATTATTAAGTAATAATCTTTTCCTGGTATGAAATAAACAAATCTTGATTTGGAAAGAAATATTTCCAAATTCTAAAGCAACCATTTCTAAATAAAAAAATTATAGAAAATAAGCTTAAACAGAATATAAAGAGCATTAAGAAATGAACACATTCAAACATTATTAAATTCTGTTCAGCTTTTCAGTGATTTGTCATAATGTATTGTTCACTTCTGTCAAATTTTATTCAAAATATCAATGTTTTGTCAAAGACGTAATGCTCAATTTCTCTTTTGCTGTAAAATATTATGCATGGTGTACTCAATTCTAGTTAAGATATAAAATAAAAATTTTCTTTGAGGGAGTGGAACACACTCAAAACCAAATTATAGAAGACATAATTTAATTTCTGAGAGAAACATACCCTGGGTCGCTTAGAAGATCCTCTATTTTTTTTAAAGCTTGGATTCCTTCCTTTCTTGAGGCACTATCGGACACTTCTTGATTCTGTTAGTGGGTGAAACAAACTATATTTTTACAAGAATACAGTGACCTTCAACACCTAAACATATTTACAAGTACAAACACGTTGATATTTTTGATAATATCAGTTTTGTGGGTATTATTTGTGTCAATGACATGGCAATGGAATTATTCAGGCTTTTGATATGAAAAGTTATTATGAAAACCTAGCCAACCTTCTACAGACTCAAAAACACCTAAAGATATTCAATATCCATTTGCTTGTGATGTAATAATGAATACCTCACAATTTACATTCAGCCAAAATTAGGGTAGAGTGGTTTGTGATGTAACAGCTAATACCTCATAATTTGTTTTCATTTCCAAAACTAGTCAGTACCTATTAGTTCATGCTATAACAGTTCATATTAAATCCATAACTTGTTTTCATCCAAACTAGTATCTATTTATAGTCCCTGTTGTAACAATTAATACAATACCTTCATAACTTGTTTTCAACCAAACTAGTACCTATTTATATCAGTCTGTGTTGTAAGAATTAATACAATACCTCATAATTTGTTTTCAACCAAACTAGTATCTATTACTATTAGGCTGTCAATTTTTTCTAAAAAGCTGCTGTCTTCAGGAAAAACAAGCTGTGTACAGATCAGATAGCAACACACCAAATCATCATTGAACAATACTTAGAGTGGCAGTCAAAGCTGTACCTCAACTTCGTTGACTTTCATCAAGCGTTCAATAGTGTAGACAGAGAAACCATTTGGCAGCTCCTCCATCATTATAGAATCCCTCAAAGTTTCATCACCCTTATCCAGCAACTTTATGAAGGTGCCACATGTCAAATTATCCACAACGGCAAATTGACAGAGGACTTTGAGGTGAGAATAGGAGTCCGATAAGGATGCATGTCTCCCCAATGATCTTCCTGTTTGTGGTCAACTGCGTGATGTGTCAAGCAACAGGAAAAACCAGAATCCAGTGGTCCCTGACTCAATTCCTTGAAGACTTGGACTCTGCAGATGACTTGTGCCTGATGTCCCAGAAAAGCCAACATATGCAACAGAAAACCGATAACCTGGCCCAAGAAGCATCCAGATCAACCTGGAGAAGACTGAAACCGTGACCCTGTTAAAAAAGCAGCAGAAGCCAATCACCCTTGGAGACAGCGAGCTGAAAGAAGTCACTGCTTTCACCTACCTGGGCAGCATTGTATCAGCAACAGGTGGTTCTGACGAGGACATCAAAGCAAGAATCAGGAAAGCTAGATACGCCTTTATTACCCTGAGACCAGTCTGAAGGTCAGCATCCCTGTCTGTCTATAACATACTACGAATTTTCAACAGCAACGTTAAATCTGTCCTCCTCTATGGCACAGAGATCTGGAAAGTCACCAACACCCTAACCAACAAGTTCCAAGTATTCGTCAATGGCCGCCTTCAAAACATACTGAAGACCAGGTGGACAGACAAAATAAAGAATAGCAGACAAACCAAGATCCCACAGACCAGCAGATTGCCAGGCGGAAATGGTGATGGATAGGACACACCATGCGGAAACCTCCACAGGACATTACCCGGCAGGCTTTGCGGTGGAATACCCAGGTAAAGAGATGGGTCAGTCGCTCTAAGACCACCAGGAAAAGATCCTGTGAGGAGGAAATGCTGCAACCTGTCGTGGGGTGAACTGTAAAAGGCTGCCCAGAATTAAGTGCACTGGAGAACTATTGTCGAGGCACTTTTTTCCATGAGGAATCCAAGGAAGTAAGCAAGTTTTAAAAACCAGTTGTACATCAAAATTAGACATTAATTTATATAACAAATTCTTCTAAAAAGTTAATTATCTTTATTATTTCATTATTTCATCATTCATTTTATTATTTCATCTTTGCATGCTCATAATCCCCTGTTAAAAATCGTAAACAAAAGACATGTCCTTGACCACCATCTTGAATTTTTAACAAATTACAGAATTACACTGATTTCATGAAAATCATTCTAATTAATTCTTATTCTGATTATGAGTCTGATACTAAGCTGGATTCAGGTAGTAGTGATGCCAACTTGATGAAGGAAACCTCACTTGAGTCTGGAGAAGAAGTATTTCTCCAAATTTGATCAGGTATGCTCCAAATGGAGAAAGGTTCGTTCATTTCTTGTATGTAAATTTTTTACAGCATCGGTCAAAGGTCAAAGGTCAAGTTTTTATTCCTTGCAGTTAGTTTTTATATTTCCAGATGCAAAATTACTTGTAAAGTTAGAATAATGTAGGTTTCTAAAGGAAATTTCAAATACATTTCTAAAGTTTTGTTTATTCATTTCATAACAATGGTTGCTAAGGATCTGATGACATAGTCTTTTGTTTTTTTTGTTTACCTGTTTACTTGTACTGTTATTTAGTATAAAGACAATTACTTCATGACTTAATGTTATACTGCTTCTTTTATATGCTATTTTCTTCTTATTTTTTTAAAAGGAGAATTCTAGATCTAAGAGGGTTTTATTTAGTATTTATATTTTAGAGTCTATGGTTATGATCACTACGCCCTTACCCATTTTTTCCACCTGAACATTTCTACCTGAAAACTGAGGACCCACAAGATAAACTTTGTAAAGTGAGAAGGTTATATACATATATTAATATGAGATGTAAAAAAAAAAAATCTACTTCAGCCAAGTCAGAATGTTTCAATTGATAAACATATGGAGAGAAAACAAAACTATATCAATTATGTCAACCATTCATAGTGTTAGTGGACATGCTTAGGCTAAGAAAAAAAACTAAATTAATTGAAATTTCAGAGAACCACATATAAATCACTATAGTTTGTTAAGGACTATAATCAGTACATGAGATGGGTGTATAAAAGTGAGCAGTTAATAAATAAATAAATATGTTTTGAGAAAAACAAATAAGTACTGGAAGACATTTTTTTCATTTTTTAGATATTGCACATTTCCATTTTATTTGAGATTGAAGGGAAAAAATCCAGACATTGAAGAACTGAAAAGACCAGCTAGATATGGGCAAACTGATTTTACAGAAGAGTTAATTAGGGAGCTAGGGAATATAGGTTAGCATGACAATACATCTGTTGCTACAAAACCACCACTTATTTCTCACAAGCTATGGATCATGAGTTTATTGATGTTTATTGAAATTGTGATTGTGATATCAAACTAAACAAATGGAGAGAAAAATAAATATTTGGTTAAAGTTTGTGACATTTTCGTATGTTTTCAGAAAAACAAAACTTTCTTTCTGCTTTTCATAAACATAATCACCCTATTAAGTTTGCACGGTACATCATGATTAGACATTAATTTTTTCAATGAAAAATCTGAGTATATAGCATACATAAATATATATCTAAATTGTAATTTTTATTTCTAAGTCAATTTATAAACAATTTTAAAACTATTTCAAGATCAGCTATGTTACTGTTATATATTTTAACAACTTGAATTTGAATGTTGAAATATCTTACTTTTATAAAAAAATAAACTCATGAATTCGCTAGAACTAGTGGTATTACTTAAAGATATGAAAATTCATTATTTACTGTCACATTTATCAGATATTTGGTTTTCTGTTGCAGATATTATTATATTTCAATAATATAGTAATTGTTTTTCAATTACCCATCATACCTTCCTTTTTTCTTCTTTGTCAAAAATGTAAAATCTGGATTTTTTATTAAAAAAAAAATTAAATCTCATATTTAATTTATTAAAATGTACAAATATGTAACAATACATTTACAACTGTATTTGTATTAAAGCCATTCAATTTCCTTTAAAATGACATATAACATGTATTTACATCAGAATTTCGACTGAAATATGTTCTAAATAAGCTCAGTGTGTATTGAAGAGTAAAATGGCCAAAATCTCATGTCAGAATAGAGTTAATATAATACCCCATAACTTGCTTTCAGCCAAACTAGAATCTATTAATATGTCTGTGTTGTAACAGTTAATATAATGCCTCATAACTTGCTTTCAACCAAACTAGTATCTATTAATATAAGTCTGTGTTGTAACAGTTAATATAATGCCTCATAACTTGCTTTCAACCAAACTAGTATCTATTAATATAAGTCTGTGTTGTAACAGTTAATATAATACTTCATAACTTGTTTTCAACCAAAGTAGTATTAGACTGTGTTAATACAATATGTTTCTCTTGTTCTTAACCAATATTAGTACCTGGTGACTAGATTTGTAGAAGGTGTACAACACATCAACAACTTGAGAAGAAGATATGGAATGACTGGTTTTCTTGTCTCCATCAGCTTCCACAAGGTCTTCTGTATCCTTCACTTGCTGACTCCAAAACACATCCTGTCAAACATGCAATGCATCTCACCTCACAATTAATGCCCCAAACAAAAAATACAATTCATTTATTGCCAGAAGAAATGGATCTGCTACTGTCAGGAATGTTTGGAGTAGGGTCGATCCATGTAACCACTGCTTCATTCACCTCCTGAATTAAACTGGTATTAGTAGCACTGACTGCAAAGAGCTGCTCTATTAATAAACCCAGTGGTTTAAAGTGGTTTAATAATGGCACCAGCACCACTTACAAACTATAAATAGATTAGTGCATGATGCTGTAACTACTGAGTGGTTAATTAGGGCAGTGGGGTGTGGTTACCTTAGACTAAAGCTTGCTAGACTGTTTTATCAATGATTAATTAGGGCAGCAGCATGTGGTTACCTTAAGGTCAAGCTTGATAGACTGTGCCTTCTTATCAATGGTTAATTAGGACAGTGAGTGTGGTTACTTTATAGTAAAGCTTGATAAGACTGTTTATCAGTGGTTACTTAGTACATTAGCTTGTGATTACCTTAACCCTTTGAACCCGGCTCGCCTGTACGTAAAATGCCTATAACCTGTGCTCCATGAGCAAAAAAAACATAAATTTTCTAAAATTTCTAAGTGAAATCAGTTAGCCACTCAATGTGTGAAACACTTTAACGCCAAAATTCCTTCTTGATAATCTGACCATCAGTGGCTGTGAGTTTGAATGCACAGGCACTCTTTTTGCATGCAGAACAATGAAAGAGTTTTATTTGTGGGTTCGTTGTTTTTGGTAAAGATGGATTTTTTTGTCAAACTTTTTACTCACCGATTCATTAGTACTACTGCTAGAACTATCATAGTCAATTCTACTAAATGAAGTTCTTCACTATCACTATCTATAATTATAGATTATAATCATTGCAAGGGCTTCTGCCGCAAGATAACAATCTTTTTTACGATATGTCATCACCATATTTAGCCTTGAACTTTCGTGCCAAGACCCGCAGACACACCAAGGTCTTTGGAAGAGTTAATTTCTAGGGTAAGTCAGCATATACCGCTGTTGTGGTATCTCAAGATATAATTTTATATATTCATCCCACTATTGCAGGCAACCGGGGATTCCGATTTTATGGTAATCCTGCTAAAGGGGGATTTCGGGTTCAAAGGGTTAAGATCAAGCTTGATTGACTGTGCCTTATAAATGGTTAATTAGGGCAGAGAGTGTGGTTACTTCATAGTAAAGCTTGATAAGCCTATTTTATCAATGGTTAATTAGGGCAGTAGCAAGCAATTACTTAAGATCAAACTTAAAGAATGTCAGTGGTTAATTTGAGCAGAGTGTGGTTATCTTCTGATCAAGCTTGACAGACTGTGCCTCTTTATTGGTTATTTAGGGCAGTAGGTGTGGTTATAATTTGGATATCATCATATATAAATATACCAGGCAATGAAAAAGCTGATAAACTAGCAATAAAAGAGTTTGCACTAGATTACACCTCACCAACCCTAGAGGAAAATTTTGCACCTCTTAGAAATTAAATAGATAAAATTTGGTAAAACCAATACTTAGAATTATCAAAAGGCAGATGCCCACTAAAACATACTCCCACTGTTTTCACAGTGAGTAGACATAATAATGTGTATCTATGAAAACTGCATTAGATTGTTTGAACATAGACAGAAATTTAGAGTCTGTCCACAATTAACTTCTTAGGATGGAGGAAGCCAATAACCTTAGGACTGAAGAAATCAATAACTTTAGGAAAGGAGTAACACAAAGAACTGACCTTTCTAACCACACTTGTAATGGTCAGTGTGGTTATCTTACAGTCAAGGTTTTAATAGACCATGCCTTATTAGAGGTTAATTAAAGCAGCTTTTCTTGAAAAGCCAAGTGCCTAATCAATAAAAAAGTTTGTTCAATCTGTGTCTGTTTCATTAAACATTTAAATATATAAATTTCATAGAAAAGTTAATAACTGAAATACCTGTTCTGCCAAACCTTTCAATGCAATATCTGTTATTAATTTTTATACAAAAGTTAATAACTAAAATGCCTGTTCTAACAAACAAACTGAAATTAAATTGTCTATATTTATACTCTATACTTACCAACCCAATAAAATGGAAGTTTTAGTTCTGATTTTATAAAAATTAATAGCTGGAATGAAATGTTCTATATCTGCTCAACATGCTTACTTGTAGATAAGTCAATGCCCACTGTGTCCCAGTGACAAGAAGATCCAAGCAAGGGAGAGAACCATGTGTTGCATCATGCCGAAGTCTTACAATCCATTCTGGAATACCAAACTGCAATAAAATGTCCTTTTTAATGTGCTTTTGAACATGCAGACATGCGTAAGAAAACACATATACACACAGACTGCTGATTATAAAAAAAAATGAACAATGCAATAGATTTGTCGTACATCTTGGATTCTCTATATACTATATGGCTAAAAATATCACACAACAATTGAATAAGTCAGACTGGTAAATAAGTCACACTATAGTTAAATAAGGTACAAAACAGTTGAATAAACCAGAGAACTATGAATAAGTGACAGTAAAGTTAAATAACACACATACAGCTTGAATATTCTAAGAATATTTGAAAAGTCTTAAAATGGTGGAATAAGTCAAAGAATATTACAGAAGTGGTGATGTGAATAAGTCATAGAATAGCTAAATAAATCAAATAGTGGTGAATAGGTCATACATTTGGTAAATAAGTTACAGAACAGTTATAGTCTCAGAATGATAGAATGTCATAGAATAGTCTTATATTAGTTATAATGGTGAAATAAATCTTAGAATTAAATAAGTTACAGAATGGTTGAAGAATTCATAAAATAGTTGATTAAATATCAGAATAGTTTAATAAATTACCAAGTAGTTGAATAAGTCACAGAAATAGTTGGAAAGTCTCATGAAGGAGGAGTAAGTAAGAGAATTGTTAAATGAGTAACAAAATGGATAGATAAATCAAAGAATAGTTGAAGAGTCTCAGAAGGGAGGAAAAAGTAAGAGAATTGTTAAATGAGTAACAAAATGGATGAATAAATCAAAGAATAGTTGAAGAGTCTCAGAAGGGAGGAATAAGTCATAGAATATTTAAATAAGTTAAAAATAATTAAACAGGTCAAAGAATGATTGAATAAGTCACAGAATATTTGAATAGCAAATGTACTTTTGCTCTATCACAGATGCAATCACACAAATCATGCACACAAAGAAATATAAGCAGATTTCTGTTTATTCCAAAGATCTTTCAAGCACCACTGACTTTTTATTACTATTGCGTAAAATCTTTTCTGACATGAAACAAAGTTATTATTAGCTATTATATAAAATGTTTCCATTTATCATATACTGCAGATGTGTGAGTAAAAGATGATGATAATAATAATTAAAGAAGACTTAAGAAGTTGCTAAAAGTAATACAAGCTCTAGTAATTAACAATAATAATATACATAAATACACAAGATCTTTATACAAATTAGTTTAACATACAAGAAAGGTCGATACAAGAAAAAATGATTTATATACAAAATACCAATATAACCTATAATTATGTGTACAAAAGAGAAACATAAAATTAATTTACTTTCATACAACAAAAGAGTCAAAATAATACAAAAGAGACAATGCTATTCTTGCTGATGAAAAAATATCTTGAGAATACTCTGAAAAATGATTATGGTATTTTGTGTCCCAGCTCAAAAAGCAGTAAAAATTCCTGTAGGTGGACCCTGATAAGCAAATGAATATTGATTGTATGACTAATACTTTGCCTCAGAATGTTGAAAATGCATGTGTCTGATTATGAACTCAAGTTTCTAGCAGGAATGTATATGTGAGACAAGACAGATATTTGGGATTGGAACAAGGTGGTGAAGCATAATAAAAATAAACAAAAAACTAACAATGAACAAATGGTACCTCTTGAGCTATTTTGTGCACAGGCTGAGCAAATGCCTTGTTTTGTCCTTTCTCGGTTACATGATTCACAAACCTACAAAAAAACCATTTGTTGAAAGATTGAATGTTAGGTAATTATGATAATGGCAATAAAAACAGAAAGGAAAAGAAAACAAACAAGAAAGTGGAATAGCACAAAGAGACTGACTCGGAGCATCTGGCACTGACACAGGGTATTGGAGACTGACACAAGGAATCTGACATTGATAGTTGGTATCTGACATTGATACTGGGTATTTGACACAGGGTATCTGACATTGATACTGGGTATCTGACACAGGGTATCTGACATTGATATTGGGTATCTGATACTGACAACAGAAATAACGACTTGCCAACGACTTTGCACAACTGTTTGTTCCTACCTAACAGTTTTTGACCTTATTGTACACTGTTTGTTTCTACCTAATACAGTCAAAAACTGCCAGGTAGGAAGAAACAGTTGAACAATAAGACAGTCAAAAATGTGTTAGGCAGGAACAGACAGCTGAACAATAAGACAGTCAAAAATGTGTTAGGCAGGAACAAACAGCTGAACAATAAGACAGTCAAAAATGTGTTAGGCAGGAACAAACAGCTGAACAATAAGACAAAGAGCCATTGATTAACAGGCTGGTTGAACATTAATCTGAAGGAAACTTACTTTCAACCATACAAGAGTAATAAAGTGGTAAAAAAAACAATAATATAGTAGCAAAATAAATACGGAAGTAATACAGTGATGCTGTATTTATTACCATGGAGTTAGTGTTGTTTTTATTAATACAGCATCAACACAGTGGTAATAAATACAGCAGCAACATAGTGGTAATAAATACAACATTAATTCCATGGTAATAAATACAGCAGTAATAAATACAACAGTAATTCAGTGGTAATAAATATAGCAGTAATACAGTGACAATGGTATATATTAAATAACAATAAGAAACAAGTGATATTAAAAAAAACATTTAAATTGGTTTTTTTTAAAAAATGCTATTAACCTTATAAGTGCCATACTGTAGACCGATCGCAGCCTGGTCTCAGAATTAAGGAGGTCACCTGTTTGTATGGCAATCTGATGCTGAACACTGGCATCAGTCAGTGCAGCAGAACTCTCAATTGCCACAGAAAGTTTGTGCATGGCTCTGCAGGGTTGTGGGGAGAGAAAACAATGTTTATATATATATATATAAAACTCTTTATTTTCATTTTATAAGTATGCTTGAGATTTTTAAAATTTTGTAGTTTTTTTGGGTGGAGGGGATTTTTGATAAAATGAATGAATGGTGTCCTAATGGTGCAAATAATTTTAATAGGAAATAATTCAAAATAAGGACAAATTTGCACTTAAATAAATATTTATTGCAAATGTACATATCCTAGTTTTCATTAGCCAAAAATAATACATTTATGATAAGTCAAGAATAAGTTAAGAATAACTTCAATCATGATAAGGCTGAACCTAGAATAACTTCAATCAATAGTAAGACTAAATCGGAGTGGGCCAAAAGTAGGTATACAGTACAGATCGGGTCATGTTTAGTCTCTTAGATACAACATTCCTAGAACCTGTCCCCGACACTGTTTAGTCTCTTAGGTACAACATCCCTAGTACCTGTCCCCGACACTGACACTATTTGGTCTCTTAGGTACAACATCCCTAGAACCTGTCCCCGACACTGATACTATTTAGTCTCTTAGGTGCTTGAAATGTCCGCCATCAATGTTGCAACATTCCTGGAACCTGTCCCTGACAATGACACACAGTAACACACAAATTCCGGTTAGCACCAAAGTCCAAAAATGCTTATGAGATGAACTCCTTCAATTCGTCCACTGTGCAGGGCTTCCTCTCATAAACCTTACCTTTACAATGCCCCCCCCCCCCCCCAAAAAAAAAAAGTCCATAGGTGTCAGGTCGGGTGAACATGGAGGCCAGTCAATGTTGCAACACTGTCCAATCCACTTCTATGAGAAGGTGTTGTCAAGGTAGCTCCATACTGACAGAGCAAATTGAGAAGGGGCCCCATCTCGTTGAAGAACAGTTCAGCGAAGTCAGCCCTGATTGTGCTACATGTTTATGTAATTGTTACCATCCACAGTTGTATTGACAAAAAAAAGACCCCATGACACCAATGCTGGACAGTCCACCCTACACAGTGATACCTGGCAGGTTCAGTTCAGTTGTGAGAGTCATATGAGGCTTTTCATCTGCCCAGTACACACAATTATACCTGTTCATGGCCTGACAACTCGAAACAGGCTTCACCTGACCAGATGATCTTATCAAGAAAGCCTGGTTCGTGGGAAATTTGGTTATGCATTATTTATCTCACAGAATTGCAACCCATGGTGTGAATCATCCTCCATAAGTCTTGGATGGTACAGCTTCAATTTCAATTTACGCATTAAGCATTGCAAAGATGTTCTCAGTGTGAATAGATCCTGATAGCTCATAAATCGTGTGGACTTTATAGGACTGCTCATGAATGTCAGGGCTACTCTCATCTCTCTTCTGTCACTGATATCTGAGGATGTCCATATGAAATAAAATGCCATGACCCAATCAGTACTGTATACCTACTTTTGGCTCATCCTGTATAACCTTCTAAGGCAAAAATAACTTCAATCAATAGTAAGACTACATCTAAGATAACTTCAGTCTTGATAAAGCTGAGCCAATAATAAATTAAATAACAAGACTAAATCAAGAATAACTTTCATCATAGTAAAGCTGAGACAAGAAACTGCAATATGATATGATTAGATATGGTGAAACGAAAAGAGCCAAGTAGTAAATACAATCAAATTAATAATGAGCCAAAAATAATTTCAATCAAGAAAAGCTATGAATAACTTCAATAGTGGTAAAGATGACACATGGTAAATCATAGTAGGACTGATAATGAATAATGAACACATTGGAGATAAATAATGAACATTTTGGAGATGAATAATGAGCATTTTGGAGGTGAATAATGAAAATGTTGGAGGTAACAAAGCTATAATAAATAAATACCTGCTTTTCCAAACAGCAATTTTCTCCAATGAGGCTTTCTGTCTAGTCATGTCTTTGCTATACAGATCTTGATAAACTCTGATAAATTCAGACCTAAATGATTAGATATAATAACAGTTAACTTCAAACCAACTTAATAAACTCTAAACTTTAATTAATTAATTAATTAATTAATTAATTAATTAAACTCTAAATTAATTTTAAAAAATTATCTATAATTAGAATATTTTGATAGTCAAATTCAGTAAATGAGACTTTCTGCCTAATCCCAATATTGCAATACATATTCTGGTAAATCTCCAATAATCTTTAATCAGCATAATTAAAATGGCATGAAAATCAAATTCAATCAATAAGGATTTCTGAATACCATAATTCAGGGGTCAGGAACCTATGGCTCGCGAGCCAGATGTGGCTCTATTGATGGCTGCAACTGGCTCGCAGACAAATGTTCGATTATATTTATAAAAAAATTTTCTTTAGACTCCTTTGATCTACATATTAATTGCATATCAACATTTCATTCTACAAATGAGCTAAAGTCTACTAAAGTCTCAACGCCTGCATGAAGCTTAACCTCACCACGTATCAACCAGACTACAGAGCCATCAGCAAAGTCATGCAGCACCAGAAGTCGCATTAATGGTAAGAAATACTCATTATTGATTAGCAAAAGCATAACAATTTTATTAAAAAGAATTCAGAGACATAATTATTGTACTTTTAGTGTTGAAATTACACAAAATGCACACATTTACTTGAATTTTTAGTTTTAAACATAAGGCATGGCTCTCAGAGAATTACTTTTCAAAATATGTGGTGTCCATGGCTCTCTCAGACAAAAAGGTTCCCGACCCCTGCCATAATTTATGTCACAGACATAATAAATCATTAAATGTCTGAACTTTGTATGTGTGTCCAGATGTGTTTACTCTAGAACAGAGAAAGGCATTCCCTTTATCCTTATTTTTATAGGTTAGAAGTCAGCAATTTATTATTCTCGTGGCATTTGGTGGTGTTAGGTACTAGGCAGATAGCCATTGCAGTTCAAGATCAGCATCTCAACAATTATCAATGAGCATTCATCAGTACTGTTATCTTTACACTATTTACAGACAGTTTCCAGAACAGGTGAAAGAAGCAGTCATCTGCCATCAGAGACAGTCATCAGATGTCAGAGGTAGTTGGCTGTTTCAGAGACAGTCATCAGAACAGTGCTCAGAGACCAGTCTGTTGTGAGTACAAGTTGTCAAAGTCAGTGTCATCCTTTGTTACAAGTGGCTACCTGCCATGAGTATTGTCTATTGCAGTGACTCAGCAACTATCATCATTTGTTGTGGGTAGCACTGAAACCC
This sequence comes from Sinotaia quadrata, assembly GCA_028829895.1. Classification (NCBI taxonomy): domain Eukaryota; kingdom Metazoa; phylum Mollusca; class Gastropoda; order Architaenioglossa; family Viviparidae; genus Sinotaia; species Sinotaia quadrata. The sequence continues at coordinate 40,333,509 of CM054181.1, read as the reverse complement.
CAGTGCAGGCCATAAAGAGTCACTGATCTTCCCAGAGGCCAGAGCTGTATGAAATATTTTCTACTCCTGGAAGGATTTTGGTCAAGCTGTGAATCATCAGGATTTAAATCAAAATTTATATGACTGGCAAATGCAGTCCACTTTATGAATGACTGTGACTTGTGTGAAGTTTGCAGTGAATATGACTTCAGCTGCCTATGTCAAATCATCCCAACTGCCGTTTCAGAATGAGTGATAACTACCAGCATCAAGCTCTGTGTGTACACATATATTCTGATGCATCATCAAGAATGGCACAATAAAATGTTTTAGGTAAGTTAATGTAGCAGAGAGATAGGGCAGTAGAAGGAACTTTGAGTTACTGACTGAAACTGACATTTTTGAGTAAGTGTGAACTGATTGTTTGGTATTAGAATTTAAAATTTAACTGTGTTTCTTTTCTTGATTTACTAGTTTAATTATTTGATACTGTTAAACTGGTTTTCTAAACATTTTTAATGTGGTTTGACTGTATTGATTTTGTTATTTAAGTAATTAGTTGTGTTTAGTTTATCCCAAAGTTGAAAGTTGCAAACTTTGGTAATGAACAAATGTTTTATTTATTTCAATGTGAGAACACAATTTGCTTAAAATAAAATTTTAGTAAACACATTTGCTCATTAATTTCTGTTCTCACTGTTTGTGTGTGTGTGTGGAATGGCAGGGGGTTGTTTGTGTTACTGTTAGTCTTAAAAGATTAATCTAGCTCTGCATGCAATGCATTTACCTGTCAAGCAAACAACCCCACATGCAGACCATCCTATACAAAAGGCGTGAGGGTTAATATGACATTTGCAATTCCTTTCCTTCTTGGGCCCATTAATTTTACATCTAATATTTCTAATATTTATAGAATTAAATTTACTTAAGCTTTTTTCCTATCATTAGGGAATTATCTTGTTATTTCAGATAATTGTAGTAGTATCACATAATGTATAAAAAGTATGGCAATATTTAATTTCTCTGGGTCCTCACTCATGAATCTTATAAAAAGTTACATACTTGTTTTTGTTTAGAAAACAAAATACATTCAATGTAAGACAATTTAGAAGTTAACTATAAAGTATAATTAACCTTATGTTTATGGTTAACATTTAGAATGCATATAATTAGATCCTTGAGCGGTTCCGCCAAAAATATGAAGTATATAATTGTGCTCTTAGTCTTACACTCTTTACTGTCAGTCTTAGATTTGCACAAATTGCAATAATTTTAACCTGTTGAGTTTGAACTGACAGGGAATGGTGTTGTTTCAATACAATATTAGAATTTAGTGTTATGATTATTAATAGCAATTTGTATGATTTTATGAGAAAGACAAACTGTGCTGTTTATGGCAGTACTAGTTCTATAGTATAACACTTAACAGCACCTAGGGCATAGGCCTATACTTTTAGTTTAAGAGTTCAGTTCAATGCAAGAAAAATATAAGGGCTTATTATTTTGTGCTTGACTGTTGATTTTTGCACGTGGAAGGAAAACACAAATATTAGTTCTTAAAAATGTTCATTTATGAAAAAATTGCAAAGAAACAAAAACAAAAACAAAAAAAAAACAGCATTATATTCTTTTGATGCAAACCTGTTACACCAAGGAACAACATGTTTCCAGGAAAGCGCCATTTTGTTCAGTTTCGTCTTGGTATACTCAAACTATATATTATTTATCCATGCCCAATTTTATAAAAATGACAGATTATCTTTGATATTAAAGAAGTTTCATTATTTAGACACAAGCTTAATGTTCGATTAATAATTGTATAGCTACGTTAATGAGTACAGCAGACACATTAAACTAATCTAAGATGTATTGTTAACTAAATCTAAAACTTTGACACTTATCATAGTTTTTATTATAAAAGAGTACCTTGTAAACAAAAGTGTCTGCTCGACCATGACGACAGTGAATGTTTACCTATTTCCAGTTTTCTTTGTCGCTGAATCCTGATTCAATGGTTGTCAAGTAAATGTTAAACAAAATGAAACAGTCGAGGAAAACGCTTCTTCTTGTAGATACAGAGATCATTTGACGTAAGAAATATATTGTTGTATTTAAAGAGAGAGAAAGAGAGAGAGAGAGAGATTCATTAAATCGATCAACTAAGAGATGCTCAGGAACTGTAGACCATTTATGAGCTACGTGTGATTACATTTCTGTGGACATGGTTCACGAGTTGCATTATGTGTCAAATAAGCACCATGAAGTTGGTGTCAACAGTTTGAACATTTGTTGATTAAAGATGATTTGGATTAGTTTGCCTATATATTATTTTAACGTATAAAATGTTTTAAGTTGTATATTTTGTAGGCCTAAATTTTATTTGAATACAGTATTAACTAATTAATTTAAATTAGGTAATTTTTAAAACATTCAATTCCAAACTGATACAATACTTGCAACATCACTAAAAGTATTGTATATATTTTAGTTTTGTGTGTTTTTTTAAAATTCAGTTAGTAGGCTCTTAAAGCACTCGTAATAAAATATTTCTTGACATTAGCATAAGCTGACTAACTTGAGTGAACATTAAATTTAAAATCAAAGAATCACCTGTTTCATTGCATTATAACCTAATTAAATTATCTATATATATATATATTATATTCTATCCTAGCTAATACATATACACACTCATAAAGCTATTTGTGTGTGTATGTGTGTGTGTGTGTGTGTGTGTGTGTGTGTGTGTGTGTGTGTGTGTGTGTGTGTGTGTGTGTGTGTGTATACACAATATATTATGACCTATCTAATTATGATATTAAATTATAGTCTATCTGTCTATTATAGCTGAGTTCACTCAAGATTGACATTAGCCATAAGGAGAATGTACAGAAAGTTCAAGAAGGCTAACAGTTCAGGAACCAAAGACAAGGTAATGCATATTTTTATTCTTTACTTGAATTTTTTATTTTAAATGATTCGTTATTTTTTAATTTGGTGCTTTGTTCATTTGTAGCTCATTTTGTAACATTTTAATAAGTTCATCAGTAGCCAAGTTATACAAGCAATGATGCAGAGATAATATCTTCAGAATAGTCATTTGTTGCATATTCTTCAAATTTGTATGATTCACTTTTTAAAATTCCTATAATTATTATGTCTTGCAAAAAATATCTTTTCTTTTTTCTCTTATTTAAACAGGTCTAAATATGGTATTCCTCACAGATGAGTAAGAACTAACTACTTTAAAAAAATGAATTTGAAATGGATCCAGCATATAATATAATTATTGATAACGTTTCTGAGTTTTAATGCACTGGTAGTTGAATCACAATGCATTTAACTGTTATTTAGGTAGATCACCATGGTGATGCAGACTGCACAGCACAAGAGTCCTTGCGAAACATAGACCCAGAGGTGGTAAAGCAAGTAGCTGACTGTTGGAAGACTATCAGACAGTTCTGCAGCCAAAGTTTTGACAAGGCAGCTAGTTCCATAGATCATAAGTCATCAGCTGCAACACTTGGAGAATGGCGCACCATCCGTATATTTGTATCTTCAACCTTCATGGATTTCTTCAGTGAAAGAGAGGTCCTTGTCAAAAAGGTGCATTGCCTTTCCAATTTTCTAATCTTGTGGCATACATTTCTTTTCTTGAATGAAATGCATCTTGAATATGTATTATTTCAAATTCTTTGTATTACTGTGCACTCTTTTAACTTCTTAAATGAAATTTTTCATTAGTGCTTTCTATATTTACATTCATGAATGAAATGCATCATTATCATCTGTTATTTCAAATTCTTCTTCTTACTGTGTACTCTTTTAACTACTTAACTCATTCTACTCCAGCTTACAGCTGCATATCTAATCCTGCAGCCTATTGCTGCTGAGCCTGCTCACTGCTGTCTCACAGGTGTGCAGGCCAACACTGCATCTGTTAGTAGCTATGCAATGCAAGCCCAGCCATACTTGGGCAGAAATTGTCAGCACGCTTGTACAGCCATTCTCATACTTGGGCAGAAATGGTTGGCGAGTAAGTACAGCTATAGCCGTACCAGGGGACATCATCATCATCATCTGTCCCTTGACCTAGTTGTTAGGTCACTGAGCTGCTGAATGGTTGACCAACTCCCTCCACTTGTCTTGGTCATGTGCCAAACTCGGTGTTTCTACAAATTTTTTCCAAGACCATTCTGTGATGATGTTGGCCCACATTTTTCATTTTCTGCCACCTATAATGCTACCTTGCAGGATTGTTGTGGAGAGGTTGTTGGCTCAAGTAACATGGTCATACCGTTTCATCTTTCTTTTTTTTGACAGAGGTGAGGAGGTCTTCATATTCACCAACTTTATGTCTGATGGTATTACACACATCTTTGTTTGTGATGTGATCTTGTAAGAGATGCCAAGGATGGTTCTGTAGCATCTCATTTTAAGTGCTTGTATTCTGCACTTTATTTCTGCCAACAGGGTCCATGCTTCACATGCAAACAAAATGATTGAGAGGACTAGCATTTTCAGAAGCCTTATTTTTGTTTTTAGACAGATATTTTTGTCTCTCCAAATGAGTCTTAGCTTTGACATGGCTGCCATTGTCTGAGCTGCTTTTTTGATCCCTTGTCACTGATGACAAGAGTCTAGATACTTGAAGTGGCTCACTGTTTCTAGTTCTTGTCCACTAACCTTGATTTTGGTTGAAACTTGTTTCTCAACATTTGTCATCAGTTGTTTTTTTCTGCATTTATCTCCATGCCAAATCCAGAGGAAGATTCATCAAGGGTTGTCACTAAGGTGACAAGCTCATCCTCACTGCCCACCAGCCCATCGATGTCATCTGCAAAGTAGAGATTGGTGATGTTATGCCCTCCAGTGCTGACTGGGGTGGAAAGATTTAAATTACACTTTTCATTAGCATTTTCTATATTTACTAATGAAATGCATCATTATCATGAATTAATTCAGGTTCTTCTTATTACTGTTCACTCACTTCTTAAATTAAATTTTTCATTAGTGTTTACTATATTTACAATCATGAATGAAATGCATTGTTACTGCTTATTTTATTGCAGCAGCTGTGTTCCTATTCTTATTTTTCTCCAGTTGGAAAGGTAATCTTCTCTAGGGATGATGATAATGATACGAAATAGAGAAATATGTAAATTAACTTCTTCATTCTTCCCTGTCATAAAATGTTTATATCTAAGTGATATCACACATTTTCATTGTTGTCTACTGAAATTTTATAAATATTCTGTTCAGAAATATATGACTATCTGTATTAAGATTGAAGAACATGAAAACACAGGTAATGTGCAAATATGAAATACTATTTATAAGAACATGGTGCACAAATAAGATGCAAAAGCACCCATTCATGGCAGAATTGTTCTGAAGATGGTACATAAGATGCCAGAACCTAATACAACACTCGGCATGAGAGGGTGTTGCATGGAAAGTGCTTGTAATCCTAACCTAGTAAGCACTTGACTGGAGAAAAGTGTTGCATGGAAAGTGATTGTAGTACAGCACTTAGCACTGAAATATTGGTTGTACTGAAATTAGGTTTATACATCTGAACTGCAATTAGACTAATCTATTTCTACATTAAAATTTAGACTATTATTACACTTGTCATATTATACTAAACTAAACTGAATTGAATTTAGATTGCGTCACATGTATTAGTATTAACACATTTTGTCAGGTGTTTCCAGAGTTACGAGAGTGGTGTCTGGAGCGAAAGTTGAAACTGGTGGAATGTGATTTGAGGTGGGGGGTTCCTAAAGATGCCACATCAACACAAGCACTTCTCACGTGTCTGGAAGAGCTGGACCGCTGTTATGAAGCAAATGGCTTTCCTTTTTTCCTCAACATGATGGGAGAAAGGTTATAAATTCTGACTTGTTTTGGAGAGTTGGACAGTGAATTTGGTGTATTGTTATTTTGCTTAGTCAGGATGATCCTGAAGTTATCATTACATTACATTATCAGTACATTATCATAATGCATTTGGTGTGCCTGTGGTTCCTAGTGTGTCTACGTTTTTCTGTTGCATCCGTGTTTTATTATGTCTTTGTTTTCTCTTCTCTAGTGTGTGTCTATGTTTTCTGTTGTGTCTCTATTTTCTGTTATGTCTATTATGTTAACCTAACTCATACTTATAATGATGTGTCTTGAAATTGAAGACACCATATGAATTTATGGTTACCTAAATCTTACATACACTCCTGTGAAATTGTAGTGCTAGTCTATAATTTTTAATTGATTCCATAGTTCATAATTTATTTTTGTTGTTCATTGGAAAATTTTAAGTGAATTTATGTTTATTCATCATTTATTTAATTGTCCATTGGAAAACTTCAAATAAATTTGTCTTTGTTCATCATTTGTTTAATTGTCCATTGGAAAACTTCAAGTGAATTTGACTTTGTTCATCAGTATTTTCAACTGTCTTGGACATTTGCAAAAGGCAATTGCTTGCTCTGCATGTTGTTTTATGAATCTGTATCTTGCAAGCTGTTTCTAAGAAGCATTATTTCTATGTAAATCAAAGGATGACTGCATATAAATTATATACCTATATTTCCTATTACATAATTATAATTTATATACCTATATTTCCTATTGCATAATTATAATTTATGTACCTATATTTCCTGCTTCATACTGCATATAATTGATATTCCTATATTTTCTGCTACAGTTATATTTTGTTGTCTGTATTTTTCATGTTTTCTGGTCAATCTGCATTTCATGTGTGGAAGCATGCTTTTTTTATGGTTGCCTGCACTAAACACATATTTTGGCATTTGTATATGATTGGATTCATACATAAATTATCTTTCTTTTTTCATATTAATTATATCTTATTTAAAAGAATATCTTGATTAACTTTCATTGAAGCAAAACAATTTATTGATATCTTAGCTGGTTACATGATTACACAAACCTAGCATCTCATTTATTTGGATTTGTTCTCAGTTACAAAAAAGTTTATACATTTACCCGGCACAGTATCTCTAGAATTAGCTTATGTACAGAATAGATTTTCAAAGTCTGTTTACTCAGCATGTTTTTAGGAATATGCATAGTACTAGAAATGAAGTCAGTGGCCATTTTAAATTTAAACAAAACTTATTGTTAGAAGGTATAAGGTTTGAACATACAAATATTTCCTTTTTATAAATACGCAGGATAAGGGTTACAGTGCAACAACCAAGACAGTACTGAATGAGATTGAATTGAATATTTAATGACATAATGGGATCATGGAATCTATCTGCAAAACTTGTTGGGTTTTTTTGTTTTGTTTTCATAAATGATGATATTTAGATCTAATATTTTCAGTGTGTAACAGTAATTACCTGTTTGTTAGGTATGGCTGGATACCTACAGCTAATGACATTCCAGAGGAACTACATGAAAAATATAACTGGGTGGATGGAACATCAATAACTTTCATGGAAATTTTGCATGGGGCATTCAGGTATCTTTTTATCTGGGCATTAAGGTAAACTTTTACATAGGATGTTAAGGTAAAATTATGTATGGGGCATTAAGGTTGAATTATAAATGGAATATTAAGATAAAATTATGCGTGGGACTTTAAAGTATGCACGAGAATTTAAGATAATATTCTGCATGGGATGTTAAGGTAAAATTCAGCACTGTAAGCATTAAAATGACATTCTTTGCTGGCAGGAATTCTGCATGTGTTGTTAAGAAAACATTCTTTTGGTGCATGAAAGTGAAGATTCTGCACACTATTGGATGGCTAACATAAGTAACATATAGTTGATTAGCAGGATGTTGATGTTAGATGGAATCACTGTGGCCACAGTTCTACATGCTTTGTTAATCTATATGATTGGGTAATGTTGCCCTTAAATGACTTCAGTATGGCTATCATATAAAACTGTTGACTCTTGTGAAAAAAGTTGACATTTTAAAGCAGAAGGTTTGTAATAAAATATTTACATTACATTGTTTATAATAATAAAAAAAATTACTTTGTCTTTTCCACAGAAAAGCAAATCCCAATGCAGCATTTTTTATGCGGGATCCAAGTTTTCTTTCTCAACTTCCCAGTGACCATATTTCTCGTTTTGAAGAGAAAGGTGCACTACCGAAGGAACATTTACGGGTGAGATGATGTTATTATAGAAAGTAGTGTATTATCCGGGGAACATTTGAGGGTGATATGGCATTATTAAACAAAATAGTATATTAGTCAAAGAATATTGAAGTGCAGGATGGTGTCATTAAAGAGAATAGTGTATTTACTAAGAAACATTTTAGGGGTGAGATGGTGTTACTAAAGAGAACAGTGTATGGGCCAAGGAATATTGAAGGGTGAGATGGTGTTATTAAAAAAGAATAGTGCATTAACCAAGGAATGTTGAAGGATGAGATGATGTTAAAGTGATTATTTATAAGCAAAGAATATTGAGTCTAAGATGTGTTTTTAAAAAGAAAAAAGAAAAACATTAAAGGGTAAGATTAAAGAAATAATGCATTAGCCATGGAATATTGAAGGGTAAAATGGCGTTATTAAAGAGAGTGATATGTTAGCCAAGGAGTATTTAAGAATGTCCTAATCTTATTGAAAAGAATAGTATATTAGCCAAGGAATATTGAAGGATGAGATGGTATTACTAAAAAGAATAGTATATTAGCCAAGAAATGTATAAGAGTAAATTTATTAAAAAGAAATGTATATTACCAAAAGAATATTTCAGAATAAGATGATCTTACAGAGAAAAAAGTGCAATAATTAAAGAACATTTTTAGCTTGAGGTGGGAAAAGTGCAATAATTAAAGAACCCCATTATCATTATCCCTAAAATATATTATTATTTGTTTTATATTATTCTATTATTTGTTATAATTAATTGGACAGTAAAGAGGGTAAATTTATTTAAAAAACAAACATCCCTTTTAATCTTCTTATTTTCTGTGAAAGACACGTTTTTGCTGCAAAACTTGTTTCCATTTGCTTTTATTATTATTACTCATAAAAACCCATTTGCTTTATCTACTACTCATATAGACCCCAGTTTGCTTTATCTATTACTCATATAGACCCCAGTTTGCTTTATCTATTACTCATATAGACCCCAGTTTGCTTTATCTATTTCTCATATAGACCCCAGTTTACTTTATCTACTATTCATATAGACCCCAGTTTTGCTTTATATCCATAGGCTCTTGATACTAATCTCAGATCCTTGTATATGTTGCTTTTTTCTCATTTGGTTGATATTTTCTCATTGGGTTTATAACCACATAGATGAATTTCTGCCGTCTTGTGGTTCTACTAACAGGTACAAACTCTAGTATTCATGCAGGGATTAGTGGTCATTTTTTTCTCAGAATCTTACAGTATTTTGACTTCATTTCTTTTATTTTGACTTCATCCCTTTTATTTCAATTTCATGTTTTATTTTGGCTTCATCCCTTTTATTTTGACTTCATCCCGTTTATTTTGACATCATGTTTTATTTTACTTAATCCATTTTATTTTGATTTCATGTTTCATTTTGACTTCATCTGTTTTATTTGGACTTCATCCATTTTATTTTGACATCATCTGTTTTATTTTGACTTCTTTCACTGTATTTTGACTTCTTTCACTGTATTTTGACATCATCTGTTTTATTATGGCTTTATCAGTTTTATTGATTGCTTCTGGCTGGTATGTCCATGCCCTTGCTGTTGTTTAGGTCCAATATTTCTCAGATAACTATTACTATTCAGCTTTTTTTCACAACTTCTGTTGACTGTTGGTTGTGAATCAAGGTATCAGAGTTATATCAAGATTTTGGGAGATGTAAGGTTTTACAGAGGATTTGGACACTTTTGAGGAGTGCTGCTTTTAGTCTGTGATTTCCAGGTAGTTTATTCAGCTAGTCTTTCAGTTCAGATCTATGTTCCCCAAAGTGCCTATCACTACAGGTTTTATTTCTGCTTTTAAATTCCAAACTATGGATTTCTAATCTGAGATCCTGGTATTTTTCTATTTTTTTCTCTTTATTTTGTTATATTTCTGTCACTTGGAACTGCGACATCAATGACTGCTGCTGTTCTATTATTTGAGTACTAAAATGTTTGGTCTTCATGCAGAAATCACTTGATATGTTCTTATCTTGACAGTATTTTGGCTTTTTTTTCTTAGTGACTGTTTCTGGTTGGTGCATCTATGCTCTTTATGGGATTTTTACTCCATAGTTGTCATATAGATTTTTGTGTATGATTTTTGCAACTTCGTTGTGTCTTTTGGTGTGTTTCATTCCAGCCAGAAACTGACAACCAGACAGTAAATGTTTTATTATTATTATTATTGGTGGTGGTGGTATTGTTGTTGTTGTTGCTGTTGCTTCATTTGTTGTTGTTAATAGAGTTTTCTGCTCTCTTTAGGTTTTAAAGTCATATTTATTGGAGCATTTTCACAAGCAGACATTTTTTTACTCACCAGCTTATGGAGGTGTCATCTCAACAACAGGCAGAGAAATGGTATATGATGCTTTAAAATAAACTGTTTTCTTACTGACTGATATTTTTTCTGAATTTAACACTGTTTTTTTTTAATTGGTTTATTATGTTTTTAAAATTTTTATCTCAGTAGTTATGTTTTCAAAATCTGACATATATTTCTCATCAGCATATGATGGCTGATATTCACTTTTTTTTTTTTGGGGGGGGGGGGAGGCAGTGATATATAGTGTGGTTTATTTTAACATAACATTTTTTCCTATGAAGTTTTACTTTTTATTTATTGATTCTTTTTATTGGGGGAGTCAGTGGAACTATGATATTTAAAAAAATATATTATCTTTTATAAAGTAAACTGATTTTTTTATGATATACTGGTATTTTTAATGTTTTTTGTTCTTTTCAATAATACTGATACTTTTCAAGTTACACTGTTTTTTTTTAATGAAATTGATATACTTGTCTTCTTTTGAATGAAACTGATTTTCTTCTAAGTATACAAGTTTTAAAAGATGGTATATGATGATTTGTAATATATTCAATCCTTTCCACATTGAGATTTGATTTTTTTTAAATATAATTTTTGTGTGAATGTGCTGATTTGAAAATACTGTTGAAATAACAATAATTAATGTTTTGAACTTTATTCATATAAAAACAGTTTTAGTATACATGTAATTTTTTCTCTCTAAAATTTATTTGCTTATTTGTTTTATAGGTTGAGCTGACCCAGCTTGATGAGTTTGCTTTAAATGTGATAGCGTTTTATAAAACTGCCATCGAGAAAATGTATCCATTGGAAACACGAGTGAATGAGCTCACTCCAGAAGAACGAGGTTTGGGTGTTTTTAACCAAGCTAGATTTGTAATTTAAACTTAGCTTTTTAAATAATTTTTATAATTTTAAACCTACCAAGATTTGTAATTTAAACTTAGCTTTTTAAATAATTTTTATAATTTTAAACCTACCAAGATTTGTAATTTAAACTTAACTTTTAGATCTAGCAAAATATGCATTTTAAAACTTAGCTGTATTACAGTTTTAGACATAGCTAGATTTATAATTTAAAATTTGCTTTTTTATAATGTTAGACCAGGCTAGATTCATGTTTTAAGGCATAACTAGATTTGAGATTTTAGACATAGGAAGATTTTTGACTGAAGTCCTAACAAAATTTGTGATTTAAGACACAGATTTCTGTTTTAAGATATAGTTAGTTTTACATTTGAAATCTAACTATATTTAAAATCACAAACTTTAGTATTGTGAAGATATAAGATTTGTGATTTAATTCTTTCTTAATATGAGGATAATATGACTTTTACCTTTTAATAATTTTCAGTTTTGCAGAAAGTTTTATTCATTTTATTTTCAAAGCAAAGTTTATGTTTAAGTCAAAACCAATGTGCAGTCAAAACCCATATATGTCAAATTATTGCAGATGTATAGAACACTATGTGTAATTAATAAACAACAACATTGCCTACCTAAAAACAAATGTGTTTGGTCCACAGAAACAGAATTACAGTGGCTTTTTATTCAGGATAAGTCTGAGGTGATGATTGGGCGAGACAGGGAATTTCAGCTTTTGATGGACTACAGCTGTGGTGCATCAAATGCAGACATGAAGAAAATTGGTGAGAGATCCTTTATTTCATACTGCAAACAGAATTGTTTAGAAGATTTTGATGTCAATGCTAAGAATTTAATTAATAGGAAATGTATGTGTCAGTACTGTGACCAAAATTGGTAAGAATTATTTTATCATGAGTGTGAACAGAACTGTTCAGAATTATTTGTGCCTGTAATGTTAACAGAATTGGTAAGAAAATTTGATGTCAGTAATGTCAACAGAACTGGTGAGAAATTTTTGTCAGTAATGTGAACAGCACTAGTAAGAAACTTTTAAGCCAGTAATGTGAACAGAACTAGCAAGAAATTGTTGTCAGTTTATGTGAACAGAACTGGTAAGAAATGTTTATGTCAATAATGTGAACATACTGGTAAGAAATTTTTTGTCAGTAATGTGAACAGAACTGGTAAGATGTGTTTGTGTCAGTAATGTGAGTGTCACAAAATGGAATGTTGACTGTTAAGCCGACCCGAGCTGAAGTTAGAGATGCAAGGGGTGAAGTCTATTTTTGGCCTGCTCCGGTGCACCTCCAAGAAAAGCCCGTATGACATATGCCAGTACTACGTCATGTCAGGTTGTTACATAGACACACATGACATACACCATTGATGTTTGGGTGGGGCCCAGTTTTATTGTGTCATGCCAAGGAACGTTTTATTGGCGGTGTGTGTTGTGAGTGAGTATCATGAATGTGAATAAATGGACGAACAGACGAACGGTGCACAACAATACTAATACAAATTCTTTTGTCCCTCTCAAAAACTATGAATAACAAGAGAGTCGAAAAATGGTTAAATCAGGTTATTTATTTCCCGATTTAAAAGGGACACTACTCTTTCGCACAGTGATTAATCATACATTCAACTTTCCAATGTCATACACTCTGTGGGAAATAAGGGGGGATGAAAATGATGAAATTCAAAATATAAAATAAAGTTTAATTACACAATTCTTATGCGGCAAATGGGTCCGCTTTAACAATAGTTCACATATAAAATAAGCATTAATTTTAACATTAAAGTTCGTATTTCACAAATGATATAATAGTGTTCATTTTCTTAGAGTCCTAGAGTTAAGTATGTGCGCGTTAGCCGTGCTAATTATTACTCACTATTAATTGTCAGAGTTCCAAGGAGATGACGTAAGCTCACACGTCACTTATAAGGGGCACTTCAAAGTGAAGACACGACGCAATTGCGGCGTCGCATTACAGGTGCAGATTCTGCAGAATCTAGGCACCACTTTCAGATTATCACTGGGGAGAAATCTGAAATTTTGCTGACTGTTGTTGGCCTCGATAATTGTCGTTGTTTCTTGGTTGTCGTGGAAACGGACACCCCAACGACGTTTAGCATTATCGGATGAAGTCGTCCAGTGGGATGTGTCGTCGCATCCTATTGAGTGTAGAAATCCGGATATCTGTAAGACTATCTTGGTGCTAGCCTCTCAACAGCGGAATAGAGCTGTCAAACAAACTCAGACAGGGGGGGTACAAAATTGGTCCCTCGTGTCGTTAACTGCATACAACCAGCGTCGCATACATCGGTTTTTCTTGACGGTGAACTCCCCACTTTGCCAAAAATTATACTGAAGTAATTTTGCCTCGTTACTCAATATATGGCATCAGACGGATGGAAAATGGATGGAAAGAGATTTTTGTAGCTTTCCTTTATGAAATCTCTGTACATGAGATAATTCATACATGAAGTTAGACTGGCTTCAGACGAATCGACGTTTTCAACATTGAGAGTAAAATCTTCCTTTTGCCTCTTATATAGCTTCACTGAAGGTTTCCAGAACTTCCAGAAGCTATGCCTCGTGACTCAATTTTGCCCTCGGATATTTAGTTCTGTCCGTGCTGCACGTTTTTCTGTGGTCAATTCTAATGTGCACTGGCCTTTTCTCTCGTAAACAACATTTGACCAGTCATGCGTAATTGTCCTAATTGTTCAATATACCTATCCTTCACAAACTAATATATATATTCAATATGATATAATAACACACACTGTGTCACGAACGTCTGTCTACTAAAGAGATCTTAGGTGACCGTTACTGGAAGTTACACATGATACATATGAAAAATAACAAAACTCGGGTTACTTCAACTAGTTTTGTTAGCGGTTTTTTAAAATGAAATAAAATATAATTTCTGTTCCTCGTTTCCTGTGACAGTGAGTAAAATTGGTAAGATATTCTTTTGCCAATAATATGAACAAAATTGCAAAATGTTTACCAATAATGTGAACAGAATTGATAAGATATTTTTTGTTAGTAATGTGAACAGAACTGCAAAAACGTTTATGTCAGTTATGTGAACAGAATTGATAAGCTATTTTATCAGTAATGTGAATTGATGTTATTTTTATGTCAGTAATGTGAACATAATTGATGAAATAATTTTGTCAGTAATGTGAACATAATTGATGAAATAATTTTGTCAGTAATGTGAACAGAATTGATAAGATATTTTTATATCAGTAATGTAAATTGATAAGATATTTTTTGTCATTAATGTAAACAGAGATAAGATATTTTTTTGTCACTAATGTGAATTGATAGATATTTGTAAATGTGAACAGAATTGGTAAGATATTTTTGGCAGTAATATGAACAGAATTGATCAAATATTTTTATGTCAGTAATTTGATAAGATATTTTTATGACATTAATGTGAACAGAATTGCAAGAAACGTTTGTGTCAGTAATGTGAACAGAACTGGTATAAGAGCCTTGTGTCAGAATAAGTCCTGTTTAAAGGAATTTATAGCTTAATTAAATTAGTACATCTTTCTCAGTAGGCATTACAGTTTTAAAATACTTCTGCTACAATAAATCCCTTGCTCCCAGCAAAATTTGCCACTTAATGCACTTAATAAATTCATTTATACAGGTGTATGTTCTGTATATTAGTTCACCAATCACAGCATAAAGATTTGTATACACTGCTTTATGTGGCCTGAAGATTTGTGTATAAAAATATTTTACATGGCATAATGAAGATATGGTTATACACAGTTTTACATGGCATAAAGATTTGTGTATATACAATATTCAGTGAATGCAGTTTTACATGACAATGATTTGTGTATACAAAATTTTCCATGGCATAATGAGGATTTGTGTATACACAGTTTTCCATGGCATAATGAGGATTTGTGTATATACAGTTTTCCATGGCATAAAGATTTGTATATATACACTTTTACATGGAAACAAATTTTAAAATCTGTTGTATCAATGTTCGCTTAAAGTTCCACATAATTTTGTAAAGTCTTCTGGTTTACCATTCTGAGCCAGTAGAGTATTATCAATATGTTTCATTATTATTAGCCATTCACAATAGTTGTAAAGAAAATAACTCAGTGTTATTAATAATTATTACTCTATTTACAAAAG
Source organism: Sinotaia quadrata (assembly GCA_028829895.1). Taxonomy (NCBI): domain Eukaryota; kingdom Metazoa; phylum Mollusca; class Gastropoda; order Architaenioglossa; family Viviparidae; genus Sinotaia; species Sinotaia quadrata. The sequence continues at coordinate 40,318,003 of CM054181.1, read as the reverse complement.
CATGAAATGGGCCAAGGCCAGAAGTACTCTCAATAATTTAAGAATTTACAAATCAGTATGAAATCAGCCTAGGCCAGAATGTTCTCCATAATTTAGGTAAGTATTTACAAATCAGTATGAAATCAGCCTAGGCCAGAAGTACTCTCCATAATTTAAGAATTTACAAATCAGTATGAAATCAGCCTAGGCCAGAAGTGTTCTCCATAATTTAAGTAAGTATTTACAAATCAGTATGAAATCAGCCTAGGCCAGAAGTGTTTTCCATAATTTAAGTAAGTATTTACATATCAGTATAAAATCAGCCTAGGCCAGAAGTGTTCTCCATAATTTAAGTATTTATAAATCAGTATGAAATCATCCTAGGCCAGAAGTGTTTTCCATAATTTAAGTATTTACAAATCAGTATGAAATCAGCCTAGGCCAGAAGTGTTTTCCATAATTTAGGTAAGTATTTACAAATCAGTATATTGGTAAGCATCCTAAGGAATAGTACAGTACACTAATAATATCAGTATCTCAACAAGGAACCACAGTACAGTTTGTTTTGTTTTAGTTTTCATGTTCTAGCTATGCATTACTATTTTATTTTTTAACTGTAATTTTAAATATAATTATTTCATTTATTGATATCTGAATGAAAGACATTTTTATACATGTGGCAAATATTTTACTTTCAGATGGCAAAAATGCATCCATTCGTAAGTGTTTGATTTGATTTTTTCCCTCCTTGCAGTTGAAGTCTTAATTAAGACCCATAATGTTTTCCAGTTAGTAAACATCAGGCAGACTATAAGTCACACTTAGAAATTTATGTTTAGAAGTGAATATTTTTATTATTTTTCACTTCTTTGACACTGCCAGTTTCAGTTGAGTATCAAGAGTTGTTATATGAGTGTAAAAAGAAACCAATGAAGCCAAAATCAAAACACCCATTATTGATATCCTTGAATGTTAATCACTGCAACCCAAAACCAAAACACCTATTATTGATATCCTTGAATGTTAGTCACTGCAGCCAAAACCAAAACACCCATTATTGATATCCTTGAATGTTAATCACTGCAGCCAAAATCAAAACACCCATTATTGATATCCTTGAATGTTAGTCACTGCAGCCAAAATCAAAACACCCATTATTGATATCCTTGAATGTTAATCACTGCAGCCAAAATCAAAACACCCATTATTGTTATCCTTGAATGTTAATCACTGCAGCCAAAATCAAAACACCCATTATTGATATCCTTGAATGTTAGTCACTGCAGCCAAAATCAAAACACCCATTATTGATATCCTTGAATGTTAATCACTGCAGCCAAAATCAAAACACCCATTATTGATATCCTTGAATGTTAATCACTGCAGCCAAAACCAAAACACCCATTATTGATATCCTTGAATGTTAATCACTGCAGCCAAAACCAAAACACCCATTATTGATATCTTTGAATGTTAATCACTGCAGCCAAAATCAAAACACCCATTATTGATATCATTGAATGTTAATCACTGCAGCCCAAACCAAAACACCCATTACAAGTGAACTGTCAATAAAAATACACATTATATTAGTGCATCTTGTGATTTGTCAGTAAGAATACAAATTATATTAGATGTGACTTGTGAAGAGTAATAACAGAGTAATTAAAAATACACATTATATTAGATACATCTAGTGACTTTAAATAAAAATACAAACTATTAGATTAGTGTGGTAAACTGTACATGAAAATACAAATATGCTGATCATGTCTAGTAAATTGTACGCAACAATACAAAACATTTTAGCTATGTCTAGTAAATTATGCCATGTTTATTGCAGAACAGTACAGATTTTGCAAGCTATATCTGCTCAAATGTTCATATTAGTAAACTTTGCATGAGATATGGAGCTTTTAAATATCAGGGTTCTCACTTATCATTATCGTCTGCATTGCTACATTTATTTTTGTTCCTAATTTTATTATTGTTGTTTTGTTTTAGTTGTAGAAATAGTAGCATAGTTAAATTTGAGTTTTGTGTTTGGGACAAATTTTCTTTCAGGAAATTCTGAAGAATGGGATTCAGAAGAAGGAGACAACCAGTTGTATATAGTGGTAGCAGATGGTGGATGGGGTAAGACAGCCTTGTTGGCTAGACTGACACAGCAGGCTGTTCAGGTAACTAAGCAGTCCTGCCTTGGCTCTGTGTCCATGTGACTCACATGTCAATGATTTTTTGCTACAAATTAATTCTTGCATGAAATAATTTAAACCAACGTGGAAAGTGTTACAGCTAAACGTTAATTTGAAATATATTCTTCATAATTAATTGTTCATAAGATAAATATTAATGTAGATTATGTTCTTCATAATTAATTGTTCATAATCCATGCATTAAGGTTTGGTTTAAATGATATTATTATGGGAAAGATTATTAAGTCAATTAAATTATTTTTATATTATATTTTATTATTTTAATAGTTTGGATTTGGGCATTTTAGACTGCAATAGAATGATCCTATTAATTATTTATTGGACTGTTTCAGAACAGATTAAATATGCTTATAAGATTTTTGGCATTAAATATAACACAGACAAACAGGTTTCTTATTTCAGCTTCTCTGATCATTTCTTGCGAGATGAAGGAGTAATGGGAATGTGGCTGATTTATGATGACTGAAAAGATGTGCAATCTTACATCATTCTTAAACTAGGAACTCTACCTGTTGATCTTTAATAATAGAGTTGTCATCATGCATTCTATGGTTGCTTTTTATGTTTGCATTTTTTATTGATGACATTAGAAGACCTTAGCTGAATTAATAATTTTTATGGCTTTTGATTTTTTAACCTCCTCTCTTATATAAAAAATTTCAGTATAACGACTTGATATACTGGTAACTCTGTTAAGATGCATTTCTCATTCTTCAGTATATCTTACTTGCTTCATTGTTTGTGTCATTGATATTATTAACTGCATGGTTGTTGAGCCAAATCATCAATGCTTGAAATCATATTTGCTTTGTTTACCTATAAATCATTTTGAATTTTCCTGCTGCATTAGTTTATTTGTTAATACTTTTTTATTATTTGTCCATTTTAGACTGAGCTAAATGAGTCCTGCCCCTTTATTTATTGGACTGTTACAGAACAGACCAAATGAACCACATGTTCAGCCACTTTAGTTAGTGGATTTTGTTGATAATGGCTTAAATGTGTTTTACTTATTTAGAATGGACCAACTGTCTTCTACCACTTTATTTATTGGATTTTTGTTGATAGTGGCTTAAATGTGTTTTACTACTTTAGAATGGACCAAATGTCTTCTACCATTTTATTTATTGGATTTTGTTCAGAATGGATTAAATGTATTACTGCTTTAGAATAGACTCAGTGTGATCTACCACTTTATTTATTGGACTGTTTCAGAATGGACTAAATGTCTTTTTTCATTTTGTTGGGAGCACTGCCAACAGCAAACTTCACAATAATCTCTTATATAGGCTTCTCCTGGCTCTGACTTCTGATCCTTCAGGTGTGTTGTCAACATTACAACTTGTCTGGTTAAATAGCTCAGCTTGTATCACATATGTTTGTGTTAATCATAGGCACTATGTGACTCAATTTGTCTATTTGAATAGCATGATTTGCATCAGGTGCTTGTTTGAATAGCTTTGCTTGTGTCAAGTGTTTATATAAATCATAGGCAACCATATGAATTAAGGGGTCTGTTTGAATAGCTTAGCTTGTACCATGTGTTCATATTATATATGTTTGTTGGATGACTTACTTGAATAACAATACATTGCTTAGTGCACTTGCATGATCCAAAATAAAATACTGTTTAACTTAAATTAAATATCAGTACATTGCTTAGTATTATTTGACCCAATTTGACCTAAAACTAAATATCAGTACATTGCTTAGTATGGTTTGACCCAGTTTGACCTAAAACTAAATATCAGTATATTGCTTAGTATTGTTTGACCCAATTTGGCCTAAAACTAAATATCAGTATATTGCTTAGTATTGTTTGGCCCAATTTGACCTAAAACTAAATATCAGTACATTGCTTAGTATTGTTTGGCCCAATTTGACCTAAAACTAAATATCAGTACATTGCTTAGTATTGTTTGGCCCAATTTGACCTAAAACTAAATATCAGTACATTGCTTAGTATTGTTTGGCCCAATTTGACCTAAAACTAAATATCAGTACATTGCTTAGTATTGTTTGACCCAATTTGGCCTAAAACTAAATATCAGTATATTGCTTAGTATTGTTTGGCCCAATTTGGCCTAAAACTAAATATCAGTACATTGCTTAGTATTGTTTGACCCAATTTGGCCTAAAACTAAATATCAGTACATTGCTTAGTACTGTTAGAACCAAAACTAAATACCAATACATTGCTTACCACTGTTTGACCCAATCTGAATACAGTACAATGTTACAAGGAAGTTGAGCAAAGAAAGTTTACAAACATTCCATTATTTTACTGATAATTAAAGAAAGAATAAAAGTGTTTTTATTGATAAGTTGCATAAAATTTAATGCACTGGAAAGAAGTAGAGCCATAAGCAAGAATGGGTATTCATGATGCATCAGCAAATCAGTTCACATTTTCAGTGCACAATAAATTGAGTGGTTGACACCTAGTGCTAAAGATTTGGGCATTAGGCTTCATTGATTCTTTATTAGTTCAAATAATGCTAAACAATGTAGATATCCACAAGTATTTTTCTTTTTGAAGAACATAACAAATGTGCATTCCCAATTTGCAGGTTCCAAAGATTTTGTCATTTATTCTAGTCACTGGTACTATAACATAATTAGCTGCAAGTATGCTGTGTGCAAACACATTTATTGTGTCTGAAAAATAGAAACATTCTAAATGAAAATATATCACTAGTACAGTCTTACATGGAATATTGGGATGTTTTTGTAATGTGTTTGTCGAGTAATACAGTCTTGTATAATTTGTTGTTGGAATGTTTTCATAATACTTTTACTTTTACCACTTAAATCATGTTTTATGCAATACTTAATGATACAAATTATTATTGTTTGGAGCCTCTTATTGACAGTGATGTGTGACTGACCAATTATTTTTTGTTGTTTGTGTTTGTTTTGCATCATTAGATCAAGAGATATTAGACTCTGCAACTGACACAGATGCACAGAAAACTTTGCTTCGGAAGCAGTTAGCAGCTTGGCGTGACACAAAGAAACAAATGCTTCTTGTACTGGATGGTCTGAATGAGGCATGTATAATTCCAATGTTAAAAGTAAAGTTAGTGTTTTGGACTTAACATGCTTGGAATTTATGTTGTAAACAGGCATTTGTTTATTAAATGTTCTTATGGTTTACATTTGTTTATTAAAAATGATTGAATTCACATATACATATTACAAGTACTGGGATTTACATTTGTTATTAAAAGTATTTTGTGATTTAATTAACAAATTGGTACCTAAATTTATTTATTATAAGTGCTTTGTGATTTATTTATGTTTATTAAAAGTGCTTTGGGATTATTTTTGTTTATTAAAAGTGCTTTTACATTTGTTTATTAAATCATTGGTATTTGCTTTGTTTATTAAAGTCCTTGTGATTTACATTTGTTTATGAAAAGTGGTTTGGAATTTACTTGTTTATTATAAGTGTAATGGGGTTTATTTGTATTTATTATTAAAGTGCAATGGTATTTAATTAAGCTAAACTATTACATACTTAAAAGAAAGGGAAATAAAATATAAAAAACTGAAACCAAGAAATAATACTATTAATTACTGAAAATAAAGGGAAGTAATACTCTTAAATAAGCACCTAAATGGAAGTAATACTGTTAAACACTAGGGAAAGTAATACAATTGTGATGCTGTCTGTGAAAACCCGGCTAAATTGAACAAATTTCAAAAGTGGGTTTTATATAATTTATTAAAGTTCATAATCTCATGTTTATTTTTTTTTTTAAATTTAATTTATATCAGATTGTTTTTTAACATTACATTTTTTTTAAAGAGTACATACCTCCCTGGACTATCAAAGGGGAGTAAACAACTACAGATAGCTGTAGCGCTAAAGTGAAAAAAGTGGGTTGTTATAATTTATTAAAGTTCAGAATCTGACGTTTATTTTTTTTAAAAATTAATTTGTGTCAGATAGTTTTTTCACTATACCTTTTTGTAAGTACATACCTCCCTGGACTATCAAAGGGGAGTAATCAACTACAAATGTTTGTAGCATGAATTTTAGTGACTGTAGCCGGGTTTTCCCTGACAGCATCACAATTACATGAATACCTTGTAAAGAAATAAATATAAAATAATTACCACAGAGAAAAGTAATACTATTAAATAATTACCACAGAGAAAAGTAATATTATGAAATAATTACCACAATAGGAAATAATACATGTACTATAAAATACAGTGCAATAAATGCTTTACTGTACAAATAGAAACCCTCAAAGGGAAGAGGTATTTTAATTAATTTTGAATAATAATAGTGTTAATATTGGTAAAGTGTGATTCATTTTCAATCACCTCTTAAACATTTACTGTAGTATTACTCTTACAAAAGTCTCATTTATTTCCAGTCCCACAAAAGGATTTATTATGGTATTAATGATTGTCTCATTTCTGGTTCTCATAAATTAAAGTATGTATTAATTTGGGAAAATTGTGATTTATTTCTTGAGTTCACACATAAGCATTCGTATGATTTATTACTCGAGTTCACACAAAAGCATATGTATGGTTTATTTCTTTAGTTCACACATAAGCATTTGTATGGTTTTAATACTGGAAATGCAGTTCTGGTTCCATCGAAGCATTCAACTTGTTAGATAAAGCAGACTCTCAAATAAAACCAGATATTTGGTATTATAATCTACTTTATTTGTTTGTACATACCTATTGTCAGTATACATATTATCATGATTATTATTGTATTCCATTCTTGATCTCACACCTGTTTATGTTTGGGCAAGTTTAGCTTGACAGTAGTGAAATTACAAGTCATCTTTCCTGGCTACCCCCCAAGCTGCCCCCTGGCTTGCGCTGTGTGGTCAGCTGTAATGCAGTCCATCTTCCCACTACAGCACGGCTCTATGAACATGATGCATTCCATTTAACACTTACAGCTCTAGATGCTGCAGCTCTGAAAGAATTGGCTATCAACTACTTTGGAAGATTTGGCAAGGTATAGTTTGATTTCTTCACATTTATTTTACCAGTCATTAAAAATAATACCTTCTGTATTTTACATAACAGTACAGTAATTAATTGACATTGACATGGACTTTTCTTAAATTAAATCACAGTACAATACATAATTAACTTTAGATTGCTGTCTTTTGCACTTTTGATCACAGTATAGTACATAATTAACTTTAGATTACTGCCTTCTGTACTGTAGATCACAGTACAATACATAATTAACTTTAGATTATTGCCTTCTGCACTTTAGATCGCAGTATAGTACATAATTAACTTTTGACTACTGCCATCTCTATTTTAGATCAGATAATAGTACATAATTGACTTTAGATTACTGCCTTCTCCATTTTAGATCACAGTACTGTACAAATTAACTTTGTACTACCACTGACTAGATTTTAAATCTAACTACAGTACATAATTGACTTTAGACTCCTGCCTTTTGCACTTAGATCATAGTATAGTACATAATTGATTTTGGACTATTGCCATCTATATTTCAGATCAAAGAACAATATATAATTAGCTTTAGATTACTGCCTTCTGCACTTTAAATCACAGTGCACTACATATTTGATTTTGGACTACTGTCATCCCTATTTTAGATCAAAGTACAGTGAACCTGATTATTTTATAACAATGACATCACAGATTTGTCCAACCCTAACTTTAATAATGGCATCACAGATTTTCATTACAAACTTTGAGTCACACACCAAATGACTTTTTCATTTATTTATTTTTAAAATGAATCATGTCTCTCAGAAGCTGGATGGTGAACAGCTACAACAGTTGGTGGAGAAGACCAAAGTAAACAACCCCATGTGGTTAACTTGGATGTGTGAGGAGTTCCGGGTTTTTGGTGATTTTCGTATGGTGGATGTAAAGTTGGCTGAACTGCCAGATTCCATGGATGCATTTCTGAGCATAGTTATAAAGCGGCTATTGAACGAAGATGACTCTGGCTTTGTGAAAAAGGTTAAATTATTTCTTTAAAATTGCATTTGTACACTAGAAAAATATGTATTCTGACTGATTAATAGATTTTCTTCATTCTTTATGCTGCTTTAAAAAGCTGTACATTTTTATTATTATTATTTTTTGGGGGGGTGGAGGGGGGGGAGACTTTCAGCATTAAAATTCTATAAACATTCTAAATATCCATATCTTGTCTTCCATCATTAAACTATTCTAAATATTTCTGTTGGCTCTCATCATTAAAATAATTTAAAATGTTCTAATTTTGAATGTTGTAACTTTGGCTTTCATCATTAAATATTGTAAATAATGTGTGGTTCTACCAATATTAAATTCAGAGCAATGAAACTTGTGGTTGTTTTTCAAAAGTAATCAGTCACTAGGATGACAGTCATATCTTCAAGACTGCACAATCACCGTCATTGCAATCTTATCATCAAAACTGGTATCACTGGGTCATTAGGATTGTAACCATGTTGCTATCAGTATTGTAATCAGGAGTATAATCATGCTCCTATCAGTATTGTAATCATAGCACTATATTGCAGTCGGGATTGTGATCAAGCCACTACCAGTATTGCAATCAGAATTGTAATCATGTCACTTTCAGTGTTGCAATCAGGATTGTAATCATGTCACTATCAGTGTTGCAATCAGGATTGTAATCAAGCCACTTTCAGTGTTGCAATCAGGATTGTACAGCATGTCAGCAAGAAGCAAGACACTAAGAGACAGGACAATGTAAGACATGGAAGAGCACAAGACACAGGGTAGTATAAGACACTAAGTGACGGGACAATGTAAGACATGGAAGAGCACAAGACACAGGGTAGTATAAGACCCCAGACAGTTCAAGACATGCATAAGATACAAAACCCAGGACATCTGGAGATACATAGGTAGCATGAAACACAGGATAAGAAGATATAGAATACAAGACACAGAACAGCAAGTCATAACAAGAGAAACCCAGGACAACACAGGGACACATAAAAGCACAAGATGAAGGACAGCAAGAGACACAGGACTGGATAACATGAAATATTGGCACATGGAGCAAGAATTTGATCTGGGAATAAAGTCAGAAAAAAGAACAGAGAATATTGATGAACCCTGGAATAAACATAAACAGAATATTGTCTGATAATACCTAGAACTTTCTGTTTATATCTATAACAGTCTGTTTATTTTTTGTAGTTAAATTAAATTAAAAATATCATTACATGTTTTTAAATGTTTTATTTCTTAGTTAACATGTCTCTTTGAAGCTTAGATATCTAAAATACCCAACATTGTATTACTTCCAAATTAAACTTTTCAAAATTAATTTTAAAAAAATGTATTGTGTATCCTGACGAACTTCAGTGTCAATATATCTTTTGCATCTAAATTACCTTGTTTTAGCCACAAAAGTACTATGGCTTATTAAATACATTGTATCTTTGTATAGCAATAAATTGAACTTGCGGTGACCATTATTTTACAAAATACAGTATTTTTTAAATAAATGAGATAGATATAACAGAATTAAAATAGAACTCACCTTGAACTTTGCTTCTTTTTTTTTTTTTGTTTCATGCCTAAACCTTATTTAAAAAATATTCATTTCAAATGCTCTAGTTTTTCTTCTTTTACAGTCATTGTGTCTTACTGCTTGCTCCAGAAATGGTTTACCAGTTGACTTCATTTTGCGGGTGATGGGTGATATTTCTGATAAAGTAGAGTGTCCTCCCTTGCATTGGGCACAGGCTCGTCGCACTTTGAAAGCATATAGCCACACCATCTATGGTTCAAACAGCAGTGATGAGTTCTTCACCTTCATCCATGAGAGCATGTGGAAGGAAATTTAAAATTACTTTCCATTTACATTTATTATTATTTGGCAGCTCAAATGATTTTTTTATTTTTTATTTAGCTCAGTGAAGTTAATGAGGACTCTACCATTAACACAGAAATTATTGGTTAAAGACATTAATTTCCCATTTGTATGAGGCATTAACACAATCAGTCATTGTCTAAAAAATTTAATTTTTCTAGTATTTTACATTAGCATGGCATTCACTGGCTAAAGATATTCAGTGTGAAGTGTATGACATAATTACAGTAATTAATGGCCATAGCTGAGAGTATCTGGCATAATTAGAGTAATCATTCAGTAAAGACATTTTGTAGATAGTACTTGCCATAATTATTTGTAATCATTGGATTAAGACTTTCGGTTGCTAGTATATGACAGAATGACTGTAATCACTGGCTGAAGATATTCAATTGGATCTTTGATTCTATTAGTTATAGATTGAAGTTTACTGTGTTCCTTTCAATCCATTTACTGTTCATTGTTTATACTTTTCACTAACTATATAAAGCTCCTGAAATGGAGCATAAAGCTTCTGAAATGACCTACTTTAAACTATTACTTATAGAATTGATATTTACTGTGCTCCTTTTCAATCTGTTTACTGTTCATAGTTTATATTTTTCAGTTTGGTATTACAAATGAATTACCCTAAAAGTTCACAGGTGAAAAATTCCCATTTAAACCGTTGAAGCCAAATGAAAGGCTCTAGAACTGAATATTTAAACCAGTGATTAATTTTTCACCCTGCACCTCCTGGTGCGAAGCCAATCTCACACCCCCTTATTTTAAAGTAAACCAAGGTTTTGTACAAAACTTTTCCTTTCTCTTCCACGATGAATTCTCACACCCCTGGCAACAGCTGCTCGCACCCCCAATTGAGAAGCGCTGATTTAATCTGAATTTTATAAAAAACATAATTTTAAAAAGGTGGACACAAATGCCCACAGGTTTTAACCACCCTCTCATTAAGGATACTGATTGCTTTGATCCTTTTATGACCAAGAAACATGCAAAATTGTAAGCATAAGTTCTCAAGATTTCTCATCTCATTAGTATGAATTATGAAAACCTGAGATTACAATTAATGGCCTTTATTAAAAGTTATGGATGTTTTCAAGACCACTTAACATTGAATGATTCTGATGGTGACTTAAAAATATTTTCCTTTTCACAACTGGATTCTACTTTCTGACTGCTGCTTGTATAGATGGCCATACCTTTTTGAAAAATGTTCACTGAATAGCTTTCTGAATTATTATTGTTGTAAACATAACTCTTATAATTGTATTTCCATGTTAGGGCATAATACCCATCTATATACATATAGTTTTCCAATTCAAATTCTGTGTATCCATCTATATGAAACACTAAAGCACCCAAAGACAAGCCTTTGAGCACATGGGAGTTTTCATATGACCATCTTTATGTTGCATTGTTGTGCTCACGAAACAGAGACAACATCACAGTAATAATTTTTTTTAAATGGTCAAGGTCATTTGCTAAAATGCAGAGAAGAGTTGATTTAAAAAGATTTTGTGATTGTCCTGTGAAAATAAGTAATATCTATAAATAAACTAGCAAGCCCATGGTGGAGTAAATTCGCCTACCCCTATTTCTAAACTGGATTGTTATATAAATTGTTGAAGTGACCCAACCTTGGGCACTCTTATGATGGTATTTTGTGTAAACTTCAGAGTTGGAGTAAATGTTTGAGTTGAGAATATGCTAGAAATATTGCTGATATAATGCATATCAGTTCCAACTATATGAGTACTTTTTATTATCCAATCGTTAAGATTTATGAAAGTGAGAACCAGCCAATGAGATGAAAAAAGTTTAGAGAATTCTATTGTCTGATCACTTGAATTTGGTGTGGCAAGAAGTCCAATCTTGAAAAACAGCCATTAGCTTAATTGTGAGTTAACCGTTTGAAAGAGAATGGACTTAGAAATGTTTCATGCATTTTGCTATTGATATGTTATACTTGTGTTTTACCTAGAGATGTATTATGTGAGTAGACTATTATTTCTACAAATGTTTGAACTAGGATGATCATATATAATATGCTAAACACTTGACATTGTTCTAATGAAACTGTTCATAAAAATTATAACACTGTATTTATTATGCTGTATGCATGTACCAGGCTAATAAATACTATTGCAGGAAACTAAGTTGAGCCTTGAATGTAAGAATGAATGGAGTTAAAGATGGGATAAACTGGAAACTTGCTGTTTGTTCCCTGATTATATTTTACAGGGACAAGCAGCTTTCCGTGTATTATTTGAGTCTCCTGGTATATTGGTTATAAACCACTGCAACCATGATAGAGGTGGGAAGTGTGTAAGTGTAAGAATACACTACACTCCATTGATGTAATGGTGGCAAGGTATGCTAACTACATTGAGTGATTTCTGGTACAGGAAGTCACTAGAAATTGCTATAATTGTGGTTCTGCTTGAAGGAACTGGTATGGCGAAAAAAGTATCCATGTTAGCTTTGAAAGAACAATCTGTTTTCAGTGTGAGGAGAGAAATACAAGGGATTGTGGACTATAATTTGTGAAAGACTATTGAGAAGCGCTTAATTCAGGTTATTTTAAAAATTATTATCACTTATCTCTAATAACTCCATTTCTGTTCTCTGATAAGAATTATCCTATTATTTTTATTGAATTGTATTTTTTGTGGATAAAAGATTTTGTAGTACAAAAAATATTTGAACTTGTTTTTGTAGAAATATCGATGTCAGGTAATCTTTTTCATTGTAGCTGTTAAATGTATATTTGATTGTTGATTTAATAAATTTATTAACCTTCTTACACATATTGATAACCTTATGTTGGAGAAGAAAGTGGGTGGATTAAAGACAGATTTGTCTTCCCCTTTAGTAAGTTTTCCACCTATGGAAATAGTGTGTGATGGTAAAAGTTTGTCTTTTATGTTGTGGAAGAGAGAAATTGTTTACAGCACCCACATATCTGCCAAGTGAGAGAGATTACCAAATTATTAATAACATAAATTAAGATCCTCATCACTTGTAATTAGTTAAGGACGATTAATTAATTAATTAATAATAATCAAAACCATTAACTAAGTGGTGTTGGCGTCACAGAGCTGATCAAAAAAAGTGATGGTCCAGGTCACTCATGAGCGAGTCAGTATTTTCACCTAACCAGCTTTAAGTTGCATTGTCACATTCACAGAACTGAGACAACATCAAAGTACTCATCAATAAAAACAACAGTCAAGGTCATTTGCTAAATGATGCATCAGTTTTCACTCGCAATGTGTCTTATGAACAAATTCATTTATGTTCCTAGCATTGCATTCATTTTAATTTTTCAACCATCATACTCTAGTACTGCAATATAAATATTATATTTGACTGAAAATACTAAAAAAAATATGTTTTATGTAATTTTTTTTATTTTTCACCAGCATTAAAAGCATGTTTCTTTTTTTTGCTTCATTGAAAAACATGTTGTATCCTCCTAAATCTTAAATTGTTTGCTTTAGCACTTTTTGGCCCATCAGAAGGTTCTTTAAAAAAAAATACTAAAGACAGAAATTTATGACCAATCTACCTCAGATATATCTGACATTTCTATATATTGGCTGCTTGTCTCTCTCCATTTGCAGGCAGTGAACAAGAGCTTGTTGGAAACAGAAGATGACTGTGTATTTTGGCACACAAAGCTGGCTGATTTTTACCAGTATTGGTGTGACAATACTTCTTTGCGGGTAAATGAGTTGGCCTATCATCTTCATGAAGCAAAGTTGAAACAGAGGTAAAAGGAAAATAATTTCATCTTGATAAACTCTTTAAAAATAGCAAATTTTGTCTCAAAAACTTAAAACTGACAAATTCTTCTGAGCGACAAAAGTAAAAAATGTGAATTGTTTCAGTGTGCATTTTTATAAAACTCAAACCAATTTTGTTCCTGTTTAAATATTTGTACACCAGTCCACAAGATGATATTGTTATAAAGTTTTAAATTATATTGTTCTGGCACTTGTAACTTAGTAATTATTCATAGTGTAACTGCATATTATTTTCACGTTATTATGAAGGTGGATGATACATTCTGCCAAGTTCTCTTCTTTCACTCTCTTAAATTTTCTCCATGAGTTTATCTAACTTGGACATAGCTTATATAATTTTTTGAGCAACATTGCTGACACTTACAGCAATAATGTGAAGGACATTACCCTATTGCAGGGTTCCATTAACAGAGCAGCACAGTCTAATCCAGATGTCCAGACTATAGTGTGGGATTACTTAATGTCACAGCTTGGAAGTGATCATGTCAACCTCTCTAAACAGGGAAGGCAGTTTTTCTCCTTTGGGGTAAACTCTTCATCCAATGGAGTTTCAAGCAAATTTGTTGTTCACTGAGTCAGATCACATACAGACTGCATTTGCATGAACTCTTTGTCATCATTTAGTACATGCTTGCATACTCAATCCCTGTCATTATCTGTAATCCTAACCCTAGCCCTCCAGCAAACTTTCTTATAAAGCTCAGCCAATCCTATAAGTACAATATTTCTGAAGCTCAGTCAATCCCACATTGTTACTGAAGCTCAGTCAATACTATAGGTAAAACATTGTTGCCAAAGCTTAGCCAATCAATCCTATAGGCACCACAATGTTGCTGAAGATCAGTCAATACTATAGGTACAGCATTGTTGCCAAAGCTCAGCCAATAATCCTATAGGCACCACATTTTGCTGAAGCTCCATTCAGGTATTTTGCTGAAGTATACATGAGAAATTCAGAGGAAACAGATAGACTGGACCTGTTTAGACACCCACCCCCCCTTCTATCTTCCACCCAAATCCATGATTTCTAGGCTACATGCATGAATCCTTTCAGGTCAGTTTTGTGAAGGAAGTTATTTAGCAATTCTGTTGTGGCACACTTCATGGCTGATATAAGGGCCAGCACTTTTACAGTGTTTCAGTTGAAATAGAATGTTTTTTGTTATCATTGTTGGTACAATAGCAGAAAATTCGACACCCTTAATATTATATCATAGCAGCTATAGTGGATTTTTTTCTAGCTGTTGAGTCAGGAGACTGGCAGTTTCCATGATCAGTGGTCAGTGACTGATGATATATTCGAATAATGTAATGCAGACATATATATCATAAAAAGGTCTATTCAACATGGTCAACTAGACATATCCTAAATCAAAGATCTATCAGACTTGTTGGTTAAGTTGACATTCTCAAAGATCTATCAGACTTGTTGGTTAACTAGACATTCTCAAAGATCTATCAAACTTGTTGGTTAACTAGACATTCTCAAAGATCTATCAAACCTGTTGGTTAACTAGACATTCTCAAAGATCTATCAGACTTGTTGGTTAACTAGACATTCTCAAAGATCTATCAGACTTGTTGGTTAACTAGACATTCTCAAAGATCTATCAGACTTGTTGGTTAACTAGACATCTCAAAGTTCTGTTGGACTTGTTGGTTAACTAGACATATCCTCAGACAAATTTATCTCAGATTTATTGATTATTAGATTTATCTTCAGATAAAGATCTATCAGACTTGTTGACTAAATGACTCTACATGTCCTCAGAAAAAGATCTATCAATTATGGTAATATAGAAAGAACAAAACTAAAGACAGTTTTAGTTTTCCCTTCTTGAGATTTAAATATGGTCCACAATTACTTAAACTATAATTATTATGAACCTCTGGGAACAAAGGAGTATAAAGCTATATTTAAAAACTGTGAAATCATCAATTTTCCTAAGGCAGGCATATCTGTTTAATATTCAAACAAATTTATTTACTTAGAAAATTCTTGCGTTTGATAGCATGTAAAGCTAACAAATAAAAACTAAATTCTTTTCAAACTTTCTGAGAGAATCCCCTTACTGTTTCTACTTTCAGGCTGATTGATTTCCTTAAACTTGATGTTGATGCAGCACACATTCCTGCCATTGTAAGAAGCCGTTACTTAAATGTAAGTACAAACATTCCAACCTATGATGCCAATGCCACTTAGTTAATGATTATGATTATTTAATTAATCATTCATAACTAATTACAAGTGATGAGAATCTTAATTTATGTTATTAATAATTCTCTAGCAGACACCACTCCTTTCTCTCACTTGGTGGATATGTGGGTGCTTTGGACATTTTCTGTCTTCCGCAACATTTAACACATTTATCATCACACAGTATTCTTAGGTGGAAACCTTCTTATTGAAGGAGAAGACAAATCTGTCTTTAACCTCTTACCTGTCAGGTTACATAGTTATGCAATGTGTGATCCTGGCAGTTATTTTACTGCATATTGATAATTGGATGGGTTAGCTTACTAAAAAATTAAAGCAGCTGTAACTATAAATGGATTTTGAAAATGTAAAGTATAACTTATGTTAAACATACTAAAGAATGTTAAAATTATTATTTTAAAAATTAAATATTATAATAAAAAGTTCCTTACCTTTCTTTAATCTTAAATGATGAGTTTCAGTGTCTGCATCTATTTACTCACAGTATTTATAAAGACTATTTAAAAAAAACGACCTGACATCCCCCAAGAGTCAATTTTATAGAGTCTAAATGATCGGAGGGTGTTTTAGTGGTATTTTGGATATATATCCAGCGTGCTGCCTCATCAGAGGTTTCACCCATTACACCAGATCAAAAGTTTTAAATACAGAGCCATCAAGCAAGCAACCACTGAGCACTGAGATATGTCTGCTGAAGGCTTTAAAATCTAAAAAAGACCAAATCTCATCCTGTTGTTGGTTAGATGCAAAAGTACTACGTTTTCTGCTTAATTTTTATTCCTAAGATTTTTTTTCTAAATGAAAATTATTTCCTCAAGTTGAATATAGTCCAAATGTATATATTTTTGCGGTTCATGTGAAAAGTACTTGTTGAGTATACATGACAGGAAAAGAAATGATGAAGTCAAATCACTGAAATTTATTTGTTACAAGTATAAACACATAACTGTGAAATAAATAAATTTTAATTATAGCACTTGTTGCAAGTCATGGCACAAAATAGCCAGCCACTAGCAAATAACAATGTAGTTTACACATTCAACTGAAGTAAAGAAACACTGCTTTTTTCCCTATATATCTCAATACAGGAGCCCAATCATATTTAAAAAAAAAAACAATTTCAGCGAAAATTCCATTGAATACAGTTTACACATCCAACTGAATTAAAGAAACACTGTTTTTTCCATATATCCCAACAAAGAAGTCCCCCAAAATAGATCAATCAAAATGGCAATATATAACAAATATTGACAAAATAGAAACTTAAAATAAATTTACAAATGCATGGTTTCAATAAGCACTTATAGGGGAGAGTGTACTATTCTTGCTGATGAAAACAATATCTTTAGAGCTGTCTTAAAAAAGACCATGGATCAGACATACAGGTTCTTAGGGTTGTAGCCAGACACCATAACATAACAAAGAAAGACATTTTGTATTGTAATTCTGCCATGACAGGTAGTCAGTGAAGATCAGACAAGAGAAATGACAGGATAACTTCTTGGAGCTCTGAGAATAATCCTAAACATGGTGTTTTGTTTTCAATAGTCTGAAGTTTCTTCACCATCAGAAACACATTTCTCTACACTTTGGATGGTGGAATCAATTTTGTTTGAATATTTTGATATTGGAAATCATGTGCCATGATAGGTTGAACCCTTTTATCTAATAGTTTATTGTTGTGAATGTAAATGATTTAATTCTTGGAAATCATTTTCATTGTGAATCATAATTAAAATACTTCTCAGTCATAAATATGCAGATCTGAAAATGATAGCAACATAAATATACAGGTATGGTGAATGTATTGCAAGGTGAGTCTGTGTTATGCATTTGTATCAGAAGGTTTTTTGTTCACAGGTAAAACTGTGATGTCAGAAGATAGTAAATCATTAATATATTTTGACTTGATATAAATTGCATTAATTCATCAACATACAAAATATCTGACAAATGAATGAGCAGAATTGAAAAATAGTGAATCATAAATATAAATGTTTAATAAATGTTATATAAAGGTAAACCAAACAGCAAAGATTTAAATATATAGAACCAAACATGTCTGCTTGTTACATTTTTATTAACTAATAGCACTTTTATGTTTTTACTGCAGACAGAAAAAAAGTCATGATATAAAACATTTCTGAAGAACAGTTCCCTCTTTCAGGAACTTCGATGCCGTCACCCTTGTGGTGAACAGATGCCAAACACCAAGGAGGTTGTCATATGTATCTTCTGCACAAATAGGCAGGGTGGATACCAAGCTGGAGTCAATTATCCAAATAAATGGTGTTGTATGCAGTGTGGAAATTTCTGCTCCCCAAATATATCATCGCCTGCACGCATTTGTTCCTTTCATGCAATGAGAGATCGATTGGGACCAAAAATGCTGTCTTGTTGTGTATGCAACAGGACTGTATTTAAACAAGGAGCAGGCCCCCCTCAGAGCGAACCAGCACAACTTTGTCAGTTTTGTAGTTTTGGTGTTTTCAAGAACACGTGTGCTCAATTTCAAGTTTAGTTTTAATCTCAAGGGGAGATAATTGTCATATACACGTAAAAAAAATATGACTTGTCAGTAAATTTATACTTGCAGCACAGAATGACTGATGTATAATATGGCACACCATAAACACACCAAAATATTAATTGTACATGATTTAAAAAAAACACACAACCACTTTAAGTTCCTTTATTTTCTATTCTATTGCATATTTTACATTTATTTTCAACTTAATTGTTGCAATATATTAATTAAATTTTGCAATACATATTAAACTAGATTTTATTATATGTACATATCCATTTAAATTTAGCAATACTCATCATGTAACTGTTATAATGTAAACTATTAAATTTTGCAAATTTACTTTCTTAAATGAACATTTTATGAGGCAAATTTGAATGACAATGCAATTTTTTTTAACCTGAAAGATGAACATGTAATTATGATACTGTAGTAGAATAAAATACTTTTTGCAAGACTCCTTGCTTTTTGTTCTGTGTCTCTACTATAAAATCTTTTCTCTTTATTTACTTCAATGCTGGATTCCAGCCTCCAGTATCCATTGCTAGAAGCTTGCACTCACCATCCGACAAACATTTTCAGCATTTCAAGTGTGACCATATTTCTCTTAATAAGGGTCAGGTAAAGACATGTAATTGTACATCATTATAGTCAAGTCTGAGAAAAGCTAACGTGTACTATACAACTGCTATTAAATTGTGAGTAAATTTTGTATAATAAAAACATCATATTTTAAAAAAATATGACATGAAGTTAACTTTTCTCAAGTAACCTTCTACTCTGAAACTTACCAGTAGAATAACTTCTTTTCTCAAGTAACCTCTCAAACTTAGTCTTACCAGAGATTACTTCTTTTCTCATGAAATCCCACAAACTTGAGTCTTTTCAGTAGATTAACTTCTTTTCTCAAGTATCCTTGCTCTGACATATCTCCGACTATTCTGGCAATATAGCCCCTTATCTGCACTAAGATAATGATATCCTCAGTGCTCTGACATATCCTCACTACTCTGGCAATATATGCCCCAGCTCTGACATCATCCACCCTGCTCTGAGATCATGATATCCTCACTGCTCTGACATCACGATATCCTTATTACTCTGGCAATATATCCACCTACTCTGATATCATATCCCCATGTACTCCTAGAAAAATTTTCCCAAAATACACTCTAAGGAAACAACATATTTAAAAAGTAAAATCCAAGGAAAAATTATATCAAATTCACTTCTAAGGAAGCTGACCAGTATTCGAGCTATAACTAAGGATGATCAAGGAGCCTGACCCCCTTTCACAAGAAAATTCAGGGTTTATATGCAGGTTTGATAGCCTGAGGAATTAAATGCTTGTGCGTGGAACATTCTCTCCACCATGGGTTCGAACCCATTAATTGACACCTGATCTACATTGGAGGCACAGTCCAATGCACGGAGCTGGTCACCCCTAGTTTGGTGACTTTAGTCGACATGCCAACAAAAAGAGACTGGCCAGTTCTTACCTATTGATCTTGTGCAGCAGTCACCCCCTGCCCCATGCAGCTCTACTTCGGTGCATTGATGGTGGCCGGCATAAATCTACTAAGAGATAAAGTCTTCCTTTACTAAGAGAGTGAAAGGACAATCAACTGACTGAATAGATGATAGAATGAAAGGACAAAAAATGACTTAACAAGTGAAAGAACAAACTGATTGAAAAAGTGATAGGGTGAAAGGACAAACAATTGACTGAACACATGATTGAACAGATAACAGATTGAAAAGACAAATGACTTATCAAACAGGTGTGCCATTATCCATGGGCTCTTTCTGGATTTATTCTGCCCAATAATTATCAAAGAGTGTGAATAAAAATTAAAAGGAACACCTCTAGAAATTTAGTAGCATTGAGAAAAGGTTGAACTTAAAACTAAAGCTGAGGTTTGTCGTCAACAAAGGAGTCAGACTAAAACATACCATAACAAAACAGGATGAGTGTAATTAAGTTGAGCAGAATGGATAAAAAAACCTGCTGGGAAATAGTTTTTAAATCTTATGGATCAAGGTTAGAGAGAAGAGAGAGGAAGACCCCATATGGTTTCACAACTAGAGATAAAATTATGAAATGATGATTCTAAAACATTGTAACATGCCAGGTACTATGAAGTAACCTGTGGCCTAATCAAGTGACCTTTGACCTAATCTCTAGGTCAGCAAGAGAGGTTAACATTAAGAAATGATAAAGAATTAGGAAACATTTTCAAAAATTTCATCGTTGTGAGAACCAGAACAGACCCTATTGAGAGTTACAGAAAATATTAATGTGGAATTCTATTGCAGAAATAATATAAAAACATGTACTGCAAAGGTGTTTGCAAAAGTTTAAAATTGAATTTTATGTGACAACCATTTTATTTAGAAAACTATAAATTACAATTTTGAGGGGTATGGGATGCCAGATTGTGGAGTGGGAGCCTATGTTGGTGCTGGACGATATTTTAGCATGTTGATGTTGGATTGAAAGCCAGAATTTAAAAAAATAACCAATGGTTAGCAAGTTAACTGACCATCTGATGAATGGCTTATTGGTGAGGATTTTTCAAATTTTCTCAGCACTAGAAATGTGAAAGATAGAAACAAGATGTTTACTTCTAGTTAAGCAATGGTATGAATGAATGCTGTAGTGAGGTGTAAATTATCAGTAAGTTGAAAAGCTCTTCTTTGATACAAGATTATTAAAAAGTACATCTGAGCTGAAACACACATGAATTAGTATTTAACAGAAATTTATGGATATATAAATATATTTTCCTCAGCAAAAACTTAAGTGTTGATACCTTTTATCTTCCATACTTCATTTAAAGGGGGAAATGCTTATGATTACTTTGAAATTTGAGAGTATTGTACATTCATAAACATTAGAGAGATGCCAGAAAGATATAACTCTGCTATTTAATAAAGTGACAAGTGATCAGTTAATGGCAAGAAGGCAGTGGGCATATTATAATCACCCCATTGCAGATCTAATTCAACTAATGCTTGACCACCTATATTGGCCGCCAACACCTACCTACCTACAGCCTAACGGATACCGGGGACATCAACAACAGCGCCAACGACAACAACGACAACACCACTGGAGAACATTACTGAGGGTTGAACATCCCGGGCACACATACACACTAAGTACAGACTTGGTGTGGTATTAGCTTGAGCTCTGTAACCCGCCAATACAACAACGCCGACAACTACAACAGCGACTTAGTCAACGGAACCCCGGACTAAAGCCTACCTCCACCGACCGGACATGCCGACAAGCAGCAAAACACACAAGCGATCATCACCTACGACACGCACCGACACACAACCATCCCCCGCCCTCTCCAGAAACAAGTGAGGAGTTTCTCTCCAGAGGACCTCCAAAGCTGAGAATATCTCTGATAAAAGGCTTCCCTCATCCTCTGGAGAGAGTCAGCGAAAAAAACCAACCACATGTTGAAGCTATATTTTGTGTTGAGTACAAGTGTACCATCAGTGTTTTGTTAAAAACAATTTTTTTCACACTGGATCTATATTTGTTTTTAATTTAGTTATACTAAAAATTTAAAGAGCCAATAGAAACTGGTTTTAAACACGGAAACATTATCTCAAAGAACACGGAAACAAAACAAACTCTGTACGGAGAATGGAAGGCAACATACAGTTAGATATACAAAAAAGATGCGAAACTTTGTAGATAAATTTTTTTCTACCGGATTGACAATTTCCGGTACTGGTAGAACGATTATAGATATTATACATTATGTAGGATTCGTCATATGCATTGATGTATATTATATACGTTATAAGGTTAAAAATAGCTCAACTGATTTATTTCTTAGTGGGTCGACACAACAATAAAGAAAAATAACATTCTTTTTGACAGCCATTTATCAAGCTGGAAACAAAATAGATGTCGTAAATATAAATTGTTGGGTTATAAATACAAACGTAATAAAATAAGACGTGAAAGAAAACAATTATTGTTATAATAGTTATTGTTTACCTATTATTACTTTGCATATCGTTATATATGTAAAACAATGTTTTATAGCGGAAATCTGCCGTAAAGTATTCAGTCATGTTCCTGATTCAGTGATGATAGTACATACTATGTGCTACGTAAGAAAAAAGGTATAGATGGGTTCACTATTGGTTAAGAAATTTTAGAAAAGTTTGTGTTGTATTAATTTTCTTAGTTATTTATTTTACAGTTGAGATTATTCTAAAAGAGTTCATGTTATCAGAATGTAGTGGTGGTGAGTTTGTCTTGAATTTGAAACATTACCGTAATGCTGATGATAACCACCAAGGAAAGTATTTCTAAAAAGCGTGCTCTGTTGTTCTTTTTTGTGTGAACAAATTATTGTGACTGACTGTTTATAACTTTATCTGATGTAACACGATTTACAAAATGTATTTTATATGTATATTTTGCGAGTTATCGATGCTGTGTAGCGATTTACTCAGTTGCTAAAGATGAGATATTGAAAGTAACCAAATACATGGTCTTTGTCCAGCTCACATCTTTATGTGTGTTTGAGATAACATATCGTATACATGTGGTAGGCATATGCTTGTCGGAGAGAGGTTATTTTACTCTGAGAAACAAATCTTCAAGAAAGATATTTATTTTTTGACCAAATTTTCATATAAATCTATTAAATGCAATGCTCATTGTTAGAAATCATGTGAACAATGCCTCTTTCACTAGTTTCAGTGATAAAATAATTACATAAAATACAATTGGCTTATCAAGTACAGTAGTTTGGTAATCATCAGTTATTTGGTCCAAAGTTTCAAAGAAAACATATCAAAAAGTTATTACAATTAGAAATATAGTTAGTAAATAAATAGAACCCAGATGCCTGACTCAAGGAAGTTGTGTAATTAAAGTAATTTTTAATTTTATTATTATTTGCATTTGTTTTATGCTATTTTTGCATATATCATAAAATATTAATAATAGGGTTTAGTTGGGTTTTTAAAATAAACATTTTATGTTAATAGGTTATTTGGTATCATGACATAAAACATAATATGAAAACATTGTTAACATCTTTAAAACATTGACTTATCAATATGTTTATGACTATAAAAGACTAGAAGTAGAATTAACCACTCACCAAATTGATAGATATATTCAAAATATTTCAAAAAGTAATACATTTATGCAGTATATCATAAAAAGTAAGTAGCTTTCAAATGCAGCTCATCACAAAAATAAATAGATCTCATATTTAGTCATATACAGCATATCACAAAAAGCAAGAGCTCTTATGTGCAGCGTTTCATACACACACACACACACACACACACACACACACACACACACACACACACACACACACACACACACACACAAATAGATCTCTTATGTAGCACATCATATAAAGCAGTAGATATAAATTATAAACAGCGTATCACACACACAAAAAGATCTCATATATATATGCAGATTATCATAAAAAAGATATATACATAAAAAGCAATAGATATCATGAAGCTTATCACATAAAGCATTATATATATATATATATAGAGAGAGAGAGAGAGAGAGAGAGAGAGAGCAAATAACAAAAAAGCAGTAGATAACTTATCACATAAAAAGCAAAATATATATATATAGAGAGAGAGAGAGAGAGCAAATAACAAAAAGCAGTAGATAACTTATCACATAAAACAAAAATATATATATATAGAGAGAGAGACTCAGAGAGAGAGAGAGCAAATAACAAAAAGCAGTAGATGCTTTTTATACTACATAAATAATTAAGTGCAGTGTATTTGGCCTTGAAAATGAATATTAAGATTCAGATATAAATTGAGCTAGTTGAAACTTTTGTCTATATCATATATGATAAAGTGATAATGAAAATGGACTTTTAGTTTTAAAATTTTCATTGTCAGTCTGTTTTAAAAGACTATACAAAATATTTTTGCCACCATGTAAAACTTTAAGCAAATTTCTTTGACAGTTATCAATATCATAAATAACAGCCTCTAGACAAATAAGTCAGCTATGATCGAGTTTATAAATTCCTGAAAGAAGACACTTTGTATCTCTTAATAATTTTTTTATGGAAAATATGCAATATACTTATATAGTTTCTATTCTGTTATACATTTTTTTTTTTGTATTACTTTCTGTATCAATGACTTTCCTGAATATATAATTATAAGTCAAGTAGCATGTGCACTGCCATAACTGTTATAAAAATAGATGTTTGTGGCCAAATTCCAGTTTTCATAGTTCACGCTATAATCTTAAATGAATAACTTGCATTTAATATTGTTTTCTTAAGCTATAAAAGTATAACTATAAGCCAAAAATAGAAGCACTGGAATTCACTGCAGTGCGTGGATGTACATACAACTGGAGAACATTTAAAAAAAATAAAATCAGTCTTGTTTTATACATTTTCAATTCCAACGACGTGACTGTCAATGTCAAGTACCTTTCCTTTCTTTTGAATGATGTTGGAGACAGACCTCAAAAGATAATTGTTGCCTGCTTTGTTTTTGAAAAATCCTCAGTGTTTATGTGTGCTGATAAAATATCCTACCATTGACAACCCTATACAAGAGTTATAACTTATATCTTGGTTATAAAAGAAAGGCAGTTAAAAGTGCTGAGAATTGAATCGGTATTCAGCGACATTGTCATCTGATGCAAATAATATGCCTAAGTATACCAGAGTTGGAAATAGAAAGTCAGTGTGGCAATTCTCCCATCTTATTGTCTCCTTTAGTCCTTAACATATCTTTTTGATGATCCAATCTTACTTTCAAGGTATCTATGTTTGTTGAGATTCTCAAAATGACTTATTCTACCGATCGGCTCAAAATAAATATACTCTCTCGATCATAAAGCCTGCAGTTGATCACAGCAACCTTGAAGATTTACCAACATCACCGACCTTGACATATATTTTAAGTAAGTTCAGGAAAGTTGTGGAAAGTCATTTGATTTTGTAATGTTTTTGTGGATTGTCATTTGATTTTGTAATGTTTTTCAATGTTTACAACATTCAGGCTTTAGTTATATAAAATACATCTTTGTATCAAAAAAGATTTCAGAGTGCTCAGTCTCCAAGAAGTCTACCTGGTCTTTGGCAAAAGCATTTATGATTACAATTTAAGTTTGAAAATTGAGAACTATAGAAATTTTTCATAGACTCTCTAATTCTTTTAATTGTTTATTTTATGCAGTAATCACCCTCTAACTCAATGAGAGTACTAGAAGCAGGAAATACTCCAACTTACAAAATGGGAAAGAATAGAAAACATCGAATACGAAAAGGCAAAGAAAATGAGGCAGAGGAATCAAGCGATGATGGGGTTTTAAGTAAGGTTTTTACAACTTAATTAAGTTTATTATTAGTATTAAATTATGTTCAATGTATTAAAATTAGGGATGCCAATTTTAAAGATTAATCACTAAGAAATTTTAGCAATTAATTTATTTCATCTAATTTTCTATCTTTACTTACTGAAGCAATGCCAGTATTTAGTTGCACTGGAAGTTTTTATTTGTTATTAATTTTTTACTGCCGAAATGGCTGATTCTAAGATGAAAGATTATAAACTGGTTAAAGGTAAATTGCTTGATCATTTTGGTTTTAGAGTAGATGATAACAACAAAGTTATTAATGGTGAGAAGATATACTGTTTTAGTTGTTTTTTATCTATTAATTAATTGTTAATTGTTGTAAGATTAATCGTCAAGGAAGTCATTAATCGTTAACAGCCCTAATTAAAATGTCTGTTTTTATATGGCAAAATAGTTGAATGCACACAAGAGACAAAAAGTAAACTTGTTAGAGTTTCATTCACATTTTATCCTTTTTTATTTACAAATTTTGCAGATTGCCATATTCATATTTGTGTGTGTCTGTGCTTTAAATCTTCACCAGATTCACATATTCCACCTTCACATCATTTTTGTTGTGTGTATTTGGAATTATCAGTGGGGATAAGACTAAATTACAGTGTCCAATGTCAAAGAAAATCAAAGTTTAAAAAAGTGTTAATCTGGTTTTGCAACATTCTTGGAAACAAGGCACTGATTTTGCAACTGACATATTTTTTCTTATCCCAGAAAATTTGCAGACATTTACTTTGAATTTGATATGTGATTTGTTATTTTGTTCCCTCTCAGCAACTAACATGTTCATATCAATTATCATTATCAATATCTGCAAGTACAATGAATTGTGAAAATTACATTTTTTATGCTACTCCTAACCCATTACTGATATAGCTCATTCTCTGGAGAAGTGTACCATTTTATTACATGAAATGCAAAAAATAAAGTGTATTAAATCTAATTATTTTACATGTTAAAGTGTACAACAGGGCCTAATGTTCAAATGAAAACATAAGAAAAAATAAAAATTTGTTTTTAAAATAAGAAACATAAGTTGTAAAAAGAGCATTTTCTCTTATTTATTAAACTAGAATATTGAATGTTATAGTTGTTTATGCATTCTCAATATATATTTGGTTTGTAACTTTCATATTCATTATTTTTATTTTACAGTCTGTTCACACATTCCCAAAGCCATTAATTTTGCTGCCATGCGAAAGGCTATTACAAAACCAGCCTGTACTTTGGGAGAATGTACAGTGAGTAGTTGTTTTTAATTTTTCTGTTTCTGACTAAATATTTGTCATCCTCGAATATTGTTCAGATCAAAGAGTTAAATAATATTTTTCTGTTATTTCTTTGCTTGGGCATCTTCCTTATTTAAAGTAATATGGCTGGATCTCAAAGACCTTAAGATTTGTATTGTGCTATTTAAATTAATAGGGTCCTTCTCATTCTTAAGTTTTTATCCCATATTACTGTAATAGTCAAATTAGTAGTTCACTTCTAAGTTTATTTTTTATTCTGTAACTTAAAAGCTTTCATGAGGCATAATAAATTTTGATAAATAATCTTCTGACCTCACAAGTACTAATTATTTATTTTTAAATGTACATTTTCTTCTTTGAAAATATGATAGACATAAACACTTTAGCCTTTATATAAATAGACATTGCATCTTTTTGCATTTTGTCCTGCCCACTGGGTGATTACTTCATTTATCATTTAGACCTGTGCATCATATTACAACACTTTTTTTTTTACACCCATGCATTTTATTATTGTCTTTTTTTAATTTAGACCTCACTGTTGGAAGATTAAGTCTTTTTCATAATGATTATTTCATTGAGACCTGTCGGTTGGATGTTTACACATTTTTCATCATGATTACATCTGTTTTCACTGAGACCTATCTATTGGATGTTGAATGTTTTTCATCATGATTGCGTCTATTTTCATTGAGATCTGTCTATTGAATGATTATGTTTTTCATCATGATATTTACATCTGTTTGCATTGAGACTATCCATCGGATGATTCTCTTCTTTTAAAATTTAGACCTGTGCATTAGATGATTGTACTGTTTTGTTGTTTAGTTCTGTGCATCTATTGATAGTTTTTTTCATTTAGACTTGTGCATCAGATGCTAGCAAGAGTGGCGCCAAGGACTTGTTTGGAAGCCCAGTAGAAGGTGCTGCTGCAGCTATTGCTGCAGATGAATCTGATGGACCACCCAGTATTTGGGTGTGTCTGCAGTGTGGCCATCAGGTGAGCATTGAAATAAACCGATGGTCATTGTCATTTGCACGAATTAAAAAAAAAATTTGTGGGGGTTCTTTTGAGCAACATGTCCAGCTTTATGTTGGGGAGAGGGGGAGTGAAGGGAGGGAGAGAAGGTAGGAATTAATGAGGAATTTTTTACATGGCCAGCTTTAAGTTGCACTGTCATGTTCACAAAACAGAGACAACATCAAAGTAGTCATAGGAAAAAAAAATGACGGTCAAGGTAATTTGCTAGTCTTTCAGTAAACAAATTCATTTATATTCTTAGCTACACATTCATTTTAATTTTACACCTGCCATATAATATGATAGTACATAAAATGTTTATATTTTAAAAAAATAATATACAGTTTGAAGACTTAGTCACTATGCAGCTTCAAGCTTAACTTAATAAATTATTTATTTATATATTTCTTTCAATTGTGGATTTGCTAAAATCTCATACTGAAAGATGAAAACCACTCTAAAGAAATGATACATTAATAACGAAATAAGAATTCACTCATTCTTCTTCTTCATGATCACTTCTTTTCCCCACAGGAATTGCGTGGAAACTTTTCATCTTCTTGATGTTCTCAATTTCTGTAGATTTCCTGTGGGACCTTCCTCCTTACTCTGTTCTAGGAGGGTAGTAATGTTTAAAAAAAAAATTAAAAAAAATTAGAAGATATATGGAAGTTATGGAATTAGCTTTCCACTTGCCTGTCATTGTTTACATTTTACTTGCATGCTTTATTCTTGTGTCAGTTATTGTATGCATTGTTTTTCCTAGGAATTTTGTTAATAAATTTGTAGAAATTATTATTATTTTTTTTTAATTTTTTTTTTAAATATGAGGAATCTATTTGTAACTTCCTCTAAGTTTGTGGTTTTCTTTTTTATTACTTATTGTGTAATGGTGTGTTTGTGGTGTGTTTTATTAATATTTATTTTTATAGAAGGTGAAGTGTGTTTGTGTGTATGAGATATGTGATAATGGCTTGGTGTATATGATTTTGGTGATATTTATTTGAAAAGAGTAGTGTTTGTGTGGTACTGGTAAATGTAATAGCCTCATTGTGTCAGTCAAGCATTTTCTTTCTTCTCTGTATTCATTTTTATTTGTTTAATTTAACATATACATTACATCAGCCAATGGGCTAAATAATGTTTTCTGGTTTGTTGTTGATAATAGCTTTCAGCTAAACATAAAAGTTATATACAATAACATATAAAGTTATATATAAGAACATATACAAGTTATATTTGCTACAAGAACATATAAATTATATCTACTGATAGGTTAAACAAAGCTTGCCAATTTGATATTGATTATTTTTGATTGTGTATCTGAATATAGAAGATGTAAATAGGCTAAACAGTGCTTGCTGGTGTGTTATTGATTCAGTATATATTCAGAAGTTATATATATAAATAGGCTAAACAATGCTTACCAGTGTATTATTGAATATTTTGTTTATCTAATACAGAAGTTACTTCTACAAATAGGCTAATAATGCTTGCCAGTGTGTTTTATTTTTGTTTATCTAATACAGAAATTTTCTATGAATATGCTTAATAAATGTTACCAGTGGATTATTGATTATTCTTGTTTCTCCGTGCAGTTGATTTTTCTTGTTTACCAAAAGTTACATCTGCATATAGGTTGAACAATGCTTTGCAAATTTGTTGTTATTGATTTTATTCTTGTCTATCTAAATATAGAAGTAATATTTCTAAATAGGCTAAATAATTTTTGCTAATTTGTTGTTATTTATTCTTGTTTCTATGTCTGAATATGGAATTATATCTGTAAATAGGCTAAACAATGCTTGCCAATTTGTTATTGATTATTCTTGTTTGTCCCTCTGAATGTAGAAGTTCTATCTGCAAAAAGTTATATCCATAAACAGATTAAATGCTATGTGCTAGTTTCTGTTGTTTTTGTTTTTTTTGTTTTTTTTTACTGATTCAGCTATCCCGCTCTGGGCAAACCATTTAAAAGATAATTTTAGAAAAGCATTGGAGTCTAATGAAACTGTTAGAATACATGCGCACACATTTGGCAACATTATTTTACCATACAGCTTTTCTAACTTTCTTTACATCAACTAAGAATGTATTACCTGACAGTCCTCTTACAGGATTTTTATTTTACTGTTTTTCTAAAAAAAATAGTAGCCCGTATTTCACAAACATAAACAACTAATAATTAAGTGAACTTAAATAACTAATAATTAAGGAGGAAAACCTACTTCAGAATGAATTTATTATATAAAATAACAGTTATATTTATTGTCCTATATTCTTTAATTTTTATCTTTCTGCCATCCTTTTTTCCCACTTTAGCATTAATGGCTTGATGGTTTTTTGCTTTTGTTTCATATTAGCCTACTTGTGGTTTTGTCTTAAGTTTTATCTTTCATTTCCGTAGCCTGCATTTGATTGTGGTCACTGAGCTGCAGACATCCTCCCCCCCCCCCCTCCACACACACACACACTCATTTTCCACTGACTAAACTGCAATTGTCAGGATGTTTTTTTTACTCCTAGTCTTAAAAAAACAGTCTTAAAAAGCAAACTTATGCTGGAATTTCTATTGCTCTTTTTATATTAAAAACAATAAAAGTTACTTATCTTCTTTGAGCATATAATTTAACTAACTTAATGACTAATAATTTTTCATCAGTCTTTATAGATTTTATATAGTGTTTTCTCATTTTATTTTCCTTGTCATTCAAACCATCCTTCCCATCTTCCCTTTCTGAACTATTCAAGTTCTTTCTTTCCTCTGAAACTGGCTCTGTATGAGAGTTCAGCCACATGCCACACTTCCTCTATCCCTTCCCCATTCAAAGACAGTGTAAAGTTAATGGAGATGTACTTATCCTAAGGTGTCTATACCTTACAAATTTTAAATAACACTTTCATATGGTCCATAATTTTTTTAAAAGCAAAAATGATTATTGGAGATTATTAAAGATACGTTTGATTCCTTCTTTAGGGCTGTGATCGCA
Organism: Sinotaia quadrata; assembly: GCA_028829895.1. Lineage (NCBI taxonomy): Eukaryota > Metazoa > Mollusca > Gastropoda > Architaenioglossa > Viviparidae > Sinotaia > Sinotaia quadrata. The sequence continues at coordinate 40,286,730 of CM054181.1, read as the reverse complement.
GCTCCAGAGAGAGACATGCTCTAAAGCACTATGAGACTCCCCACTCAGGCATCCATTGTCTGGTGGCCAATTTGACCACTTGGTCTGCTTGGTGAGTTTCCATGTTTAGTTGTTTGTGAACTGTATGTTCATCTGTTAATAAACTATAGGTTTATAGGTTAAGAATGGGTTCGAAATTTCAGTTATTTATTTCAGTTATTTATTTTATTCAGAATTTCTGACTTCTTGAGAATCTATAGAATAAAACAAAGTAGACAAAACCCTTAATGTAAAAATTTTAGATTGCCTTCCCCAGAATTTTCTATTTATGCCTGTATATTAAAATAAGGTGTGCCATTTTCATCATATATTCACAGACCTTGATGATTTATTCCTTCTTGGATAAATTAAAACTGTTTTAAAAAGAAATGTTAAAGACACTGATAGTGTAGACATACTTTGCAATAGAAACCAAACCTTCAAATATTTCATCTGAAATATTCAGAATTTTAATCTTTTCTGAAGAAATCCATTGTCTCAGAATGTATTATATATAGCATTGATTTTTCATTTTGATTGATTTTGTTGTGTTTGTTTAGGTGTTACACATGTGACAGTGAAGTTCCGGTGGAATCCAGTAAGAGAATTCAGGAATGTGTTGACTTTCTTCGCAAACATGCGGGTTTGCCTCGACTAGATACCTCACATTCAGCTGGTTAGTGCTTTTGCCTTTGGCCTCTTTATGCTGTGCTGGCTAATGTTTTCTTTTTAATTTTAAAATTTCTTTATAAGTTCCGTTTTTTCTGTAGATTTTGTTGCTGTCTTATTTTGTTGTTTATATTACCAGGAAGTGCCTTTGAAATAAAAACTTTCTATTTTCTACTGAAGACTTTTTTTTTTAATCAGTAAAGAAAAGCACTGTTTCTTTTGTGTCATTGTTCTTGCTGTATATTTGTAAATGCTTTTACTTGTTATGAACAGTCATTTTTGCATAAGGATTAATTTTATTTTTAAGTGTATAAGTAGTTTGTATAATTACAAGCACAGAATAAGGGGATTTCTTAATTCAACTTTAACAACATATAAATTTTAAAACAAATTTCTCATTCTCTTTATCCTAAAGGACTAAAATGTTTTCCTGCTGGTCAGTCAAATTTGTCTCCCACAGAGCAAAGTCCACCTTCCACACGATCTGACAAAATTACTGGAGCCAAACCATCTGCTGTTGTATGCCAGAAAGTCAAGGTAAATCATCTTTCTCTGGCACTAAGGATCATTCTCTTATTTGTATTCTTTTGACATATATGACAACATGACAGTGTTTAGAACAAGGTGCTCTTTTAATTGCTTGTACGTAATTGCAACCTCGCATTGTATTTTATGAAGTGCTTTGCTATCAGCAATGGTAATATAACCTCTAGATGTAAGTGGGTTTTTTTTTTTCCAAATTTGAAAGAATTCTTGTATTTAGAATCTGATATTTCCACTCTCATATCTCCTATTATGAGAAACCGTTTTGTGAAAAACTTTTAGATGTTTACTCTGTAAATCAGAATACAACAATAATACTGATTTCCTGTGAAACTTTGCAAACATAACAAGACTACAAACATCATAAGTAAATATGCCTCATCATTAATTCTCTTTCAGGTTGAGATTTTGGATTTGTTTTATCACTCTGTTGCATACAGGGCTTATTTAGAATAAATTATGCAAGGTTCTGCAGTGTATATATAATATATATATATACACACACACACACACTCACACTTGTTATATGCAATTTGTAGGAAATTGAATGGGATTTAATACAAATACAATTGTAAATATATTAATGTTTGTACATTTTAAGTAAATATTAGGATTAATTTATGGGGTTTGTGGGACAAAATTATTTTTACATCGAACAAAAATGAATGTGTGATGGGTAATTGAAAAACAATTATTATATTTTTGAAATATGATGTTTGCAGCAGAAAACCAAATATCAGGCAAATGAGACAGTAAATAATGAATTAACATTTTGTCTCAGCAAATTCGTTACTTTTATTTTTTTATTCCTCTCTCCCATATAATGATTATAGTCCTTAACATTGTAGGCTGCTTTACCTGTAGTTCTCTGAAATTTCCATTAACTTTACTCCTCTGAGCCTAAACATGTCCACTCACACTTTGAATGGTTGACATAAGTGATATATTTTGTTATCTCCGTGTCCATTAGCTTTTGTGAATGGTTGACAGAAGTGATATAATTTTATCTCACCTATGCATGGTAAGTACTTCTTTATTTCTAAGCCATCTCTGCTGGCTTCTTTTTCAAAACTTTTTGCTTGTTGATACAGTTGGAAAACATTTTTCTGTTTCTAAGAATAGCCCATATGCTCCAATGTAACTTTCCAAAATCTTTTAACAACTGCACCCCTGTGTAAAAATTATCAAAGAACACTCTATACCCTTGCATGACTAGAAACTTTACTAAATGCATAACTACCCCATAAGCTAAGCCAAATTGTCCTTTTATTATCACCCCCCCCCCCTTCCCAAACATAATCTTAAAAGTCTTAATTGTAATATGTAATAGTTATCTGCACAATGTAATTCCCCATTGTGTTAGCTTGTCCCAAATATATTATTTGTTATATCTCCTTTTATTTTTAACCATGCATTTATCAATTGAAACATTCTGATTGGACAAATGATTTTAAAATTTCATCATGAAGGGATTTTCTTAACCATGGTCTATCAACAATTTAATTGAAATCACACTTGAAATCAAGCTCAGCATCTATTCGGAGTCAGAATCCATTAGAATGATTTTTTTGTAATACATCAAAAGTTCAGTATGGTAGTCAAGGACATGTCCTTTTTTATGTTTTTTAATGTTTGTTTTTTTTTATGCCTATTTTTTTATGAAATTATGATTGTTGAAATATAAGATATATATAATTTTTTAAAATAAAGATTAGTTAAATAAATTGACATTTAATTTTGATGTGTAAGTGGTTTTCAAAGTAAAATGTTTAAAAAATAGTATTTTGTAGGTAGATTTAGGTGCCCACATGTGATCGATTTTTCTGTGTTCCCATTTAAAGAGAGTTGTAAACATACCTCATCCTTAGTAAACATGCTTTATGCTGTTTAATATTTGGTTAAGCTTTGTAAATAATGTGTTGGTGCCTATTGGATATATGTGTAATGTCCAGTTAAAATAATAAAGTGTATCCAACATTTTCCAAGACTTCTAGACAAAATGACTGGCAGAAATATTCCTAGCCAAAACTCACTGCTATTGTGTTCAGGTATGTGTGTTATTTTGATACATTTCAAGTCTATAACTACTGTAACTATTCTAAGTTTGTCATTTGTCTAAAGTAAACCAGGACTAATAAGCACCATAAGCTAGCTTGTTGATTTTAATTTTTTATTATTTTCATTTACAGGGTCTTAATAACTTGGGCAACACTTGTTTCTTCAATGCAGTTATGCAGGTTTGTTATCGGTTTTTACCTTTGTTGCATTTTACTTGTGTAAGTATTTTGCAAAGTTTTGACATATTTTGCTTTATTATTAAAATTTTCGGAAACCAGCATTGTATTAGTTCACATCTATACTTATTTTCTCTGATTGCCGCAGCACTGTTTATTCTAACCAAAATAATAGCAGTTGACAAGTTATACCAGGAATATTGCTTTTATTTTGCAAACGAAGCTGAGGTTTAGGAAAGAAGAAAACAAGTTCATATGAGCAGCTAACATGGTATACCAGATAACTGTTTTTATTTTGCAAAGGATGCTGAGGTTTAGGAAATAAGAAAATATACATATAGAGTTCATATGAGCAGATAACATATACCAGACAACTGTTTTTATTCTGCAAAAGATTCTGAGGTTTAAGAAAGAAGAAAACATATGTATATATATATAATTTTAAAAAAAAAAATCCTTACCCTTAATTTAAACGTATTCTCTAATATAATTAAAATAATTTTCTAAGTTCACTCAGAAATCGCTCATTTATTATGTATAAGGGGCATAGACAATTTTATAAAAAAGTAATTTTATTTCTTTTCCTGCTTTAAATATTTAGAAAAAAATAGTCCTTTTTAAAAAAATAATTAAAATTAACAGAATTATGTAAAAACAAACACTCAACAAGTTTAGATATGTTTTGCATGGATTTGGTAACTTAAAAAATGCTCCTATCAAAGTAAAACATTAAATAATTTCAAACAATCATGTTAATATTTTCACTGTTTGCTATTATGTCTCCACTTACATTAAATAAAGTCAGGTCTGTAGCTACAGTGAGTAACAGTGAGTAAATAAATGCTGGAATATAGTCAGGTATAGATCACAGGTAGTAAGAGTGAGTAAATAAATGTTAGAGTATAGTCCAGCTGTATAGTCACAGTCGAATAAGAGTAAATAAATGAATGTTTAAGTATGACTGCTCTATAGTTACAGGTATTTTTCAGGCAAGACTAAGCAGTCTTTTTTCTTTTTATACAGCCAGCTTCAGTGTCTTAAATGTGCTTTCCACAAAAACTAACAGTTGTATGTACAGTAAGACTGTAATAAAGAGGATTAGACTTGTAGTTCAGGCATCATTACGAGTAAGATGATTGAGAAGAACACACCGCAAGATGAGTGAGGATACATACTGTAACAGTTGTATCAAAACAAAGAGGATTAAGTCTTGTAGTTCAGGCATTATTATGAAGATGATTGAGAAGAACACATTGTAAGATGAGTGAGGATATATACTGTAACATGAGTAAGGATACATGCTATACGATAAGTGAGGATATGTGCTGTAAAATGAGTGAAGATGTGCTGTAAGGCGAGCCCTATATACACACTGTAAGATGAGTGAGAGTTCATACTATGTATGAGTGACAATACTTACTGTAAGATGAATGAGAAAATATACTATAAAACTAAAGAAAGAAAATTAGCCTTCTAGTTTGAGCATCATTATGAGACAGATCAATGAGTGACAAAGATGCATAGTATATGAATATATTATAGAGAATTAGCCTTGGTTCGTCAGTATGAGACAGATGAATAAGTGGGATTACATACAATAAGAATGTAATGAAGAGAAATAGTTTTGGTGTTACCATTATGAGACAGAACAATAAGTGAGATTACATACAATAAGAATATAATGAAGAGAATAAGTTTTGGTGTTCATCATTATGAGACATATAATTGTGAGATTACGTACTATAAGAATGTATTAGAGAGAATTAGCTTTGGGGTTCATAATTATGAGACAGAAAAGTGAGTTTGAATATATAGTGTAAGAATTTTAAAAAAGTGAATTAATCTGGTAGCACAGACATCAATATGAGACAAGTAATTAAGTTAGGAAAGCAATCATTATTAATTTATTATCTGTTATACTGGGTTGGCTTTTGACAGTAGATTTAGTCTAAAATTCATTATAAAATCTGAAAATATGCCTTGTTTCTTACTTAGAATCTGTGCCAGACACATAGTTTTGAAGCATTGTTGCTGAGCCGGTGTAAAAAGGGTGGTGTCATCACCATTCCAGGCTTCATTCAATCAGAGTTCAGTGATTCTGATAGTAGTGCTGATGGTGATGAAGATGAAAATAGCAAGGACAGACCAAAGGATCTGGTAAATAATCGCTTTAATTTTGTTATATATTATAATAAATTTCACTTTTCTTTTCTTTTTTTTGTTTTTGTGGTATGTGCTATAATATCATTGTAGTTAATAATGCATTTACCTATTTTTGAACAAAATTCACTCATTCCTCTCTTCAGTATTCATTTGGTTGAATAAAATTAGACACACTCCACACACGCACACGCGTGTATACATTTAATAAAGCAGTGGGCACAATACTGTGCATACAAGGATGTGTGTGTGTGCAAAACACATCAAAAAAACATTACATCAGAGAAGAAAAAAATGTTCTTGCTTTTTACACCAAAGTTTGTTTTTGTTTTATACTTATATTTATGCTTGTGTTCTGGTGTATTTCTGCCTGTTCTGGTCTGTCTTATATATTGAATATATTTTTATATTTGGTATGATCTGTGTTTGGGTGTGTTTCAGTCTTTCTAAGTCAGTGTTGGGCATATTGCTGTTATTTTGTCTGTGTTATTTTAGACATTATTTTCCTCTGTTATTGTCTGTGTTACTGTTTTTACTTTTTGTGTTAGACATTGGGTATGTTTCTGTTAGACATTGGGTATGTTTTTGTTAGACATTGGGTATGTTTTTGTTAGACATTGGGTGTTTCTGTATTAGACATTGGGTATGTTTCTGTTAGACATTGGGTGTTTCTGTATTAGACATTGGGTATGTTTTTGTTAGACATTGGGTATGTTTTTGTATTAGACATTGGGTATGTTTCTGTTAGACATTGGGTGTTTCTGTATTAGACATTGGGTATGTTTCTGTTAGACATTGGGTATGTTTTTGTATTAGACATTTGGTATGTTTCTGTTTACTGTTTTTCTGTTAGACAATGGGTATGTTTCTGTTACTGTTTTTGTGTTAGACATTTGGTATGTTTCTGTTAGATGTTCGGTGTGTTTCTGTTAGACATTGGGTATGCTTCTGTGTTTATTTTCTGGTGCTGTTTTTGTATTAGACATGTTTCTGTGTTATTGTTTTTGTGTTAGACCTTAGGCATGTTTGTGTGTTACTGTTATCGTCATGTATTTTGCAGCCTGCAATTGAAGTGAGTGTAGGAGAGCCCGGTCCTCTGACTCAATCCTTGTTGCAGTTTGTGCAAGAGATGAACAATGGCAGTGCTCAAGTTGCTGTCAATCCTGGTGTTCTTTTTGGTCATGTATGCAAGAAGTAAGTTCTTGTAACCCTCATCTGACTCCTGTATTAAATCAATTTCTTTTTATTAAGGTCACTTGAGATTGGTTTCTATTGATCAGAATTGGTTTTTTAGACCCATATGTAGGAGTGACCATCACACTGGTCTAATAGTATTAAGTGAATTTTAATAATCTTGATTTTGAGCCATTCATTAGAAATTAGCAATTTTAGAATCTTAAAATTACTTAGACACTTTGAAAGATGAGATCATCAAAACGCTATATTGAAGCAAACATTAGAAAGTTAGAATTCCACATTGATTTTCTTAAGTTTAATCAAAGTATGTTTTCATATGTATTTGCAGCAGACTACATTTTTGCTAGACATCTCACCATCACACAATGTTTTTCAACTCTTTCTTTTATAAGCAAGACATAACTTTGATATATGGTTTTGAACATTAGGTTTATATCAGCATACATAAACACTTTGTGGGAGATTTTTCAGCCATAAAGCAGATAACCGTTGTCCATTGAGGTTTTGCTCTGAAGCATTCAATAAAAGTATTAGGTACATTACACTGACGGTCAAATCATTTGATCGGAAAATGTTCAAACAAAGTTGATTTAATACCTCCCTATTTTCTCCAGTTGTATGTACATTAACACACCTCATTGTGCATTCCATTGCTTCTATTATTGATTTATAGCTTAAGAAAGCAATATAAATGTGATTTATTGCTTAAGAAAGCAATATTAAGTGTGATTTGTAAGATTACAGCATGAGCAATTTAAGCAAGATATTGATCACAAAATTCTATTTTTATGACATCATAATATGCATGCTATTTGATCTTCAGGAATGTTGTGGATATGTCAAAATATAACTTAGATTTTATTGCAAATCAGAGATAAATGACAGGTTACAATAAAATTGTTTAGTTTAACATTTTCTACTGATAAAACTGCTAATTCTTTTCTTGATTGTTGATAGAGCTCCAAGATTTAAAGGTTTCCAGCAGCAAGATAGTCATGAATTGCTCAGATATTTGGTGGATGTAGTTAGGAATGAAGAAATAAAGGTATGTAACATAGCCAGGAACTGTCAGATATAGATATGGTGGATGTAGTTAAAAATTAAGAAATAAAGGTGTGTAACAGCCATATTCTTCAGAAATTATCGGTCCAAAATGAGCTCTTTGATGAATTATATTGCAATGCTAGGAAAAAGATTGGCCTCTTGAAATAACAGTGTTTGAAACTGCCTAGAGGTTCAAATAACAATTTTTCTAGAATCCATTGTAATTATTCTAATATAATATGTAAGGGTTCAAAATTTATTCTTTAAAAACATGTCTTCCATAAGAAAATGTCATCGGCGATAAAGGAATGATCCGGAGTCAAATTTGTTCTGATTGTAATTTACGGAATCGTGAACATTTACACAAATTTTTAATTTTAATCATTTCTACAAAAAAAAAAATTTAGAAATATATTATATGTGTGTGTGTGTGTGTGTATGTATGTATTTGTAAATTAGCCATTGATATTTTGTGAATACACAGTGTACACATTATAAAGATTAAGAAAAGTCTTGTAATAAAATTCATGTGTATAATAGAATTTTAGTAGCATACTAATAAATACACATACAGGTGTCTTGATCATCTACTGGACTGGGATCCCTTGAAGGATTTTTTCAAGGAAGAGGTGGACAAGGAGAAATATGCCAGCACCTATGCAAAAAGCAAATGTGAAGCTGTTTTCAAATTTGTACGCTCACCTACACACCAACGCTATTCTCTTTTCCTGCGCTTTGCTATTCGATCCATTCCTGCTCTCTTTTCAGGCAGAAGATCCTCTCATCCACCTATTGAGACATGGGATTGTGAAGCTACTCAGAACGTCTTGTGTAAATTTGTCAAGCCCCATTCAATGGTTGTGAAGGAACAGGGAAAAGTGAGGAAGTTGCCAGTTGACCAAGTCGAGTTTGAAACCTGTTCAAACCAAAAGGACAACACAGATCTTGGCATTGGAGATGAAGCACATGAATTTATTTCAAAGCCAGAAGAAAATTACTTGCACAGCTCCAGAATTGAAGAGTTTTATCTGGAGTAAGAAAGTTCTACGTGGAGCTTGTGAAATACCTGAAGGAATGTCTTTTGCCAGAAACCAATGTAAGCACTACTTCTGGTCATCAGCAGTCCGACTTTCTCAGCCTGGTTGAGGTTGCTGACACTGATCTGCAGACAGATGTTACATTCTGTAATCTAAGAGCCATTGTCAGGAGGTTTCCAATTCTTCTTTCTCCTGTTTCAATCGACCAACTATCAGAATCCTTCAGCCTCTAACAGACAACTGATGTCAGTGGATACAAGGCAGACAGAGAAGATGCCACTTGGGCAAACATTGGCAAGAATCCAGACTTCACAGCCTTGTCATTGGCAATGAGAGGCATTCTGACTGTACCCCACAGTTCTGCACACTGTGAGAGGATCTTCTCATGTGTAAGAAAAAACTAGATTGACCAGCATGCTTCTTTTAATCATAAAACTGTTGAAAGTCTGAAAAGGTGAAGACCCTAAGATGGAAGAGAGGGCATTGCAGTACTTAAAGTCTGCATATGCCAACAGCTTGAAGAACTAAAGAACTACCATAACAACATTGTTTGAATAATGTATAGTTTTGTTTTCATGTAAAGACAGTAAAGTATAAGTAATTTTATTTGTATTTATGGTGTTAAAATTGGCTGGATATCTTATCTTATCATATCTTCTTGTAGGCATAAGGACAATAAACTTTCCTGTAAAAGTGAAGATCATGAGGCAGTACTTAAATGGCTCATTATTCTGATAATGTGAAGATCCTCCTTCAATTGAAGTCTAAAGAAATAAATTTGGCCAATGTATTTCTACATAAAACTTCCTAATACTTGGTGTACATGACAAAAATTAGTCTTAAATAAAACATTGGAATAGAGATTAGACAACAAGAGTAAACAAATCATAGACAAATGTGCTTTACATAAATCATTACAATATTCATAAGTTCATTTACAAAAATTAACATTTTATGTTAATATTTTGCATTTATTTTATATTATTGGTATTTCTATTAAAATTTCAGCTTCCACATAGAATCTTCTGGTTGTCATAAAAATCTTCTGGTTTTGGATCATTGATCTTATGGTCTTCTGAGGAGGGGGGATAGACAGGTCTGATGTAATTCGAAAAGAAGGAATAAAGATATGTTAAAGAGTCACAACCTGCTTTGATATTTATTTAATTACTCTCACAAATCAGTGAAGTGTCAGTTACTCACACTCACCACTCGTTTTACTTCTCCCAAAAATCTATATTGCATCCAGATCTTTCATTTAAAAAAAAAATTGTTTCATTTTCAAAGAACCAAAAGCTGTATTAACGAAACATAATCATTTAACTTTCAGAATGTCATAGTAGTATGAACAAAACAATATCATTTCATTTTAAGAGAACCCAAATTTGTATCAGAAAACAATGTGATTTTGTTTAAAAGAGACAAAATTAGTATTAACAAAATAACATCACTGCATTTTCAGAGAGCCCAAAGTGGTATTCTGAAGTACTTTAAACTCTCAGAGAGCACTAATCCAAAGAAGGTGGAAGAGGAGACAAAATTAAGAATAAAAGGTATGTTTGTTTAATATATACACACTAATTTTTTTAGTGGCTAAGGCATTTTGTTTTATGTAAATGTGCTAATTCTATACTTTTAGTCATAATTTCTCAAGTTTAGATGATGATACTGTTGTACTGGATTATTGGAAACTGCAGTATTAGCTTTCTCAGAATTGGTTCTGCAGTAAACAGACCCATTAGACCCATTGGTTTCAGCATCCTCACCTATTCCCAATGTTATCATTAACTTCTTGGGAGAATTGTCTTTCATGTGTTTGGTTGCTCTTGCCGATACTAATCTCTTCTTTGTTTTCACCCCTTTAAATATGTTTGCACAACTTCTCATTCATTTATGTTTGCTCTCACCAGTATTGTGAAACAACTGCTTTTCAAAATGGCACAGCAATGGTTGTTAGGCATTTGGTGAAGGACATCATGAATGTGCATGTGCAAGCTCAGCTAACTCATTTACATTTACAAAATTAAGAACCAACCAATCAATATTTAACATTACTCAGTTGGAGCTTTTGTTGATTCTTCTCTTCCCATTTCTTACTTTGTACACAATTGTGGCTTAGGGTTTTTAAAAGATGTTATAAAGGCTCAAAACCCTAACGTGGCCAACCACATATCCAATCACACTCAGCAGGGTCAGGTGTCATATGTATTAAAGTTTAAATAATATTTAGAATATTACAACCACAAAATGGCAATGATGAGACTCCCAATCCCATCCTGACAAAAGATAATAACAGAATTTAAAGAAAATGCAAATACACATGAGTTTAGGGATGGAATAAAATCTTTATAAGAAGAGTAAGGGTGGCATGAAAAGATTACGAAATTAAAATGGTGTAAAACAAGTGTTCACTTTACATGATAGATAAGAGTTTGGTTTATATATTTTTTTGAACTTGCCAAGCTACAACCACCATAGGCTGGCGGTGAATCTTTTCTCGTGTCCCAGGTCAGTCAAGCATGTGGTGCAGGCTGTAGGCTTTTCCATCTAATTGCATGCATTAAAGAGCTGTAACTGATACTTGCCTTGCTCATTGAGTGTGAATTAGACTTGGATAAGTTTGCAAGCATGCTGCAGTTTGCCTCATTAAGACATTGTGAAGTTTGACTCAGCAGAGTAAGCATGCTGGATTTGTTGCCATTCATTTATTTAAAATAAAATTTGACTTAGAACAAATTTGCAAATGTTTGTCCCAAATCAGAGCTTCATGGTTTTTGGTTTCCTACCTAGAGATGCTTGAACGTGAGCACAAACCTGATAGCAAATAGAATACTTGAAGGTGGTTTCTTTCCTGAGATTCTTTTAGTTTCTTTCACAACAGCACACATTTTTGATAATTTTAAATGTTTGAAGATTTTTTCCCTTCGGCATTTATTTTGTGGTAGCAATTTTAAGATTGTTGGTAAATGTGATAATCCTGTCTGGCTTTATAATGACTGTAGTTAATATTTCTCTGTGTAGACTATAAGTTTTAGGTGCAGTACACATTTTTATTCAATTTGTTAAGTGGTTAACTTGTCAGCGTTCTTATGTTTATAGTTAATATTTTTATTGCTACTTCTTTTAAACTGGTCAGTGTTGTCATGATTAAAGTATCTATTTTCTGTGTACACCATTGTTTCTTTGATGATTGACTGGTTAATGTTATATGATTTTTAGTTAATATTTTCATTGTACAGTGTAGCTTTTTGGGTGATTGTCAGTGTTGTTAGGATTAAAGTTATAATATTTTATGTGCAGAATATGGACGTCAGGTGAAGTACACATTTTTAGACAGCTTGTTTGGTGGTCGACTAGTCAGCATTGTCATGTGTGAAGAGTGTAAACATGTAAGTTGCTTTGTAATCCAATTTGTATTTTTTCCATATAAATCGATTTAAAAATATTATTTCTAGGTGTTTAGTATAACAGAGAAAATGTTCCTTGTCAGATCTAACAAGTTAAAAAAACAGATCTAAAGAAAATTACCATATCAGTTCTAAAAAAATTAAGTCTATTTAAAAAATAATTGCCCAAGTCAAATAAAGAAAATTAAGATTGTTTTCAGAAAAATGGGCACATCAAATCTAAAAATATTTTTTAAGACTTCTTAAAGAATAATGCCTGGGTATAATCTCAACTGCTTAAATATATTGAGATCCAGCCTCAAATGTTCTAATACTGTTGTACAGAGAATTATTTAGTTCTAGTCTAGAATACTTAAGACTGTTTTAGAGAAAATTATTTGTATGAGATCTATAAAATAAAGATTGTTTTTAAAGAAATTGATCCAGGTGAAGTTTAGAATGTTAAAACTCCAGAGAAAATTATCCAGGTCAGATCTAGAAAGCCGAGATAGCTTTGACAGAATTGTCCAGTCACATCTAGAAAATAAATATTGTCTTGATAAAAAATTGACTAGATCATATCTAGATTATTATAACTTTGAAAAAATTGTCCAATAAGATAGCTTTTAAAAAAATTGTCTAGTCAAGTGTAAAATTTTATAGATATGAAAGAATTGTCCAGTAAGTTATAAGATAGCTTTGAAAGAAATGTCTAGCAAAGTTTAGAAAAGTTTAAAAATAAATTTGAAAGAATTGTTTAGCTAGATCTAGAAAGTTAAAAGATATGCCAGCCAGGTCTAGAAAGTGAGAATTGTCCAGTCAGGTCTAACATTTTATAGTTTAGCTTTGAAAGAATACTCCTGTCAAGTCTATTGGTTAATACTATTTGAGCTATTTGATGCTACATAACTTTAGGTCTGAAATCATGTTTCAAATTAAAAATAATTATTTATTTTTTGTATATGTATAAAATACTTAATAGTACAGAATAAAAACATTCATGATTAATGATAACACTGATAAATATTAATGAGATAAAGACTTTTAAATTTTCATTTTACTTAACAATAAAGTCATGATGAAAATCTGAGTTTGTTTTCAACAAATTATTACCTCAGAAATTAGAAGAAAACAACACTGTGAAGTGATACATTAGGTGAAGTAATCTGCAATGAAAAGTGTATTCTCTGCTGGATGATAAAACTCCATAAAATGAAATTGTATACACTCATATACACCACTTGTCTACATTTGTTTAATTAACCATTTAAAACACACAATTAAAATTATAAGATCCTCATGATTGTTGATAATTGTCACAGGAAAAGTTCAAGAAAATACAAAGCTGTAATATGTACAGTTGTTTCATTTGTAGTAGTAAAAATTGATTTCAATTAATCAAGATTTGAACAACCTCAAACATATTGAGGATTATAGATTAACATGTTTGACTTTTGGGAGTCTTCTTTTTTATATAATTTTATTAAAATATCATGATTTAAGTCTCAGATTTAATTTTTAATTAAGATTGCTTTTTAAAAGTATATCTTATATTGAGGGTTTTTAATTTTTTCTTTATGAACGAAAAATATGCTTTTCAGATATCTCAGGTATTTGAGCCATTTTTGGACCTTTCATTGCCAGTCACTGAAGAAAAGGTAATTTTGATAATTTTTTCTTGTTGCATTTTATATTTGTTAGCTTTGAAGTTTGAATTCATTAGCTATTTTATTATTAGCACCATTCTGTTTATATAGCCCCACTTCAACCATCTTTTACTTGCTGATTTTCAGATTTCATGTACTATGTTGTGCTAGTTTATTGGTAAAAGTTTGAAATGTATTACTCGGAGTTAATATTTTATGTTTTTGAACCATAGTTAACCAAAATATTTCCTTTGGAAATACATAAACACTAGTGTATAGAGTATATATATATATATCATTAAGGTCCCAACTTATTAAAGTTATTTTGCTTTCTTTAAAAGTTTTTTTCGCCTATATCATAGCCATGTTAATTTCTTTGCTGCATTGCATGAACTAACCTATCTTTTAGTAAGTCATTAATTTCATACAGGTTACATATAGAAAATATTACTTTTTTTATAAAATTATTTTAAAATGACATTTTATTAACAGTAATTTTTGATTAGCAATTGTACAGCACACGTTGACTTCCTTTTTAACTTTTGTGAACTGTGTACATCAAATGTCCGTGCAAAAATGAAAAAAATATGATCCAATAACTGAGCTGTATTTTTGTAAACCAGTTATAGTCAAGAGATTAAAGCAGTGCTGTTGAAATATTTTCACTAGCTGTAGGAGTTGAGTTGGGTTAAATGCTTCCAATACTTTTGTTTGGTGAGATTGTAATTAAAAAAAAAATAAATCACACATAATTATATATAAAATCGAGAGTATATAAAAATCACACATAATTATATATAAACTTGAGAGTATATAAAAATCACACATAATTATATATAAACTTGAGAGTATATAAAAATCACACATAATTAAATATAAACTCGAGAGTATATAAAAATCACACATACTTATATATAAACTCAAGAGTATATAAAAATCACACATAATTATATATATCCCGAAAGTTTGTAATTTACTTTTATTTCTTTTATCAAATAAATATAATAAAGGATAAATCATGTTGCAAATGTATGAAACCACATCAGATCAGTCACTGTTTTTTTCGTTATATAATTGTCATAAAGCAATATAAAGGATTTAATCATTGAAAACACCACCATAACAGGCTAATTTACTGTCATGTTTTTTGGGGAGGTGGGCAAGATGTTAATTCTCCACCACCCTGGGCTTTCTGTAACCATAGGTTAGCCCTAAAATGCACCTTCTGGCTGGTCATACACATAGAAAAGAAAGAAGATAGGTAGGATAGAACAGAAGAAAGACTCGAATAAAGCTCTGAGTCCCCAAATACATTCAGCCAGGGATATTAAATAAAGGTGACAGATAAAAAGTAAGTAAACCATGCCAACATGAATGTTCTAAGATTCAGTATATATAAATATATATATATTTATTTATTTAGTGAAACCTCACTATAATGCAAAAATTGGGGTCCATAAAATCAGATTGCGTTAATAGCAGGGTCACATTAATGCAGGGTTTTGCAATAGAATGCATTATTAAGATATATATTTTGGGAGCCATGCCACTACCATGTTATCAAAATTTGCTTTATCACAGGGTTCCACTGTATATATATATATATATATAATTTTTATATATATATATATAAAGAGAAATAAAAATAGAGATGTTGGTTACACAGTCTCACTAATTAAAAGTACAATGCATCTCCATATTAATTTTTAAAAATTACAACTTAGGTTGACATTTTCTTACTTTAATTTTAGCCTCAGCGTCCTAATCAGCCAACCAGTAGCAAACGCAAAGAGAGTGTCACATCACTGCAGACTTCTGTAGAACCAATTGAAGAGGTTTCTAAGCCAAAGGGTATTGATGGATTTGTAGAAAATCCAGAAAAGCCTAACAAGTTCTTGGAGCGAAAAAATAAGCGTCTTGCAAAAAAAGAAGCCAAGGTTGGTGTTCTTTAGCATTTTGATATAGTTGTGTTTATGCTTTCTTTCTAACTCATTCCACTAATATTATTATTATTACTTACTCTGTTCTTGTCATGCATTCAGTCAGACATACATTTTTAGCATTCCATAGGCAAAGTCATACTGATAATATTTATTTGCAGTTGAGAGTCTTTCTACTGGAATTTGCTGTATGTCGAGAAATAAAGCAAACCCCACCACCAGTTATTTTCAAGACACTTTTCATTTAAAAAAATAAATAACATTGTCTCTTCTGTCACTGTTCAGACTGTAATATGCAGTTTAATTTTGTTAATATTTCTTTATTGTAAATACTTTTATTTGTTATACAGTTTTATTTTGTGTGTGGATTCACTTTTTTTTAATATTATTATTTTTAGATTTTTAATGTTATTCTTAAATTATTTTTTATATTATTAGTTTTAGATTTTTTTAATGTGTTTTATTAGTTGTATAAAGACCTGTATTTCAAAGGATGTCTGCACAAACCACAAATCTTTTGTCTATTTGGACTTTTTTATATATCATTTATAATTCACTTTCCTTTTGTGTTATAGAATGTGTTATAGAACATTGACACATATCCTAACGTGCCTGAAATGTATTTACTGCATGCACATTTTTTTTTTCTTCTGGAGATACTGAGTTTTTTTTCTTATTTTGATTGACAATTTTAAGCCTTTTTATTGCAGAAAGGCTTTAACTGGCAATGCATACTGCCTACTAAACAAAATAGATTTTCTGGAGATACTGGGTTTGTGTTCTCCATTTCATTGGCATTTTCAAGTCTGTTTTTTGCACAAAGATTTTAACTAGTGAATCTACATATGCATCTGTCACTTTATTCTCATGTCCAAAACAAGAGTTCGCAAAAATTGTCCTGGAGATATTGGATTTGTGGAGTTGAGGTTAGAGGGGGCAGCAGAACATAAATCCATTATATCAGTGCTAGACTTTCTTCAAAGGGAAAACAATCCTTTCCTTTTCCATTTTTGTACACTAGATTTTTGGGGTTTTTGTTTCATGTTCTATCATTACAAAGTGATGCTACAATAATGTAAATGAAATATTTAATTTCATTTTCCTGTTCAGAAGAAAGAGAAACTGTCTGCTTCTAAACCTGTTTTTTTATTCTTAATTCCATTTATTATTTTGTTCAGAAAAAAGAGAGGCTTGCTGCAGGTAAAGTTGGCAACAACCAGCAAGCTGTGGGTGATTGCAGTAAAGATGAAGAAGAGAAGGACAGTAGTTTAGACACTCAGCAGAACCAGACACAGGAAGCATCTAGAAATGGAAGTGACAGTCAACAAGATCTCTTGTCAAATGGCCGAGATGATGAGAATGAAAATAGCAGCTTAAATGAAGACCCTTCGGGTAATGCTTTTTTCTTTTTTTTGAAATGCTGGATGAATGGGCTTGGGCATTTAAGTACTTAATTAAGTAATTATCCCCTTTTATTGATCTAATTAATTAATTAATCCCTTTTATTGATCTAATCATTAATTAGTCAGTGCTGGTTGCTGTTTATGTATACATTTATGCGTTAATCAATGCTGTTTATGTAAATGTTAATAGAGTAACCAGTGCTGATTGATTGTTTAATAAGTAATCAGTGCTTATTGTTATGCTTTTAATATTTTATTGGATTAATCAGTGCTCTTTGTTAATTTTATACTTTTATTACCAGTAATTGCTGATTGCTACATTTGCACTTACATTCCTAATCAGTGCTGATATATATATAGCTTTTTTCTGGGTGAGTGTACCATTTTGTTACATTATGTGCAAAATGTAAAGTGGTTTAAATCAAATTATTTTACATGTTAAAGTCTACAACAGAGCCTAATCTCACAAAAAAACATAAGAAAAATAAAAATTATAAAACTGTTGATTTATAGGAGTTTGAAATCCATAAAAAGCATTTGTTTCTGTTGAAAACTTAGAAAGATTTTACCAGAAAAAAAGATTTTTTTTTTTTTAACCAGAAAACATATTTTAAAATAAGCAATACAATTATGTCACTCTCACCAATATATTTTCTTTATTTGACCTAAATTATTAACTTAATCTGGATACCTTTTTATAGTAATAGACAAAGTTTTTGTTTAAATATAATGTTGATTTTAAAAAATATAATAATAAGCCTAATCATATTTCTACTCTTGATTGTAATTCACAGGTTTTTCTACCCTTACTTGCTCAAGTTTAAAACATACACACAGCTGTGTGAAACTTTAAATGCAAAAGAAACCACATGGATATATACATAAATATATAGGCTATTTACGATGTTAATCAATTTAATCTAAATATATTGAGACTCTTAATGTTTATCTGTACTGTTAATTCTGAAGGTTTCATAGATTGCAGAATGTAGTTGCCTTTTAATTGTATTTGTCAGGAAGCAATTAATTAATATAAATATTATGATAACATTGATGATGTCAGTAATCTTAGAAATTAAAGAAATGGAAAGCCTACAAATTTTCAACAATGTGCCATTTTGAATTAATAATTAAATTTTAGTTGTATGCATAATAATTCATGCCTTTTAATTTGATTGGTGCAGCATAAAGATTCAAAATATATTACAGGTATGCAATATAATAATAATAAATACAATTAAAACAATCATCATTTTATCTTTTCTTTAAATTTTTGAATTGTAGGCTTGAATTTTGAATTTTCATTTTGAATTTATCTTTTTAACATTCTGTCTATATTACATAAATTAGACCCAAATAAAAAATTTTTAAAGTTTTATTTTAAAAAAAAAATATCATTTTGCCTTCAGATGCTGATGTTGAGGATAACTTAGAGAGTGAGACATCTCGACTCCAAGGCTCCTTGAAGAATGACAATATGTCTGCCAGCATGCCTGACTACGCTCGAGTTCATGCCTGTAACATGAAAGATCAAACACTTGATTGTAAGCCAGATTCAGATCTTCAGATAAAAATTGAAACAGAAAAGAAACATCATATCCTCCCTTCCAATTCTAGTGAAAGTGGTGACTCACCACCCTCTTCTCTAGATAGCAATCCAAGTATTAAAGATATGAGAGAAATAGAAAAAAATGTCATTAAACACAGCAATAGAAATAAAAGTTTTATCAAAGAATCAAAAGAAATAGATAAGGAGGTAATTGAGGCTGACATGAGTTCCACTAGTGAAGATGCAGCTTATAAAGAAGTTTCTGAAAAGACTGTAGCATCAGACATGCATTCTCATCCATGTAAAACTGACTTAGACAATAAAGAACACCTTAGTGAAAATACAGCTGTAGTATTTAATGATAGCTTAATGACAAATGGATTTAAAGAAGATAAGGAAAAACCCAGTATCAAATCAGTTATTAATGATGACTTAATGAAGAATGGATTAGAAAAAGATAAAGAAAATCACAGCCAACAAGCAGAAGAGGACAGTATTTTGGACTATGTTGACTCTGCAAAGATAGAAGACTTTGGCTTAGAGATTGGCATTCAAGCTAGTGCCAGCCATTCAGAAACTGGGTTAGAGAAAGACTTTCGAGAAAAGCTTACAATTGGTGAAAGGTTTAATGGTGAGAGAGATAATTTTCCTGTAGGTGTCAGTTGCAGAGGTCAGGGATCTGGTGAATTTGTGCACACAGACAATCCATTTGGGGTGGGGAATGTAAAAGACAAACAAGAAACTAATGCAAGCAATGTGCCATTCACTTCCAGAGCATCAGATGGGAATATCATTGCTAACGGAGTTTTTGCAAATGAAGGAATAAATCTTCACTCTACTGACAAAAAGTTCAGTCACCAAAACCATATGGACAAAACAAACAAAGGCCTGTCTCAAGATGCAAAGCAGAAAGTACAGATCACGATGGCTCCTCGCTACCATCCATGCCCCAAGGAATGCTCTGTGATGTCTTGTCTGCATCAATTCACAGCAGCTGAGCTTTTGACAGGTTCTAACAAGGTTGGGTGCAAGAACTGCACACATCTTAAGTCAAAGAATGCTACCCAGTCCAAAGGTAATTTAACTGTTTGTCTTTAATGTATGAATCATAGCAAAAGTATGTGCTAATATAGACAGTTCTGCATACTTCCTAAACAAGAGTGTGCTAATGTTTCACTAGTAGTATCCAGCCACATTTCGGAGAGAAGTAGATTAGTTTTTCAGTCACATTTTAGTCAGTAGATTAGTTTTCTCAATCACTCTTTGGAGTCAGAAGTAGATTAGTTTTCTCAGTCACACTTTGAGGTCAGAAGTAGATTAGTTTTTTTCCAGTCACACTTTGATGTCAGAGATAGATTAGTTTTCATTTTGTGGTCAGAAGTAGATTAGTTTTCTTAGTCACTTTGTAATCAAAATAGATTTGTTTTCTCAGTTAGACTTTATAGTCAAAAGTGGATTAGTTTCCTCACACTTTGAGGTCAGAAGTATATCAGTTTTCTCAGTCACAAATTGTAGTCAGAAGTATATTAATTTTCTGAGTCACACTTTGGAGTCAGAAGTAGATTAGTTTTCCAGTCACACTTTGCAGTCAGAGGTGTATTAATTTTCTCAGTTATACTATATAGCCAGAAGTGTATTAGTTTTCCCAGTCACACTTTGGAGTCAGAAGTGTATTAGTTTTTTGTCACATATATATAGTCTGAAGTATATTAATTTTCATAGTCTCACTTTGAAGTCCTAAATGTATTAGTTTTTTCAGTCACTTATGCATAATCAGAAGTATGTTAGTTTTCTCATTAGCATTTTGTATTCAGAATGGTGTTAATTTTTATAGTCACATATTTGTAGTCAGAAGTGTATTAGTTGTGTTGGTTTTTATAGTAATACTTAGTAGAAAGAAGTATAGTTTCATAGTTACTTTGTAATCAGAAATATAGTACACTTTGTAGTCAAATGTGTATTAATTTACTCAGTCACACTTTTTACTCAGGCACATATATATATATATATATATACATGTATATTCATTTTCTTAGTCACATTTTGTAGACAGAAGTATATTAGTTTGCTAAGGCACTCTTTAGAAGTGTGTTCTGTTTTATAGTTTATAGTCACAAATGTATTAGTTTTCATTGTCACACTTTTACTGCCAGAAGTACATTAGTTTTCATAGTCATGCTTTGTAGTCATAAGCACATTAGTTTTCTTAATTATACTGTATAATAAAAGTATAATTGTTTTTATATCCAAATTTATAGTAAATAGATTACATACTCATTCTGAATACAAAAGAATATATCATTATATGCCGAAGTCTTAGATTTCATTCATATTTTTATACAGAAAATTATATATTGTTGTTTTATTTAGTGTTCATGTCACATTTTGTATACAGAAACTGAGAAAGTATGTATTTACTAAATAATTTAGTGTTTTGGTCACATTTTTTATACAGTAAGTATGTATATATAATTGTCTCATTTTTAGGGTTCATAGTTGCACTCTCTTTGCAGGAGTACATGTAATTGTCTTATTTATTATTTATACTATTATACTTTATAGTCACATTTTGTTGTCTGCAAAATTATGCCATTGTATTTGTAGACCAGAAAAATATATGAAAAAATTTAAAAAATACTTTCCCTTACCTTTTTGATATAGTAAAATAACAGTTCAATTGGCTTGTAAGGTTAGATATATCTATTTATCTTGCAGAAAGTTGATGACAGCTGTTCTATTCAGACTGGGTATACATAGACACCTAAGTTTAAATTCCAGTTTGAATGTTTGGAAGTTTTGAATTTTTCTACTCTGTTAAGCAATTTTCCAGCACATTGAAGGAAACAAGAAGTAGTGTGCCTGTGCAGAGCTATCAATAAAAAAAGTCATCTAGTCATCAATTATATATGTATTCAAGATCTTTCTTCCAAATTAGGAGAGTGAAAGGGAGAGAGATTTGAAAAAGAATATGTTTGGGTTAGGTTTACAATTTTATCATGACAGATAAATTGCAGAGGGATCACTGATCTCACACATGTACTTTACTCAGTAGGTTTTTACTGCTTTTCCACTACACAACAGGAGCAGGGCAGGAATAGTAATAGTAATAGGGATAGAGGAATCTCCCTGAAATTTCTTGATGCTATTCTGCATAACTTTGTTTAGATAAAAATTCTGGTGATGTCATATACTCCAGTGTTTGTTTAGATAGAATGTCTGGTGATGTCATATACTCCAGTGTTTGTTTAGATAGAATGTCTGGTGATGTCATATACTCCAATCTTTGTTTAGATAAAAAGTCTGGTGATGTCATATATTCCAATGCTAGCAAGCAATATCTCATCATGGCACCACCCGCTATCCTGACTCTACATCTAAAACGCTTTGAACAGGTATTTTTTAATTTATTATTTAGTGATATTTTTTTTCTTTCAGAAGCATCTTTGAACTAGTTTTTTTTTCCCAAACTGCCTTTCTTCTGAATGTATTTTAATTTTTAAATAATGCCATTAATTTAAGTTAGTTAAGTTTATTGTCAAATTACAAGGCTCAGTTTGCCCTTTAAAGCAGTATAACCCATACTTTAAGCCATTAGTTTTAGGTTTGTTCAGTTTTGAGTCATATCAAACAATCTCTTAATCCTGCACTACTAATCCAACTGGTTTGACTCTAATTGCAAATGGATTTTGAACCCAAGCATTATTATCATTTGCTGGAGGAAAATATTTGAAAATAGAAGTATTAGTCACTGCAAATATTTGTTATCAACTGTAGAATTAAGTTCAGTAAGTAAATCACTATATGTAGGAAAACAATCCCCAAATTTGTTTTCTTTAGCAGATGAAACATTTAGAAATGATGAAATTTCCACCATTCTAGTAACACTTCCAACATTCTTCCCTTCTGATGAGAGTCACTTCATCTAATTTTGTAAAAACATCTGTAAGATGTGAAGTTGCAATATCCATGAATAATTTTCCAAGAAAGAAGACAATACAAGTTTAGAGTCTACGAAATCCATACTTCCACAACTTGGGCTCAAAAAGTCTGACATCCACTTAACCACCTGAAAGCCACTTCATCTTTGTGTGTAGAGGCATTATAAAAAAACACCCACTTTTTTTTTTAAAGTGAAGATTGAAGTGATAGTTGATAATTTATACTGTCTCGTCCAATACACTTTTCAGACATGAAGTCATCTTTTTAATGGCAAGTGCATTTGCACATCTACATAATTTCACCATCTAAATGTTTGCTTTCTATTTTAATAAAATTGTTGATGTGTTTGAATAATTATTTTACCCATATTGTTATTTTGCAAATGTTTTACATAAGATCAAGTCCTTTTCTGTAGACCTGTTGAAGTGCACAATCATTTATCAGTGGATAGCTGCAGTGAACATTCATCATTGGATTCATCTAGCTGCATTGAAAATTTATAAAAAATATAATAGTTAACTAACTAGCTCCTCATTATCAGCTGCATGGTCCTTAATTTTACATGAAATATTGTTTGAGATAAGAGCATTGTTAAGTTATTGTACAAGATTGCTAATTTTTACCACCATGCACATTACTGTATCTATTGCAAAAGGCCCGATCATGTGATTCTCCAGCACAGGGCTTGACCAGTGATTGTCCTGTCATATATGCCTCTCCAGCACGAGGCTGATCAGTGATTCTCCTATTTATGTCCTTCAGCATAAGGTCTGATCAATGATTCTCCCATTGTATGTGCTTCTCCAGCACGAGGCCCAATCAGTGATTCTCCTATTGTATTTGCTTCTCCAGCACAAGGCTTGACAAATGATTCTCCTCTTGTATGTGCTTCTCCAGCACTAGGTCTGATCAGTTATACTCCTGTTGTATGTGTTTCTCCAACTCAAGGTCCAATCACTGATACTCCTATTGTTTGTGCTTCTCTAGCACAAATCTTAACTAGTTAATCTCCTTTTTATGGGCTTCTCCAATGCAAGGCTTGACCAGTGATTCTCCTATTGTATGGTCTTCTGTGGTGCATGTTTGCATAAACTTTGCATGATACTTTTGCTTGATTGTCTGCTTTGGCAGTTTGAAACATTCAGAGTTTAGTTTTCAAGTGAATCAAGATGTCAATTTAAAAACTTAATTTTTGTCTTTATGTTTAGCTTGGTTACTCCCCAAATGCCTTGAAATCCTGGCAGGTGCTGCAGATCTGTTGGATAATATCTTGGCAGGTGTCAGAGATCTGTTAGATATCTTAACAGGTGCCAGAGATTTGAACAGTATCTTAACAGGTGCCAGAGATCTGAACAGTATCTTAGCAGGGGCCAGAGATCTGTTGGGCATTATCTTGGCAGGTGCCAAGATCTGTTGGATAGTATCTTGGCAGGGGCCAGAGATTTTTTAAATAAAAGTTTTAAAAATAATTTTTCATTAGCAGCCATATTTACCAAAACAAATTTGGAATACATACCTTTTGATCCAGTTTGGGAAATAGTAGCTGCTCTAGAGCATGTTTTGTGTATTTTCATGAAGTTTAGAGCAAGTTTTGTGTACTTTGATGAGGTATAGAGAATGTTTTGTTTATTTTGATGAAGTATAGAGCCTGTTTTGTGTACTTTGATGAGGTATAGAGAATGTTTTGTGTATTTTGATAAAGTAAAGAGCATGTTTGTGTACTTTCATGAAATACAAAGCATGTTTTGTGTATTTTGATGAAGTATAGAGCATATTTTGTGTACTTTGACTCTGATGTAGTATAGAGCCTGTTTTGTGTACTTTGACAACTTTAAAATATCAGTGGATGCATTGTATGCATCATATGATACAATTGCACAATAGCAGCAATAATAAATAGAAAAAAACTTTTAATAAAGGCATCCCTTGATTTATTCACTTGACTTTTTTTAATTGCTGCCAGTTAATAGATTTTAAAAGATTATTAATAATGATCTCCATTCAGATGTTTTAAAAAAAAAATTACTAAAATGTAAAATCTCATAAATACTAAAAGACGCTTAGATTATGTAAGCTTATTAGTAATGACAACTTTTGGTTTATTCAATTGAGTTTTCTTTTCTTATAAATGCTGATATTGTGATAAGAGAAATCTCTTAAATATAGAATTAAATTCTTATTGTTTTCTAATTCTGTGTGAAAAACCTTCAGTGTGTCCTGGATGTCTAGAAAATCACATGTGATAATATAGTGTATTTGCACCATAACAAAGCATTTAAATATGAAGTATAGTATTCCTGATTATTTCTGGTAATCATAGTATATTTGCCATTCATTCTGATACAGACTGTGCCTTGATTAATATGTTGCATATTGTAAGTGACAAGAAAAAGAAAGATTTATAAAAGGTAAATAATCTGAAAAATGTTGAATTTAAAATATCTCAGATATATTTTCATTATCACAAATATCAGTTAACATATTCTCTTTGTATCTATCCAGAAATGTAAATAAGTGAGGGGAGATTCTGTACTGATTGTTGATGGAATATTTATAAGTATCAGATATTTTACTTAGAATTATTGCTTTTCAGCACAGATAGAAATGCAATTTCTGACTAACTAGACAACTTTGGAAAGGAAATTTTTTTTAAATAAAGACAGTAGCTCTGTTTTATGTTTTGTGTCTGTAAATGTAATTGCACTGCTGAAACAGTGTTTTTTAATTTGTATGTTAATGGCATTCTGATACTATTTGTGGCCAGGGATAATGGCCTCATTACTTTCTTAGTTTTATTAAAAATACATGTATTACAGTTATTACCATCCAAAACAAATTAAAGGTTTCAATATATGATCCAGTGAATGCATATTAATCAGTGATTCTCTAATGCCAGAAAATCATATATTACATTGTATTTAATTTGAGAACTATATATAACTTATAAGAGTTAAAATAAAATGGTAAATGTCTTTCATATATTGCATAGTTTAATTGTGCTTAATTAACTGAGAAATTAATTTTGACAAAGGTAAATCTTAATCTTAGTCTTGTTGCATGCATTAATTTATCTTATGACAGAAAATAATCACTAATTCATCCTGTGGTGACTTAGTTACAAAGTAATCACTATTAATCTTGTTTTAACTTACAAAGTAATCACTAATTCTTTTTGTTTTGTTGTGCATTTTTACTCACTAATCCCTGCTGTGACTTGCAATTAATTAAATAATTAATTTGATATTAAATTACTAGTAACAATACCAGGCCCAACTGAAAAGCCAAAAGCCCATCTAGCTCTAATCTTGAAAAGTCAAAATCTGAACAGTATCTATTAATATCAACAAATTTAAACAATCAAATGGAAATTTAAAACTTAATTTTATTTGGTAGCTTTTTTATTACTTTTTTTATAATTTCCACTGCTTTGATGCTCCCATAAAACAAGGACAAACTTTATATGATACAAAGTTGCATACACACTTTAATTGTCATCAGTTACTTTTGAATAGTGATATTTAAAAAAAAACCTACAAATGTAATGTGCTAAATGTACTTTAAAAACATTTTAGTTACACAATATTATCATTTATATTTATAATGAAACACAGTAATCCATCCCCACAGTTGTGATCATGCTCACTCACAACACTCATAATTATTTTTTTCTCTATTGATTGTGTTTCATGTTTGATCACAACACTCAAAATTATCTTATCTTATTTGATTATGTTTCATGATCAACAGTCAAAATTCTCTTTTCTCCATTGATAGTATTTCATGATCACTCACAACAGTTGAATTTCTCTTTTGTCCATTGATTGTTTCATGATCACTCACAACAGTCATATTTCTTTTTCTCCATTGATTTCACCTTCTTGCACATCAGACAGGGTTCAGTGCGAAGTATGCATTCAATTTGGTTATCTACCTGCTGCTATTCTGTCTGAAATTATTCAGTAATACTATGTACTCCAATGTACTTGCTCAATTACTCTCCCCCATCATCTATGTCAAGCTTCAATGATATTTTGGTTATGTGGAATTCCCAGTTGTGTGGTCAAACAAAGATCATATAATTTATGGAAACAGTGGTGATGCATAAACAGTAGTACCATTACTCCAATTCTGTCTTATTCGTCCATAAGTATAATTGTTTTCAAACAACTTGATCACATTTTTAGCCTCTGCTAGAAAATAGGACTCCAGAATATTGGATGCGTCAGGAATTTCATTAGACAGAATAAATGCCATAGCAAATGACTGCAACAAATTGGGATTGTGGCTTGTAGGGACTTGAGCTTGCTGGGATTATGGTTATTCAGTATTATGTCTTTTCAGGATTATGGGTTGTCAGGATTTAGGTTCACAGGATTTTGACTGTCGAGATTATGACCCAAATCATGTGCTGCTGGTTACCAACTCCTTTTTGGGACTCAGCAGCAAAGGGAAACTTTTGTCCCAAAATTGTTGGTTCTGTTTGGTCATTTGTTCATTATGGTAGTATTTTTTATATGGGAGACTAATGTGTGTCCACTTTATTGTTAACGGTTGTATTTTATTATCACAGTAGGAATTGGTTTAAATGATCATTCTTTTAGATATAATTTTAAGGTCTGTGTTGTTTTATTGTATTTGAAGCAGACAGATTTTCATTGTTCTAGTTAACATTCATTTAGCTGTGATATAAACTTATTCTTTTACATATAAACAGCCTTCTTTTTTCCAAATAACTCAATGACTAATCATGTTTTGTTTTTTTAAAATTAAACTTACATTGACAATATACTCACACATTGACAGAATACACACATCTTTGACTAAGAACTTAAATTTTGCTGTCCTTTATTCCTCCCCAAGACTTTTAAGCAATGAAAACACCAATAACAGCCAGATTTCTGAAATGTGTGTTATTGACAATAAATTTAAATTTTACAGGTGGGGTATACTTCAAGGAAAGTTAATCGGCATGTTGACTTCCCATCCATTCTGGACCTTGCTCCTTACTGCAGTTCTTTATGTTCGGTGAGGTTTTCTAAAAATGTTTGTATATTAGACACGTTCATTGAGGTATATATATATATATATATATATATATATATTATTATTTTGTAGTTCTGGGATAGACCATGCCTCCATTCAAAGTTTCAGCTTCCTAGTCTCTCCCTGCACCATGAATACTATTAATAGCTCATCTTGTATATATGTGAGTGGAGGAGTCACCACAAGCATCTTTGCAAAATTTCAGCTTCCTAGCTCCCTCCTATGATGGACGGGGTGACTTGACTCCATCCACCCAATCTGATCCAGGTAAACTATCTCCTAGCAGTCCCTTTGACTGTAAATGGAGGTCACATGGACACTGACAGATGCAATTTTTTTATCTTCATTTATTTTTCTAAATGCACATTTACTTGTATTTAATCACATACTACTTTAATTGTCTTAATTATATACACTAATTAGTTTCCTTAATTATAAAAACATTTAGTGTCCTCCATCAAAATTTCAGAATGGTATATATCTTTGAATTTTAGTCATGCACAAAGTATTTTCAATTTGGATACTCTGTAGGCTTATAGCTCTGACATTACTGTGAACCAACTTTAATAAATACAAGATTGTACTCTTAAGTTTAAAAAAAATGTTTATTGTTACTTTTTTCAATTTGATAGGGTGTGAAACCTAACCAAAAGAAAGTGCTGTATTCATTGTATGGAGTTGTAGAACACAGTGGACGTTTGTCTGGTGGTCACTACACAGCTTATGTCAAGGTGCGACCTAGCTTAGGTCCACTCACCAACTTTCTGCAGCTTCAGAACTCCACCCGTCTTGATTACATCCACAAGTGAGTTTGTGCCATGTGAAATTAGATTATGTACAATTAAAATTGGCAAAAACAAATGAAGTTCTTGATGTGGTAATTAAATGAGTGCAAATAAAAGATTTAAATAATTTAAAGGGTGAGAATTAAAGGATATAATTAGAAATTAATAAAATGAAAGAATTGCCTGTAGAAATAGTGTAAGTGAAAAGAAAATTACCTGAGGAAATAGAACAAACAAAAGATAAAAATTGCTCTAAGGGGTCACCAAATGTTTTTCATAGTGAGCCAGATAACTGACAAAATGACGAGCGTGGGCTGCATAATAATTCTGTACACTACTTGCAAGCCAGAACGAAAGCTCTGGGAAAAAAGACAAAACAATAAGTTTAGCATTCCATGTTAATCATGGGTGAGTGGCGTGCAATGCACAAAAAAATAAAGACAACCAACATATTTATTTACTAAAAATGTTATCAAAGAAGGTGACATTAGCAAAATGATAGTTACATCAGACTTAGTGTGCACATATCCGAATCTCACAAATTAAGCAGCAAAAAAGGTTAGTGAGATTTGTGAAATGGACGTTTGGTTTTCAAGATATCATCAATGTTTGGTTTGGAATTGCTGCATCCAATCAAGAGAATTGCTTTCAAATGTTCATCAGTCAATCTTGTTCGATGTGTTGACTTCACATAATTAATTTTTGAAAATGTTTGCTCACAAACATAAGTTGATGCCATACCAGCATCAAATTTTTTCAGTCTCCTAGTTTAAAGATAATATTTAAATTTAAATTGTGTCACGTCTCATGTTCCATACATTTTATCAAGCAAATTCAAGTACCATTGGCTGGCCTGATGAACTGGTGTCTGGATGAAATGATGTCTGGATCCGGCCCATGGGCCGTAGTTTGGTGATCCCTGCTCTAGGAAATAGTATAAGCAAAAGAAAAATGAAATACGAAAGAGAAAAAAATTATAGATGTCTGGGTGTAGATAGATATTATTATTGATTTGTTTTGTTTTGTTTTTAAAACAAAAACTAATACAATTTTGACTGGTAAGTGTATGGAACAAATGCAGAATAAATCCACTTATTTTCTTATTTTTTATTTTACTAGGTACATGGAACAAATACAGAATGGATCCAATTCCAGAGAGGAAGAAACCTTTTCAGAAGATGCTTCTCCAGACACATTTAATCCTACTATTAACCCACCAGGTCGCTGGTTTCACATATCTGACAGCAGATTCAATGAAGTCCCAGAATCTGCTGTTCTCCGCGCACAGGCCTATCTTTTATTCTATGAGAGAATTTATTAAATAGAAGTGATTTTTTTTTTCAGTCATGAGCCATCTTTTGTTCCATAAGACACTGATTTCTATTGATGCCTTCATCTGGACATTAGGGCGGCATTCAGCTTTGTGCTGCCAGTGATACTGCTATGGAAAAGTGATGGCAGTGCTTTTTGTGAACTTAATAAGAGCTACGTGATATTTATTCACATTTCTCAGTGGGTTTTTTTCCTGTTTGTTCATGCACTAGTACTGGAATATTATGATCTATTTACTGTTGAGGATAATTTGTAGCAATGATTAGTATGTAAATGTTTGTAATATGTTACAATACTTTCTAGCAATGAAATACTTGTTATCTTTTTATATGTGCCCATTTTTAACTATTGCTTAATTCTGTTTTTACATTGTTTTTGCTGAGTTTGAATTTAACTAGTGATTTAATATTGTTGTCATAGTCATGTAACTCATTTTTCAATTAATATTGTCTACATACTCTAATATAATTTATGAAAAGTTTTATTTGTGTGGCACATATTTATTGTAGGAATATTCATGTGGTATACTGTTATTGCAAGAATGCTATGTATTATATGTTTATTGTAGGAATTTCTGTTTTAGTACATAGACATTCCTATAATAAATTTGCTGTAATAATATTTGTGTAACATTATAATTTATAGATGCATTATATGAATACCTACACTTTTACTGTGGGATTATATACAAGATTAACTGTGGGAATATCCATGTATATTTGACCATAGGAATGTCTTTGTGGTACAAGTTTCCAATAAGAATGACTCTGGTGTACATGTTTACTGTAGGACCTTTTATTTAATATATATATTTAATCTAGGAAAAAGTCTCAATGGTACATGTTTGTAAGTGCTTTGTATAATTAATATCTCTAATAAGAGTTTCACAGTTGGGGTACAGCCTGTCAATTCCAAGCCTGGGTGTGGTGTTTTGAATGTAAAATAACCCAACTACCATAGTTAATGAAGTAGGGCTTGAACCCCAAACATCCTCACAGCCACCCAGTTCTCCTTAATGTAGGACTTTTTTTATGGTATGCTTACTTACTGAGGTTTACTGTAGGAATGTTTATGGATACACGAATAATGTATGAATGTCTGTGGTACATATTTACTATAGAAATTTCTACTAATAGATGTTTACTGTAGGAGTGTTTATGTGGTACATTTGTATAGGAATGTTTTGTGACATGAATAATGCATGAATGTCCCTGTGGCACATACTGTAGAAATTTCTATTTAGTAAATGTTTACTCTAGAAATCTCTGTTTAATAAATGTTTACTTTAGGAATGCCTGTCTGGTAAATATTTAATGTAGGAATGTCTACTTAGTATGATTAATGAGAATGTTCACTTTGTAAATGTTTACTGTAGAAGTGTCTACTTAATATGTTTACTGTGAGAATGTTCACTTTGTAAATGTTTACTTGTAGAAGTGTCTATTTAGTATGTTTACTGTGGGAGTGTTTACTTAGTAAATGTTTACTGTGGGAGTGTTTACTTAGTAAATGTTTACTATAGAATGTTCACATAATATGCATTTATAATGGGGAAGTCAGTGTGGTATATTTTTACTGTAGGAATGTCTGCATGGCACATTCATTTTAAGAATGTTTATTTGGTACATTTGCTGTAGGAATATTTATGTGATGCACTGTTTGAATGTGATATTGGGCATCAGACTGTGGGTTGTAGGCAGTTACTTATCAATTATGAGATTAACTAGCATCCTAAATCTTTCAGATTCAGACTCAAATAATTAGTTTTAAGCCTAAAACCGGTAGTGTTGTCCCTCAGTTACAGCCATAATCTGATACCCCTCATTTTATAAATACAATGGCTTTGCCACTTAAATAAGTCTAAATCATGTAATCAAATACAGTTTAAATTAGCTGGCCATTAAAACTGTATATATCAGCTAGTTTTGCCCTTCAAATGCAGTCAATAACATCTACATTTGCCCCTATAAAATAGCCTATAATGTTAATTTTGCATGCATCTAGCCCAGCTTAAAATAGCTCATTTTGCTTTTAAATCAACTTAAAATATGTAGAAATCCAGGTTAAAGTAGCTAGATTTGTTCTTGAATCATGCCTGAAATAGCTAGATTTGCCAATAAATCCAGATGAAAACATTAAATTTGCTCCTTGAATCCCACCTAAAATTGTTGTCTGTGAATCATACCTAAACTGCTAGACTACCTTAAGCCAAGCCCAAATAGATTAATCCTAAATCTAGCTTTAAAATAGCTAGTTTAGACACTAATTTCTACCCGAAACAGTTAGACTTACCATAAATAAATCCACCTAAAAATAGTTTTAAAGTTTGCCCCAAATCCACATTTATTCTAACTTCAGAAAAATTACAGAAAACCCAAGTTTGTGGATTTTCAAAAATGAATCACTCCTTGCTATAATTAGGAAAATTGTGCTTGTATTGTTAATTGTTTGATAAACCGCTAATATATCAAATTTCAAGAATACATTAAATATTGTACATTTATAATTTTAAAAGCTGTACAAGTACAAAGGACACTTTATTTACGTGCATCTAAGGCGTACTTAAAAAATATATCATTGGGATTGAAGATTTTGTAAACATATTTTGTTCCCCACTTCCCCTGAGATTTTCGGCTTGTATCATAACTTTTTTGTCTTAATGTTATATTGTAAATATATATGTTTAAATTGTTTTTACATAAAAGTGTGATGGACTGGTAAGGAAAAATCAAGAAATTTCATGTTTTATAAATTTGTTTCCCATTTTATTTTACAGGATAAGGAATTTTGAAAACCAATAAATATGGTGTACTATAAATTATAATTTCATTGTGAATCACTAATTTATATTTGTAATAAACCTCTATCAACTGTTGCAATTGCTTCTTTTTGGCTTTAGGTTAAATTCTGCTTTATTATGTTTAGTGGATGTGTACCTCTGATTTTATTTAGCTTTAAACAAACTTGTATCATCATTATAAATTATGAAAATAATATTAGCTCTTGTTTAAGATGTTTTGTAGCTAAAAACTTTGAAAAGCTAGATTTGTCAATCACATAATTGGTACTAATTGGGAACTCATGATAAATAGCAGTTAGTGTGAATGCACCCCTTTCCATCCTTGAATTAATGAAAATTACAGGCGGGATCCATATTCCAATGGTGCAGATTTGCTGTGTTGAGTGTTGAATTTCTCTTTAGAGTAGGAGCTGCTGTGTTCAAGTCAAATGAACTTGTTGTTTTATTGTTGAATTTCCTAAAAGGTAGGACCTTTGATATGGAACTCTTTTCTCTGATTCTGTTTAGTGTTTGTAGACTTTGATATGAACACTTTGTGTGTTCTTTTGACTCTGACATTTTTCTATTGTGAAGATTTTACGTGCAACATTATTCACTTGTCTTAATTTCCAACCATAATATTAGCCTACATATATTTTGATTTTAACAGCTAGCCTACATATACTTTGATACTAACAAATAGCCTACTTGTATTTTATTATTAATAACTCTTAAGCACAATGGACACAATGAAATTTACATTAAACAAGACTATTATTGAAACATGTATCAACAGATGAACAAAGAGTTAACTTTATGCAGTATGATAGAATTATGTAAAAAAACCAAAAAAACCATAGAATTATACAGAGAGCAAAGAATTTATGCAGCAGGACTAGAATTATAGAGAACATGGAGTTAACTTTATGCAGTAATACTAGAATTATTCATGTGTGTGTGTGGAGTTAACTTTCTGCAGCAAGATTGGAATCATGTAGAGAAAACAAGAAGTTAACTTTGCACAGCAGGATTGTAATTAAAGCTGTGGTATGTATAATTGTTTTGACATTCACATTTTATTTCTTTGACTACTTATGATTTAAATTTTCAGTGTTTTAAATATCTTAGTTTGTTTTATTTTAACCTTCCCTTACAAATTACATTATTGTCACCATACTTTATAATATTTAAACTCCAAAACTGTATGTCTACCATTTACATACATTATTAATCACTAATAAAAAAATATTTACTATAAAATACACAAAAATGCCACTCCATATAGATAGAGGGAGAGAGAGATGGATAGATCAGCTTTGAAATAATGCTTCTCTAGCAATTTGGCAGTGGTTCAGTGTAACATTTTAGATTTGTTGTGAACAATCAAAAAGGAAAAATTGGTATTTCTGTACAAGAGAATTGTTTAGAGGCTTAACAATTATAATTTATAAACATTTTAAGGTTATTCACTAATATTTTTGTTTGAGATAAGCAGATTAATATTTTTAACTAGTAATAATTTTGACTCATTATTTTGATTTCAAAGCATTTTGCAAGAAGGTGTAGCATGAAAAGTTAGAGTAGAGAAAGGGGGTCATTTGGACAAATTGCAGAATATATAGACTAGTAGTAACGTCCACGCTGACGATAATTGAATGGATCATGCTAAAATATTAAAACTGACTGTACTAATCAATGGATTTAAAAAATTTAAACTACTACTTATTATAGACATGTTGATTAATTTAAGAACACGTTTAATTCAGACTGGTAAAAATTAGAATGTCAAGCATGCTAAAACTAAGTCTGCCAGCATGCGTGACCCATTTCATCCCAAGGACACTAAATGGGTTAAAAACTATAAATACCATAATATAATGTTTCCCCTTCTATTACCTGACAATAAACATCAATTTAACATTCTGCTATTGGGTAAAAAGGCGATGATATCTAGATTTAAATAAATTTAAGTATGAAGTGATTTGTAGTTAGATTGAGTTTTCTTTTCCTCTGGTCTCCCCATAAAGCCCATAAAGAATTAAAAAAATAATCTAAACTTATATTTAAAATGCATATTCATCACATACTCGTGATTCAATGACCACTAATTATATTTGTGTCTTATTGATCACATTAAGTATGACTACACTAAATATTTTTGTGAATCATTCACCACACTAAATATATTTGTAACTCACTCACCACACTAAATATGCATGTATTTGTGATTTGTTCATCACACTGAATATAATTATGACTCACCACACTCATTCACTACACTAAGTATATTAGTTACTCAGTTACCACACAGTATATTAATAACTGTTGAAACAGATCTAACTTTTCTTGAGATAGTAATAGATTTAACTAATCTCAACAATGTTCAAAACTTAGCTAATGACACATTTTTGTAAGTCACAAAACTTTGTTAACAGTCTCACCTCCAAAGAGGAGAAGTAGTTCCTCTCAAACAGAAACTGCACTAGCTCGCCTGCTCTCTCAGCTCATTGATGTGTCACATAGACCCTAACATCACTCATTAATATTGCATATATCTAGAACAAGGACAGACTTTCCTTATGCCACTCAATAATGTTATACATGTAATGAGGACAGACTTTCCTCACCACGCCGCTCAATAATGAAACATAGATCTCGAAAGTTAAGGACACTGTCCTCAATAATGTTATATAGATCTAGAATAAGGTCGACTTTCTTAACGACAGGCCATTCAATAATGTTATATAGATCTAGGATAAGGACGGATTTTCTTTACGACAGGCCACTGGATAATGTTATATAGATCTAGGATAAAGACGGACTCTCCTCACGACAGGCCACCCAATAATGTTATATAGCCTAGATCTAGGATAAAGACGGACTTTTCACACTGCAGGCCACTCAACAATGTTATATAGATCTTAGGATAATGACGGACTTTCCTCACGACAGGCCACTCACAAATGTTATATAGATCTAGGATAAGGACGGACTTTTCACACTGCAGGCCACTCAACAATGTTATATAGATCTTAGGATAATGGCGGACTTTCATCAAGACAGGCCACTCAATAGTGTTATACGGATCTAGAATAAGGATGGACTTTCCTCATGCTACGCCACTTAATAATGTTATATAAATCTAGAATAAGGTCAGATTTTTCTCAGGACACGACACACAATAATGTGAAAGTTAAGGACAGACAGTAATAATGCCACAGATCTCGAAAGTTGACTGACTGCCCTCACACCACTCAGATTTACACGCTTTGAAACCATTCTGAAGGGTACATATTTCGTGTGTTCAATATGTTTGATAAATTAAGTTAATAAATGTTAACTTTTTAGTTTTGATCTTTATTTCTTAATTCCGATACAGCTTTCTGGACCTTGGGAACGAATTAATTTGATTTCTATTTACCCTTATGGAAAATACATTTTCGATTATCACTGAGTTTTCAAGAACGAATAAAGAGCGGGGAAACTAAAAAAAAAATTGTGTGCATTGTCCAATGGGTGTGTAGACTGCATTTCCGCAGATGATTTGATTCCCTTGCTGAAATATCCTGTTAACTCGACTAGTAACTTCAAATCACTGAGGTGACTATAGGTCACTTTTCTCTATTTCATATACTTCAACTTTGTATCACATAGGCATATTCTTATATTGTTTATATACTTATATGAAAATATTCTTGATCAGCTTATTTCTCAAATTTTCATAGTTGAAAATAATGATGGCAGACAACACTCTTTGGGTTGGTGGTTTGGCCGAAGAAGTAACAGAGGATTTACTTTATGAACTGTTTTTACAGGTAATAGACTAATATTTTATGGATTAAAATTTTTAATAAGGTTCCTATTTTTGTTATATTTTGCTTTGATTCATATCGAATCAAGAGTACTATATATAATATAGTATAAGTCGCGATTCACTTTCCTATTTCGAGAGCTTGAAAGTACTGCGCTTTAAAATAAAGTAAAAACCAAACAAAAATCTATTAAACTAGCAGGTGGACTCGGAAGAGTATTTTCTGTAATAATTACTTCCTACTTACTTTTTTATTATGGTAACCTTTAGCTAAACTGTCGCAATCCAAATACCTAAGTTAAGTATTAACATTTGTTGCTCTCTTCGCCGATCTATCGAGACGACAGTTCGTTACAGATTAACATGTATTTTCTTCTCTGCCGATCATTACTACGATTAAATACATAAGCCCACATTAATTTACTTATAAATTACATTGATTTTTTAAAATGTATTTTGCTTAATTGGATTGATTTTCTTAGTGATTTTCTTTTAGCAACATGTTTTCAAACTACGTCATTATAGAAGCGGTATTACGTAATTTTGTTGTTGTTGGTGATTCTAATAGGTCTAGATTTCATCTACCCCACTGGTTTAGTAGCAATAAAATTGAGTTAAAAAGATATCATCAGCATTAATTTGTATCTGAATAAGATTTCATAAAAGGGCATGATAATCCTTCAGGTTTGTAACTGAGGATCACATTGGTTTGGAAATAAGATACTTTGAGAATATGGTGCTAAAGTTAAATCAACTATTTCACTGCAAATACCATAGCGACCAAATGAAATAGGCGGCAATAGACAAAATTGTGATAAGGTTAGAATGGGGCTGAGAATGATAGGAATCGCATTGGTGTGGGGTTGAACTGAGAGCAGTATGAATCCTACGGTCACTACTTTAGTACTTAAAAATATTATTATAGTATTATTACTGAATGGACCTAATACTTTTATTAACTAAATGTATATCTAAAAATTGCTGCAATAAATTGATATAAAATGATAAATAAAATATGATAACTGTAATCACAACTGAACTGTACATATGTTAAAGAAACATATAGAACTTTAGCATTTTATGATTTCCTTGTTCAGTTATTGCAGAACCATAACAGTTAACACCCACACACAATTGCTTTTGCCTGATCATAGTAGATTACTGTCTAAATCAGCTGGTCATATCACTTTCACAGTTTAGCATCTGAATCAATCTCTCATGCATGCTCATAGTCATACTGTCATAGCACAGTTTAACTTTAATATCTGAATCATTTGCTCATGTAGGCATATACTCTTACTACTTAGCAATTTAGTGTCTGACCCAGGCCTGTTTAGAGGCACTTAGTGATTTACTCCTTGACAAGCAACAGTGGCTTAAGTCTTAACTAGTCCGTTTTGTATTCTATTAATGACAGTTGGTTATTCATGCCTACTCACAGCAGTTTAGTTTCTGAATCAGGCTTGTGTAGAGACTCACACTCATGAAGTCTAGCTAATCTATAGCTTTTGCCAGAAAAAAAGTAAAACTAAAAGGTTTCAGTGAATAAAATGGATATTAACTTTTATTTTTCTTAAATCTGCTGTATGTTGTGAAAGTACAAAATAGAGTAATAGTGCTTATTGACCTAAGCTACATCACACAAATCTCATGCCAGTTTTAAGTAGCAATTCATAATTAGCCATCATCACATCTATGCATAGCAGTTATTCTCTTTGAAACACAGGAAGTAATGTTATTTGTAGTATATTTTTTATAATTGTACTGCATTGTACAGCATATAATATACTGAGTAAACCATCACTCAAAGAAAAAGCACATACAAATGCATACAGCAGCTAAGAAAATGCATTTCAGATAATATTTTTGTTTATTATAACTTATGGCTCATTGTCTGGGTACTATGAAAGGTGGGTCCATTTAAAATGTTTTCTTAAAAATAAAGCATTGAAATATACAGGATTGATGTAACTTATAAGAGTTATATAAGATAGTTGCATGAATATGTGTTTATAATACTTTATTTATTTTGTAATTATTTGTAATACAAATTCATTTTGAATTTTTGAAAAATGGAACCACTTTTTGTTATATGCATACATACAGCCATTTTCTTTAATAATCCAACAAATGTACTGTATCAAGGTTTTCTTAGAAGTGATAATATAAATATCATCAAATCAAATTACAGTCGAACCCACTTATCTCGGCATCGGTTAACTTGTCAACCCTAGTAAGTCGACGTTTTTGAAGTGGAACTGCCAAATTCCCTCTTTGTCTTAGCATTTTCTCGTTGGTTACGTTGATTCTTTTATGTCACCGAACCCTACTATCTCAGGCTCAAAAGAGGACCAAAATCGTGACTTAAATCAGTTATCTTGACCCCTATGATGACTTATCAATGGCTTTTGTTAGTTACTGGTGCCACTTCACCATCTCGCTAAAAGTAAATGGTCTTGGCTTGTTAAAAAAACTGCAGTTTAAACTTAGAAAGGCATTGTTTTCCTCATCGGGCGCAATGTTTGCCATGGGCAAAATAGGCACACTGTTGCCCTTCAACTGGCTCACACCTCACATGTTAGTTAGCCCACTTTTGAAGTAACCGCTTGTACGATACTTTTCAGAGGCAGCTTCACCCCCCCCCCCCCAACCGTTGGAGAGCAGTTGAAGGTGTGCGCCTAATAAGTGCAACCTGTTTCACCCCCTTCCTACTGCCCTCCACCTTAGAAGCAAACCAAGACCGAGAACATCATGAAGATGAAAGGTCTATTGCACCTTCTGGAGTGAGTGTGAGCGAAACACACACACACAAAATGACTCGTGGCTTTAATTTTGATACTTAGTTAGCTTTTTGTAAAAACGAACTACATGTACACAGAGGTTTTTTTGATTTTGTGAGCAATCTTTGTGTTTGCAATGTTGGAGAATACATGTACAGTACATATGTGTATAATGAAAGGTTTGTATCGAGAATCGACGGTGGGCCAAATTCCCAATTGTCATAGCATTTTCTCATCAGTTATATTGCCGAACACTAATACAATGTCTGTTTGTTTGTTTGTTTGTTTCTTTGTACTGTACATGTATCTCGAGCACAAAAGAGGACCAAATCACCACTTAACATCACTTATCTCGATCCCCATGAATAATCATTGCCGGCTTTTGAAAATTTTAGTTTTATGATGCTCTTCAACTGGCTCAACCTCTTTTAAGTTAATTAGCCCACTTTTGAAGTAACCACGTGTACAATACTTTTCAGAGCTGTGTCGGAGTGAAATGACTTATAAATTTAATTTTGACACTGGTTAGCTTTTTGTAAAAACATACTACAGTTTAAACCCTGCAGGTTTTTTTGTGATTTTGTGAACGATCTTTCTGTTTGCAATGTTGGAGAATATAATGAAAGGTTTGTACATTTTATTGTTTACATATACTGGTAAATCTCTGCTGTTAGTTGGTGCACATAAGCCCTTTGTTGTTTGCAAACAATGTACAGTGTATGTACATTTTTATAGCCTGCCGATCGCATCATCAAACAAATAGCGGCAATGCTGTTGTGTAAAAAATCAAAAACATGCATGTACATTCTCATTTATTAATGCACATCTTGTACATAAAGAAATTTCAAGCACATTACATGTAATATTGAAGCATTTGTTTTCAAGTAGACTGTTATTGTGTTAAAGGCAAAAAGCAACAAAGCATTTTAGACTTTGTAAAGAAACCATATTAACTGTGTGTACATAAACCTTTTGTTGTTAGCAAACATGTACATGTATGTACATTTTTATAGCATGCTGATCATGTCATCATACCAATCGCGGCAATGTTGTTGTGTTAAAAAAAATCACCAAACACGTGCATGTACATTCTCATTCATTAACGCACATCATATACATAAAAAAATTTCAAGTGCATATTATATTACTGTAATATATTGCTGCCATATTGATTTTTGGTAATCTCGATCATCAGTTATCTCAACACTTTTTGGCAAACTCCTAGGCCATCAACATATCTGGATTCGACTGTATATATAGTAAAATCAGCATAGAACTTGTTCTAAGTTACACTTGTTTATTCTGCTGAAGATAAAAATCACAAGTAGAATTCAGCATCAAGTCCAGTTGTATTTGATAAATCTTCACAAATCAGAATAACATAAAGTAAAATCTGAGTAGGTAATGAAAAATAAAGTTCTGAATACAACAGAAGAACTGTTTCACGATTAAAAATATCCAGTGAAGCTCAAGTTTGAGTGCATTGTTACTTTAGGTTTTGTTTAATACAATTGGAACTAAAAATATATTTAAATAATGTTGCTTTAGGTTTTAGTTTGTTTAATGGGAACATCAAATATATATGTAGTTAAATTGGTAAAATTCCAAGAAAGGCACGAGTTAAGGTGCAATGTTGCTTTGGAGTTTATTTTTATAAGAATGCTTTACAAATTTTAGTATACATAATATTGTTTGTATTTTAATGAACATTTAATTTCAGGCAGGTCCAGTAGACAGAGTTGTCAGACCCAAAGAAAAAGATGGTTCTATGAGAAAGTTTGCCTTTGTAGAGTTCCGCCATGCAGAGTCAGTGCCTTATGCCATACAAGTCATGGATGGCATCAAGCTTTTTGGACAGCATTTGCGACTCAAAGGCCGGACAGGTTCTCTACACGATGTTGCCAATCTTTCCTCTTCTACACAGATGCAACACTCCTCTACTCCACCGTCTTCACTCAGTCAGGGTAGTTTTAATCGTTCAAGATCATATCATGGGGCAGAATTGCTGAGAGAGGACTGGAATCAGGGATTGGGGCCTCCCTCATCTCGTTCACCATTATTAACTAGTCCAGCTTCATTTAATGAAAACCAGAATGTACAAAATGGATCTTTATTTGCTGGCTCAGTTAACCATCTTAGTCAGCCCTTCAGCCATTTTAATGCTTATTCTCTTGCAAACATGCAGCCACAGTAAGTAGATGACCACAGGTCATTTATACCTACTTCTATTAACTTTTTTCTATGTTTGGTACATTTTATTTTAAGAATAACAAATTCTACAACAATTCTAGTGGCTTTCTTATCTCACAAGACGGGAGATTTATAAAGTGACACTTCGTAGATCTGACAGCTTTTGACCATAACTGAGTCTTACTCTTATTATGTTAAATCTCCTTTGATAACACACATGTGTTCTTTCTTTTTTCCAACCATTAGTAATAATTGCCCCTTTTCATTCCACTCCAGTATATACTTCAAATAATAAGATGAATACAGTAAACATTTTTATTTCGTTTGTCATTTACAAAACTTTTGAGTATGTTTTTTTTTTTTTAGTGACTGAGACTGAGAGTTGTTTGCAACACAGGGGCATGGATATGTTTGTTTCCAATGATTGAGGATTGCATATTTACAAAACTTGGATATGTTTTGTCCGTTGACTGATAGCTGTGTGTTGTTTATATAGGTTTTTTAAGTATAGGCAAGCCGGGTTCAAAGGGTTAATTTCTTGTAGCATAAACATAATGCTTTATATTGAATCATTGGTGAAAAAACTCATGAGAGTGCTATAGTGTCATCAAATATATATATAAATTAAATTATTTTGTTTATCTGAATCACTATTTCATTGACCATACATGATCAGAATCCAGATTGAAATTGATAGCATAGTTCTTGTGTTTTGAAACACAATTTTAAATGTATACAAACCACTTATAAACTTATAGTAATACATAATTATTGTTTTGGTCAAAACATCCAATGACACATATAAAAATGATATATAATATATCATAATTTACTAAATGTGTTTACGTATTACACTTTTTGTGGCTTGACATTTTTCATAAATACTAAAATAGTGTATCAACATCTCAGAATTAAAAATTAAACAAATATTTCCTCCGATTTGAGATTTGAAACAGTCTTTCATGTAACTATAATTATAATTACATATTAAAAAAAATCATTTCCAAAGATTGTACTAAAAATGGCGCAGTGTAAAAGTGAAAAACTGCAGTTTAAATATTGTGGATGCAAATCATGTATATTTATAATATTTGCCATTTCTTCCTACACAGCCATGATATAAAGAAGAACAGATTTGACCTAATCAGTATAGAAAGAAAGATATTAAGCTCTGTAGAATTTAATTTCAGCATCC
The DNA here is from genome assembly GCA_028829895.1 of Sinotaia quadrata. Classification (NCBI taxonomy): domain Eukaryota; kingdom Metazoa; phylum Mollusca; class Gastropoda; order Architaenioglossa; family Viviparidae; genus Sinotaia; species Sinotaia quadrata. The sequence goes on along the minus strand of CM054181.1, from coordinate 40,244,050 downwards.
AAAAGAACAATCTTAAGATTAGTAGAACAGTGATTAAAAGTGAAACACTTATTTAATTTTTCTACTAGAATGAGGTTGCAACAGTCCATGAGTCTAAATGCTCATGCTCAACGGTCTGTCATGAATCCCTCACCAGGTGGATACAACAACTCTGCTCAGAACTTCAATTATGGACAACAACACTATACACAGCAGTGGCACAGGTCAAACCAGCAACAGTTCTTTTAAGTGATGCCTTGATTGGTGAGTACATAATGAAACTATTAAATGATGTCTTTATTGGTAAGTATATATTAGAGCTGTTAAGTGAAGGCTTCATTTATGAATAGATAATGGAGTTGTTAAGTGATCTGTGAGTAGATACTGGAGCTGTTAAGTGAAGATTCATTTGTGAATAGGTAATGGAACTGTTAAGCAAAGCCTTCATTTTGAGTAAATAATGGAGCTGTTAAGTGAAGCCTTCATTTGTGAGTAAATAATGGAGCTGTTAAGTGAAGCCTTTGTTTGTGAGTAAATAATGGAGCTGTTAAGTGAAGCCATCATTTGTGAGTAAATAATGGAACTGTTAAGTGAAGGCTTTTGTTATGTGAAGCATTAATTGATGAGTAGGCAATTATGACATCTGGTGGAGTGGTGGTCACAATAAATGATAGTGTAAATGCACCTCTCCCTGCATTAAAACTTTTTGGCAAAACCCTAGGCCGTCGACATATCCGGGTTCGACTGTAATAATAAATATGCTTTAAATAGAATTTATAATTCCTGTACTGCATTAGTGAAATATATACTCTCACCTAATTTATGGCAGTTAAATCCCATTAGGGTTACCTTGGCATATTTATAATCAGGCCAAGGAGGCACTCCCCACTCAGTAGATGATAGAAAATGTCTGCCAAGCTGGCGTGAACACTGTTCTTAAATCCACTTTCACCAAGGGCATTTTGCTTCTAAAACCTGGTTTTTCAAACTAACAGCAATGTAAGAAAATGGACAGAGATGGAATCCTTTCGAACCAGAATTAAATGACTTCTAAATGCCTGCGCACATCACTTGTCAAAGTGTCACCACATATGTAGGTTGGTGCTGACAGCTAGTGCACTAGGTAAGGGTCAAAATGTGCATTCCATTTCCCTACCCCAAGGTAATTGTAGAGTCAGCATGTAATCTGACAGACAGATTCTGAACTCAGGCTGACTTTTATTTATTTTAAATTAAGATGGTGTGTAAAAATATGACAGTAATAGAGCTGTAAGTGATATCTTATTAGTGAATAGATAATGGTTTTATTAAATGAAGCATTCATGGGGTTTAGTTTTGTGGAAAGTTACTTCATATAATTATAATGACATTCATTTCAATTTAGAAAGCCGCGTCTTTATTAATCATTAAACACAGTTCAAAATATGCTTACAGAATAAGAGTTTAAATTGGAATTCTAACACAAATGCATTGTGTATCAAGGCAAAGTTAGAAAGTTGTGGATGGTACTAAAATAGTATTAAGACAATAAATGGTATGTTAGATATTTTAGCTTCTTTTTATTATTAGGTAATACATTATTTTGATATGGCTTAAGCCAGAATAACAGGTCATTTCTTATTTACATGTATATCTTGTATAATATAAATATTTTCAGATATATTGTGTATATTTTAAACATGATTATTTTACTTTATCTCAGTTAATATTTTTTTTGGGGAATTTTTTGTTTGCAGAGGATCAGAATCTTCAACACTCAGACTCTGGGGCTCATACATTTGTTTTATTCTGCTGGCAGAGGAATTTTTTTTTTTACACTTTGACATTTTAATTGCACTTGACTGTTGTGTAATTTGTTTAATATTTAGGAAAATATAACATTTTTTTCTCTTCTTTTTTTTTTTTGTGTTGTGTGTGTGCATACATTTATTATTAAATATTGATACTGATAGAACAAAAATATTATGTTGCGATGTGTTAATAAATCATCTAAACAATACTATTAGTGTATGTTAAATTAACAAAAGAAAATAATAAAACATTTTATTGTGTTTTGTTTAATTGAAGATTTTAATAATTCAGATTAGTTTACTAAAATACTATAGAAACATATTTATTGACTTGTTGACCTCAGAAAACACATTTACTGACCTTAATTTACTAGCATTGCACAGTTATTGATTATAGTTTACTATAGCAATGCACATTTAAAATTTATTGACTGTAGTTTACTGTAAAAACAAATATTTATTGACTGTTGTTTACTATAGGAACATCATTTATTTACTACTTTACTATAGAAAATGAACATTTATTGACTACTATATAAACACATCTATTGACTCTAGTTTACTGTAGAAACACATTTATTTTTTAGTTTACTATAGAAAATGCACATTTATTGACTCTAGCTTACTATAGAAACACATTTATTGACTAGTCTGCTATAGCATACACAAACTTAAACAAATTTCAGGGACAACAAATGGTCTTCTATAAAATGCAGTATTTGGCCAACAATGATTCAAATAATGCATTCTCAAATACAAATTATTAAAAATTAAAATTATTAAATTCATTCAAAATATTATTAAAAATTAAAGTATTCATTCAAAATATTATTAAAAAAAATTATTACAGTTTTAAAAAGAAGTTTATGCCTTGTAAAATATTTATCAAAGAAATGGTTGAATGTGATAACTGAATACCAACAAATCAATGATCCATTCTTACAGTATCAATTATCATACACATTTTGAAATGAATTATTTCCCTTTCTGTCAGCCCAACAATGTTTCTGAATTGGATCTGTTAATGGTACCCTTTCAAGCCATTTAGGTATGTCGTTCACAAGTTGTGGTTAAGAAAATAATCATCTGTTACTATCAAGTGTTTGTATGGTATGTTTCAAAAGGTGGCTGTGTCTATTATGTTTGGAAACTTTGTGTGTATGATGAACATTTTCCTAAGTATAAAATTTTGGTTTTGATATTCATATTTAAAATAAAAACTGTTAAATATTATGGGGGGACTAGGTTATTTGAATTTTGTCTTAAGTATGCAAATGTAAAGAACTAAATAATGACATGTGCTCAAAATGGATAGAGATACAGAAAGTAGTAATTGTTTATTGTGAGTTTGAATCTGATGAAAATAATTATGTTGATAAATCATTGCATGTTTGAGGAGGAAGTTTAGAGACAAATGAGAGATTGGGGAGGTGTAATAGTCAGAAGTAATCTTTGTCAGGTTTCTGGAAACTGTCATTGAATAGTCAGATTAGAAAGTGTACAAATGGATTTATATTACTATATATTTTAATTCTCTTCCAGTTGATAAAGTATACTTTTCTCCAAAATGTTTGTGAGGTGGTATATTATTTCATTTGTTAATTTCTACTGCAGCTGTTGTTGCCTTTGTTTGAAAATTCATCACTAATTTCTTGTGCGTTTTACTGTGCCTGGCTTTTTCCTCTTATATTTATGAAATAAATACATACAGTTATAAATGTATAATATTATAATCTGATGAAGAATAAAAATTTTTATGCAACAGTGCTATCAGTAAACATTGTTTACACCCCCCCCCACCCCACCCCCAGTATGCACATTAGATCATGTACACTGAAAGGGGAGAAACAGAAAATTTTCCTTTATATAAGCTTTATTATTTTTTAAATAGTTATTTTGTGCTAATATATGTACCCTCCAAAATTAAATTTTACAAATTGTTCTGAGACTGTAGTGAAAGGGTCAAAAGAAAAGCCATGCTAAGAGAATAATCATTTTACAAATATCTTAGATTTTAAGAAAAAAATGGTGTTTTTTCTTAGGATGCTTTTATACTGTGATACAAGTCAACCCCTTCTTCATGCTCCTAATTTTTTCTGAATACCACTTTGGCTTTCAGTTTTAAATTTCTTTCAAAACAACAGACCTAAGCAATAAGGTTATATTGTTTGCATTTTTTAGGGTAGCCAATAACATAAAAAAATCTATGTTGCTAAAGTGGGTTAGATGTCTTAGGTAGTATCCAACTTAAAGCTATATTTATTATATTTAGAACTATTTTTGTCAAAAGATAAGCTGTCATGGTATATATAACTTATAACTTAAGCTATATTTTTTATATTTAATGTCAAAAGATAAACTGTCACTAGCAATGTCCAAGCCATTCCCAGATTAATTTCACAGTCAAGAGGATTTCTAAGAAGAAACTTCATTAATAAAAGTCTGAAGTCTGCGTGCCGCTGACACTTCACCGACAATTTTCAGGCGACCTCTCATATATGCACTGAATGGCTTGAGTTTGCCAGAGAGCATCTGCTGTAGGTCGTCCTCTGTCAAAATCAGGACAGCATCCACTTTATCCCCACCGGTCCACTTTCCTTCACCAATACTTCCATGACCTTCAGAAACAAAATGTATGGAAAAAGCTGTGAAATTATATTTACAAAGAAATTACATCCTAAGTGCTTTTACAGCAAAAAGTTAAATGTGAGGTTTAAATATTGGTGTGCTGTTGAATTGCCTTACATTAAAAGGTACACTGGAACTGCAGAACTGTAGTTTAAAGAATACTGGAAGACTACAAACAGTGTATCTTCTATTAAATATTAAACAACATTAAAATTCCACATTTGCATTACTAACAATATATTATTTCTAATACTGTAATAGTACGCTAGAAAAACTTTGTTACATTTTATTTGGTTTCTGGTTACACTAAAGATTGTCATACTTAATAAATTATTACTTTTATGATACAGGATAGGCTGTGACTATAAGAACACAATCTGTTTGTTCATGTTCTGAGTGTTTCTGAATCCGTTCTTATGATTTTTTAATGTGTCTAAGTATTTCTGATTTTTTTTTCTTTTTCTTAATGTGAGTATTTCTGAATATGTTCTGATGTTTCTTCATGTGTCTGAGTGTTTTTGAATCTGGTCTTGCTTCATGTGTCTTAGTGACTTGAGGATATAGCACTCTGTTCTTAAGTTTCTTCATGTGTCTGAGTATACAGCAATCTGTTGTCTGATTACATCTGTCATTCTTAATGTGTTTTGTTTCTCTTCTAGTGATTGAGTAGTAAATAGAGCGCTCTGTTCCTTAAGTTTCTTCATGCACCTGAATATATAGCAGTCTTATATATAGTAGTGTTTCTTTACCTGTCTGATTACATAGCAGCCTATTTTTATGTTTCTGTTTGCATAGCAATCTGTTTTAATGTTTCTTCATGTGTAACATAGCAATATGTTCTTATGTTTCTAATCTCATTATATAGCAAGTTGATTTGTTCATATGTTTCTTCATATGTCTGAATATATAGCAATCTGTCCACGTGAATGAGTACTGCCTGTTTGTATATGTTCTTATGAGTATTCAGATGTGTGTGCTTTTGTCGTCTGTTTTGTTTGTGGTAAATCTATGCTTACACTATATTTCTGTACTTTTGTAAAAAAAATTTTACATTTTATAATATGACTGTATTTTTTTTATGGTTAAAAAAGTCTCTTCATATGAATCTATAAGTCTGTTATGTGCATTTTTAATTTTTTTGTTCACATGTTTATGTAGTTAAAATTTGTTATATATGTTTAGTAAGTGTGGGTATTTATAAGTATATTCTATTTATTTGTATGCACATTGCTAATTTTTTCAAATGAATGTTTTAGTGTATTCATCTGCACTTTTGTAAATCTCAAGAGTTATAAATGGCATTTCAGAGGCAATTTAGCTCAGTGACTAAATAATGAATAAAAAAACTGTCTCACAATTGATCTGGTGGAAAGAAATAAGCTAAAAATAAAATATAAGTTGATTTAATGGAGGTTTTACATATATATATAAAACTAAACCAAAACTGTGTTGTGATATATGAATGTAACTACACCATAACTTTATGCTGAGATAGATAAATATAACTAAACCAAAACTTTATGTTGTGATAGATAAATAAACTCAATGCTGAGATACATAACTGTCATTAAAATAAAACTTTATGTTGAGATAGATAAAAATTACTAACCAAAACTCAATGCTAGGATAGATAACTGTTATTATAACAAAACTTTATATTGAGTTAGATAAATATTACTAACCAAAACTCACTGCTGAGATAGATAATTGTCATTATAACAAAACTTTATGCTGAGATAGATAAATATACAAAAACATTTAAAAACTATTTGGCTGATGATTTGATAAGAAAATTAAATGAAAAAGAATGAGATGACAAAGAAGAAAACCACTAAAGCATGTAACTCACCAGTTACAAATGATACAAATCTAACTATATGGATAAAGGCAAAATCCAGCTATATGGATAAAGGCAAAAATTAACTACCATATATGAAGGCAGAATCCAGCTACATGGATAAAGGCAAAATCCATTTATATGTATAAAGGCAAACTCCAGCTACATGGATACAGGCAAAAACTACATATAAGAAGGCAAAGTCCATCTACATGGATACATGCCATCTACATATATGAAAGCAAAACAAAGCTGAATCTTGGACTGGTAGTTGGTTAGATAAGAAAAACAACTGGCAGAAGGATGAGAGCATAACATTTATTATTTTTTAAATTTAGGACACATAATCTGGTTATTTTGCATCCAAAAGATTTAATAGCAATAGAATTTAAAATAAGTAGAAAATGTGTTTATCCCATTTATAAATGGTGGTACATGTTTGCTTCATAGCCTGAGTGCCACTGATAACACTAACATTGCATATAAAGAATTGTGGGTCTTACTATATTGCTGACAACCTGTTTATTAACACTGATTTTTTAACACTGGGTAGTGGCTAGTACTTTAAGATTCAGTAAAATTAAAGAATTGTGTAAAAATAAATTTACAAGTAAGCAAGGATACTTACCATGTTTAAGGTTCAAATAGAAGACATTAACATTGTCTCCTTCTAAGTGGAATTCGTAAATAGCATTCACTTTGTGCACTAATGCTCTGCTGAGTTTTTCCTCCGATATTTTGATAAGCTCATCAATATCCAAAGCTCCCCATGGCTTGGCAGAGCTTTCAGTGGTTTCAGTTATGTGTGTTTCTGGAATACTTACTTCTGAATTTTCAGAATTTTGTCCTGAGGAGTTTACAGAAGAGCCTGATTCAAAAGAGAAATTCACAATAATTAAATTCCTGGATCTGATGCAAAGAATGTATTTAAATACAGATACATTTTTGATTATGTAATTTTAAAACCCACATAATGGGTTGTTCAATGTAGTGGCTAGTCTCCTCATTCCTCAGCTATCTATATCATGCTGCAGCTTTTGCTGCACTGAATCCAACTAGTGTGTCAAAATTTTGAAGCCTTATGATGGATTGTTATATTGTCTGCTTAAAGAAACCTCTGCATAACATACTCTAATACTCATATTATTTAGTACAATATCTCAGTGATCCAATAACATATCTAAAGGCTCCTTAAGTGCAACAACTTTTTACTTTTAGAGTGTGTAACAATTTTAAAAAAAAAATAGTAATCTACATTTTCTGTATGTGAAACCTTATTTTTTATAGTACCTAAAAGTTCTATGCTTGACATTTTGGGGGTGCAGTACCAAAGTATTTTATGTATGACCAATTTTCTTAGAGGAATTTGCAGAAAGTTGTGTCTTTAACAGTTTAAGAAACCCAGTTAGCACAATCCAGGGCAGACGGCAAAAGGAACATTTATGTTTTTCATAAAGCAGGAGCCACTTTAAATAATACTTTACACCTTTTGTTACTTCTTATTACTATTTGTTGCCTCTTGCTTTTGTTGTTTTTGCAGCTTGCTGGTTTGATTGTTATTCTTCTTCCATCTTCGTTTCTAACCCTGAGGCAAACAACTAGCCAACCTTTATGGTAAATGATGGACTGGAAATCATCTGGGGTCAATTTCCTTTGTTTACCTAAGTTACATTGATACACATTCCAATTGAGCTAGACCATGACATATGGATAGTAGCTTTTGTTTCTTCATTCTTTTCCAGTTAGAGTAAGACCTCTGAATGATATTTTTTGTTTCTTCATTCTTTTCCAGTTAGAGCAAGACCTCTGAATGATATTTTTATATCTTGCATATATATTCTTGCAGATAATAATAATAACTGTTGTTATTTAGTATATTTATAATTAGTGTATTATTGTTCTTCAAACATTTCTCAATGAGGGCACAGTTTGAGAATTATGATCTTGGTATTAAAATAACCAGGTTGCAACCTCCACTATGCAAAGATAAACTATTTTCAGTAAAATTATTTTTATTTAATAAATTTTAAGAAAATAACATGCGAAACCTTTTCTATTGTACTCTAAGCTTTCTGAAGATTCTGACTCGAAGCTTAATTCTGCGCTTTCACCATCATAAATAACAGCTGATGTATAATGAACTTTCAGCTCTGAAGCCACTCTTCTTTCTGGTTTCTTCATTACCTAAAAGATAATAATGAAATAGACTGATTAGAATTCATATGATTTTAATCTGTGGTATAAAAAAAGTCAATATAAGAAAAAAATAATTTCTTTTAATTTATTAAAGGTGGAATGCTAGAAAGTCTTGATCATATCTGCACCTTGCATTTCTTTTCCTTTGTAACTACATTACTTTTTGTCCTGGAAAAGATACAAACTATATTATTTCCTTACCTTTATAACTACACTACTCTTTGTCCTGGATAATATATAAACTATTATTTCCTTATCTACAATTTCTGTTTTGTCCTTATAATATAAGTTGCCTGCCTACTCCCTTTCCTTCAACCCCTTTGACACCCAAGTGTTCTTTGAAGTTGTTTCATCAGCCATTCTCCTGCCTAGCTATTATTGATTGGAACTGAGATAAGGAAGATATCCATTTGTTTTTCTATTTAAATATTTTGTCTAATTAGTCATCCACAAGTGAATATTCTAATAAATATAACCTGCAAATCTATTTTTATTAACTCTGTAGTATATGCAATACAGCTGAAATGGTGTGTAAACATTGTCAGTCACCAAAAATGCCGTAGTTTCAGATTTGTGTGTTGGTCATAGTTTTTAGTGTACAAGACACACTCATCCACACACACATATGCCTGCATGGCTGGCTGGCATTAGTTAGAAATCGTGTATACTGATGCTAACGAACTTTTTATTTATTATTACTAATTAAATAAATGAAGAGGGCAGAGTAGCAAGGGACTCATCTATGTAGTGAAACAAGCCACCTATGGCACAGGGCTACCAGATCAATTTGGACCAAGCCAGACAGCCTATAACTTTCCACAAGCATTGCCCCAATTCTGAATGTGGTTGGTGTTCAGACTTACTGTAGCAGAATAATGCCTGGTCTTTAGAGATAAACTTAAGTGCCCTGACCAGCTGTTGGTTTATGCCTGGTTTATAGCAAACTTAAATTTCCAGAAATTTGTAACAATCACTATCAGTATTTTTTTCTACTCTAATACTACTGACAATGATTAGTAGACTATTAAATTCATATCTGGTCTATTCTTTTTAATATCCCAACATTCTGTCTTTTAAGTTCTGTCAGAAAGAAAGTGTGAAGCAGGATGGGAGAAGTGAAAGAATGAAGCTTTGAAGAAGATCAAGTGATTTAAAGTCCATGAACAGAAATGTGAACAGTACAATAGAACTATCGCCATCCATAATAGTGATAAATCATGATTTTGAAGCAAACTTACCCACACATACCAAGAGACCAAGTATACAACATGATAATGTTCTGTTCAGAAGTGGAAGGTGAACTATTATGGAAACTTCCAGTATAACAGTACTAGTAGATGTACGACTGTTTATGATACTGTGCTCTGGACAGAAGCTTTTGCAAATACAAGATAATATTTTGCTGATGTCACACCATAGCAGTATATCAATGATTCTCACTTAGAAAATTTGGCGAAGAGAAAAGGTATGCTAAAAAGAAATTGTTATGCAGACACTTTGAAAATGGAGAGAACATCCAGAGAGACAGGTAGTTTATTCACCTTCAACTGGTCAAGTGCATTGCTGTGTGTGCAAATTGTTTAGCAGCAGCAAGTACTGTAATCAGTCAAACAGACTTTAGTGATCATTAGAATGCAAAGACCGGGTCACTCCTAATTAATAAAGGAACACATCAAATCACCATCCATAATGCTGAGAGCACCAAAAATATTGCTAAAATTGATAATGGTAAAAAATGTAAAAAAAAATTCTTGTAATTGCTGGGATAATGATTGGAAGAGGGTTGTTGCAGTTGTAAAGTTCCTTGCAAAGAGAAGACTGACATTTCAGGATGATGCTAGGTACACAATTGCCATGCACTTATTCAACCCATTCCTTGCAGATCTCATTCAGATGTTTGGAAATACAGGAAAGGACAATGTAGATTACTTTCCATCAACCACTTGTGTTGAGTTTCTTGAATTGCTAGTGTCCTAGGATACCAAAACCATAGTATCTGAATCAGGACAGCTAAGCATTATACAATCAACTGCCATACTGATCCTACTGACAGGAACATTTTGCTGTGTCAGCATTGATTGGAAAAATAACTGAAAATTTTCTTCAATTCGTCCGTTTTCAGCATGGAGGAATATTTATCTGAGATTCTACAAAGTGTTCCCATGTTCCCTAGCATTCCTATTGCAGACAGTAAGTTGCAATCACTTGACGGTACAAGTAACATGAATGTAATATATTCAAGTGTGTAAGTATGCCTAGTAACTATCTGAATGGGTCCTCTGTGCAGCACTGTCAAAATTTATCAGAGTGAATCACTGTGCAGCACAGTTCAAATTTATCTGAAAGGGTTTCCTGTGCAACACAAAACTGTAGCCCTAGTCCACAAATTTATCTGAATGAATCCCTTTGCAGTACAGAGTTTATATTTATCTGAATGAATCCCTTTGCAGTACAGAGTTTAAATTTATCTGAATGAATCCCTTTGCAATACAGAGTTTATATTTATCTCAATGAATAGACAAAATTTATCCAGCAGTACATTCTAAATTTGGTCGAATGGTCCCCTGTGGAGCACAGTTAAATTTGGTTAGATCTGCTGCTGCTTAGTACTGCACTGAAGCAGATTGTTTTGGTATTCTGCCATCTTTATTTACTCATTTCTCCAAGTCAAATTTAAATTCGAATATGAATAGAAAATGCCAGTAATATTTAAAGTGTGTCGGAAACTAGGTGGTGAACATTAAGCACTGTCCATGAAGCGAAGTTACTGGTAAATAAGCTTGACTAATTTGATACAGTATCAATGCGCACCCTTTAAAAAGATGTTCTACAAAAGTAGATCACTGTAAATAAATGTGCATCTGCAGAAGCCATTGTGCGCCATTGTAAATGATTGACTACAGGAGCCAAGCATTGATTTGTGTGCATTTTAATATTTTATATTGCATTTTTAAGCCACCGTCGAGACGCGCTGATTTGAAGAATTGGAGGCAATGACCAGAGATTGCACAACGTCTGTCACTGATTTCAAGTTGGATAATCCAAGTGACATATTCCTTGTCATGGATCAACATACTGTGGAGGTGGAAAAATGGTGTCGTTCATGTCAGATTGGTGGTAGTTTTCTTGAGTTGTGCGGACCAGTGCATTGTTTGCTATTAAAAACAAAGCGAAGCATTTACTAATAAATCCACATTATTCCTGCATACGTATGCATGCAGAGAAACGACAGTGTTAGATACGCTAATAGCCCAAACATTTCACAAGCCGATCAGCAGCTTCTGAATGCTGACGTTTCTCTAAGGAGATGGTACTTTTCTGTCTTCGAAAAGCTGTAAGAAACAGTGTTCGTTTGTGAAACTAAAACTGATTTCAAACTGTCTCTATGATACACAGGAGACATCGCTTGTCTTTCCTTGCATTGCTCTCAATTGAAAACGAAGTTGCGCAAAATACATTTACAACTGTATTTGTTACTTTTTTCAAGGAAATAATCTCCAAAAGTTACAATCACTTAAGAAAAGTAAAGTGAAATGATTAATCTCTTTGTATATACATAGTGCTTATATCAAGAATATATTTTTGTTACTTTTAACGTTATATGACCCTGCCAATAGCTCCGTTTAGTTTTTATTTCGTGTAAGTCACCAATGTAATAAAAGTTTTAATTGTGTTTCAGTCACTAATAGCGTCATCTCTCCAATAGCGTCGTAGTTTTAAATATGTTTCATTCACTAATTCACTAATAGCGTCGTAGTTTTAAATATGTGTTTCATTCACTAATAGCGTCGTAGTTTTAAATATGTGTTTTTCAGTCACTAATAGCGTCGTAGTTTTAAATATGTGTTTTAGTCACTAATAGCGTCGTAGTTTTAAATATGTGTGTTTCAGTCACTATAATAGCGTCGTAGCTTTAGATGTGTGCTTTATATATAATATAAATGTCAAAATATTTGTCGGCGCTTTACTTTTCATAGTTCCTAGACTGGGTTATCAGACCAAGACGATATCTCGAGTTGTTATGACATAATAATGTCAACTATGTTGGGGAAGAACTGACCTTTACGTAACTGTGCGAAAAAATATTCTTTTAAAAGACCATGTCGGCCAGTCTTGTAGACTGGTTTATCAAACCGAGTTGACATTTGTAGCCTACTTGAAATCTATCATTTTGGAATCTGTTAACTAGTCTTATGTTAAACTGTTTTATTGACATTTGTACTTGGAACATGTACATTTGATACAGGGCACAATATATGTAAGAGACTGAATGATCCCTGCCTCAAATTGTGACCCAAACCGTTTTCCATCAACAATATACCCACCCACCCTCAACCTCCACACCGTTTGACCTCTATCATACAAAGGACTTAAGAGTAGTTTCCCTTAGAAAGTTAACCCAACACAAAAAAACCATTTAAGGACACGTCTGATATATATTTATTATAAGCAAACAACTAAACAAGAGAAGAAGATCGAAAATGGTCTACATGAACTTGTGTTATAGTTTGAATCCGGCCCTTGCTTGGACTGCAAGACGACTGGTCTTTTTGGATGTTGTAACCTCATATTTAAGTTTGAAAACAAGAAGACCGATTATGACAACTTTGTCAAGTTCATATAGAGTCAATCGGACAAGATTTACTGACACCTACAACCAAGAAGGGCAGGCTTTCGTTTTATGTATACCTTTAGACGAACACGTTTTAAAAAGATGGAATTTGCCCTTAGATTTGTCAATACTTAATCAGTTAGGAAAAAGAATTTCAGCAATGATTGATAAAAACATGGATTCGCCTTTTGTTTCTTCCTTACAAATGCAGAGTGATACAAAACTTCCACTCGTATCAGAGTCGAGGGAAAACACTATTCCCAGACAAATTTCTGTGCCAAATACACGATTCAGCGTCAACAAATTTAACATGCAAAAAAAGACATATTATAAATTTAATGTGAATACATTTTGTCCAACAAATATTTACAGTGACAATACTTTGTTAACTAAAGTTAAGTCTATCCAGAGTGACACTTTGGTAAGTCATGGTGTGTGGACACTGGTACACGCTGGTACTGGTAGGATTAATAGGTGTAAAACTGTAGCCCTAGTCCACCATTCGGGTAAGACATCTGAGTTAGTTAGATACAAGTCCAGTACGAAAAAATCCGCTGACTCATTAGATGAGGTTAGTACACCAATTTAAACTTATTTGTTATTTGTCTTATTACTATTATTTTTTCTAATGCACACATTTACTGGTACAGTTAATTAGTTAAAAACGTTAATTAACACAGAAGAATATAATACAAATAAAAAGTAGTATATAGAGACTTCATCTTGAAAAGAAATACATAACCGATATATAATCAATACATGCTGAGAACATTATATTTAATGCTAACAATAGTAACATGTATCAGTGACATATCATTGTTGATTTATTTCAGTTTGTTTGCTGTTGATTAGTATAAATGCTATGACTATTAAAAGTAATATTTTGCAATGAATATTGTTAGGTTCAGACATTGGTATACTATGTTGCTATTACTATTAGCTGTTAAAGAGAGTTAAATAGGCTAGTTAATAAAAGCCACTAAACAAAGTAACACGTTGAATTAATTAATACCAAGACAGTACATGTTATATTTAACAACATTTAGACATTATAATTATATGCTTTGCTTAACTGCGCCAAGACAATTATAATTTATATGCTATCACTAGTGTTTCATTTTCTGTTAACTAATGATAAAACCTAGATACTATGCCATAATTATTAGAAAGTGCTCAAATAACAATAACATCTAGATATAGTGCCCTCAAAAGATTCATAAAATAGCTCAATAACAGTAACATCTAGACTCCGTACCACAAATAATTATTAGAAAGTGCTCAGATGACAATAACATCTAGACCAGTGGCCCCCAAAATGGTGCCCATAGGCACCATGGCACCTGCTGGGGCATTTTATATGTGCCCATGACTAGGTATGAAAAGTAGTACATATTTCTTTAACCCCTCACTACTGGTTCACTACATTCAAAAACCACTGGAGATATTTGCAAAGAAATTTCAAACCATCATCATTGAGCCTGTAGCTGTCTTCTTGTGAATCCTTGATCTTGCCAGATACAAGTAACAAAAATGGCTAGGCCTATATCACTTTATCAGTTGTCAGTCTTATTCAAGTAAGAAGAGAAGAAATGGAACCAGAGATTTTGAACTTTCACTATTATTTAAAGTATTATATTTGTTCTGAAATCATGCGCAGCCAGATAATTTTAGGAATCTAGTTGAGAGAAAAGGGTTCCTGCCTTAAAATAATTTAGCATACAAATTACAAGATAAAGTCTTATTTCGATTCCATTTATATATGTAAAGCTCTATTTTTGATGATGATTATTATACAGTCAGAATACAGATTTTGACTTACATGTTCCCATCTTGATGTTTGCTTACAATTGGAAATATCATTTTACTCCCTAAAAACTGGCTGATGATATGTATTAATGTAATGCCAAACATCCCTCTGAATCTGAATTGAGAAAGCATGTGAATTAATAACACTAACAGCTTTGCTCCTTTCAATGCTGATGAGAGTTTAGGATTATAAATATAATGTGTGCTTATCGTTTTATAAAAAAAAAAAATAAATTTTTAAAAAAATTTGGTTTATTGAAATCTAGATACAAATAACAATAAAACTTGTGTTTATTTGTTCATATTTGTATGTTTGCTTATTGAAATCCAGATACAGGTAACATTACAAAAATAGTTTAAATTAACCATAACAGGCTATCTGTGTTAAAGTAAGAAATATAAATATATTTCTACCACTAGTTTAACAATATTCTACTTTAAAAAATAAATAAAATGAAAACTGGTTGTGATATTTGTCTAGTAATATTTACTTATCTTTCACAAGTTTCAGGTACAGATAAAAAGCAAATTAACAAAGTTATAGAAAAGAGCAATTGCCGAATAATTTAATGAAAGCTTTTTATGTGTAAAGTTGCTTCTTTAATTTTGAAGATTCATATATTATTATGTATTACTAAATATGAAGTTTTGTGCATTATTTAATGTCTAAGCATTGAAAGTGAAACACTGTTGGCATCTGCCACACTCTTCTGAAGATTTGAAGGTACTCTTAATCTTATTCTTAAAGTCTTAGCTACAAAAAGGTTTGGAACCACTGATCTAGGCATAGTGCCATCAGTAGCCTGTTTTGTTAAATATAGTGCCATCAATAGCCTGTTTTGTTAAATATAGTGCATTAATAGCCTGTTTTATTAAATATAGTGCCATCAATAGCCTGTTTTTTAGCATAGTGCCATCAATAACCTGTTTCGTTAAACATAGTGCCATCAATAGCCTTTTTTTTTAGATAAAGTGTCATCAATAGCCTGTTTTTAGACATAATGCTGTCAATAGCCTGTTTTTTTTTTAGACATAGTGCCATCAATAACGTTATTTTTAGACATAGTGCCATCAGTAGAGTAGTTTTTTAGATATAGTGCTACCAATGGCCTGTTTTTTAGACATAATAATGCCATCAATAGTCTGTTTAGAAATACTCATCTAACAATAACATCTATACATAGTGCCATCAGTAGATTATAAAAAGTGCTCAAATAACAGTAACATCGTAGACACTATACCTTTCTCAAACTTTTTACACTGGATGAACATTGAAATAATTTTTAGGTCTCAGAAAATCCATGCATAAATTTACTACTTCTGCAATGTTTTCTTTTTTCTATTCATGACCTCTTGGGGAAACCCTAGTGACCTCTTGCAGAACCTGGTTGAGAAACCCTGCACTGTAATATCATTAATTTATTTGTGAGCACTCATCTGACATAACACATTGTATGCCACAAAACAGCATTTCATGTGACCATTGGGAAATGTTGATAGCATCTGCAGTTACTACAATGCAACTTTTTGAAAGGAAAAGCTAAGAGCTATTTATGTGAATTGTATAAAATTATAACTTTTTAATTAAAACGGATTAGCATACATCTCTTGAAAACAAAAACAAAATACAGTCCCAGCAAAGAAAATAGTAATATACATAAGAGTATGCAGTTTTATATAGGATAATTGCTATATATTAATTAATATATTAAATTTGTGGTGATGCTGCTTTTGACCCAACCAGTAATAAAGTGTAATTTGTAATTAGAGACTGTTGCATTAACTTTACAGATTCCAAACTCTTTTAACAAATTTCTTCTTTATCAGGAGGAATTTGCAGAAGATCACTTGGAATTGGATAGTGATGACTATGATGCTCCACTAAACTTCAAAAAACTGAAAGTCCATGTCAAGTCTTTACGTGCTGACTCTTTAGTGAGTTCAGCTTTAGATATTTCAAGAAAGTGAGTTACCGAAATTATCTTCCTCTAATTTGGAACAAAAATTGATGTTATTTTACTTAACTGCCATTTTTACTCTTCGTCTTCAAGATAAAATAATTTAAATATCTGCACTGTGTTAATTTATGATTTTATCTTGATTGACTGATGTCAAGTATTTTCCTTAATTAAATGGTATGAATTTTAGAATTAATCTTAAATGTTTTTGTAAACACTTGTATGTTGGTTTCCATTTTATTATTAGTATGCAAATGGAAAACATGTCCTATGACGTTATTATGAGTCTGCAAGTATTGTTGGACTATTTTTATTTTGTGCAATATTTATGTAATATTAATTTTTAATATAAACTCTAATACACTCCAGAATGTAATTTTGAACTGTAATTGTTCAGACCGTTTTAATATGAGTGTGAAATTCAATTATTTGATTATGTTCTCATATCATAATTCCTGTATACTTTCCTCATTTGTTTAACCCATCTTTTCTAAGACTTTTGATTACATTAATCTTGAATTGTGTTGCAGCCAAGTTGATGAAATATTTTATTCAAGTCGCTTACGAGTTAATGGAGAAAAGCTCCTAAAGAAAAGCAAACAAGTAAGAAGATTGTTCTTATTTAATCAAATGTGGCACAAAAGAAAAAAGTATGATAAGGCCATGAAAAAGATGTGTCGATTACATTTAAACTATTTCCCTCGCAACACTTTTGTGGTTGATTCTACTAAATCATATACTGTAAACTACTATATGTCTTAAACGTTAAAAATCTATATAAAATAATTTGGAAAAACGTTGATGTTTAAAGTGAGGTCATTGCAAGATCAATATGTATATGATGGATAATACAAATAAACGTGTGCAGAATAGAATACCATATTTTCTGGCATAAATGGTCGACGTGAAGTATATACTAGGTCAATTTTTTACTAAAAATTCTCACGTTTAAGTCTATAATTGCCATATAAGTCAACCCTTTTCCTTTATGCCTAACCACCATGTCAGAAATAAACTTCCCACTAATAATGCGCTGTTAGCTACAATAAATTGAAATTCTTGTAGCGAATTCCAGCACACGAATCGTGGTCCTTTCAACAGCTCAAGATTGTTAATATGTGGAACAATGGAAGACCCAAACTCAAGCTAAAACATCTGGTAGTTAGCTGTATCCTGAATGAGCAAGTGTGAGAATTTGCTTGACTTTGAAGTGTGCTTGTTTGTGTGTTTCATACTCTGGTGAATGGACACTTATATCTCTGCATTTAGATTTTATGGTTTACTCTTACTTTTATATTTTTCCACAGCTTGAAGAAGGTGACTATGCTGATGTGATTGTAGAGAAGTCTACAAATACAGAAGATGAGTTACGAGTGAAACGTGTCAAGGTTGTTGAGATATTGTCAGAACGCACTAGTAAGGACAAAATACCTGTCATTGTTAAAGTGTGGAAAGGATCATTTCTTATAAAAGATACTTCCAAGGGGAACTGGAATTAAAGGCATGCTGAACTGTAAACTGAAAATAAAGATTTGCTCTTTGTGAAGTTCAGTTAAATGTACATTCATTACAAACTGAAAATAAAAAGATATTCTCAGAAATGACATTAAAGGTACAGAGCCACATACTATGATGAACTGGGAATGTCATTCTTGTTGGAATGGAATTAAAGATACATGCATGATGAACTGGGAATAAACACATTTTGAAGAAATAAAATATTAAAATCACATATATGTGACCTGTCACCACAAAAAGATACTTAAGTCGCGCAAGGCTAAGCCAAGAAAAACGGCAAAAACGAAGGTGGGGGTCTACATGGGTGAAATTGAGATTTTCATTTTAGCGTGTTCCCAAACCATCGAACAACAAATTACTAGCATGTTTTTCCTTAATTCGAACTAGAAATAGCTTTATTATTATTTTTTTGTGACCTACTGTCTAACTTCGAAGGAAAAATATGGCCCAAAAGTGCTATAATCTGACGATCGTAGACGGTAGAATCCCTGGCTGAACCTCATCATGTTGTATATCAGAATGCTCAGGAAAAAGCCTATTTTTATGCTGACGACACTGGTTATTTATAACGTTTAATCAGAATGTTTTATAAGGCTGTGCTTGGCGTAAACAAAGTGAAAAGCGTCAGCCAATCCGCAGACAGTTTATCAAAGCTTACTATAAGTTACCAAGCATGCTCTCATAAAAAGACGGTCGCGATTGGTTGAAACGCACACAAGGGAGACAGTTTCGTCCTGTAATGCGTAATGCAAACATGGAGAAACGAATCGCTAATTTGTTGAATTCATGTAAAGAAAGCAACATCTTAGAAAAAGAAAGCATTCAGATTAAAGATTTGATATCTGATTATTTTGCTAATGAGGATGTAGCTGATGGATTTTCATCTTAAAGTGACACGGACAGCGAATCGCGTGATCGAACAACGAAAAAGACGAAGCAGACGACAGCTGACGATAACTGACTGTACACTGAAGTGAAAGGTGTGCTATAATTACTGGATTATTTAAACGATATTTTTTTTAAGAATGTGAAAGTATGCAGCTTTAATCTGTGATTTATTTAGTGGAGCTAGCATCAGATTTAGAAAGAGGTATCAATTCAATATTATGCCTTAATTTTAGAATATTCTGTGAGCCACAATAATCATTCTCGCATACAGAAATTCTAATCGTTATGGCTTAAAAAGACTGTTGTCTGTAAATGATGTAACAATATAATTGTTGTTTATAATTATTACAGTGTTAGCTATTGTGTCTTCTTCAACTCTGATTGCAAATGAAGCAGATTAATATATGGTTGCTAAGGAAAAACCTCTCAGAAATGTGTTCAATCTTTGAGGCCGATTTTCTCAAAATGGCCGTCCGGACAGTAGTGCACTTCAAACAAACATAACTTTTCCATAATTTGTCCTACACTCTTTATTTTTATATCAACAGAAAGCCCTTTCAATTTTCTTTCTATTGATATATATATATCTCAATACCCCCAAAATCCGACTTAAGTATCTTTTTGTGGTGACAGGTCACATATGAGATGAGTTGGCACTATAGACATTGGTGAAATTATGGACTGGAATTAAAGGATGAACTGGAAATAAAAGAAATGCTCTTGGCGGAATAGCATTGAGTTTGAACATAAAAATCCTTTTGTTATAAATGAAGTATATATAGCTTGTGCTGAGTTGGTGTGAACATTATTTCATAAGTGAGCATAAATTTTCCAGTAAAACTTCTTTGTTGACCACTATAATATTAGGATATAATACCTCAGTAGCATCAATAATCTGGTTTATTAATGACATTTTGTTACATATAAAGAAATCAGCTTAATAATTTTGCACTCAGGTAATGAAAATGAAAAGTAAATAGTAAAATAAAAGATACAAAAATACATTTTAACTTGCTTAATTAAAACTGTTTGGGTCTAGACTAGAGAAGTTTGGTTTAATTTGAATTAATTAAATGTAAACAAAAAATCAGTGGTGATTACTTCCATGTTTATGTATGAAGTGAATATTTCTGTTTATCTTCACTACTACAGCCTCATTCATTGTCATGTGCTGAACTTTATATCCAAAGAAAAAGAAAAAAGAAAACACATGTAATGGCAGATTTTTGTTCCATGGTGGCAATGACACAAAAGTGTTCACACAGGTTAAATTATAAAGATTGTTGTCTTTGTAGAATATTTAATGTTGTGCCTGCTACATAAAATGGAGTTTAAAAATGAAAAGAAACAAGAGTTAAATTCTAATGTTAGAGAAAAAAAAGTCATGTTTTATTTCATTTAAATTTACAAAAATAGTTAAAAGAGTAATTAGTGGTGATGTGTTTAACTGCAGTATGGTTCACAAAGAACAGTCCACACAAAGGAGCACTTTAGTGAACTGAGTTTTGACAAGCACTATAGTTGAGCTATGCTAGTATGATGTGAGTTTTAACTAAAGTATGGTTCACAAAGAAGCCTGCACAAAGGGGCGCTGTAGTGAACTTCTTATTCTGTAAATCTGATTAGTATACTAGTTAAAAAGGCCTTTCTATTGCCCTAACTAATATTAATGTGAGTAATATACTAGTTTAAAAGATATTCTATAGTCCTGACTAGTGTTATAGTTATAAAGCCTTTTATAGCCCTGAAAACCTAGTACACTACCTTTCTATTGACCTTTCTTTAGCCATGACTAGTATCTATTTAAAATGTCTTTATCTAACCATACCTAAAGAAACCCTTTAAAAGGCTTTTCTATAGCCCTGACCAGTATAAATTGTCGTTTTGTATCATTGACTAGAAAAGTACTTAAAAGGTTTTTCTGTAGCAATGACTAGTGTTTTTCAGTGTTAAAAAATGCTTTTCACTGGCCCTGATTAGAGAAACCTTTCTCCTGGCCTGTTTGATGAACTAGTTCTCTCTTTAGTCCTGGCAGTGTATTAGCTAAAAAGGCCTTTCTGTAGCCCTGACTAGTAATGTAGTATATTAGTTAAAGGGCTTTCTATAGCCGTGACTAGTGTACTAATTCAAAAGTTTTCCTGCTGCCCCCAATTAGTGAAGTAGTTTAAAAGGCCTTTCTGTAGCGTTACTAGTGTTTGGTTTAAAAAAAAGCCTATCTGTAGCCTGACTAAAGATACCTTTCTATAGGCCTATCTCTAACCCTGACAAAGATACCTTTCTATAGGCATATCTCTAACCCTGACTAAAGATACCTTTCTATAGGCCTATCTGTAGTCTGACTAAAATTCATTAATTTAGGCCTATCTCTAGCCCTGACTAAAGATACCTTTTTTAGTCCTATCTCTAGCCCTGACTAAAAATACCTTTCTATAGGCCTATCTCTAACCCTGACTAAAGATACCTTTCTATAGGCCTATCTCTAGCCCTGACTAAAGTGAGGAGGAAATGAAGAGCTGCAACCTGTCATGGGGTGAACTGAAAAGGCTGCCCATAATTGAGTACACTGGAGAACTGTTGTCGAGGCCTTTGTTCCATGAGAAATCCAAGGAAATAAGCCTGACTAAAGTATTAGTTAAAATGGCATATCTTTGGCCCTGATTGGTGAACCATTAAAAAGGCCTTTCTCTAACCCTGACTAATGTATTAGTTAAAAAGGCATTTCTCTAGCACTGACTGTTATATTAGTTAAAAAGGCATTTCTCTAGCACTGACCGTTATATTAGTTAAAAAGGAATTTCTCTAGCACTGACCATTATATTAGTTAAAAAGGCATTTCTCTAGCACTGACCATTATATTAGTTAAAAAGGCATTTATCTAACACTGACTATTATATTAGTTAATTTTGCATATGTTTAGCCCCAATTAATGTACTAGTTAAATAAACCTTTCTCTAACCCTGATTGGTGAACTAGTTAAAGAAACTTTCTGTTACTCAACCTCTTGATAATCCTCTGCCTGCCAGCTGATGTTGTTGTTTTTTATAATGGCAGTCATCATGGACTCGATACGCCTGGAAGTCTCCTGTAGGTCTTCTACTTTCTGCTTCAGATTTTCCTGGGTTGTCCTCAGCTTCTTATAGTCATTCTGTGAGGGAAATTGAATAGTACTTAATAGACAAACCAAAAGTTGGATACAGATATATATATATCTATATCTATATATATATATATCTTTATCTTTTTGTAGAACAAGTTTTTTATAACAAGTCATTCTCAGATTCTGTGAGGGAAATTGAATAGTACTTAGTAGACAAACCAAAAGTTGGACACAAATATATATATATATATATATATATATATATATATATATATATATCTTTTTGTAGAACAAATTTATTTAAACGTATACAAGTCATTCTGAGGGGGAAATTGAATAGCAGACAAACCAAATGTTGGATAGAAATATATATATCTTTATCTTTTTGTAGAACAAGTTTATTTAAACATTTATATGTGATTAATCAGTTCCTGGTAATTAAAATAATGAATGTATTTTTAGAACATATTTGACTATGCATGGCATTACAGGATTGTCAGTGAACAAACTCATATTGGTCAGCTTATCATATCTGAAACAGTTATAAAATACACAAATCTGTAACCAAGTCAAAGTTATTTTTTTCTGAAGTAATAGCAAGTTTAGTGTAGCCTATATTAGTTTGTAATCAGTCATACTTACCGCTTCTGAACTAATTGCACTTTGCAGTTTTTGAGGCTCCAGCACTTGTGCAGAAAAAATCCTTGATAAATGATTTTTCTTTAAAGATGGTCGATTTTGCTTAAAATAAAAGACTTTATTCAAGATAGTTCGTGGGATTGCCATTTCTAAATCAAGTATCATTTTAATCTGAAAGAAAAACATAAAAATAATGAATACAATTACAATAATGTAATATTCATTTACATGTAATACAAATTTACATTATTCTTTTGTAGTAAATTTAAAATTACACCATTCTTTTGTTGTAACTTTAAGATGGCATCATTCATGTAATTATTTTGCTTGAAATTTGACTTTATTCATGACGACTCTTGGAGTCTCCATTTCTAAATCAAGTATCGTTTTAATCTGAATGAAACAAATACAGTAATGAATTAGTTTGTTTTTATATTATTACATCAATCATTTAGTGTTACTAGAGTATTATATGGCTCACCTAGTGTTATGACAAAAAACTATATAATTAGTGTTACTAACCATTACATTGTCTCAAGTACCATTATTTAATTACTTAAAACTGCACTTTTATCTATTTTATCACCCTTCTAGCATTCCTTAACAACAGCAATAATAATAGAAGAAATCATCACTTATTCTAATAAAGTTCTAAGCAATTTACAATTATGTTGCACAAACTACTCAGTGTCTTTATACAAATTATTTAAAAATGAAAACTAAAAATAATATTAATAAACTTGGAAAGTAAAATTAATCCATCTGCAAAATGACAATATATAACAAATAAGTGTATTTAAAAAAATATAACAAATAAACATATTTATAAAACAGAAAATGAATTTACTAATGTACAGTTTGAACAGTGACACAGAAGAATGAGTACTACGTTTTACTGAAGAAAAGGATATCTTGAGAGGTGTATCAAAAATGAACATGATCTCTTTGTATCTCATCTCATCTAGAATTACCCCAAATGAAAGTTGATCATATGGCATTTGCTTCTGGACTGTGAAATGTTTCTGATGATTAGTGCAAGTTCTAGCAGGAGTGACCACTAAATAATTAAGATCTCCAGTCCTCATTGGTTACCTGTTCACAAATACAAGATCTCTTTGAAACCTGAAGATCTCTTCTCTTTGTTAGGCTTCAAGATCTCTTGTTAGGCTTTAACAGTTTAAGATCTGGTACCACCCCTATATACCTGTCTGTGTATACAGACAGACACACACACATTCAAACTCACATACATAACGCACATTTTTAATAGTCTGGAAATGGAATGACAAGTCATGCGTCAATGTTCATGTACTGATCAGTGCCCGTTATTAGGGTAAATCATCAGGGTCCATGTATTTGAAATGAGCTGCCGTTTGAGGTGAGACTCAAAGAAACCATGGTAATTTTTAAAGATATTCTGTAAACACACGTTTGTTTGGTTTATTTAAAAAAAAATAAATTAGTAGGATTAGCACTCTCTTCCGTCATCTGTGTATTCGAACTGTACATTTATAAGTAAGTTTATTGTGTATATTTTAAAGTGCTTACAGCATTTGTTGACAAAAGTGCTTTATTAAATCATCACCACATTACTATGAAATACCTGTTGAGCTGTGCAGTTGAAAACAAACTTCCTCTGCACTTCTCTTATGTCATTAACAGCCAGGCCCACCTATAGAAGATAAGGGTTAGATTTAAAATTCTGAATAAACAAGAGCTAACCACAGAAGACTAACAAGAACTAGATTTACAATTCTAAATAAATAAAATCTGCCCACAGAAGACTGATTAGCGTTAGATTTAAAATGCTATATAAACAAAACATAGCTTGCAGAAGAGGTAGATTTAATATTTTAAAGAAGACCCACCTGCAGAAAAAAAAAAGAGATGTTTTGAAAATTCAAAATAACACCAACTTGTACTAACACCTATTTACAGAAGGAAACTTGAGATAAATTTACAATTGTAAATAGCACAACATTATGAGGCATGCAAAACCCATCTACAGAAGTCAACAAGACATATTTAAAACTAGAAATAGCACAAACAGTACACAACTTTCTTTTTTTAAATAACTATTAGAATATCTACACTACATGCAAAATTTTAGTCTTAACATAAATTACTCTGTACTTTATTTAATTCAGAGAATAAAGTACTGTTTTAGCACAAATGAATACAGTCATTTTAACACCTAAGTTTTGGAAATATTTGACAAAATGACATCTGTATTTCACCACTTTTGTACTTATAGTCTTGTAAACAAGTTCATTTCTAAATATACTGAAAAGGAACATGTAATTAAAATCACAATATTGTATTCATAATGTGTGCATAATTTAGATTAAGCATTTTTCAAGCAGCACTAACTTGGAATTTTACAAGTAAAAATCCAGACTTTTAGAAGTAAAAAACGAGTTTCTGAAATCATCTACCATTTTTAACACATTGTGTAAAATATATTGCACTATTTTTGTAAAGTTCTTTTATTTGCTCATTGTTTGTGTGAGAAAACATTGCAGTGTTTGTAAAGTTCTTTTATGAGAAAACATAGTTTTTGTAAAGTTTTTTTATTTGTTTATTGTTTGTGTAAAAAACTATAGCATCCTACCATGAAATCATCTATATTTAAATATGATTATACTATAGCCACAGATTCAACTACATTTAAAGAAACAAATTATAATTATAATCTAAGGATAAATTTAACTACATTTAAAGAAACAAATTATAATTATAATCTAAGGACAAATTTAACTACATTTCAAGAAACAAATATAACGATTATAATCTGATCACTGTCCTAGCAACCAACATAAGAGTAAATTCATCGTCTTAGCAATATACCAGCAAATTCATTGTCTTAGCAACATACTAGCAAGTTCATTGTCTTAGCAACATACCAGCAAGTTCATGGTGAGGATAGGAATGAAGACAAGGAACAAGAATAGTAAGATGTATTTTGCTTCCTGGTTCATAACTCCTTTGTTTTCATTGAAGATTGTTTCAAAGTCATATAATTCTTTTATCATTACTGACGTCTTAACAAAACTTCTGAAAAATGTTTCAAACTGATCCTGTTGAAAGAGAGAGTTATGAAATTAATTTATTTCAAAAGATTCTATTAAAGGAGAGAGAGATGAAATTAAATGAATATATTTAAGGTGAGTCGAACTGATTCTGTTAAAGAGGACAGAAATATTATATGAATATATCTCAAGCCTCGAACTAAATCTGTTGAAGGAGAAATATAACATGCATAAATCTTTGCACAAAACTACTACAACTACTAATTTAATAGAGTAGCTAATCGTATATATGTTTTAAACCACTTTACAATTATCTTTCTTAAAATTTCATCTGCCCATTGACATCATAAAACAAATGGTGGCCCGACAGGTGGGCGTGTGACAAGAGGTTTGCGACATCTGGCTAGACACAACCGGCTAGCGACAACTGGCTTACACATAACTTACATCTGTAGAATAAATTTGGTTTTTTCCTGTTGTTTAGCAAAATGTCGTATATCGTATTATGCACAAGTCACTTGCTGTTCGCCAGTTATTGCTAGGCATGTCAGTAGCTAGTTGATGCTAGCTGTCACAAAACGGGAGGCTCGTTACAAGCCGACCCCGAGCTGAAGTCAGAGATGCAAGGGGTGAAGTCTATTTTTGGCCTGCTCCGGTGCACCTCCAAGAAAAGCCCGTGACGTATGCCAGTACTACGTTGCGTCAAGTTGTTACATAGACACACATGACATACTCCATTGATGTTTGGGTGGGGCCCAGTTTATTAGTGTCATGCCAAGGAACGTTTTATTGGCGGTGTGTGTTGTGAGTGTGTATCATAAATGTGAATAAATGGACGAACAGACGAACGGTGCAAAACAATAGTACAAATTCTTTCGTCCCTCTCAAAAACTATGAATAACAAGAGAGTTGAAAGATGTTTAAATCAGGTTATTTATTTCCCGATTTAAAAGGGGGCACTACTCTTTCGCACAGTGATTAATCATTCATTCAACTTTCCAATGTCATACACTCTTTGGGAAATAAGGGGAGATGAAAATGATGAAATTCAAAATATAAAATAAAGATTAATTACACAATTCTTATGCGGCAAATGTGGCCGCTTTAACAATAGTTCACATGTAAAATAAGCATTACTTTTAACATTACAGTTCTTATTTTGCAAACGATATAATAGTGTTCATTTTCTTAGTCCTAGAGTTAAGTATGTGCGCGTTAGCCGTGCTAATGATTACTCACTATTAATGTCAGAGTTCCAAGGAGACGACGTAAGCTCACACGTCACTTATAAGCGGCACTTCAAAGTGAAGATCGACGCAATTGAGGCGTCGCGTTACAGGTGAAGATTCTGCAGAATCTAGGCACCCTTTCAGATTATCACTGGGGAGAAATCTGAAATTTAGCTGACTGTTGTCGGCCTCGATAACTGTCGTTGGAAACGGACACCCCAACGACGTTTAGCATTATCGGGTAGAGTCGTCCAGTGGGATGTGTCGTCGCATTACATTGAGTGTAGAAATCCGGGTATGTATCTCCGGCGCTAGCCTCTCAATTTGCGGGATAGAGCTGCCAAACGTACTCAGACAGGGGGAAGAACAAATTTGGTCCCTCGTGTCGTTAACTGCATACAACCAGCGTCACATGCATCGGTTTTCTTGACAGTGAACTTTCCACTTTGCCAAAAGTTATACTGAGTAATTTTGCCTCGTTACTCAATATATGGCATCAGACGGATGGAAAACGGATGGAAAGAGATTATTGCAGCTTTCCTTTATGAAATCTCTGTACATGAGATAATTCATACGTGAAGTTAGACTGGCTTCAGACGAATCGACGTTTTCAACATTGAGAGTAAAGTCTTCATTTTGCCTCTTATATAGCCTTCACTGAAGGTTTCCAAAACTTCCAGAAGCTATGTCCTGTGACATGATTTTTGCCTTGGATATATAGTGGTAATCGTGATGCACGGTTTTCTGTGGTTAATTCTAATGCGCACTGGCCATTCCTCTTGTCAACAACATGCGGCCGTAGTGCGCAGTTGTCCCAATTTATTTAACATACATATTCTTCATAAACTAATATATATATTCAATATGATTATTGACACACACTGCGTCACGAACGTCTGTCTACTAAAGAGATCTTAGGTGACCGTTACTGGAAGTTACATGCTACATATGTAAATAACAAAACTCGGATTACTTCAATTAGTTTTGTTAGCGGTTTTTTTTAAATGAAATAAAATATAATTTCTGTCCCTCATTTCCTGTGACAACCCCCTTCTTAAAATTGATTGGAGCTCACAGAGTGGAAATCAAATAGGAACAAAAAAAATTTTATTTCATACGATAGTCCCCACAGGAATTATATGCGCATCTGTGGAGAGACTATCCTCTCTCTTGTTTATATCGCGGTTATGGCATGCCGGGATAATGCATCGGCACCCGAATTTTCTTTGCCCGCGATGTGTTCGACAACGAAGCTATACTCCTGTAGCAGGAGTGTCCATCTAGTTAGCCTAGCGTTATCATACATGCTAGTGCGCAGATATGTAAGCGGCTTATGATCGCACTGCAGGATGAACGGTTTAGAGTACAGATATGCACTAAATTTCTTGAGTGCCCATACGATTGCTAAGCACTCTTTTTCAATCGTAGAATACCGTGTCTCACGATCTAACAGTTTCTTAGAAGCGTATGCTACCGGTAGGTATTCGTCATCTGTCTCTTGGAGAAGTATGGCACCGAGGCCTTCGTCTGATGCGTCGGTCCTGACAATAAATCTTTTGTCAAAGTCTGGTAACTGTAGGACGGGTTTACTGGTCAAGATGTCCTTCACTTTTTCGAGGGCGGTGCTACACTCTGCCGTCCATCGTATTTTCGTGGGTTGTTTGTTTCCAGTTAAGTCCGTCAGTGGTTTAAGAAGCGTACTGAAGTTTGGGACAAATTTTCGGTAGTACCCCACTAGCCCCAAAACTGCCCTGACCTGTTTCTTTGTAGTCGGTAAGGTCATGTCGCGAATGGCTGCAGTTAAGTCTAGATTAGGGCCTATTTGTCCGTCACTTATGATATGGCCAAGAAATTCAATCTCTCGAAAGCCCGCGCGTACTTTGGTGGGTTTCACGGTCAATTTATGGCGCTCGAGAATGTCAAGTAGACCACCCACTGAGGATAAATGTTGGTCCCATGTTCCTGTTGCTACCAGAATGTCATCAAAGAAATTCAATGCGTTAACGCTCTCTAACGGTAATTTTCGCATGAAGCGCGCGAATGTTGCGGGTGCGTTCGCTAGTCCGAACGGTAGTCGGCAAAACTGAAATAAGCCTAGCGGGGTTGGAAAGGCTGTTTTTGGTCTGTCGTCAATAGCAACTGACAGTTGCCAGTACCCTTTGCACATGTCAAACTTCGAAAAGTAATGTGCCTTGGTTAGTTTTGCGAATAATTCGTCCTGATTTGGGATAGGTTCCGCATCGAATTCAGTTATCTCATTTAACTGTCTGTAGTCCACACAAAAACGAAGCGTACCGTCTTTCTTTTTAACTAAGACGACCGGTGATGAATATGGGGAGATTGACTGTTCAATCACGCCCTGTTTTTGCATTTCACGCACCTGTTCTGCTATGTACTTTGTGCTCTCATATTTCTGTGGGTACTGTTTTAAGCGTATCGGTTTGTCACTTAAAAGTTTGATGCGGTGTTCAACCAAATCTGAGTGGCCCGGTTGGTCGGTGAATATGCGCGCGTGTCTGTGTAAGAGTTTTGACATTGCGTCGCGCTGTTCGACAGTTAAGTTCGAGTCAATCTCGACTTGATCGACTGTAACTGCGGGGTTAGGCTGGGTTTCGGCGGACATCATGTCTGTTCTGAAATTGGAGTCTTCCAATTGTATCAGTGCGACATTCACGTTTTGTATCTGTTCGTCGTTGCGTTCGTAGTAACGCTTGAGCATATTTATGTGATAGGTTTTCTGCTTATTTCCTATCTGTATGCTGTAGTCGTTCTGCTTCACACGCTTAATAACGCGGTAGGGTCCACGCCAGTGCATTTGCATGCGGTTGTTATGCGTGGGCCGCAAGAGTAACACGAGCTGACCTGGTTCGAGGTCACGTTCCACAGCCGTACGGTCAAAATTTCGCTTGTATCGGGGTTGTTTTTCGCGAATGTTTTCCTGTGCTAAGTGACATGTCTCGGTCAGACGTTGACGTAGTTCGGCTACGTACGTGTGAACATCTTTACCATCGGTCACAGTGTCTCCCTTGACCCATGTTTCTTTTATTAGTTTAAGGGGACCACGAGGTTGCCTGCCGTATAGTAGTTGGAACGGTGAGTAGCCCGTACTCTCTTGTGGGAGTTCGCGATACGCGAAGAGTAATGGTGCTAGAAAACGCGGCCACTGGTCGGGTTGTTCAGAGGCCATTTTAATTAACATTTTCTTTATTGTACCGTTGAAACGTTCAACGGCACCATTAGACTGAGCGTGATAGGGTGATGAGAACAACTGTTTACACGCTAGTAGACGCATTGTTTCAGCCATCATTGCTGAGGTGAATTGAGTGCCCTGGTCACTCAATATTTCTCGAGGTACACCCGTGCGAGAAAATACGTCTATTAAAGCGTCTGCGACTTCGATCGCTGTGATGCCCTTTAATGCGACTGCTTCTGGATATCGTGTTGCAAAATCCACGATTGTTAGGATATAGCGATATCCTCCTTCGGCCGCGGGAATGATTGGGCCAATAATGTCTACTGCGACTTTTAGGAATGGTTCCTCTACTGTTGGTACTATCTCGAGGGGAACTCGACTGACACGCCCTCGGTCAATATGTTGTTGACACTGCGTACATGTACGAACGTACGAGCGAACATCCCTACTCAGGCCTGGCCAAAAAAAGTCCTCGCGAATCCGTTGTTCAGTGCGACGTGCGCCCTGATGTCCGGACATGATTGAGTCGTGTGCAAAGCTAAGAATCAGCTGTCTGAGTGGTGTAGGGGTAAATAAACACGTGGTGCTTCTAGTATCATTTTCCTTAAAGTCGGTGCGCCGAAACGCTAGTCCGTCCTTCAGGAAATACGTCATTGTTGCGTACTTGCTGGACGTAATAGTGTTTTTCCGTGCCAGCTTTAGCATTGAGGACAAGCTTTTGTCCTCCTGCTGCAGGTGACTGAGTTGACTTGGGGTCAACTGCGGAAATGTGTTCTCGACTATCTTTAGAGCTGGGGGTCCTTGTTTACTACGTTCCCGTTGTGCTCTAGTGGTTACGGGGAGAACAGGATAGATGTCATCAGTGTGTGCGTCACACTGACCGGGCGATAGTATGAATCCGAACTGCATGTCTCTTATTACTGCGGCGGTGACTGCACCGGAAAATACGGGTGACGTAACATGTACAGTGGCTCTTGGACATGTACTAAGGTGTCCCATAACACATCGAATGCGGACACTACCCCTTAGATACTGTTCAGGGCGTACAAGTTTAGCATTTATGCAGCTTATGGACGCACCTGTATCGACCAGTATTTTGACTCTTTGTCCGTTTACTGTAGCCTGTTGGGTCTTTAGAGTTGCACCTGTTTCAGTGCATACTTTTACATCACGTGGACTGGGACAGTTCTGAGAACTATGCCCCTTCCCTTTGCAAGTGTAACACGTCATAGGTGGGGAGTCACGTGTGTGACGTCGTACGTCTTGTGACTTAGTATATGTCCGCTGTACCGGTTCGGGTTTTTCCGATTTCGTCATTGGTCGGTTCGGTTTCGGTGTATACTTCTGCCGATTTGTAAGAGGAGGGCGTGGTGCACTCCTCGTAATTACCGGATCAGGGTAATCATTATACGTGTCTGCTAACTTCAACATATCACTGAAGTTAGTCGGAGGATTTCGCTGCAAATATGTCGTCATTGCAGGCGGAGCAATATGGAGAAATTGATCTCTTAATATCAAATCAAATAGGCCCTCATATGTCTTCCGGATGTCTGTCAAATCAATCCATCTATCAAGATAATGGCGTAACCGGGTACCGAAGGCTTGCATGGTGTCATTTGCTTTGGGTATGGCTCTCCTAAACATCTTCCTAAAGCCTTCTGCTGTACATTGAAAAGTACGCATCAAACCCGTTTTGAGATCTGCATAAGTAATAGCGGGATCGCGCGTTAGATCAGTAAATGCGCGCGAGCTTTCACCTTGAAGTATTTGACCCAGTTGTTGTTTCTTTTCAATGTCAGTGTAATTGAAGTTGGCAATGAAACTGTCAAAGCGTGTCAAAAACTCGTCAATCGTCTCGACTTCAGGGTTGAAGAAAGCTAGCCGTGTCCGGGGTTTATTTAACTCGGCCTGTTGCTTAGCAGTCCCATCTAACAACTTCTCTCTAGCTGTTACCTCTTGCTTAGCTAATTCAAGCTGTTCCTGATGTGCTCTAGCTTTTAACTTAAGCTTTTTCTCTTCTACTTCCTGCCTTTTATCTTCTAAATCCCTAGCAGACTGAATCTTTAATAACTCTATTTCTCTTGCCTCTTTCGCTCTTTTTTCCTCCAGCTCATTTTTCCTATCCTCTAATTCTCTAGCCTCTCTCGATCTTTTCTCCTCTAACTCTCTCAGGTCTTTCATCTCTAGCTGTTTAGCTAACTGTCTCTTATCTTCTAGCTCTACAGCCTCTTTCGATCTTTTTTCTTCTAGCTCTCTCACCTCTTTCGATCTTTTTTCCTCTAGCTCTCTCAGGTCTTTCATCTCTAGCTGTTTAGCTAACTGTCTCTTATCTTCTAGCTCTACAGCCTCTTTCGATCTTTTTTCTTCTAGCTCTCTCACCTCTTTCGATCTTTTTTCCTCTAGCTCTCTCAGGTCTTTCGCTTCATTTTCTTTCGCAACATACCATTTAGCTATCTCCTCATCCACGTATTTCTTTAACTCGGCTTTCTCATACCCGAATTCTCTACCCATAGCCATGAGTTCTTTCTTTATGTTTACTAGCTCGGCCATTTTTAAAATTGCTAGTTATCACGAGTATGGATAAAGTGACTTAGAATATTCGCGGGATTTTGACCTCTGTAGGTCACAAGTGGTGCAATGGTGTGCGTATGAACACCAGCCACCACGCGATTAGGATTATTACGAACACGAGTAAAAGAAATCCTAATCGGAAATTTGCAAAGTTAGCAAAATTAGCAAAACAACAGTTGCTAATGTAGCGTACAAAATATCGATCTATGTACGTCTAAACACGAGTCGGTACGCGTTAACGATAATAGCGTAAAGATAATAAAACTTATTTCAACACAATAATAAGTCTTATCAAAATCCAGTTCACCTAAGTCTCAATAGCAAAGCCCTAACATGCAATAAACAATGCATAATGGTGATGAGATAGAAAAGCAGGAAAGAGATGACACTTTCTTACAACAACACAATTTACCTTGTCAGATCACGGTCAGTGGTCACCAGATGTCACAAAACGGGAGGCTCGTTACAAGCCGACCCCGAGCTGAAGTCAGAGATGCAAGGGGTGAAGTCTATTTTTGGCCTGCTCCGGTGCACCTCCAAGAAAAGCCCGTGACGTATGCCAGTACTACGTTGCGTCAAGTTGTTACATAGACACACATGACATACTCCATTGATGTTTGGGTGGGGCCCAGTTTATTAGTGTCATGCCAAGGAACGTTTTATTGGCGGTGTGTGTTGTGAGTGTGTATCATAAATGTGAATAAATGGACGAACAGACGAACGGTGCAAAACAATAGTACAAATTCTTTCGTCCCTCTCAAAAACTATGAATAACAAGAGAGTTGAAAGATGTTTAAATCAGGTTATTTATTTCCCGATTTAAAAGGGGGCACTACTCTTTCGCACAGTGATTAATCATTCATTCAACTTTCCAATGTCATACACTCTTTGGGAAATAAGGGGAGATGAAAATGATGAAATTCAAAATATAAAATAAAGATTAATTACACAATTCTTATGCGGCAAATGTGGCCGCTTTAACAATAGTTCACATGTAAAATAAGCATTACTTTTAACATTACAGTTCTTATTTTGCAAACGATATAATAGTGTTCATTTTCTTAGTCCTAGAGTTAAGTATGTGCGCGTTAGCCGTGCTAATGATTACTCACTATTAATGTCAGAGTTCCAAGGAGACGACGTAAGCTCACACGTCACTTATAAGCGGCACTTCAAAGTGAAGATCGACGCAATTGAGGCGTCGCGTTACAGGTGAAGATTCTGCAGAATCTAGGCACCCTTTCAGATTATCACTGGGGAGAAATCTGAAATTTAGCTGACTGTTGTCGGCCTCGATAACTGTCGTTGGAAACGGACACCCCAACGACGTTTAGCATTATCGGGTAGAGTCGTCCAGTGGGATGTGTCGTCGCATTACATTGAGTGTAGAAATCCGGGTATGTATCTCCGGCGCTAGCCTCTCAATTTGCGGGATAGAGCTGCCAAACGTACTCAGACAGGGGGAAGAACAAATTTGGTCCCTCGTGTCGTTAACTGCATACAACCAGCGTCACATGCATCGGTTTTCTTGACAGTGAACTTTCCACTTTGCCAAAAGTTATACTGAGTAATTTTGCCTCGTTACTCAATATATGGCATCAGACGGATGGAAAACGGATGGAAAGAGATTATTGCAGCTTTCCTTTATGAAATCTCTGTACATGAGATAATTCATACGTGAAGTTAGACTGGCTTCAGACGAATCGACGTTTTCAACATTGAGAGTAAAGTCTTCATTTTGCCTCTTATATAGCCTTCACTGAAGGTTTCCAAAACTTCCAGAAGCTATGTCCTGTGACATGATTTTTGCCTTGGATATATAGTGGTAATCGTGATGCACGGTTTTCTGTGGTTAATTCTAATGCGCACTGGCCATTCCTCTTGTCAACAACATGCGGCCGTAGTGCGCAGTTGTCCCAATTTATTTAACATACATATTCTTCATAAACTAATATATATATTCAATATGATTATTGACACACACTGCGTCACGAACGTCTGTCTACTAAAGAGATCTTAGGTGACCGTTACTGGAAGTTACATGCTACATATGTAAATAACAAAACTCGGATTACTTCAATTAGTTTTGTTAGCGGTTTTTTTTAAATGAAATAAAATATAATTTCTGTCCCTCATTTCCTGTGACACTAGCCACTTGTCGCCCAGATGTTGACTGTGTAGTTTGTAAAATGTCGCCCGCCCAGATGTTGACTGTGCAGTTGATAGTTTTATTTATGGAACATTGAACATGCGCGAGTATGACGAACGCAAGCTTCTAGCAGAAGAGCAAGTCCTTAGGACTGCAAACTGACTGTAAAGCACAACAAAGAAATCATATGCTTTATTCTGTTATGAACAAGGAAGCTAGTGAAACATAATAAAGAGGATCTTTTTAAAAATTCTATTATCAACAAGGCAACCAGTGGAGGCTACAAAAGTAGATTGATAGAATCAGTTCTTTGGTGCTCTAAGAGTAATTCGAGCAGCCATTTTGTTCCTTTTGTAGTTTCTAATGTAGAAAAAAGAAGAAAACAAATGTAGACCAAAGAAAAGAGATCATGACCTAGGAAATGGAACTTGAGTACATGTTGTGTGCCACCAATTCTTGATGACTAACATCATGGTGGATACCATATAACGAGTGTATTATGTCATCCACATCTCTTTCTGACAGGAACTTTGATATTAATCGCTGTTAAAATAATTATTTAGTGGTTGAGTGTAATTTGAAATTTCCATCGATTGTCTCTTGTTTGAATCATATCGTAGAATAATTTGGGGCGGGTGGTAGGTTCGCTCTAATTATCAGAAATGTATATAACTGTTACATTTATCCATAGTTTCATTGCAGACAATGCTTTAAATAATTGAATTACCAATCAAACTCACACGATAACTATAACAATACTACCTTTTTATTCAACACCACAAGACACCTATTACAAATCAAATATACATTCTTGCACACAAACCACATGCTCACTGATGCACTGACACTTGCTCACAAACCATAGACACAAGAGGCACATTTGCATAAACACACATACACACACCCACCCACCCACACACACACACACACACCTTTTTTACGCATAAGAAAACCTACACAAATACATTTACATACACTTATCTACACTTACACACACATTCTTACTTGCTGGTTTAGCAGTGTATAAAATGCAAGAGCAAAGCCCGTGATACAGAGAATGATGATGATAGAGAATCTGAAGAAAGTGCAGATAATGTTGGCAAACATGACAAGGTAGGCGCCCAGCACGGGGATCTTCTGAATGAAGACCAGCAGATACAGCCAAGACAGGAGAATGGAGAATGTGCCAACAGACCACTGCCATTCCTGTACATGTTATTTGTACTTGTTTGTCATACTTACCAGAGTTTATCAGCCAAAACAGTGAATAAAACAATATACTTCTCTAATAGACTAAATAGAAAAATGTGTTTGTCATACTTACCAGAGTTTTATCAGCCAAAACAGTATACTTCTCTAGTAGACTAATGAATAGAAAAAATATGTTTGTCATACTTACTAGAGTTTTATCAGCCAGAACAATATACTTCTCTAGTAGACTAATGAATAGAAAAAATATGTTTGTCATACTAGAGTTTTATCAGTCAATAAAAACAGTTTACTGCTCTAATAACAAAGTGACGGAATTTCTTGTTAAGAAAGTGACAAAATTATTTTATTATTTAAAAATTATTCGAATATAAAAAGAGCAGCAAAATACAACATCTATAAGTGTATGCTGATGTAAATAGAAAAAAAAACTGATGATGTCATTTAAATAGAAAAATAAAATGTCTATGCCAATTGTACACGAAATGTAAACGAAATAAATAAAACAATTTAAACATATTGAAAATATTACTGTCACCTGTCTGAACGAATATTTACTGTCACCTGTCTGAACGAAATATTTACTGTCACCTGTCTGTGAACGAAATGAAGAGAAGCATTTAAACAAACTGAAGTATTTATTTGTCACTTTACCTTCGTGGAAACCAGATGAAACAAGAAAATATTTATATTTCACATTGCTTTGAATGAAACAAGAAAATATTTACATTTCACATTGCTTTGAATGAAGCAAGAAAATATTTATATTTCACATTGCTTTGAATGAACAAGAAAATATTTATATTTCACACTACCTCGAATGAATAAGAAAATATTTACATTTCACATTACTTTGAGTGAACAAGAAAATATTTATATTTCACATTACTTTGATGGAAACAAAACAAAAAGCAATTAAAGTTATTAAGCACTGAGAAAAAATTTGTACTTCTCATTACTTAGATAATTAAACAGTGAAGAAATTTATACTTTATATGACTCTGCTGGAATCAAAACAAAAACAATTAAACAGTGGATATAGTTACACTTCATATGATACTGATGGAAACAGAACAAAAACAATTAAACAGTGGATGTAGTTACACTTCATATGATACTGCTGGAAACAGAACAAAAACAATTAAACAGTGGATGTAGTTACACTTCATATGATACTGATGGAAACAGAACAAAAACAATTAAACAGTGGATATAGTACTGATGGAAACAGAACAAAAACAATTAAACAGTGGATGTAGTTACACTTCATATGATACTGCTGGAAACAGAACAAAAACAATTAAACAGTGGATGTAGTTACACTTCATATGATACTGATGGAAACAGAACAAAAACAATTAAACAGTGGATATAGTACTGATGGAAACAGAACAAAAACAATTAAACAGTGGATGTAGTTACACTTCATATGATACTGCTGGAAACAGAACAAAAACAATTAAACAGTGGATGTAGTTACACTTCATATGATACTGATGGAAACAGAACAAAAACAATTAAACAGTGGATATAGTACTGATGGAAACAGAACAAAAACAATTAAACAGTGGATATAGTTACACTTCATATGATACTGATGGAAACAGAACAAAAACAATTAAATATTTACATTTCACTTCCCTCAACAAGAAACTATGTTATTTCACACTGATAACCAAACAACTAGAAGAAAGTAATTATAATTCTTATTCCTTTGATGAAACTGAGCAAAAGGAACAATGCACACTCATCTGATGAAAGTAAGAAGAGATAGGAAACAACAAAAACAATAACATATTTATACTTCTAAAAGCTAAAAATATTTATAATTAATGTTACTAAATATTTCTTTAACAAGAAGGTGTTTACACTTCATATTAGTAAGAAATCTTAACAAAATCAAGAAAATATCTACGTTTCATACTGCTTTGATGAGATTGTAAGACCCAGAAACATTATTTATATTTGACATTACTCAGATTAGAAACTAAACAAACACAAGACCATATTTATTTTTTCCACAGTCTGATAGAAAGTGAACAAAAATAAGATAGTAGTAATAATTAACCCCCAAATCAAGAGAGTATTTTTAATTAATATTACTCTGATGGAAGGGAACAAAATCAAAATGGTTTTAATTAACAAAAACAAGCAAGTGTTATTAATTCACATTACACTGATAGAAATTAAAGAAAAACAAGAAAATATTTTTATTCTATAATACTCTGGTGAAAATTAAACATAAAACAGGAAATTATTTTTAATTCACATCACAAAGACGGAAAGTGAAGAAAAGCAAGAAAGTATTTTGAATTCACACTACAAAGACGGAAAGTGAAGAAAAGCAAGAAAGTATTTTGAATTCACATCACAAAGACGGAAAGTGAAGAAAAGCAAGAAAGTATTTTGAATTCACATCACAAAGACGGAAAGTGAAGAAAAGCAAGAAAGTATTTTGAATTCACATCACAAAGACGGAAAGTGAAGAAAAGCAAGAAAGTATTTTGAATTCACATCACAAAGACGGAAAGTGAAGAAAAGCAAGAAAGTATTTTGTGAATTCACATCACAAAGACGGAAAGAGGAAAAAAGTGACTGACGTACGTGTCTGTACCCAGAGATTAACTGGCACCAGCTGAAATCCATCACCAGCAGAACAGCCGAGCTGTACGTGACCCACTCCAGAAAAGAGACCCAGCTTAGATGTGTCATTCTTGACTGGTAGAGTCTAACCAGCTACACAAAGGGACATCAGTAATTCTCTCAAGTGTTGTGACAGTCAAGACCAGTCTATTCATTTATGTGACAATTCCGACCAGTTAC
Organism: Sinotaia quadrata; assembly: GCA_028829895.1. NCBI lineage: Eukaryota > Metazoa > Mollusca > Gastropoda > Architaenioglossa > Viviparidae > Sinotaia > Sinotaia quadrata. The sequence goes on along the minus strand of CM054181.1, from coordinate 40,204,899 downwards.
AAAAAAAATATTTCAGTAATGTTCTCAACAGATGTGACAATTACGACCAGTCTATTCATTTATGTGACAATTACGATCAGTCTATTCATTTATGTGACAATTACGATCAGTCTATTCACTTAACGAAAAATACGTCAGTAATGTTCTCAACAGATTTGACAATTACGACCAGTCCATTCATCTATTCATTCATTAAAAATGTGTATCAGTATTCCTCTCAAGAGATGTGACAATTACGACCAGTCTATTCGCTAACAACATGTGCAGCAGTAATATTGACTGCCACTCTTGACCAGTCTAACCACAGAAAATAAATACATCATGAAAACGTTCCTTTGATTACAAATCTGAACAAATCTAATCACCACAGAAAATGAATACATCAATAATATTTTCGTCTAATCACTACAGAAGATAATCACACAGTAATACTTTCATCTGATTGCCATAATAATACTTTCATCTGATTGCCATAGTAATACTTTCATTTGATTACTATAGCAATACTTCCATCTGAATGCTATAGTAATACTTTCATCTGATTACCATAGTAATACTTTCATCCGATTGCCATAGTAACACTTTCATCTGATTGCCAGTCTGACCACATCAATAACTAAATACATCAATATTTTGCTTCCATATTGGTGTTTCATCGGCTTGACGCGCATGTTGTTCGAGGATAGGTTTCTGACCAGTTGATGTTTGTTTCCTTTGACTTCTTCCATGTTTTCTTAAGTCTGTGATAGTTGTCTTCTCCCATGTTTCTTAGAATGTTTGTATCGTTGTCTTCTCCCATGTTTCTTAGAATGTTTGTATCGTTGTCTTCCATGTTTCTTAGAATGTTTGTATCGTTGTCTTCTCTCATGTTTCTTAGAATGTTTGTATCGTTGTCTCCCATGTTTCTTAGAATGTTTGTATCGTTGTCTCCCATGTTTCTTAGAATGTTTGTATCGTTGTCTCCCATGTTTCTTAGAATGTTTGTATCGTTGTCTTCTCTCATGTTTCTTAGAATGTTTGTATCGTTGTCTCCCATGTTTCTTAGAATGTTTGTATCGTTGTCTCCCATGTTTCTTAGAATGTTTGTATCGTTGTCTCCCATGTTTCTTAGAATGTTTGTATCGTTGTCTTCTTCCAGTTGGCATAGTCCAAAGAGTTTTACTGCTTTCATCAGCGATCTTTCGGAATCTCCTAAATACCATTTTCTTTTATAAAGATTCATGTCTGTATTCACATTTTGGTGAACAGCTTTATGTTTCTAGTTTGTTGGGAGGTATAGGCGGAAACATCCATATAGATCATCAGACGAAAAGTTTAGTGTTCAAATTAAATTATCAATAAAATATGTATATTTACCAGTTTCATTCTGGATTTGTTAATGAATTAATACAGCATGTTCGAAGGAAATAAAGTTTTGTAGGACGAAAAGACGAGCAGCAAACTTTGAGTGTATATAAAGTAACTCAGGATAAATCATATACAGGATAACTCAGGATAAATCATATACAGGATAACTCAGGATAAATCATATACAGGATAATTCAGGATAAATCATATACAGGATAAGTCAGGATAAATCATATACAGGATAACTCAGGATAAATCATATACAGGACTTTATAGTTTACAGACAATCAAACTTCTTATCAGGTGAAATACAACGAAATAAAATTTCCTTAAACTGGAAATTAAAATATTCGTATTTTTGGTTGGTTCAAAATTGTACAAATCCCAAATGGTCAGGGTTGTTGACAAAACCAACATTTGACATGTTAGTTTTTCTAAACAGATAAGAAAGTGTTAGGGAAAATATGGCCGGTGAGAAGTGATAGTACTGTCTTCACCTCTTGAATTATGTGGTTTGATAGATTCACTGGTGCGATAGAATTTCATTTCAACCAGTAAACAGAACTCACAAATGTTGAATTTGTCAAGAGCTGCCTTGGCTGCAGCATCAACCCTGTTGAGCAAACTGTCTTTTCCTGTATTCAACAATTACGTATACTTTTCTAGTTTTTTCTGTCACTATGTAATAATTAAACCTTGCTTTTGTTTTAAAGTCTAATAATACTCAAAGAAAATCAAATAGGGTGTTTATGAATATGTCTCAGTTAAAGTAAACGCTGGAGGCGAGAATGTGCTAGAATTTGCTGGTGTAATGTAAACTAATGAGTAGTTTTATTTATCCAGTGATTATGATTTACGAGAACGAAACCAGCCAATGGGCTGAGATTTAAAAGTTTACCTGCTGTAGAAAATTCTACTGTCTAATCATTTTGAATTTGAAATGGCAAAGAAGTTCAGCTTTGAAACACTAAGCTTCCAGTTTATCGCTTTATAACTCCAACTTCAAACATTTGTAGAAATAATAGTTTACTCACATAATGCATCGTATTAAAACAACAATAGAAAAAGTGCATGAAATATTTCTAAGTCCATTCTCTCTCAATCAGTCAGCTAACTCACCATCAAACTAACGGCCACCTTTCAAAAGTGGACTTCTTTTGGGGCTTTTACTCCTACTTGAGGTCAGGGTCATATCTACGAGTTTAGATAGATTACTTTAAATGTTTGCACCTATGTCATGCTATGACGAAAACATCTACCCTGTCTTTCCTTGTAACCTAATGACTAAACGCAATATATATATATATACGCCTTTTAGCTTTTATTATGGTACATCTTGCATTGTTTGAAATTTATTATATTTTAATATTTTATAATTATTGAATGCAACCAGGCTAAATTAATAACCCGATCTATGGAGAAATTGACACCCAGGTTCGTGATAATAACAATATACAACTGACTCCATACGTAGGTTCATGATGCTAACAGCTTCAAACTGACCTCAGCACCCAGGTTCAAGCCAACTATAGTCACGATGGTCATTGCAGACAACTTTGCTAACGGATCCTGCTGTAAACTTTCATCCTTGGAATCAAAGACACACTGATTGCTCGCTATCAGGATGACTGCAGATTCTGTGCTGAAACATGACATAAATTATAATGCAGTTGAGGAAAAGTTACTGATTAAAAAAGTCCAACTCAAATCACAGTCTCTCAGAAAAAAAGAATAATATGAAAATTACATCGACTGATGGCAGATTCAATGAAACGCAAGACATAAACATTACATCATTAAATGTCTCTTAATTCTTTGTGGTCAAAGTTGCTTGCTAATAGAGAATAAGATACAAGTGTAAACTAAACTAATGTGTGCTGGAACAACAAAAGATGAGAAACATACATGGCATTAAACTCAACATAATTCTTGATAAAAACAAAAGCATTGTCACAAAACACCTACTTTGATGGATAAAATTAGTTTGGCGATCATCATAAGGATGCAATATTTTGTTTATTTGTTAACGATTTATATATCGATGAATATTACCGCTATTTGCTTTGAGGTTAATTTGTAACACATGTGTAAACCACATACTACACTGAGTCGATTTCATCGAGCTACCTGCAACATCTCGGTATAAAAGGGCAAAAGTCTCAGGGTGAAAGGGCAAAAGTCTCAGGGTGAAAGGGCAAAAGTTTCAGTGTGAAAGGGACAAAAGTTTCAGTGTGGACGGGACAAAATTCTCAGTGTGAACGGGATAAAAGTCTCTGTATGAAAGGGACAAAATCTCTATGTGTGAAAGGGACAAAACCTCTACGTGAGGAAGGTACACAAGTGTCAGCGCGAAAGTTACAAAAGTGTCTGTTTGAAAAGAACAAAGTCTCAGTGGGAAAGGGATTTATATATCGGACAAATACACTGAGATATAACAATGAGACTAAACTTTAGAGTAGTAATTAAATTGGTTTTAATACTGAATATATTAATTTGTATTTTTAGTAAATCGAAACTAACACTACTCTTTCTGCACAAGAGAGTTTTGAGACTACCGGATTACCAAATAATTTTTCTATACGAGACACAGAGAAAAGGAAATACCTGTGAAATCTTACAATTTTTTCTTTTTTGTATGCATGATATATCCAGTTAAAGCGGTAATGAAGATGAAGTAGTTGACGAAGGATATGGAACAGAACAAGAAACCGTAGGCTTTCCACTTGCTTGATAGAAGGGAGGTCACCAGGGGGTGAATGAGCAGGTTTTCACGTTGAAATTTCACCTGTAATACGCAAACCACTTTTGTGTTTAGACATTTCTCTTTTCCTAAACAACTGAAGTGGTTGAGATATATCAAATCATTGACACACTTCAAGCAAAGGTGTATTTTGCTTTAAGTACACATGCACTTACTATACTACTTCTATTACCGCCAACACCATCACCATCACCACGCCCCACCACTACTACTAAATATTCACACAAATACATTTAATTTTTAGAAAATCTCTAAGCGCTTTATAATAATTACTCAGAAATGAAACACCTAACAAAGTTGTTACTCAAGTTACTTAAATATATAAGGAATTTAAAGATGATATAACAAAACAAAAGTAATCCATAAGCTTAATGACAATATGTAATCAATACATGTTTTACAAATATGTAATCAATACATGTTTTACAAATATGTAATCAATACATGTTTTACAAATATGTAATCAATACATGTTTTACAAATATGTAATCAATACATGTTTTACAAATATGTAATCAATACATGATTTACAAAGCAAAACATAAATCAAATGGATTTGCAAATGTAGTTTGAACAAGCAGTAATACGGAAGAGAAAATGTCATTTTTTCTGATGACATAGAGCCCACTTAAAAATGGGTCAAGGTGTCTTTTATGAAAATAGCCATGGCCTTTTTGAATGTCAGCTCATAAGAAAGTACATTCTAATCTAAATAGGCAACAAGTACATTTTAATCTAAGCAGACAAGAACTACATTCTAATCGAAGTAGACAAAAATTACATTCTAATCTAAGTAGACAAGTACATTCTAATCTAAACAGACAAGAACTACATTCTAATCTAAGTAGACACATAAATTCTGATTTAAGCTTACAACAAATATATATATTATAATCTAACTAAACAAGAAGTACATTCTAAGTAGACAGCAAGTACATTTTAATATAAGTAAACATGTACTTCCTAATCTAAGTAGATAAGAAGTAAATCCTAATCTATGTAAACAATAAGTATTTCTAATCTAAGTAAAGAAGTACGTCCTAATCTAAGTGTGAAGTAAATTTGCCTATCCCTATTTCTAAACTTAATTGTTATATAAATTGTTAAATGTCAAAGTGACCCGACCTTGTGCACTGCTTATGCTGCTATTTTTGAGTCACTGTTGGAGTAAACAACTCAGGTGGATAATGTGCTAGAAATTGCTGATGTAATCTAAACCGGTTTTAGTGGATGAGTAGTTTTAATTATCCAATGGTTAAGATTTAAAAAAAAAAGAGACCAGCCAAGGGGATGAAATGAAAAGTTTACCTGTTGAAAAGAATTTATTTTCTAATCACTGTGAATTTGACGAAACTCGAGTCTAGTCACGAAAGTGTCCGTTAGCTTAATGGTGAGTTAACTGACTGATTGAGAAAGAATAGACTTAGAAATATTTCGTGCATTTGCTATTGATATGTCATACTAGCATTTTACATAGAGATGTATTATGTGAGTCGACTATTATTTCTACAGAATGTAAACGATGATGCTTGTATGAGGTATGCTAAACGCTTGACACTGTTTCTAGTGAACCCATTCATAAAATTATGTTGTATTCATTATTTTTGCTGTATGCGTGTATCGGGCTAATAAATACTGTTGCAGGAAACTTTAAGTTGAGACTTGAATGTAAGAAAGAATGGAATTATAAAGTGATAAACTGGAAACTTAACATTTTCCCTTAATTATATTTTAAAGGAGCAGCCTTTTTCATTTTACCAGTATACTGATTTATAAAGTGCAACAACCATGGTAGTTTCGACAAGATTCTAACTCCAGTATGTAAATGTAAGGATACACTTCTATCTGTTAATGTGTGGTGACAAAGTATGCTTGACTACATCATTGAATTTCTGGCACTAGGAAGTTACTGGAAATTGCTACATTGTTGTTCTGCTTGAGGGAACTAATACGGCGAAGGAGCGCCCAGATTAGTCTGGAGAGAACAGCGGCTCACCCTATAATCTACATCATCCTAGAGAACACAATGAAACTGAGAATTCTATTGTGAACAATAAGCTTGTGACTTTGTTATGAAAGTGCACAAAAGACTATTGCAGCAATCGTCTGTACAAACTATTATCGCTTATTTCTCTATAACTCCATCTCTGTTCTCTGATAATAATTATCCAGTGATTTATATTGACACTAATCTGCTGAATTGTACTAGGATATAAGACTGTATAGGTAATGAAATTGTTTGAACGTGTTTTCATGAAAATATTGATCTCAACAATCTTTTCATTGTATTTGTTTTATGTATATTTGATTGTTGATTTAATAAATTTATTGTTAAATTTATTGATCTTCTTACACATAGTGAAAATATTTAGGCAGTATAGTACCACAACTTTTGAGTACAAGATTTAGGTAGTATAGTACCACAACTTTTGAGTACAAGATTTAGGTAGTATAGTACCACAACGTTTGAGTGCAAGATTTAGGTAGTATAGTACCACAACGTTTGAGTGCAAGATCTGGGTAGTGTAACATTACAATGTGTAAAAACTTTAAAAATGCGTAAAAGCACGAAAGCAATAGTTTGAAAATTTCGAGATTTTTGTGTGATTTGTTTGGGTGTTTGACTTCAACTGTTTTGTTTTTATGTTTGCCACGTTTTCTTCTTCATTGTCTGTTACTCGATTTAGACGTGTGTACTGCCAACTGTCAGCGCAATTCCTTCTTGTGACAAAGTGCCACCATAGTTATTGGTTATTATTATTATTATTATTATTATTATTGGTCATCCATAACTAAATACAAGTGATGAGAATCTTAATTTATGTTATTAATAATTGTCCAGAAGACGCCAGTCGTCTCTCTCACTTGGCGGATATGCGGGCGCTGTAAACGTTTTCTCTCTTCTACATCATGGAAGACACACATTTCCGTGGGTGGATAACTCCTTACCTAAGGAGAAAATAAAAGTCCGCCTTTCGTGACCGGACTTTTGCCATTCCAAATTCAAAGTGATTAGAAAATACAATCCTTTTTAACAGGTAAAGTTTTGATCTCAGCCCATTGCCTGGTCTCATTCTTGTTAATCTTAACCATTGGACAACAAAAACTACTCATTCACCTAAAACTGGATTAAATATCAGCAAGCTTCTAGCACATTCTCCACCTGAGTGATTTACTACAAAAATATCATAAGCAGTGCCAACGGTTGGGTCACTTTGACATTAATATAATTTATACAACAATTAAATAGGGATAGGCAAATTTACTCCCCCCACACTTCTGTTGCAAATTAGCTCTCAGACTTTAAGTGAAATCGATTACATCCACTCATATGCACACTTACAAACACACATACAAATATTCAGCATAATAACCATGAGAAACAGAGGGTGGTTCTCCTTGATGTGGCTAATGTTGAGGGAGTACGGCTGTCTCAGTAGGGAGTTCTTTTCTTTCAAACTAACTGTAGTACCGGAAGCCGATTTAGCTACTGGAGATCAAAGGTTTAATTAGAATTAGTTCAAAGAATGAATAAAAATATCTTTTAAATATATGAGATATTATTATATAAGAAATAGATCGATAGCAGTTATTACTAAGGCATTAATGTGAATGATATTTTAGTCTTAACAGCACACTCCCTCTTGTTATTAATCTTATCAGTCTACTTCTTCCATAGTTATTAGACTTGTCTACTTCGTCCTTTGGTATTAGCCTCATAAGTATACATCTTCTTTTGTTTTTTCTAATTAGTCGTCTCCTTTTGCAGTTATTAGTCTTGTCTATTTGCTATTAGATTTATCAGTCTACTTCTTCCACAGTTATTATTATTATCAGTCTACCTCTAAACAGTTATTTGTCTTATATCCGTCTTCTGCTTCTACCGTTATAGTCTTATTATTCTATTCCTTCCTTTGTTATCAGTCATATCAGCCTATTGCTTCAACACGTATTATTCTTATCAGTCATATCAGCCTATTGCTTCAACACGTATTATTCTTATCAGTTTCCACAGTTATTAGTCTTATCAGTATTATCTGTGTATCTCTTCCTTTGGTACTCGTATTATAATTCTAATTCGTCATTTTGTTATTAGTCGTATCAATGTACTTCTTTCTTTGTTATTAGTATTATCAGTCTACTTTTCCCACAGTTATTATGCTTGCAAGTTTTTGAACTCTATCCTCTTCGTAACTGTCTACAATTCTCCTTTCAAAAAAAAAAATAAAGGATTAATATTTTATCGTAACGTACTATCAGTATGCTATATATATAAAGTGTCACGCAAATAGTGTTGGGGGGGGGGGGAGAGGAATAACGTTAAATGAGACGCCCATTGCCCTTTGCTGTACGCTGTTTTGTGATGAAGAAATATTTCTATTTTATTTCATAGGATGTTACTGTATTCTATTTTGTGATGAAGAAATATTTTAATTTTATTTTATAGGATGTTATTGTACACTGTTTTGTGAAGAAAAAATATTTCTATTTTGTTTTATAGTATGTTACTATACACAATTTTGTTATGACGAAGTATTTCTATTTATAGGATGTTACTGTATACTATTTTGTGTTGACGAAATATTTCTATTTTTAGGATGTCATTGTACACTATTTTGTGATGACTAAATATCTATATTTATAGGATGTTACTGTACACTATTTTGTGATGACTAAATATCTATATTTATAGGATGTTACTGTATACTATTTTGTGTTGACGAAATATTTCTATTTTTAGGATGTCATTGTACACTATTTTGTGATGACTAAATATCTATATTTATAGGATGTTACTGTACACTATTTTGTGATGACTAAATATCTATATTTATAGGATGTTACTGTATACTATTTTGTGAAGAAAAAATATTTCTATTTTATTTTATAGGATGCTACTGTACACAATTTTGTTATGACGAAGTATTTCTATTTATAGGATGTTACTGTATACTATTTTGTGTTGACGAAATATTTCTATTTTTAGAATGTTATTGTACACTATTTTGTGATGACTAAAAATATCTATATTTATAGGATGTTATTGTACACTATTTTGTGATGACGAAATATTTCTATTTTTAGGATATTACTGTACACAGTTTTCTAAAGGACCATCAGGACCACATCATCTTCCCGAGACTTTGGGGGAACGCGCCATGTATTAAATTTCTTAAAATCATTACAACTATTATTATTGCCTATATCATACCACCGGTATAAGAACACAGTTTTTTCAACCAGTATCTAATAGCTGGCCTGGCATCTTGGTAAATCTTTATATGAAATTAAGAAAACATTATTCCACTACTGTTGGTAATTTTGTTTTATCTAAGAACAAAAGAAACAATGACTATGATATCAAACAGTACTATTGCATCTAAAAACAAAGGAAACATTAACTACCATAGGAAATAGTACTATTGTATCTAAAACAAAGGAAACATTAACTACCATAGGAAATAGTACTATTGTATCTAAAAGCAAACGAAACATTAACTTCCATAGGAAATAGTACTATTGTATCTAAAAGCAAATGAACCAGTGACCTCCGTAGGAAATAGTACTATTGTATCTAAAACAAATGAACCAGTGACCTCCGTAGGAAATAGTACTATTGTTATCTAAAAGCAAATGAACCAGTGACCTCCGTAGGACATGCTTGTAACTCTTGATACCGATGAGGGTGTATCTTCTTGAGTACTCGATTTTGATTTCATCCAGGGCGCAAAAGTGTCGTCTAGGAACTCGTAGTTAAAAGTAATGGCATTTTCTTGTGAGCTGTCTTTGGGATAAGTGATACAACGATCAAATACACGTTCGGCCACCTCTGTAATGAATGATGTTCAAAACACTTACAGTGGGACTGTATGCATGTGAACACATAAAACTTCAGAACACATACAACTGCATGTGAAAATATGCAACTCCAATATAACACAAAACAGCATATAAAACTGATTATTAAAACATAAAATTGCAAATGAAGGCTTTAAACAGCATGTTCACATAAAACAGCATGAGAACACATAAAACTAGGTGTGAACATACACTTGGACCTATAAAACAGCTTGTGAGCATTTACATTTCTATATGACGATAAAAAGGATAAAACACAGTATGAGAATATTAAAAGTGTATTTGAGTACATATGCTACTATATAAAGCAGCATGTGAACACATAAAATGCGACTGAACACAAAACAGCTTTTGAATGTATACAACTGCCTATGAGCATACAAAACCGCATTTAAGTGTATAACACTGCCTGTGAGCATACAAAACCGCACATTTACAATATCCACTAGATGTTTTAACGGACAGAGACATTACGGTGATTAAAACAAGCTCCCACAAAATTTCTAATATTATATAATGCATTTTGAATATGAATGTATTAATTCAATTATTTATTTTAAAATTAAAATTGGAAAACAAAACACAAAACTAATATACAAAACATACCAAAAACGTATCTCCATCTAATTAGTTAGTAGCAAAAACGTATTTACAACATGTAAATTAGTAATAAAACGTTTTTACAACATGTAAGTTAGGTCCAAATGTATCTACATCCTGCTAGTAGCCAAACGTATCTAGAATAAGTAGTAAATGTGTCTACAACATGTAAGTTAGGTAAAAACATATCTAAGCATATAAGTTAGTATCTACAACATATAAATATAAAACGTATTTACAAAATGTAATTTAGTAACTAAACCATCTACAACATGTAACTTAGTAGTAAAACGCATCTACAAGTTAGTAGTAAAACGTATTTACAAGTTAGTAGTAAAACGCATCTACAAGTTAGTAGTAAAACGTATTTACAAGTTAGTAGTAACACGCATCTACAAGTTAGTAGTAAAACGTATTTACAAGTTAGTAGTAACACGCATCTACAAGTTAGTAGTAAAACGTATTTACAAGTTAGTAGTAACACGCATCTACAAGTTAGTAGTAAAACGTATTTACAAGTTAGTAGTAAAACGCATCTACAAGTTAGTAGTAAAACGCATCTACAAATTAGTAGTAAAACGCATCTACCACATGTAACTTAGTAGTAAATCGCATCTACAAGTTAGTAGTAAAACGTATTTACAGCATATAAGGTGGTATTAAAACGTATTTACAGCACGTAGGTTTGTAATAAAAAGTATTTATAACTTTTACGTTGAATATTGCTGATACTCTTTTACTGATTGCTGTTGCATTGTAACTAAGTTTATTGCACTGTTAATAATTGCTGTTGCAATATTTGTAAAAGCTGTTGCACTTTTACTGACTGTTGTTGCACTGTTAGTAAAAGCTGTTGCATTGTTACTGATTGCTGTTGCACTTTTATTGATTGTTTTTGCACTGTTACTAATTGCTAGAAATAGATGTTGCATTGTAATTGTAATGCTATTTCACTGTTAGTAATAACTGTTGCATGTTACTGATCGCTATTGTATTGTTAGTAATCGATGTTGCACTGTTACTAATTGCATTTTGCACTTTTATTGAGTGCTATTGCACTGATACTGATTGCTATAGAACTGTTATTGTTTACTAGATTGCCGTTGCACTGTTATTGATTGTTTTTTGCAATGCTATTGATTGCTGTTTGACTGTTAGTAAAAGATGTCACGATGTTAATTGATTGCTATCCCACTGTTGGCAATAGCTGTTGCATCGTTATTGATTGTTTTTGTACTGTTACTGATTGCTGTTAACTGTTACTTATTGCTATTGCATTGTTATTGATTGCTTTTGTACTGTTACTGATTGCTGTTAACTGTTACTTATTGCTATTGCATTGTTATTGATTGCTTTTGTACTGTTACTGATTGCTGTTAACTGTTACTTATTGCTATTGCATTGTTATTGATTGCTTTTGTACTGTTACTGATTGCTGTTAACTGTTACTTATTGCTATTGCATTGTTATTGATTGCTTTTGCACGGTTGTTGATTGCCTTTGCACTGTTATTGATTATTATTGTACTATTAATGATTGATATTAACTGATATTAATTGCTATTAAATGATACGTCTTGCTATTGCAATGTTATTGATTGTTATTAACTGATAATAATTGTTATTGAAGTGTTACTGATTGCTATTAAACTGTTATCGATTACTATTTTTTTAATTGATACTGATTGATATTGCACTGTTCATGATTGCTGTTACTGATCGTTATTGCACTGTTATTAATCGCTATAGTACTGTTACTGAATTATATTGTGGAGTTCAAACATTACCCAGCATTACAATAGACTCATCAGCTAATGATTAAAATAGAATGTTCATAAACAACATTAAGAGATTCAATGCATGAATGCTATAGACACACCCTACCCATGACTAGATATCATTCGAACTTACAAATCGAGATTCATAAACAATAAACAAAACTAATGCTTTATGTAGTTAACCTCAACTTCTAATAATAAATGTGTACGTCATCGCCATATCAAGTATATTCATGATTGAATTTGTCGTACCTGACCCCCTCCCCCCTCCCATAGGTCAATACTGTTCTCTTCCGCATTGAAAGTTAGTATGAAGTTTGTATTATTCCTAACCTATCATTTGATTATGCTGACATTTGTCAATCACACGATCTGTGTGTGTGTGTGTGACATCCTGTGTTCATTCTAATGTTTGAGAATTGTTTGTGTGACTTATTTAGCTTGGGTGACTTACCTAGCTTATTTATCTTTTTGTCTGGCTTATCTCGTTTATGTGTGATTTATCTTGTATGTGGCTTATCTCGTTTATGTGTGATTTATCTTTAGTGTGGCTTATCTCGTTTATGTGTGATTTATCTTGTGTATGGCTTATCTCGTTTATGTGTGATTTATCTTTAGTGTGGCTTATCTCGTTTATGTGTGATTTATCTTTAGTGTGGCTTATCTCGTTTATGTGTGATTTAATTAAATGACTGTATGGCTATTTAGTTCAGTGAATGGTAGCCAAATCATTGAATAGTTATTGTTAGATCAGTGAATAATTACTAGATATGTCAATGGTAATTGAATGACTGAATAGTTATTTAGATTAGTGAACTGTAACTAGGTATGTCAATAGTAATTGAATGACTGGATGGTACTAGGTCGGTGAATGATAGATCAGTGAGTGGAAGCTAAGTCTATAAATTACTCACTAGATCAGTGAGTGGAAGCTAAGTCTATAAGTTACTCACTAGATCAGTGAGTGGAAGCTAAGTCTATAAATTACTCACTAGATCAGTGAGTGGAAGCTAAGTCTATAAATTACTCTAGATCAGTGAGTGGAAGCTAAGTCTATAAATTACTCACTAGATCAGTGAGTGGAAGCTAAGTCTATAAATTACTCACTAGATCAGTGAGTGGAAGCTAAGTTTATAAATTACTCACTAGATCAGTGAGTGGAAGCTAAGTCTATAAATTACTCACTAGATCAGCGAGTGGAAGCTAAGTCTATAAATTACTCACTAGATCAGTTAGTGGAAGCTAAGTCTATAAATTACTCATTAGATCATGAATCGTAGCTAAGTCTTTCACTAAAGATTTACATGAAGTTACTGCGCATAAAGACAATTGCATTATATATTATAGTCCTGTAAATATACATAAATGCATGCTCAAATGATTTACAAACGCGATAAGTTCAAACCTGGCATCTTTTTAATAAGTTTACGCATTGGAGAGTCATGCGAGCACCCTTTGACGAAATCATCACTGCATTTTCTCAGTGCTTTCTGCCACATTTTAGAGTTGATGATTAGCAAAACTATACTGCTGTAAAACACACCAAATAAAACCACATTTTAGAGTTGATGATTAGCAAAACTATACTGCTGTAAAACACACCAAATAAAACCACATTTTAGAGTTGATGATTAGCAAAACTATACTGCTGTAAAAGACACCAAATAAAACCACATTTTAGAGTTGATGATTAGCAAAACTATACTGCTGTAAAACACACCAAATAAAACCACATTTTAGAGTTGAAGATTAGCAAAACTATACTGCTGTAAAAGACACCAAATAAAACCACATTTTAGAGTTGATGATTAGCAGAACTATACTGCTGTAAAAGACACCAAATAAAACCACATTTTAGAGTTGATGATTAGCAAAACTATACTGCTGTAAAACACACCAAATAAAACCACATTTTAGAGTTGATGATTAGCAAAACTATACTGCTGTAAAAGACACCAAATAAAACCCACATTTTAGAGTTGATGATTAGCAAAATTATACTGCTGTAAAACACACCAAATTAAACCTAATTATCAGACCCATACTACTTTAGTTTGTAAGAAAATAATCTAGTTATTAAAACGACACTACTATAATAAACAATAACATTATCAAAACAACAAAGCTATATTTTCATAAACACTACTATAATATATAATAAAATTATCAGAACAATAAAGCTATATTTTCATATTAAACATAGCAGTATTATTAGAACGACACTCCTATGATATATAATACATATAACCTAATTATCAAAACGATACATTTGTATTTTCATATTTTCATAATAAATGATGTGTAGCACTGACAGAGAAACGGAAGAAAGAACAAAATCAATACCCCAAATAATGAGCAGCATATACCAAACATTGAGTAAGTAGAACAAATATCTGATGATTGATAACAAGACAAACAAGAGAACAAATAATGAGCAGCATATACCAAACATTGAGTAAGTAGAACAAAATACATGATGATTGGTAACAAGACAAACAAGAGAACAAAATATATGATGATTGGTAACAAGACAAACAAGAGAACAAATAATGAGCAGCATATACCAAACATTGAGTAAGTAGAACAAAATACATGATGATTGGTAACAAGACAAACAAGAGAACAAAATATATGATGATTGGTTACAAGACAAACAAGAGAACAAATAGCATAGATCTATAACAATGAAAAGATCAGCTAAAGGGAAAAACGTGTGATCTGCAAAACTGGAAACCACGATTTACAAATAATTGCCAGAAGATGATCAGCACACATTCATACAGCTCATAATCTGTAACCTCATCAGCACACGTTCACACACAGCTCACAATCTGTAACCTCATCAGCACACATAAGAATCGTCAAAGTGAGCATCATATTTAAA
Source organism: Sinotaia quadrata (assembly GCA_028829895.1). Classification (NCBI taxonomy): domain Eukaryota; kingdom Metazoa; phylum Mollusca; class Gastropoda; order Architaenioglossa; family Viviparidae; genus Sinotaia; species Sinotaia quadrata. The sequence goes on along the minus strand of CM054181.1, from coordinate 40,189,671 downwards.
TCATGGGAGTAAGAATACTGAGCAGAACAATTCACACATGAGAGTAAGACGATAGAGCAACACGATTCACACAGGAGAGCCACATAATAGAGCAGCACGATTCACACAGGAGAGTCACATAATAGAGCAGCATGATTCATTATGCTAGTCAGTCTCACAATCTTCAGTGTCAATGACACCGTCAGAGTAATGAGAATTACTGAGCAATATGGTTACCGATGATAGATAACCAAGATATAATGAGTCACCTCAAGAAGTATTTTAAATAAGCTTCACGATTCTACCTGATAGTCAGATTTTTAACTCATCAGTATGATTCACATATGAAAGGCATTCTATTAAGTGAGTAGCAAGAATACTGTATGCTAGGCCGACAATTAAAATGCATGATTGAGATTTAATGGTTGTCTGATTACTGCATGCTATTCCACCAAATAAACAGTGTGATTCACGCTCACCAGTAGTCTGATAACATGAAATTCCACCAAATAAAAAATGTTTCATAATGGTTTTCTGATTGCCGCATGCTATTTTGCCAAATAAACAGCAAGATTTGTACATAATGGTTGTCTGATTGCCGAGTGCTATTTTGCCAAATAACACGATTTACACAATGGTTGTCTGATAACAACTTGAAATTCTGCCAAATAAACAGAAACTTTTCACATAATAGTTGTCTGATAACAGCATGAAATTCTGCCTAATAAACATCATTCTTCCAACAAGTGTTGTTCCATAACCACATGATGTTCAGACAAATAAACTGTCTACTGGACAGCAAGATTAAGCACGGTGGTTTGTTTAAAAGCTGAAAAACACAAATGACACGACAACAACACTCACACATGGTTATGGTCAATGGCTACATCCAAACAGCTATTGCCGTCAGCGTCTTTAAGAGTTATGTCTATATTCCAGTCCAAAAATAGCTCCACCACTCGCGTGTGGCCAAACTCTGCAGCCAAGTGAAGGGGTGTCGTCTGCAATCGAAACATTACAAAAAGTATAGAAAACAAATAAAACAATACCAAATTCTGTAAATGCAGCATTAAAGAGGTTAAAGTGAGCATCAAGATTTAATAGCAATTGTCTGTTGCCTTATAGCTACATAGCTACTCAGTTATTAACATATTACTCAAAGTAATATTGAACGTATAAAGGGTTAAACAATAATTCACGTTATATAAAATAAATACCATAAATCTAAAACTAATATTTAGTTTGGTCAGCTACACATTAATTATCGTATTATTAAGAGTAATACTCTGTGTTTCAGGATTCCAAATAATTACCATAGTGCTAAGAGTAATACTCTGTGTTTCAGGATTCCAAATAATTACCATAGTGCTAAGAGTAATATTCTGTCGGCTATAGACTATCGAATAATTACTACAATACTTGGAGTAATATTCTTTTGTTATAGGCCTGCCCAATAATTTCACAATACTAAGAGAATTATTGTTTGTTATAAGCTGCCCAATACCTCCATAATAATAAGAGTAGCATTTTGTTTGTTATAGGCCTGCCCAATAATATAACCACTTAATGCTAAGAGTAATATTATGATTGTTATAGGTTTTCTCCTAATTAAAACCTTACTATCTACTTTGCTAACAGACAATCCAGAGAAATAAACATACTATCCAGAGTGATAAACATACAATCCAGAGTGATAAATATACATTCCAGAGAGATAAACATACAATCCAGAGTGATAAACATACAATCCAGAGTGATAAACATACAATCCAGTTTATGCAAGATGCATAGGAACTCTCTTCATTTACTTACCTATATAAAGTATTTTGTGAGCGTCTGTCATTATATTATTAATTTCTATCACAAGATAGTGGCACGTGATGTGTGTGTGGAACTCTCGGCCTTGACCTGTGATTTACTTAAGCGTAGAAGTGTTTGCTATTGTGTATTCTTCGCTGTAGCCAGACATATAAAAAAGTAGTCCACGTATGAATGCCCGAGCGTTCTTATTAATTATTTTATGCTATTACTGTCTTTCGTGTTCCATAATAGGTTTTAAGTACATTTTATGTAACTTTTGCCAAAATTGTATTCCCTTTGATATATATCAAGTGCCATATCAAATAAACAAGCTGGCTCGTTTGTACTCTCTCTCTCTCTCTCTCTCTCTCTCTTTCTTTACCTTTGTGCTCACCTTAGAGAACTGTCTAACATTAAGGGTCTGTATTCATTTAGAGAACTTTTGCACATACTTTATTGCCTCAGCCAGTTGACAGAACTTATCCATTAATTTTTCCCAATAAGTCTGTCTCACATAAAAGAATTGCCCAATATCTTGATTGTATATGTGCCTGTGCCTAAATCAAAGAATGTATCCCATTACATTTTTGTATTCTGTTTATGGACACTTAAGAGAACTTGCCCACTATCTTGTTTTTAATGTCCGTGCCCATTTAGAGAAAGTAATCATTGACCTTACTTTATTATATGTTTGTGCCCACTTAGAGAACTTCTCCATTATCTTTACTTTGGTAAGTGTCTGTGCTCACTTAGAGAACTTCTCCATTATTTTTACTTTGGTAAGTGTCTGTGCCAACTTAGAAAACTTCTCCATTATCCTTACTTTGGTATGTCTGTGTCCACTTAGAAAACTTCTCCATTATCCTTACTTTGGTATGTGTCTGTGCCCACTTAGAAAACTTCTCCATTATCTTTACTTTGGTATGTGTCTGTGCCTACTTAGAGAACTTCTTCATTATCTTTACTTTGGTATGTGTCTGTGCCCACTTAGAGAACTTCTCCATTATCTTTACTTTGGTATGTGTCTGTGCCCACTTAGAGAACTTCTCCATTATCTTTACTTTGGTATGTGTCTGTGCCCACTTAGAGAACTTCTCCATTATCCTTACTTTGGTGTGTGTCTGCGCCCACTTAAGAGAACTTGCCCAGTATGACACTTCAAAGAAATTGCCCATTATCTTTACTCTATTTTGTCTGTATCCACTTAGAGTATTTGCTCATTTCTTACCTTATTAATAGAGGAACCGACTAAAGCAGCATTTTCAAGAAGCACTTTGCATGTCTTAGTCCAGCCATTAGAAGCTGCAATGTCCAGTGGCGTCCATTCTCCAGCATTACTAGACAGACAAGTTCAAATCACACACGTTAATGTTTTGTTAATTTGTGCTGATAAATATAATAATTTATCTCATTTTTTTAATCAATGAAGCAGTGAAGAAGATTGGTAAATCCTAAAGAATTAAAAACTTAGAATTTGATAATACAAAAACGTTTTGTAATACAAAGGGCTGAGAGATAAATTTACACCATGTTAGTATCATTTACCAAACAGACACAACCGACATCAGTGTATTATTACTTTAAATATACACAGTTTAAACGACAATTTACTTTCCTTAATGAAATCGATAGTTTTCACAACAATATACTATCACCTTTAGACAGACAGACAGACCTGTGTACTATCACTTACAAAGTAGACATATGCAATGTACATCGTTGTTCTATCACTTACAAAGCAGACAGATACAATGTACATCGTTGTTCTATCACTTACAAAGTAGACATACAATGTACATCGTTGTTCTATCACTTACAAAGCAGACAGATACAATGTACATCGTTGTTCTATCACTTACAAAGCAGACAGATACAATGTACATCGTTGTTCTATCACTTACAAAGTAGACATACAATGTACATCGTTGTTCTATCACTTACAAAGCAGACAGATACAATGTACATCGTTGTTCTATCACTTACAAAGCAGACATATACAATGTACATCGTTGTTCTATCACTTACAAAGCAGACAGATACAATGTACATCGTTGTTCTATCACTTATCAAACAATTACACTGTACATCTGTGTACTATCATTACCAAAACAGATACACCATATACCGGTGTACTTTCATTTACAAACAAATACACCATACAGATGTGTACTATCATTTACCAAACAAACAGATACCCTGTACACATGTGTACTATCACTTACAAACAAATACACCATACAGATGTGTACTATCATTTACCAAACAAACAGACACACTGTACACATATGTACTATCACTTACAAACAAATACACCATACAGATGTATACTATCATTTACCAAACAAACAGATACCCTGTACACATGTGTACTATCACTTACAAACAAATACACCATACAGATGTGTACTATCATTTACCAAACAAACAGATACCCTGTACACATGTGTACTATCACTTACAAACAAATACACCATACAGATGTGTACTATCATTTACCAAACAAACAGATACACCGTACATCTACGTACTATCACTTACCAAGCAAACACATCTGCACCCAGTTCAATGAGTGTTTTCACCACCATGTAGTGGCCATACCGACATGCACAGTGCAGGGCGGTGTTAAAATTCCAGTCTTCATCATTCACCACAATTCTGTCATGCTTGATAATTTCACGCACTATTCTGAAACACCGAAGTCCGATTTAAAAAAATAGTGATTATTTCACGTGCAATGCTAAAACACTCAATTCACAACAGTCCGATTAACAGTGATGATTTCACGTGCCAAACTGAAACGCACATTTAACCAGTATTATCAAATTTTGAGTATTGCTATACAAATCCTCCAGATGGAAAAGTTTCTCATGCATCCGGACGTTCTGACGTCAGTTTATATCACTATCTCTGTATATATTTGCAGACATGATACTTAAAGCTCTTACACATCTTAAATGAATTTAAGAGATATGTCTCCTTTCTGTTACTTCAAAGCCTTTAGTCTTGTCATTAAACATTGCCATTTTCTTCTTGCTCTTTTGTGTTATTAAGTATCTTCACTTTCATGTTACAATTCGTCTTGTTAATATACATTGCTTATTCCTTTCTTGTTACTTAGGTCTTATTATTAGACATTGCTAAAGGGAAAGTAACACAAATGACAAGAAACGAAGAGCGTGTAGTAATAAAATACACAACATTTAAGAAAGTACAGTGTCTAATAATAGAAATACTCAAGAAACATTTCAATAGCTATTTATAAATACGATATGTACATCAACTATCATTTCAGTAATACTCGAGTGAATTGTATCATTTTACAGTAAGAAATACTCGTGTGAATACTGTCACTCCCAGGTTAGAAATACTCGTGTGAATACTGTCACTTCCCAGTTAGAAATACTCGTGTGAATAGTGTCACCCCACAGTTAGAAATACTTGTGTGAATAGTGTCACTCCCCAATTAGAGATACTCGTGTGAATAGTGTCACTCCCCAGTTAGAAGTACTCGTGTGAATATTGTCACTCCCCAATTAGAGATACTCGTGTGAATAGTGTCACTCCCCAGTTAGAAATACTCGTGTGAATACTGTCACTCCCCAGTTAGAAATACTCGTGTGAATACTGTCACTCCCCAGTTAGAAATACTCGTGTGAATACTGTCACTCCCCAGTTAGAAATACTCGTGTGAATACTGTCACTCCCCAGTTAGAAATACTCGTGTGAATATTGTCACTCCCCAGTTAGAAATACTCGTGTGAATACTGTCACTCCCCAGATAGAAATACTCGTGTGAATAGTGTCACTCCCCAGATAGAAATACTCGTGTGAATACTGTCAATCCCCAGTTAGAGATACTCGTGTGAATACTGTCACTCCCACTGGAAAACTACTTACACGACTAGTCCCTGTTTGGCGGCCAAGAGAAGAGGTGTCTCTCCACTGTCATTCTTACTGTGTACATTTGCTCCATTTTCCAGAAGGCACTGAAATACCATTAATGATATTACTACAGCACTGTCACTGAAATATATTACTGTTTTCCCTTTAGTCTAAGCACTGAAATATATTACTGTTTTCCCTTTAGCGTAGGCACTGATATATATTTACTGTTTTCCCTTTAGCCTAGGGACTGAAATAACATTAATATTATTACTACAACGCAGGTATTGATACAACATCGAATTTATTACTACAACATAGACACAGAAACGACGTTAATATTATCACTACAACTCCTGTACTGAAACAACTTAAATGCTATTACTACAACATAGACACAGAAACGACGTTAATATTATCACTACAACTCCTGTACTGAAACAACTTAAATGCTATTACTACAACACGGTACTGAAACAACTTAAATGTTATTACTACAACACGGTACTGAAACAACATAAATGCTATTACTACAACACGGTACTGAAACAACATAAATGCTATTACTACAACACGGTACTGAAACAACATAAATGCTATTACTACAACACGGTACTGAAACAACGTTACTGTTATTGCAACACAGGCATTGAAGTAATTAATTTTTTATAATACAGGCAGTGAAACAACATCAATGTTATTACAGCAACAGAGGCACTTAACTACATTAAAAGTTTTTATTGCAGCATGGACACTGAAACAACATTAATATTACTACAAGACCGGCACTATAATGTTATTACTATAACCTAGGCAACTTGAATGTTGCCAAATATTCTACAACATGAGTACTGAAGCAACATTAGTGGTTTTACTACAAACAGGCATTGAAACAACTTGAATATTCCTAAATAAGCTACAACATAGGCAGTGAACAACATTAGTGTTATTATTACAGCACAGACAGTGAAACAACCTTAATTTTACTAAATATACTACAACACGATCACTTAACAACATTAGCGTCATTAACACAGCACAGACATTGTAACATTTAATAATACTACTACAGCACAGACATTGTAGCATACTACTACAACACAAACATTGTAACATACTACTACAACACAGACATTGTAACATGCTACTACAACACAGACATTGTCAGAACTAAAAAGTTATTAAACAGCCAGTTACTACAGTAACTTTAATGTCATATACTGTTATTACTATAGTCAGTTATTGAAACAACATTAATATAAATGATGTAATATTTGCAGACATATTTTGAATAATAGTATTTCTTCAACATTAATGTTGCTATGTCAATATTTAGACTCTGAAACTATATTTAAACCAGTATATAAAACAGTCAGTGAAGCAACATCAATGCTCTTACTGCAATTCAAGCACTGAAGAAGCATTAATATTGTTACAACAACACAGAACTGAAACAAATTGAATACAATTACTCCAAGCTAAGCATTGCAGCGACATTAATGTGGGTATGCCTTCAAGATCATTTAAAGAAAAAACCTCATATAATTTAGGTCTTATTACCTTTAAAATATGCAAAGTCATGGAAAAGAAATTCAATAAAGAAGATAAAAGTCAATAAGAAAATAAAAAGGCCATTATTTGTACACACGATAAAATTATTGATGTGCTAATGGAGATAGAGAAAGCAAACAAAAAAATACCAACATTCATCAATTACACAGTTATTACCTAGTTCGACAAAATTATGTTATTTACATCTGGAAAGACAAAGAGTGTGTTTAATTTCGGACAAAGAAAAGTATTTTTTATATCTGGACAAACAGAATACTGTATCTACATCTGGACAGACAAAGGAATGTATCTACATCTGGACAGACAAAGAATATGTCCGCAATATATATAGTGGCTGAACAGATGTTTGTCTATGCATAGACCCAGACACAAATGTCTGTTATAGAGAAACGAAAATGTGTATTAAAAGACAGACTATAAGTCCTTCTTTCATAACGGAATATAAAAAAGTGTAAATGTAAGAAAGAGAGAAAATGTTTTGAGGGCATAGAAATAAATTATGATCAGATATCCAGCTTATATTCTTAGGTTATGAATTTTGCCAAAAAATCTGCCATTGTCTGAGGTCAGTATCTTATCATCAAAGCATTCAGTTAGTTTCTGGGTTTGCGTCAGTTACCTAAAAAATACTCGTCAAGTTACACGGACAGACAGTTACCTGAAACATACTTGTCAAATTACGTGGACAGACAGTTACCTAAAACATACTTGTCAAGTTATATGGACAGTCACCTAAAACATACTTCTCAAGTTATATGGACAGACAGTTACCTAAAACATACTTGTCAAATTACGTGGACAGACAGTCACCTAAAACATACTTGTCAAGTTATATGGACAGACAGTTACCTAAAACATACTTGTCAAATTACGTGGACAGACAAAGTGGGTATCTACTAGATGAACAGACAAAAAATGATTGTGTCTATTATGTGGCAGGACAGAACATTGTATCTATTACGTGGACAGACAAAAATTCGTGTTTATTACATGGAGAGAGAAAAATACGTGTTTATTAAATGGACAGACAAACAATCGTGTTTATTACATGGAGAGAGAAAAATGCGTGTTTATTACATGGACAGACAAAAATCGTGTTTATTACATGGAGAGAGAAAAATGCGTGTCTAAAACAAAAAGTACGTATCTAGTATCTGGCCAGACAACAGTAAATGTTTATTACCTGGACCAGAGAAAAGAAAGGAAAGGTTGTCTAGATATAGACACAAGAAAGTGTTCTTTATTTTGAACAGACAAAATAGGTATCTATTACCCGGGCAGACACATGAATCTGTCTACCTCTGTCTAGTACAAAAGTACGTATCTTATGCTTGGACAGACAAAATGTGTATATATACTTGGACAAACAAAAGTATGTAAATATACTTCAACAAACAAAATTATGTACCTGCACAATTTCTAGGTGACCATTTTGAACAGCAATATGAAGTGGAGAAAAGTCATTCTTGTCAGTGACGTTGATCAGTGTTTTCGCTTCAGGGTGAGATAACAACGCCTAAGATTTGAACCATACTAATTACTAAACACCCATAAGAGGGAGATTACAGCACATATGAAGCTATTATTGCAAAGAGGTTATTTCAGTTTACCAATTAAAATGATCTACTTGCGAACTTAGAAATTACTGTATGCTCATATTAAGGTGAAGTTTTAGCGACATTATTTCACGCAATAATTACTACATGCTCACTAAAGTGAAATAATAACATTATTGTGTACCATATGTTCACTAGTAACATAATAATGATTTGATTGTGACTATAATAACACTACATGCTCATTAAAGTGAAATAATAGCATTATTGTGTACCACATGTTCACTAGTAACATAATAATGATTTGATTGTGACTATAATAACACTACATGTCAAACTTAAGTGAGATAGCAGCGACATTAATGAGAATGTAATAATTACTAAATGTCCACTGAAATGAGATAATAGCGACATCTTGTGAATGTAATAATTACTACATGTCCAATGAAGTGAAATAATAAACCTTTTCTTGTAAAAATAATTTGTGTATGTCCATTGGAGAAATAAAACGTTTTATCATGAACAATAATGTTTGTTATATGTCCATTTAAATAAAACATAATCATTTATTAAAAGTATTATTGCGTGATATGTGTTTGTATATGTGTGTATGTGTGTGATGTGATGTAGTGTGTGCGTGTGTGTGTGTGTGTGTGTGTGTGTGTGTGTGTGTGTGTGTGTGTTTGTCGAGTGTTACGAACGTCTTGATTTTGTGGAATGTGAACTTTCCTGTTGTACGTAAATATAGGAAGTGTTGTATAATGGACAGTGCAGTAGGAAGTGTTGTAGAGTGGACAGTGCAATAGGAAGTGTTGCATAGTGGACAATGCAATAGGAAGTGTTGTATAGTGGACAGTGCAATAGGAAGTGTTGTATAGTGTTTTCTCTTCTAAAATGATTGCATGATTTTGTTTGACCTAAAATATTGATTTAAAAGCGTTGACTTTCTTCTTAATCTGAAAATGGCTTTGTTGTGCACGTTGTTGGGTAAGTTAGGAAGTCTTAGCATATTTTTCATTTTATGAATCTGATTAATTTGTGCATGCATTTCTGAATTGTATATGGGAGTGTGAAACTGTCTGCCATGTTTTGTATCATATTTAACCCTTTATCTGCTGTTTCATTTCCTAATATATCCTTGTGGCTTGTTATCCATAGTAATGTGGTTTTAATGTTTTGTTTATCTATGTGGTGTCTTATTTTGTTGGTGGTGTATGTGTTGCATAATGTCTGTATTGAGTGTAATGAGCTCTCCCAGTATCACCTGGTCAGATGTGCCGAAAGGAAAACTATTTCCACCTCAAATCAGAAAACTGGTTTTTTTTTTAATACTGACTGCGTTCATTTGTTTTCTGCAGTGATTTGAAATCAGCTTATCATTGAAAACACATCTTTCCCCTACATACTATATGTTTTTCTCTGCTGCTGTTCTTGTGCTATTGTCTACAGTTCTACAATCAGCATTATTATGAGGCCACATAAACAAACGTACGTTCAGGACATCCAGATTATTTTCTTCTGCCGCTATGTAGACAGCTGTTCTTCTGTTCTTGTCTACAGCACTACAATCAGCTTCATGCTGAAGTAACATTTCTAAGATCTTCAATTGCCCGGAAGCAGCTGCAAGCAAGATCGGCGTGAGGTTTTTATTATTCTGACAGTTGACTGGTGCACCCCTGCAAGAATAAAACATTATTAATTACAATAATACATTATTAATTACAATAACACCATTAATAGAAATCAGTTGAGACAAAGTGCAATTCTGATGGATGACTGGCATATTCCTATCTGAACGACATATTACTATTATAATGATACCATCATTCTTACAAATCATTAAAAACAGTGTGCTATTTTATTACAGGAATAAACACTCTAAGCAGTGTTCGTAAAGACTTTAATAAACACTATAAATAATGTTGGTAATGCCATGTTAATAAACACTAGTGTTGGTAAAGACGTTAATAAACACTATAAATAATGTTGGTAATACCTTGTTAATAAACACTAAAGTAGTGTTGGTGAAGACGTTAATAAACACTATAAATAGTGTTGGTAATGCCATGTTAATAAACACTAGTGCTGGTAAAGACGTTAATAAACACTATAAATAGTGTTGGTAATGCCATGTTAATAAACACTAGTGTTGGTAAAGACGTTAATAAACACTATAAATAGTGTTGGTAATGCCATGTTAATAAACACTAGTGTTGGTAAAGACGTTAATAAACACTATAAATAATGTTGGTAATGCCATGTTAATAAACACTAGTGCTGGTAAAGACGTTAATAAACATTATAAATAGTGTTGGTAATGCCATGTTAATAAACACTAAAGTAGTGTTGGTAAAGACGTTAATAAACACTATAAATAGTTGGTAATGCCATGTTAATAAACACTAAAGTAGTGCTGGTAAAGACGTTAATAAACACTATAAATAGTGTTGGAGAAGCCAATTTAATAAATACTTAAAAACAAATACGATAGTTTCGACCACTATATGAATGCATTAACAAAAATACAGGATTACAAATGTAACTGGTAGTGATCTTTTTGCCGACATGTTTACATGCTATTTGTACATACTTTGATTGGTGAATGTAACTGGTAGTGATCTTTTTGCCACGTTTACATGCTATTTGTATATACTTTGATTGGTGAATGTAACTGGTAGTGATCTTTTTGCCGACATGTTTACATGCTATTTGTATATACTTTGATTGGTGAATGGTGATATTAGAATACACTTTAAAATTGCTGGAGCCCACAGTGTCCATATCTTGGCAAAGGTATTGAAATACATTGTTAATGGCTATATATGCTCTGTAGATATGCTATCAACAACAATGGAAAGTACAAATGACTTGTCATTATAGCGTAACGTTCCCATTTTCCTTGTCTGTAACAGAACTTGTCATTATAGCGTAACGTTCCCATTTTCCTTGTCTGTAACAGAGCTTGTCATTATAGCGTAACGTTCCCATTTTCCTTGTCTGTAACAGAGCTTGTCATTATAGCGTAACGTTCCCATTTTCCTTGTCTGTAACAGAGCTTGTCATTATAGCGTAACGTTCCCATTTTCCTTGTCTGTAACAGAACTTGTCATTATAGTGTAACGTTCCCATTTTCCTTGTCTGTAACAGAACTTGTCAAATTACTATTTTCTAACAAGTGGAATGGAGGTGGATCTTATTTAAAAAATATAAGCAGTAAGTAGTTTGATCAAATTTTCTTTTCATCTGCACAAACCTCAGCTAGATATTCATACAAGCGTGTAAACGATGTCCACAAGATAAAAGTAATTGTTTTAAATATTAACTTATAGAATTCACATTTGCGACTTAAACATCATACCAAGTATATTGTATCAGCATTTTGTTTGCATATTCTGAACTTAAGTGTTTACTCCAACTTTGACACTTATAAAAACACCAAACTAAGATTGATTGCCCCCTGCAAGTATTCAGTCAAAAACAATAAAGAGGTGAAGTTTATTTCTTCTTAGCTGAAATGATACTGACAAAAAGTGGGCATTTTCAAGAGAATATATATTATGTAAGAATGCACGCTCTCGGCATTTGATTCCATTAATATTCTAATTTCATGAATAAGAATACGCAGGAACAATATTTGTTTAGGCAAAAAATGTGCAAAACGTTTTTCCGTCAGCCATAACGTAGTACAACATGATTATATTTTAGAAAATGTACAAGGAGTGACAACAATTTACCCATTTAAGTAAATGTACAAGGAGTGACAACATTTATCCATTTAATTAATTGTACAAGGAGTGACAACATTTGACCCATTTCTTTAAAATAAGAGCGTGCTCCACTTTGAAATGGAAACAACACGAACTCACTTTTCCAGCAAAAACTGAACCACGGCAGCTCGTTTGTTTGCACTTTCTTGTTTTGATGGTTCCTGCATGATGACAGACTTATCGCCCTTGGGGTCTCGCGTGGAATTTATTTTGGTGCTAGTGCCGTTTGTTGCAGGTTGATTTGGAGTTGGTACCATGACAGTAGCAGGAGCGTTTTCTAAAGAACCGTAAATAGAAATGAAGGTGATGTAGATTATCAAATTAATGCGTCAGTAATACCTTAACTATTATTGGATTGAAACTTTTCTTCACAACCTAAAACGTGATAAATACAAAGATCATTTGGATGGAACTTTGTTATCAAAACCTAAAACCTGTTAAACACACTGTTAGTGGATTGAAACTCGTTATCAAAAACTTAAAACGTTGTGAAGTCATTTGGAATTTCCCCAGCGTGATTGTCAGCTGGTATTGACTGTTGTGAGGTTGTGGAAGTCTCATTGTCTTCTATTTCAGTGTATCGGGTTGTGGTATTCGTTTGTTGCTGTTCTATCTCCTGTATTTCGAGGGATGTAAGAAGCCTATTTTGTAGTATCGCTCTCTTCTGGTCCAGGAGCAGCTGTTCACCGTTAATGTCATATGGATGGTGTTTGAGCCAGAGATCATGCATCCTTTTTCTATATCCTCTTGCTGTTGGTTGGCTTTGATAGTAAGAGACCTGATTTGTATGTTTTCCTCTCTGGTCCATCTCTTCTGAGTTCGCTTGCGTTTCAATAGCCCATTTTTCACAAGAACACCCCGAAACATTAGTGCCTAGTGCAGACCTTGTTAACCCGGGCGAAGTCTGATCCGGTAGGGAATCAAAGTTTGTTTTCTCCATCATGAATGGGATGGGTTTGGGTGTAGTTTGGAGGGAGCCACTTTTCCCTCTCTCGATAGTCCAGAGATGGGATTTATAAAATGTAATGATTATTATTCTGACAGAAATACACATTACACCTGAATTACATACTATTTTAACAGAAATACACATTACACCTTAATTATATACTATTCTGACAAAAATTGTATAACCTGTGCTAATTGGTTTGTCTTCGTTCAGAAAGGGGTCGTGATCAATGGCTACATGAAGACACATGCTCCCCGTTCTGTCTTGAGCCTTCACCATCTAAATATCGAGACCAAAGAGTAATAGACATGATAAGATAAATATATTAGAAGTGTTCTAAATATCGAGACCAAAGAGTAATATCAAAGTGAGATAAATATATGTATTCTAAACATCTCTATATCATACACAACGTGAAGTAAATATATAATATATTGTATTTTGAATGTCTAGACCAACGAGTAATAGCGAAATTGAGATAAATATATCGGATGTATTCCAAATTTCACGACCAATAAATAATTGGCAAAATGAAATAAATTTTATAAATATATTTTGAATATCGAGACTAAAGACAACTTGAGATAAAATGTTCTAAATATTGAGACCAAAACACATTAGTCAAATTAGATTTATTCTACCTACCTACCTGTTTGTCTGTCTGGTCTGTCTATCTATCTAATCGGACAATTTCACACTGGGATTGGGGGAGGGGGCCGAGTTTTGAAGGGTGTTTGTGGGGTGGCAGGTGAGGGGCTATGTCTGCTCTATAGTTTTTGTCCTTTCGCAGATATTGTTTATAGTGTTTATTTGTTTCACTTATTTTATTTCCAGGCAGTTATGGCTTTTAGCTGTTGGATTTTGATGAGGTACATAGCTGGTGGGTGAGTGGTAAAAAATAATAAAACTGTAAATTTTAACTGGTGTAAGTTTCTGTGTTTAGGTGTTGCTTCCAATCATTATTTTAGGTAGCTAATCCTCGGACTTGGAGAAGTACTGGACTGTGACAGGGCGGTATTATCTCTGTAGGGAACAGGCGTAATGGAACAAAGAACTGACCTTCTGGTGCATAGGGTTAGGGACGAAAAATGTTTACGTACAACAGGAAAGTTCACATTCCACTTAATCAAGACGTTCGTAACACTCGACTAACACACACACACACACACACACACACACACACACACACACACACACACACACACACACACACACACACACACACACACACACACACACACACACACACACACACACACGCACACACGCACACACACACACACACACACACACACACACACGCACGCACTCATACACACCAATACATACACATGCACACATGTTGAAAAGGGTTGTGACATGTAGATTCCATCCAGGGAAAAAACCATTGGTTTATAAACCAACACTAGCTCGAAATTCATACCCGGGGTGAGTTCTTAAGTGGGTGTCAGACCGACGTACCGGTGGTGATGAGGGTAGCGATGGAGGGAGTAAAATATAATTAAAGACTTGGGTTTCCTGAGAGTGAGAGTTTGCACTGGAATCACAACACCTCTTAAGACGTCACTGCGAACTGTGTTCCGCATTGTCCAGTGCAAGCTACTAGGGAAGACTAAATTAAAGGTGTCCAGTGCAAGCTACTAGGGAAGATTAAATTAAAGGTGTCCAGTGCAAGCTACTATGGAAGAATAAATTAAAGGTATCGAAGGGTATTTATTTTCTAAGAACGTGCTCACAGCACCTCCTTATTATTCATATTTCCGAAGCATGTAATAAAGTCTATTGTGATCTTCTTAATTAAATGACTATAATACTTTCATTATTAACAAAGTTAATTGCGATTAGATTTTGTTTCTAAAATTAAAATCTTACGTCGCTAAGAGTAGTTTCATCGTCATCGACAAACGAAAACAAAAGTTTGACAATTTCGATGTTCCCTGCAGCACACGCATAATGCAATGGTATCGCCAACTTGCTGTCCATAGACATCACGTCCATTCGTTCATCTTCGAGTAGCAAACGTGCAATGTCTACTTGATTATAAATGGCGGCCATGTGGAGGGCTGTGATCCCTTGTTTGTCTTTAGTCTAGAAATACACCAAAACCGACAATACTAATTAAATACTTTTTATTCTGTATTAGAATAAACAAATTAGTGGTTTTAAACTATTTTTTTTATCTCCGTCAGATACCTACAAATTTAAAAAACGAGATTGTCACGACACCCTAGCAATCATGCACACAAGTGTTCAGGGTACATTTCAGAGTGGCATTTTAAAGTGATTTAGACCTAGAACAGAAGTGATACAGAACTTACCATTTCATATTGTCAGAGATATTAGTTTGCAAAACATGCAGCAAATACCTCAGAATTGTTGAGCGTAATAAAAGTTATATAATGTTCGGTACACTATAAGAACTGCCATGAATTGTTTAGTTTAACAAAGATTGTAGTAATTTCCAGAAACGTTAACCCTGCAGCATTCCAGGAACGTTAACTCTGCAGCAATTGCCAGGAACGTTTAACCCTGCAGCAATTGCCAGGAACGTTAACTCTGCAGCATTTGCCAGGAACGTTAACTCTGCAGCATTTGCCAGGAACGTTAACCCTGCAGCAATTGCCAGGAATGTTAACTCTGCAGCACTTGCTAGGAACGTTAACCCTGCAGCAATTGCCAGGAATGTTAACTCTGCAGCATTTGACAGGAACGTTAACCCTGCAGCATTTGCTAGGAACGTTAACCCTGCAGCAATTGCCAGGAACGTTAACTCTGCAGCATTTGACAGGAACATTAACCCTGTAGCAATTGCCAGGAACGTTAACTCTGCAGCATTTGACAGGAACGTTTAAGAGTAAGAACTTTGTTGTTTTTATAAAGTTTCGACATTTTAAGTGTTTAAAATCGTTTGCACATTATTTCCATGACTTCGAAAGAGCACTGAAAGTGTACCCACATCATCCGATTGATCATTATTGTTCTTCCTAAGAGCTAGAGAGGTTGGGTATATGCACTTTCAAAAGTTCATACACCGAATCCGGGTATATCCAAGTTTATGTTATCATGAGGGTGCCAGGAAGGAGTAAAACAAATTATGTGTAAACAATAAATATTTCCTTCTATCAGTATTTGTAATTAGTAAGTATTTTTCAGTATTTTAATAAAATTGTAAAAGAAATAAATAATGCTTTGGTGAGTATTTCTGATCAGTTCTTTTATAACATTGTAGAAATTAAATACTTGTTTTAGGTGAGTAAATCTGATTAGTGTTTCCATAAAATTGTAGAAAATAAATACTTCCTCTGATTGATATTTCTGATTTTTTTCTTTATTGTTTTCATAAAATTGAAAAAAAGTTAAATACTTGCTCTGGTCAATATTTCTGATCAGTGTTTTCATAAAATTGTAGAAAATAAATACTTCATCTGATCAACTTTTCTAATACCGGTAAATGATTTTATAAAATTGTAGAAAATAAATACCTGCTCTGAGCAATATTTCTAATACCGATAAGTGTTTTCATAAAATTGTAGAAAATAAATACTTGCTTTGATCAATTTTTCTGATAAATGTGGCAACATGGCGGTACAGACGGCCTTGTTTCCTCGCATGGCACAACAGTGGAGAGGTATTCTTCCATAGACGTCAGCAGCAGCAATTTGTGCTCCTTTTTCAATCAAATAGGTCACAACACCTGCCTGTAAAGAAGTATAACTGTCAGTAATTAGGTCTCCTTTTTCAATTAAGTAGGTCACAACACCTGCCTGTAAAGAAGTATAACTCAGTAATTAGGGCTCCTTTTTCAATCAAATAGGTCACAACACCTGCCTGTAAAGAAGTATAACTGTCAGTAATTAGGTCTCCTTTTTCAACACCTGTCAGTAATGAAGTACATGTGTCTATAATTAGAACTCTTCAATCAGACAGATCACAACACCTGTTGTAATGAAGTATATCTGTCAATAATTAAGGCTCCATTTTCAACTAGGTCACAACGTTTATAATAACTTGTTCTTGGTATTAATTAGGTTTAATTTTCAACTAAATCATAACACTTGTCTGTAATTAAGTATTCTTGTCAATAATTAAAGTTTTAGTATAATGCTACATTACAGTTACACCAACAATAGAGTAACAGTAATTCTGAAAAAAATTAAAAGTTAACGTTAAAAGTTTAATATAAAATAACAAGGAAATAAAACATCCGGCTGTTACATGAGTTTACTTCACAATGTGTCGTAATGATCGATTTCCTCCTAACAACTTCTGATTGCTAATTGTTCTCAGGTCTATGCACATTTCAGAAGTCTAGAATACAAGTCAATCAGTCTATTTAGTCTCCCTAACTCAGTTCGCAAGCCTAGAATACATGACAGTCAAGGCACATTTAGTCTCTCTAACACTTCAATACACTAATACAAGAGAGCCAGGGCCCATTTAATCACTCTAACAGTTCACAAACCTAAAATTCAAGAGAGTCAGGGTCCATTTACTCTTTCTAACTGTTCACAAGTATAATATACAAGACAGTTAAGGCCCATTTAGTCTCTTTAACACTTCACATAATACAAGAAAATCAAGGCCCATTTAGGCACTCTAACAGTTCACAAGCCTAGAATATAATACAGTCAAGGCTCGGTTACAAGACAGTCAAGGCTCGGTTACAAGACAGTCAAGCTTCCCGTAGCCTCCCTTAAACTTCACAAGCCCAGAATACAAGACAGGAAAGGTTCGTTTAGTCGCTTTATGACACAATATGACTTGTGAACTTGTCTGATTGTGACACTGTAATTCATGAAGAATGAAACAATATGACTTGTGAACTTGGCTGATTGTGACACTGTAATTCATGAAGAATGAAACAATATGACTTGTGAACTTGGCTGATTGTGACACTGTAATTCATGAAAAATGAAACAATATGACTTGTGAATTTGGCTGATTGTGACACTGTAATTCATGAAGAATGAAATAATATGACTTGTGAACTTGGCTGATTGTGACACTGCAATTCATGAAGAATGAAATAATATGACTTACGCTTTGTGTGCTCGAATCCTTGGGGTAACTGGCAGCAATGTGAAGTGGCGTTATTCCGTCTTGGGCTTTGATGTTGATGTCTGCAATGTGCACACAAAGTAATCCTGATAAAACAATATTACATTGGTGGTTTATATAAATTATTTGAACAAAGAAATATTTGTGAGGGGAGAAAGTTGTGAAAAAGAAATTGTAGTGGTAATAAAAATACAAATGTCGAAGGCTGAAGAGAAGTGAATTAGTGTAGAATATTATGTAGCTGTAGTTTAGTCTATATAGAGGACAGACTTTTAGAACAGTAATCAATCTAGATTATGTTGTGGAAAAGCTGGGATTAAGGAAATGGTCTAGTTTAAGAAAAAAGAAGAAATGCTGAAAGTCTAGTCTAGAATATAGAAAGCTGTATTTTTGGGAACAATTACCTAAAACAAAGGACCAATGAATAAAATGAAAGGGAACATTGATTTAGTTTAAAGCAATATACAAATGTATTAGTTAGTTTAGAATATTGGTCTAGTCAATTACAATGAATAAAGGCTAGGGATTTAGTAGCAAGTGAAAATAAAACAAGGAATCTAAAATATGGAAGAAACCTTTGAGGTTTAAGAACAAACAGAAACCTTTGAGATATTAGAAACAAGGAATCCAATCAAAAAATTAAACACAAACGCTTGAGATCTGAGAACAAGTTGTCTAACCTAAAACGAAACCCTTGAGACTTTAGACCAAATGATCTGACCTGAAACAAAGAACAAACCCTAAGATTTAGGAGCAAGTGGTCTGACCCAAAACAAAAATACAAACCCGAAAGATTTAGGAACACGTGGTCTGACCCAAAACAAAAATACAAACCCTTAAGATTTAGGAACAAGTGGTCTGACCCAAAACAGAAGTACAAACCCTTGAGATTTAAGAGCAAGTGGTCTAACCTAAAACGAAAAGCAAACCCTTGAGATTTAAGAACAATTGGTCTATCCTAAAACAAGCAAACCCTTGAGATTTAAGAACAATTGGTCTATCCTAAAACAAGCAAACACTTGAGATTTAAGAACAATTGGTCTATCCTAAAACAAGCAAACCCTTGAGATTTAAGAACAATTGGTCTATCCTAAAACAAGCAAACCCTTGAGATTTAAGAACAATTGGTCTATCCTAAAACAAGCAAACACTTGAGATTTAAGAACAATTGGTCTATCCTAAAACAAGCAAACCCTTGAGATTTAAGAACAATTGGTCTATCCTAAAACAAGCAAACACTTGAGATTTAAGAACAATTGGTCTATCCTAAAACAAGCAAACCCTTGAGATTTAAGAACAATTGGTCTATCCTAAAACAAGCAAACCCTTGAGATTTAAGAACAATTGGTCTATCCTAAAACAAGCAAACACTTGAGATTTAAGAACAATTGGTCTATCCTAAAACAAGCAAACCCTTGAGATTTAAGAACAATTGGTCTATCCTAAAACAAGCAAACCCTTGAGATTTAAGAACAATTGGTCTATCCTAAAACAAGCAAACCCTTGAGATTTAAGAACAATTGGTCTATCCTAAAACAAGCAAACCCTTGAGATTTAAGAACAATTGGTCTATCCTAAAACAAGCAAACCCTTGAGATTTAAGAACAATTGGTCTATCCTAAAACAAGCAAACCCTTGAGATTTAAGAACAATTGGTCTATCCTAAAACAAGCAAACCCTTGAGATTTAAGAACAATTGGTCTATCCTAAAACAAGCAAACCCTTGAGATTTAAGAACAATTGGTCTATCCTAAAACAAGCAAACCCTTGAGATTTAAGAACAATTGGTCTATCCTAAAACAAGCAAACCCTTGAGATTTAAGAACAATTGGTCTATCCTAAAACAAGCAAACCCTTGAGATTTAAGAACAATTGGTCTAACCTAAAACAAGCAAACCCTTGAGATTTAAGAACAAGTGGTCTATCCTAAAACAAGCAAACCCTTGAGATTTAAGAACAATTGGTCTAACCTAAAACAAGCAAACCCTTGAGATTTAAGAACAATTGGTCTAACCTAAAACAAGCAAACCCTTGAGATTTAAGAACAATTGGTCTAATCTTAAATCTTCACGGAATCAATGGGAGAACTCTCACCACCGCCTGTTGGGGTACTTTAACCATCAAGTTGATGACATGACATTTTTAGGTTGGAGACTTTAACATACCCCTTTCACCACTAGCCTGGCGCAGATCAAAAACACCACAAAAATAATCAGAGGCAGGAAAAGAACAATCGACACCTGTGAGAAAGGGCAGGGAGGTGGGGTTGAACATCCCGAGCGTGTGCACCCGTTATGCATAGACCCGATATGGTACAAGTCTGGACTCTGCAAGACACAGCTACCCATCCTCTTCCCCTCCGCAGTGACCTACAGTTTCCGAGCACCGCTTTCAAGTCCAGGACAGCCAAGGAAGAAAACAAAAACAAAAACAGAACAGAAACAACGAAAACATACAAAAACGGCATTTCACCAACTCAGTGATGATAGAGTCCTCCCACACCCGTCTTCTCCCGGCGCGAAATCGGCGGAAGCGCTCCCAGTCAGTCAGGAATTGCTGGTGGCTCACAAAATAGGAGGGAAAATTTTGACGTTGAAAAGATTAAACATTACAAAGAAAACAGGGGAGGTCACAAAGGTAGAGTAGTTAAGATCAATAAATAAAAAGGGGCAGTCACTGAGACGTTAAGATAGTGTCCTATCATGGAGGTGTGTGGATAGTTGCGAAACTGAGGAGTTGGAATATTACTATAATCTTAGCAATAAATTTAAAATGCCGAGGTAACTGTTAACCTGCTCCATTTTCTATGAGAAGTTTAATGATTCTGAGCGAGCTGTAGCGAGCAGCATAATGCAATGGCGCTGTATTGTTGCTGTCAAGCAGATCGATTTTCTTGTGGGCGTCATCACCAAACAGGTTTAAAACTTCTGTTATTTTGATCATGTCGCCTTCACAAACAGCCTGAAAGTAAAATAGATTCTGCTTCAATAGGGTGGTCACGCTCACGCACCTTTCACACACTAAATAAATGCAGCTTTATACCGTGTAACAATTTTCCCTTTATAACTCTGTAAATAAATTTAATTCAGTTGTGTCATTTTTGTCTAACCCAAACTCTGAAAATGAAAAGAATTAGCTTTCCCTATTGTAATTTTCTATTAACAAGTTAAGTAAATTGTGTGAATTTAGCTTCTCATACGTGAAAATACTGTACGGCAACTACAAGAGATGACGTTTTAGAGGAATAGGCTTCATCAGAACAACACGGCTATAGCGTGCGAACAATGAAATGAGTAAACCAACTGATGTATGATAAACCTATATGAATAAATAATGGCCGTCTGCTTAATAATAAGTTATATGTTAGTAGGTGTACTCATGACATGTTATTAATCAATTGATTGCCATGACATAGGCTATTTAGCCGAAACGTTAAATCTTGTGGATGATTTTGTTTATTATATCTGTGGATATTTTTGTATTCTTCCCTTGAATGTTGCTGTATTGTATACCCGTCGATGTGTAGATGTTTTTGTATTGTCTGCTTGTGGATGCTTTTGTATTGTATGTCTGGAGGTTTTTGTATTCTATGCCCGCGAATGATTTTGCATGGCATATCTGTTTGATGTGTGCCTGTAGATGTTTTTGCATTGTATATCTGTTTGAAGTGTGGTTGCCTTTGTATTGTATGCCTGTTTGATGTGTGGATGTTTTTGTCGGTGGAGGTTTCTGCATTGTAAACCTGTTCATTGTGTGGGTGTTTTTTTAAATTGTATGCATGTGGATGTTTTTGCATTGTATGCCTGTTCGATGTGTGGATGCTTTTGTATTGCATGCTGGTTGTATGTTTTTGCGTTGTATACCTGTTCGATGTGTAGATGTTTTTGTATTTTGTATGCCTGTAGATTTTTTGCATCGTATGCCTGTTCGATGTGTGGATGGTTTTGTGTTGTGTGCCTGTGGATGTTTTCGTATTGTATACCTACCTGTTCGATGTGTGGATGTTTTTGTATTTTAGGTTGGATGGATGTTTTTGTATTATATACCTGTTCGATGTGTGGATGTTTTAGTATCGTATGCCTGTAGATGTTTTGTATTTGTATGCCTACTCGATGTGTGGATGTTTTCTATTGTATGCCTGTTCGACGTATGGATATTTTTTTTATTGTGTGCCTGTAGCTGTCTTTGTATTGTATGCCTGTTCGATGTGTGTATGTATTTGTGTTGTATGCCGGTGGATGATTTGCATTGTATGCTGTTCGATGTGTGTATGTATTTGTATTGTATGCCTATGGATGTCTTTGCATCATATACCTACAACACTTTCAGAATTTTCGTTGTGCACTGGTCTTTAGCCTACACATCAGTCGTATTGTTTGCATATCATAGTTATTAAATGACTTAAGCCTTACTTTTATCTGAAATTGTTAAACGACTACAACCGCATTCGCTGTTGTCATCATGTACTAATTTGTGTTCCCATCATTTCAATTTAGCAATATTTACAACTTTTCATTATTCTTGGTGAACTTGTCAAGGATCATTTTCACAAGTCGTAACTTAGGTTTCTATTATTTTTTGTTACAAAAGATAATATACTGTAGCTAAGTGATTAAATGCAATAATTCAATTTTGCTTTAACATGGCAATAGCAAGAAATAAATTTTATTTACATAGCAACCGTAAGAATTAAATATTACGCAACAATATTAAGAATTCAATTTTATTTCTTGTAGCGGTCGCTATTGTTTTATTTCTTATACTAGTCAGCATTAAGCTTGTCACATTTCGCATAGTGCTTTCAGTATGTGTTGTGTTGTTGAGCTGGTCAGCAGCAGGCTGGTCACATTTCGCTTAGTTGTTTCAGTATGTTTTGTCGTGCTGCTGTAATGGGCATCAATAAAATATTGCTAGGCATCGGTCAATAAAATAGTAATTTTACTTGTAGTGGTCAGCAATGAGGAATATTATATCATTTTATAGTATACCACTAGTATAATCCCCCCCAATACCTTCTCCCCTCCCGCAAAACAATTGTTTGTGAGCAAAAGACTAACCTTGTGTAACAGAGAGGAAGTATCCATCCTCGCCTGAAATGACTTCCTTTGCACTTTGGGGACCGGGTTGAGCGACATGTTTGTTTTCACTGTGTACACACACACACACACAAACACACACACACACACACACACACACACACACATATACACACACACATATACACACACACACATATACACACACACACACATACACACACAGACACAGACACACACACATTCACACACAGACACACACACACACAGAGAAAAATATTAAAATTGACATTTGAAATTTAAAATATTAAAAGTTGCTTGACGTAGTCACAGCAGTAACTGATGATGATAATAGTGTCTTTGATGAATTCTAATATTGACCTACTTTAATTTAAAATTTCCATGATTCATTAGCTGATGATGGTAATGGTATGTTGAATTGTAAATATCTACATGTTTAATTTACAATTCAGTGAACCAATAAAAGTTACTTAGCAACTGGATTAAATATTCACAATCAACAATTGGCTCCCTAACAAAACAATATTAAAAATATTATTAAAAAATATCTTCAATTTAAATAAAAACTTTACACAAAATCAACTAAGAATAAATATTGCGAGAACTAGAACAAAAAATAGATTCCACAAATGAGTCAACATTAAAAGATATATTAAATCCACATATAACTTTTACAAATGAATCATATTTAAATATTATATATATTCAATTTACATATACATCTGAACAAATGAACCATACTTAATAAGAATACTGAATTTGCTTAAGAAGCAAATGAAAATCTTGCACACAGATCACACTCATGCATATATGTAAACCGGTAGGTTTTCACTATTTATTCTGAAAATCAATAGTTCTTGTTGGTGACCCAACACATGAAAGCAAGTTGGATATATATATATATGTACATATGTATGTGTATCTAAAATCTATCTTGAAGTCGCTGCTCTTAAGATACTGTGCATGTGGATGGTTAAATTATTTTCCAGATCTTATGTGTTGTGCTTATTATACTCTCAAGTTATGTAGTCAATTAGTTTTCTAAATCTAATATGTTGTGCTTATTATACTTTCACTTAGTTTTCTAGATCTAATGTGTTTGTGCTTATTATATTCTAAAGTTATGTAGTCAATTAATTTTCTAGATCTAATATGCTGTGCTTATTAAACTCTCAAATCATACAGTCAATTAGTTTTGAAGATCTAATCTGTTGTGTTTATTGATAATATGTTTTCTTTATTTCTACTGATGCCTGAGTGCCATTAATAACATCTACTAGTGTTGTAAATAATTTCTATCGGTGACCGAGTACTACATGCACTTGTATCTGTGTCACGAAATGCTCTGACCTGAAAGAACACGCACAAGGTTTTCGCATGGCTGCAATGTGTGTATTAATAATTATACATTTTATATTTATTCTACTCTTTATGTTCATTTTAAAAATTGTGTACACGAATGATTGTTTCGTGTTAACACCCACCTTCGTGTTCATTGTCTAAATATGTACATTTGTATTCACTGCACTCAACGTGTTTGTGAATAGTACTGTGCTTTGTGGTGTTTATTGGAAAACATCGTTTTTCATTCTTAAATTTGCTTGAGGATCGTAAAATTTTGTGAATAGTACTGTGCTTTGTGGTGTTTATTGGAAAACATCGTTTTTCATTCTTAAATTTGCTTGAGGATCGTAAAATTTTGTGCTTACATTCAAAATGGGTTCAGTGTATTTAATTTAAATGTGTTTTGGGCATAAATAAAGGCAATACATAATCATGCTGGTTTCGACTCCAGTTTGGAATATTGTCGAAAAAAGCCTACCTTAGTTTAGATTGAATACGACGCAGGTCACTGATAAGATTCTCACTGGAAAAAGGGTTTGGCACTGGCACTGAAGTGAAAGTAGCATGAAGAAACTTTCTTACAAAGTCATTTTTAGTGTCTAAGAAAGAGTACATCGCACCATGGTTTGAGACAAAACTTGATATTGATAATGAACAAAATGAGAACTTCTAAATGTTAGTTATTTTTCTAGGGGTATACATTTCATTTTAGAGCATAATCTTCATATTTATTTCTTTATACAAGCTCACCGGTCATGACAAAGATAAAACTGTGTCAATATAAATATGACGCAACAAAAATATGACGCAATACATGCAGACACTTTGTAGTGACGCAAGAATTGTACATTGTTCTGGATTTGTCAATTATACCCATCCGGCATACTAGAGAGGGCAGGATTTTGCTATTTTGCTTAAGCCAAACTTCCACTTGAGTACAAATATGTTGGTTATAAACCATTTAGAGTAAATAAAATTAGAAAGAACAGAAAACAGCATTAATAAGTGAAATCCAGTTACAGAAGAGAATAGTGAAATAAAATTTTCTTTTAGAGTTGTTTAAAAACGCAAAATCTACAGCAATATTATACACTATAATCAGTAGGCTAGTACTCTACAGTACAATATATGTCCGCCTATTGTAAATTGCAATCTCTGATGTATAAAATATAGTAGTATGTACAGTAATAGGAGGGCTATTTTTACAATGAAGTAACAAGGGACGTAACTCGCTTCACAACTGTAGTTTGGTACCATTTGCAAAAAAGGTGGACTAAGATATATATCGTATATTTATTCACGTGTACGTAACTTTTGAAAGATTATGAATAGAATAAATTTGGTGGGCTTTATGATAAAAAAAATTAATAGAATAAAAGTGCGAAATATAAATCACTTCACTAAGTAGAGAATGGCATACTATACACAAAATGTTGAAAGGGAAATTTGACCAACAATGAAACATTATGCCTGTTGAATTATTCATAGTCAACTAATAGCTTGAATACTGCCTATCAAAAGGCAATAAAATACAATTTGAGTCTTTTCCTATATGTTATTAAGATATCATTAATACCAACAACTTGTGATCCGTAAGGTCACTGGGGTAACCAATGTTTTTAATGATACGATTTGTGGGGTTTATTTTCAATGAATGTATAATGCATCATAACCTTCACGAACCTAAAGAAAGAAGACACAAACACAATACAATAGTTGTTTAGGACATATATGAACTTTGAGTCACTAATAATCACAAAACAGCAGTACAGGACATTTGTGAACTCGGAGAAAATTACATCTTTCTGTAAATCGAAGATGATGTAAATAACAAACACAGTTGAGCGCATGATTATTTATTTGTAATTTTTGTAAATGGTATACACTTGTTGTACCATACTCATTACACCATTCACACACACACAGATCTTTGTAATTTTGTAAATGGTATACACTTGTTGTACCATACTCATTATGCCATTCACACACACACACAGATCTTTGTAATTTTTGTAAATGGTATACACTTGTTGTACCATACTCATTACACCATTCACACACACAGATCTTTGTAATTTTGTAAATGGTATACACTTGTTGTACCAAACTCATTACACCATTCACACACACACAGATCCATGCATTTTTTTTATTGCCCCTTGATTTTCTTACGTATTAATAAATAATAATAGGCAAACACCATAATACAACCATTATCTACCTCTACGTCGTAATCAATTAAATCCTGCTACGTTTAGAAAAAAAGAATGCGTAAATTTTATATCCAGACAGTAAATAAATAAATAAAATATATATCATCAGTTTTGCTTGAATAAATAAATAAAATACAATATAATAATTATGCTACTAATAAACTGCACAATGAACAGTTAGATATAGACATATATATTAGTTTGTTACAGAGTTAAACAATAAAATAATTATGGCTCTTGTATCCTCAGGTCAGAGCAAATTTTATAAAGAAATAAATGATTACCTTTGTATCCTCAGGACAAAGCAAACTCTGTAAATAAATAGTTATGACTTTTGTATCCTAATGTCAGGGCAAACTTTATTAGGAAATAAGTTATGACTCCTGTATTCTCGGGTCAAAGTAAAATTTATAAAGAAATAAATTATGACTCTTGTATTTTCAGATTAAAGCAAATCAAGACAAGCAATGGTTTTGTTGTAAAGATATCATATTTCACAATATGAAGGAGAATGAATAGAAAAAGGAAATAGAAAATACTCATAGAAAATAAAAAAATCATTAACAATGTAAGAAAAATAATACAAAAATATTGTTATAAGCTAATGGCTCATCATCAGCATCCTTTAGACTGCATTCACATTATGCTGTAGTGTCCTAAGATTTGTTTAAATAGCGGAATACATTTAATAATTACACATCACAGTCTTGTAACAAGCCGTACGTTTACATCAGTTTTAAGCGATAACAGGGTCAAGGGTCACCATCATGATTCAATGATGTATCACAGAGATAACTACAAACAAAGGAAGTGGGCCAATGGCACGATAAAATCACAAATTAATGCAATGAACCACTGGTCCAAGTATATTCTTATATCACATATCACTAAAAATGAACAAGAGATCCAAGTATCTTATATGATAGATAACTAGAAATGAAATAGTGGTCCAAGTATAACTTTGTATCAATGAAATAGTGGGAAATAGTGGTCCATAATCTTATATCACATACCACTACAAACGAAATAGTGGTCCAAGTATAATCTTAAATCACGGGTTACTTACGAATGAACCACTGGTCCAAGTATAGCATTACGTCAAATGAAATAGTGTAAATAGTGGTCCAAATGTAATCATATCACAGATCACTACAAATGAAACAGTGTTCCAAGTATAATCATATCACAGATTACTACAAATGAAAGTGGTCCAATCATAATCATATCACAGATTACTACAAATGAAAGTGGTCCAATCATAATCATATCACAGATCACTACAAATGAAATGATCGAAATATAATCATATCACAGATCACTAACAATAAAATGGTAGTCCAAGTATAATCTTATGCCATAGATTACTACAAATGAAATAGTGGTCTAAGTATAATCTTATATCATAGATCACTTCATGAAATTATCCAAATGTAATCCTATATTACCAGAATCACTACAAAGCAAATGGTAAGTCAAGAAATTGACCTAATTTTATATAACATATCACAATGCATACAAATAATGGGCGATGAACATGACTTGAAAATTTATAACATGAAAAAAATAGGTCAAGGACATGATTTGAGATTGTATATCACTAAAGAAATACTGGGACATGAAGAGGATTTTAATTTATATAAATCATTACACATTAAATAGTGGGCAGAGGGTCAGGAACTTGACTGGAGATCACTGACCACTGAAGTAGTAGACCAGCACAATGACTCCAACGTATATATGTTCTTACATTGTATACTGGCTATTTCTTTTTAGAAATTAAGGAAATTTCAAGCTTGCACAACACCTCTGTGTGGAGTAATTCTCTTTGGTCAAGGACTTAAATCCGCCATGTGACGCTAGCGAAATAGGAGCACTAATTTCTAACGAACACAAGGGGAATAACCTTATAATAAATCTTATGTTGTCCCTTTGGACCCGTTATAATTGGGCGCATACTGTCCATAGAATATAAATACAAACATTGTTTTTCTTCCACGAGAGGGTAAAACTTGCTCTGGACATATTTTATTAGGTTATACTAATAATTTATTTTGTAATAAAAGGTAGTAAAATACAAGTATTCATAGTAAACCATTATAAATAATGCTAACTCATTATCAACAAAGAATAACCATAAAAAGTATATTTCTATTTCTCTAAAGTGGCTAAAACTTGCTTTGGGTTGATTGTAGATATATGTCAATTATTTATTTGTGCTGATGACTCACATTTCTAATAACAATATACAACATTTAATATAAAAAACCAAACAAAAACATAAGAAAATTTCCTATTAATAATAAGAACCAGAATTTGTTGTAAAAATCCATTTCCAAATTAAAATATAGCATTTGAATTGAGGAATTTAAAGGCAATGCATGAATAATATATATTTTCATTCGGATAATAATAAGAAAAATAAACAGTGTACAAAATATTATTTCAGGCAGAAGGATATAAATTAAATATAGGTAAATTAATTCTGGGAAGACAAAGGCTATGTAGGTAAATCTAGAAAGACAAGGGCTGTGTAGAGGTAAATCAAATCTAAAAAGATAAAGCTGTGCAGTTAAATCCAATCTTGGAAGAGTAGGGCTGGCTACAGGTAAATTTATTTTCTGCCTTAATTCTGCGTTTTTGTTTGATGCGGTAGGTTTATCGAAAACGGCACGCTCCGCACTTGCGAATCTCCCCCCTCCACACTCACACACACACACACACACACACACACACACACAGACAATCACATACCAATAACATCCCATTAAAACCCAGCATGGCAAAGACCCTTTTCGGAATGTTGCTAATGCATTGCTGAAGCTGATGTAATTTTAGTGATGGTTGTGCCAGCATGATCTAAGGTAAAATCATTCTCAAGCAATGACACTTCCTTAAATGGATTCACAGCATTAACAGACTGTTAAATTTGATTAAAATTAACGCCACTAAAAATATAGTCTTAGTCATAGTTTTTGCTTACAGACTCAGAAAAGATATTTCCAGCACAAATCGGTGAGTAAAGAGAGAAAATAAAATTTGTAAAAGCATGTATCTCAGTGAGACATCATGGGCCTTCTCTAGATGTTGACAAAAACAACTTTCGCATGTTGTTTTTATTTATGTATGGTACAGTCATCGGAATCGAGGCCAACATTTGTGTTTATGAAATGTGAAAGTATAGAACAATGTGTGAACGAACACGAACTTCACACAATAGATTCTTAGTGTCAGTGTGTGTGTGTGTGTGTGTGTGTGTGTGTGAGTGTGTGTGTATGTGTGTATGTGTGTGTGTATGTATATGTGTGTATGTGTCTGTGTGTGTGTGAGTGTGTGTGTGTGTGTGTGTGTGTGCGTGTGTGTGTGTGTGTGTGTGTGTGTGTGTGTGTGTGTGTGTGTGTGTGAATCGCGCTTTAGTTAATGACTGTACAAATAACAGGTAGAAAGTGTATGAACCATGCTTTTAGTTATGAGTCTATCATTAACCAACGGGTTGAAACATTCACTTCAGCTATCTTCAGCTTAGTCAAGTCAATCTGCTTTTGGATGTTTTCTCGTCATCGTGTTGATATCTTTCATTATGGAAGTCATCATGGATTCCAAGCGCAAGTACGAAACTTCCATTTTTCTCTGCGATTCCATCAAAGTCTTCATGTCGTCCTGAAATGTCCACAACAAATGATGAGCATTTTGCATAATTAAATGAGAACTGTATTGCATCACGTGACGAGCATTTTGCATAATTAACTGAGAACTGTATAATACGTGACGAGCTCTTTACACGATTAACTGAGAACTGTATACTATGTGACGAGCTCTTTACACGATTAACTGAGAACTAAATGACAACAGAAATGTTGACATCTTGTGACGAGCACTACAGAATTAACTGTGAAGACAATAATGTTCATATCATTTGATCAACACTTTACACACTTACTTGAAAACTGAACTAGAACAGGAAAATTGGAATATACATTCCAAATATATTTATTAATGCAAACACTTTCATCAAATTAATATATAAATGCAAATATGCTGATATTTTACAGAGTAGAATATCACATAATAGTACTAGAATAGTACATCACATTATAATATAAGGAATATATCTAATGATTTTTTAATGTAGTAATTTAAACTCTATAGCGGAATAAGTCGATTTACATTATGTATTAATATGTATTAATTTGCATTATATATTTTGAGAATAAGAGAAACAGAATAAAATTTTGATCAAGTTCAAGCTTAACACAATAGAAATCTAAATAATTAACTAAAATAATATCTTTGCAATAGAAATCTAAACAATTAACTAAAATAATATCATTGCAACAGAAATCTAAACAATTAACTAAAATAATATCTTTGCAATAGAAATCTAAACAATTAACTAAAATAATATCTTTGCAATAGAAATCTAACTAAAATAATATATTTGCAATAGAAATCTAAACAATTAACTAAAATAATATCTTTGCAATAGAAATCTAAACAATTAACTAAAATAATATCTTTGCAATAGAAATCTAAACAATTAACTAAAATAATATCTTTGCAAAAGAAATCTAAACAATTAACTAAAATAATATCTTTGCAAAAGAAATCTAAACAATTAACTAAAATAATATCTTTGCAATAGAAATCTAAACAATTAACTAAAATAATATCTTTGCAATAGAAATCTAAACAATTAACTAAAATAATATCTTTGCAATAGAAATCTAAACAATTAACTAAAATAATATCTTTGCAATAGAAATCTAAACAATTAACTAAAATAATATCTTTGCAATAGAAATCTAAACAATTAACTAAAATAATATCTTTGCAATAGAAATATTAGAATGCTCTCACATTTTCATACGAATTTTATATGACTAATACTGTTTCATAATGAATGTCAGTCAATATAGGTATTATGAAAAAATTAAAAAGGCTCTTTGTATTGTTGTATCGATCATGGAATGTGACTGTTGTTAATACGTGTAGCACTGAACAAAGTAAAGAAAGACGGGCTTAACGTATTGATTTGTCGTGGAATGTGACTGTTAATAGGTGTAACACTGAACAAAGTAAAGAAAGACGGGTTTAACGTATTGATTTGTCATGGAAGTTTGAGTGTCAATTAGTATGACACTGAACAAAGTGAAAAAGGTTCGAATGCTTTGTTATTTGTCATGGAATTTTGAATGTCAATTAGTATGACACTGAACAAAGTAAAGAAAGACGGGTTTAACGTATTGATTTGTCATGGAACTTTGAGTGTCAATTAGTATGACACTGAACAAAGTAAAGAAAGACGGGTTTAACGTATTGATTTGTCATGGAACTTTGAGTGTCAATTAGTATGACACTGAACAAAGTGAAAAAGGTTCGAATGCTTTGTTATTTGAGTGTCAATTAGTATGACACTGAACAAAGTGAAAAAGGTTCGAATGCTTTGTTATTTGTCATGGAATTTTGAATGTCAATTAGTATGACATCAAACAAAGTGATGAAAAGTGATAAAATGTTTTTATCATACTTGAGGTCTATATCAAAGACATTTTGATGATCAAATCTAAAAAGGGAACAAAGGTAATATAAATTATATGCCTCTATCTTTCCTTTCTTTTTGAAGGGTGTCTTGACTTCAGTATTGACGCTGAATAAAGAGAAAAGATTTTAAAAGAGCTTGACTGCATCTGTATGCGAGTCAATGAAGACTTGATTAAAGTTTGATCTAACATTTCGTGTGTGAAGGATGTCTTAATGTGTGAAGGACGTCTTAATGTGTGAAGGACGTCTTAATGTGTGAAGGACGTCTTAATGTGTGAAGGACGTCTTAATGTGTGAAGGACGTCTTAATGTGTGAAGGATGTCTTAATGTGTGAAGGATGTCTTAATATGTGAAGGACGTCTTAATGTGTGACTCTGAACAAAACTGAAGACGTGCCCTTATCTCTGTAAAGGACATCTTTAATGACAGTATATGACTTTGAGCATAGAAGACGTGATAAGAGATTTAACTTGTATCTGATTTCTCTAGAGAGGACATCTTTAAAGTCAGTATGTGTTACTTTGGACACAGAAGACTTGAGATTTGACCCTTACCTGCCTTCTGTAAATATCTTTAATGTCAGTATGTGTGACTGAACAAAAACAACAGAAGACCTGATTAAGATCTGACCTTTGCCTGTTTGTGTAAAGGTCATCTTTATGACAATATATCTAACTTTGAGCACAGAAGACGTGATACAAGATTTGACCCTTATCTGTTGTCTGAAAAGTGCATTTGTGTGACTTTAAACACTGGAGGTGAAAAAGATTTGATTTGTTTTCTATAACTGACATCGTTATATCAGTTCGTATATCTTTGAACAAAGTCAGAAAATGTGATAAAGATTTGAACCCTTACCTGTTTTCTGCAAATGACAACTTGAATGTCACTATGTATGACCTCGAACAAAGTCAGAAAACGCAATAAACATTTCAGAAAACGCAATAAATAATTGTTCCGTCTGAAGACTTTCGAGATGGTCTTAGTTTGATGAGAGAACTTGCGCACAATAAATTCTGGGATGAACCTGTCCAGATCTAGCACCAGGTTAACCTGAAGACGACAAATGCACAATGATGAAATATGAATCTATCCAGACGTAGCACCAAGTTCATAAGTGAAGACGATACATGGACCATAACAAACGAGGAGGTGAATCTTTTCAAATTCAACATGTTAACTCGAAAACGAATAAGTACAGTTTAATTCTGACAATATGTTAGATTCTATAGCACTGCTTCAGTCTCTGCAAAAGCATAATATAATCAACTATATTTTCTGACAGTAACATAGAATACAACTTCATATTTTATTTGGATAATATTAACATCTACACTTTTGGTCTGACACCTCAAACACAAATATAGTTCTAAAAATGTAAATAACGGATACAAATGAGCTCCAGAAAGACTGGGTGTTCCATGCATAATATACACTGACACTCTAGAATATGCATTTAGCTCCAGAAAGACTGGGTGTTACAAGTATGATACACACTGACAATCTAGAATATGCATGTAGCTCCTATCTACGTGAAATAGCGTCATGTAAATAGTTACTCCAATGTTTACACTGTAAGACGCGAACTTGTCTACCTCCACTCTCTTATGAAACATAGACCTGTATAGCTCCACTGTTCACACTGTTATACGTCCATCTTTCTACCTTTCATCTACTAATACATCTAACAACTAGCTCCACTTTACTATGATACATCGACCTGTATAGCTCCACTGTTCACACCGTTATACGTCCATCTTTCTACCTTTCATTCACTAAAATATCCACCTAACTTGATCCTCTCTACCGTGATACCGTAAAGCTCCGCCTTTCACACTGACATAAGTCCATCTATCTACCTTTCATCTACTAATACATCTAACAACTAGCTCCACTTTACTATGATACATCGACCTGTATAGCTCCACTGTTCACACTGTTATACGTCCATCTTTCTACCTTTCATCTACTAATACATCTAACAACTAGCTCCACTTTACTGTAATAAATCCAGCTGTCTAGCCACTCTACTGTAATACATCCAATTAACTAGCTCCATTCTACTGCAGACAACAGAATGGAATGGAATGAAATTGGTTGTCAGGTCACAAGTGGTGCCCCAACAGTCGACAAGAATAGGGGATAGATATATTCATACATAGATAGATAGATAGATAGATAGATAGATTCAACTGTACCCTTCATACACAAGCACATTATATAAAATAACCAGTCTTTATGTACCAAGACGTGAAAATTTCTCATAGGTGCACATTATAAAACATTGATTAAGCTTTGACGACAAAACTTCTTGTACACCCCCCATCCCCAGGTTGAACGCAGTAATAAATTATTCAACATATCTTTCAAGTCTTCCCTGCGCAAGACAGCTCCACACGTCATAGAGTACTATATGTACGTAAAACTGCTTCAAGAATCACAATCACATCCCCGTTTTCACAGAGTACTCTATGTACGTAAAACTGCTTCAAGAATCACAATCACATCCCAGTTTTCACAGAGTACTCTATGTACGTAAAACTGCTTCAAGAATAACAATCACATCCCCGTTTTCACAGAGTACTCTATGTACGTAACATTGCTTCAAGAATCACAATCACATCACAGTTTTCACAGACTAATTTATGTAATATAACAGTAGCATTTTTGCTCCAACAAAATTATGTAATGTGACTATAGTTTTCGACAAATTATGTAAAAATGTACAGAACACTGCTTCAAGAATCACAATCACACCCCAGTTTTCACTAGCTACTCTATTTACATAACACTGTTTAAATAATCTCAAGCACGTCCCAGTTTTCACAAACTACCCATTGTACATTAGATTTTGATCTAAACGATGTTTTAAAAGATAGTTTTACTTTCTAATGTTTTCCTTTAAAATTAATCTTTAAATGTTAGATTTTGATCTAAACTATATATTAAAAGACCATTTTACTTTCTAATGATTTCCTTTGAAATTGCATCTTTAAACTTTAGATCTAAACGATATATTAAAAGACAGTTTTACTTTCTAATGTTTTCCTTTAAAATTAATCTTTAAATTTTCCATTATCTATAGATCAGAAATACGAAAGTTGTGAAAAGCACTAAATACCTGTTGAGCAGTGCGATTGAAAACATAGTTTTTCTGGACTTCAATGATGTCATTAACAGCAAGTGCCACCTGCAGAAAACAGACAAATAACAATTTACCTGTAAAGTATTTATCGTCTTGTAAATGTCATAATACTGTATAAATAGAGAAAAATATCATTTACAATTACAATGTCTTCTTACATTGCTTTATTGCCTTATCACAACTACAATGTTTCTTTTAACAAGGTCAAAGGTTATCATTTCTTAGGAAAAACTAATTAAATAGAGCAAAGGTAAGTGAAAGGCATTGAATAGTTTAACATAATTAGATAGATCAATACTTTAAATTGCATGTGACGAGAGACTACAAGTTCTTTTATAAACTGTCAATCAAAACATTAAGGATAAAAGAGTAAAAGATAACATTAATACTGCAAATTTGTAACTTCCGTGTTGTCATCAATATTTCCTGTTTTTGACCGAGTCATGGCTCAGTACAAAGAAACAGAAAAATACACAAATTGGGCATCTTCTAGCTTAGAGGTCATCAATTCTTTGTTCTACACTACGAGGAGGCATATTTATCATTGACAGGTGTCGTGAACTGTTCTCTTCTCCCATGTTCATATCAACCTTTAAATTCGGCCATACTTCTCTTCCAGAAGTTAAATCAATCTAGCAATTCCAATCACGTAATCAATTTTAGCAAGCCCAATCACGTAATCAGCTCTAGCAAGCCCAATCACGTAATCAGCTCTAGCAATTCCAATAATGCGATCAACTTTAGCAAGTCCAATAATGCAATCAACTTTAGAAAGTCCAATCATGTAATCAGCTCTAGCAAGCCCAATAATGTAATCAGCTCTAGCAAGCCCATTCACGTAATCAACTTTAGCAAGTCGAATAATGTAATCAGCTCCAGCAATTCCAATAATGCAATCAACTTTAGCAAGTCCAATAATGCAATCAGCTTTAGCAAGTCCAATAATATAATCACCTTTAGCAAGTCCAATAATGCAATCAACGTTAGCAAGTCTAATCATGTAATCAGCTCTAGCAAGTCCAACAATGCAATCAACTTTAGCAGTCCAACAATGCAATCAACTTTAGAAAGTCCAATCATGTAATCAGATCTACAAAGTCCAACAATACAATCAATCCAAGTCCAATCGTCTGAGAAATGTTATTTTAACTCTGCCATACTTTACCTAATCGTATAATTAAACTAACTGATTCTGTGCATGGAACAGCACATCACCAAAGACATGGAATGAGATACTGTGATAGTGACATAAAAAGCGTGATAGTTCCACATTGATATAGATGACGTAACGTTGACAACGGAATAAAATTATGTGATAGTGACACACAAGGATGCGATTTCTGTGACAGTGACGTTTATGAGCGTGATATCTGAGCAGTGACGTACCAGCATATTCATGAGGAGGATGTTCATGGCGATCAGAAAGATGACAAACAAGAAGTAAGCAGGTACAGGAAACTGGACACTTTCAGTTCCCTCGAAGATGGTGTCAAATTCAGTCAGGTCTCTGGTCATCACTGCTATCTTGATTAAACTCTTACCGACCGTATTAAAGTGGCCCTGACGGGAAATGCAATATAATGTCAAATAAGTACTCACATTTTGGGATGTTATATATAAGTGAATGATAAAAACATATTTGCAACAAGAAAGCTTATTAAAATCAAAATGTACTGTTTTTATTTTCCAGAACAACTTATTCCTGTAAAAGACACGAAGAAAGGTCAGCACTGAGAAGATAATTAAATTCTATATAGGCTGTCATGATCAATTTTGTGAAATCAATGTCTCTGAAGACTCGCTCTTGCAGTGGCTTTTCACAGCTGTGAACTCGCAGTGATAATGCTGAATTGTATATGCCAACGTAAAGTGTTTATCAATGGAGAAAGTGTATGGTCTAAAAAAGGTAAAGAAATGAGACTATACATGAAACTATACATGAAACTAGACATGTGTTTTCAATTAGAAGGAAAGGGCAGTTTATGAAAATCACAATGTTGGAGTTCAAGCTAGCTAGCAAACATGGTAAACGTATTTAGATGACTGAACAGGGATACCAGAATATAAGGTCAGCATAAAACAATCCTTATTTTTAAGAATTGGCTATATCTTTATAAGAAAAATATGTCTGGTTTGATTAAATGCAGCAGTGAGGAAAGTCGTATACGTATATTTCCACTTGTAACCAAACATAAAATTAAAAAATATCGTGCCCTCATCATGGAACACTAGAACCACTACAATATCTAACATTGCTTATCATTGATGACTACAAACACACGTGATGTGTAAGAAATTCATTTCTGTCTCTTTAGTCGGATTTGAATTTTACAAAAATTG
The DNA here is from genome assembly GCA_028829895.1 of Sinotaia quadrata. Taxonomy (NCBI): domain Eukaryota; kingdom Metazoa; phylum Mollusca; class Gastropoda; order Architaenioglossa; family Viviparidae; genus Sinotaia; species Sinotaia quadrata. The sequence continues at coordinate 40,151,470 of CM054181.1, read as the reverse complement.
AAAACCAGTTAGCTTCGTTTTCAAATGATCGCAATCTTAAAATGACACACCCTGAGAAGTCTTTTGATTTCTGTTAAAGATAAGTACTCCGGAAAAGTTAAAAGAACTTTGATAGTTTTGGTGCAGTTTTCCATATCCTATGTGTATCACTTAGTATTTTAAACATTTATGATTATAAAATGCAAACAAAAGGAAAAACATTCTCGATGCTGAAAATGAAATAATAGTCAGGTTATCTCAAGAAATCACCCCAAAATCTTCAGTCTTATAAATCATATGAAACTAATTATATTACATCTAAACTGTAAATGTGTACAAAATTTCAGTTCTATTTTAAAAATAATTTGTAAAATGTTGAAGTAAGAGCAGCTTTCTTTATTCTAAAACATTCAAAATTCTCCAGAGAGTATACTTTATTTTTTTGTTATCCGGATGAAAAATTGTCTTCTTTCCGGTCCGACCAGTGTGTGGCAAAGTTAAAGTTAATTTCTAAATGTGTCGTGAGCACAAAAGAAATGAGTCACGCGGGACTAATCTAACCAGAACCTTGCAAAGTGGATGCTAGGTCAAAATATATGCTGGGTGAATAAACGACGGTAGTACGAGAAAACTGTAGAAGGAACTTAAGGGAGGGCACTTTTGGAGGTGAATAGGAAACAAGAGTACAATGGGGATAAGTGTAGAATGGAAGCTGGTGAAGGGTACTATGTGGGGTAAAAACAAATACAATAGTTAAGTGGAAAATTGCAGAATGGAAGGGTACTATTTGGGGTAAAAACAAATACAATAGTTAAGTAGAAAATTGCAGAATGGAAGGGTATTATGGGTGTAAAAACAAATACAATAGTTAAGTAGAAAATTGCAGAATGGAAGCTGAAAGGTGTAGGTCCAATGTAAAACTGTAAATGTAAAATGGAAATAGAAGCTGTTAATAGGATGGGTAATGAACTGTTGCACGAAGGAAAAAGTGTAAAAGTGCGGAAATGGTAAATGATAGTTTTTTTTAACAGTTATTAAGACGGGTAAAGGATTGTTGTACCGTTTAATACAATGCAATAGTATTAAGGCTTGTAACGAGTAACGGAATGTTGTACCGTTTAATACAATGCAATAGTATTAAGGCTTGTAACGAGTAAAGATGAAATAACAGAGCATCATTAGAATAAAGGAAAAAACCTTTCGAACCGGTGAATAAGTTTTTCTTTTAATACTTTTTACTGATTAATTGCAGTTTCTTATGACTTAAGTAAATAACGCAATTCACTGAACACCTTTAAATGTCTGCTTATAACAATGTAATGCACTGAATACATTTCTGCTTAAACCAACTTAATTCAATTAACATTACCTGACTTCTTAAAATAACGTAATTCAATCAACATTACCTGACTTCTTAAAACAACATTACCTGACTTCTTAAAACAGCGTAATTCAATCAACATTACCATCAACATTCTTAAAATAATGTAATTCAATCAACATTACCTGACTTCTTAAAATAACGTAATTCAATCAACATTACCATCAACATTCTTAAAATAATGTAATTCAATCAACATTACCTGACTTCTTAAAATAACGTAATTCAATCAACATTACCATCAACATTCTTAAAATAATGTAATTCAATCAACACTTACCTGACTTCTTAAAATAACGTAATTCAATCAACATTACCATCAACATTCTTAAAATAATGTAATTCAATCAACATTACCATCAACATTCTTAAAATAACGTAATTCAATCAACATTACCATCAACATTCTTAAAATAATGTAATTCAATCAACATTACCATCAACATTCTTAAAATAACGTAATTCAATCAACATTACCATCAACATTCTTAAAATAATGTAATTCAATCAACATTACCTGACTTCTTAAAATAACGTAATTCAATCAACACTTACCTGACTTCGTAAAATAACGTAATTCAATCAACACTTACCTGACTTCGTAAAATAACGTAATTCAATCAACACTTACCTGACTTCGTAAAATAACGTAATTCAATCAACACTTACCTGACTTCGTAAAACGACGTAAAACGCGAGCGCGAAGCCAACGACACAGATACTTATGACAAGGAAGAATTTGATGAAAGTGAAGACGATTTTGATTATCATGGCCATGTAGGCTCCAAAGCAGGGTAATTTCTGAATAAATATCAATAGATAGAGCCAAGCCAGAAGTATGGCGAATGTGCCAACCGACCATTGCCAGTTCTGAAAATGACATAAAATAATTCAAAAGTTAATGAAGGCTATAATCATATGGGTTTGGTTAAAGCATGCATCGTTTATGAAACCCAAATACTTTTAAAAACAGTCATGAAATTTGTATTAATTAAACACAAAGCTTGTGTTTATAAAAGCAATTAATATGCTCATGGAACTACCATCTGAATCGCCATGCCCGCCTTTGGGGACTTCGATATTGATACGGTTGTCGGGATCCCAGAATATAATGAGAAGAAGCAAGTCCCTCCATTCTAGAAAGAAAGGTCCCACTCCATTTTTGGACAGGAAGGAAGCCAACCACTGCTACCTGTTTGTTAACGGACAAAATTTTACAACCACTCTATAATTTAACATAATCCAGCGGTGAAAACAACAAACAAGTAAGTTCCATTGAGATATTCAATATTTGAACACCCAAGCATTTTATTTGTTAAAATTATGGTTAATACAAGGCTGAGTTGCTCTTAATTAAAGCCATTATAGAACCATTAGCAACGGTTTAAGTATTTTTGCATTGTCTATGTTGACGTTTCTACATTTAGTATAAATTCCTATTTAAATACTAACAAAACCATACAATATATATATATACATTGCTTTAATATTAATACAACTGTGAACAATTGAAGGGTTAGCAGTCAGTGGATATTGTATAAAAGAAAGTTATTGAAGGTTCCACTTTGTTTACATAACCACATATTAATAAATTTGATATTTTATCACTAATTGGAAGTACTTATTATATAGTAACCACATATTAATAAATTTGATATTTTATCACTAATTGGAAGTACCTATTATATAGTAACCACATATTAATAAATTTGATATTTTATCACTAATTGGAAGTACCTAATATATAGTAACCACATATTAATAAATTTGATATTTTATCACTAATTGGAAGTACTTATTATATAGTAACCACATATTAATAAATTTGATATTTTATCACTAATTGGAAGTACTTATTATATAGTAACCACATATTAATAAATTTGATATTTTATCACTAATTGGAAGTACTTATTATATAGTAACCACATATTAATAAATTTGATATTTTATCACTAATTGGAAGTACTTATTATATAGTAACCACATATTAATAAATTTGATATTTTATCACTAATTGGAAGTACTTATTATATAGTAATCACATATTAATAAATTTGATATTTTATCACTAATTGGAAGTACCTATTATATAGTAACCACATATTAATAAATTTGATATTTTATCACTAATTGGAAGTACCTAATATATAGTAACCACATATTAATAAATTTGATATTTTATCACTAATTGGAAGTACTTATTATATAGTAACCACATATTAATAAATTTGATATTTTATCACTAATTGGAAGTACCTATTATATAGTAACCACATATTAGTAAATTTGATATTTTATCACTAATTGGAAGTACCTAATATAAAGTAACCACATATTAATAAATTTGATATTTTATCACTAATTGGAAGTACTTATTATATAGTAACCACATATTAATAAATTTGATATTTTATCACTAATTGGAAGTACTTATTATATAGTAACCACATATTAATAAATTTGATATTTTATCACTAATTGGAAGTACTTATTATATAGTAACCACATATTAATAAATTTGATATTTTATCACTAATTGGAAGTACCTATTATATAGTAACCACATATTAGTAAATTTGATATTTTATCACTAATTGGAAGTACCTAATATATAGTAACCACATATTAATAAATTTGATATTTTATCACTAATTGGAAGTACTTATTATATAGTAACCACATATTAATAAATTTGATATTTTATCACTAATTGGAAGTACTTATTATATAGTAACCACATATTAATAAATTTGATATTTTATCACTAATTGGAAGTACTTATTATATAGTAACCACATATTAATAAAGTTAATAATTTATCACTAAATGGAAGTATTTATTGTTTTAATGTTAATATATAATAAATTAAATAAATGTTAATAAATTTATTTTATCACTAAAGGGAAGTACTTCTTGTTTCAATGCTTTTGTTTTAAACATTAACACATGTACCTACTAATGAATTTAGTTTTTTTTTTTTTATCATTGATGGAAGCACTCATTGTTTCAATGTTTAAGCAACTTCATGTTAATGAACGATTTTTCTCTAATTTCATCGCTCTCTGTTTTCCTTTATCTATTCTCGATTTCTCATTTAAAAACGTTTCAACCGCATTTTGAGGTTATTTGTTCGCTTCACGGGGGTTGGTCTAGGGAGAGAAACCTCAGAGTAGGGTGCAAAAAAGTGTTTTAAATATTTTTAAATGTTAGAATTCTTGGTAGCTGAGACATCACGTTGCCACTGAAATTTGTGTACACATCACAGGAAACATCACACTAGTCTAGAGTGTGTATGTCTGAAAGTGACATGTAGAGGCACTTCCGTCCGTCATATTAACAATAAAAAAAAGAAAGACTTCTTATTAATGACTCTCTCATGCGCTTTCATTGGAATAAAGTAAAATAATGAAACAGGGTTATGTACATTTCAATGGAATAAAGTAAAATAATGAAACAGAGTTATGTACATATTAATGGAATAAAGTAAAATAATGAAACATGGTTACTTACATTTCGATGCAATTCTGATTGTTGGCAGTCACTGACATTAATCACTAGCAAATATGCGAAAATGTATGTGGTCCACTCGGCCAGGTTGGTCCAGCTGAAGTATTTCAGGGTGGCTCTGTATATTTTGAAAAGCTGTAACAAAAAATTTTAAAATAAGACTGTGATAGTATTAAACAGAACCATGACAGTTGTACAGACGTATTGCTACAGTCTATGTTGCTTACGTCGTTTGTGACGAAATGCTGACAGTAAACGCTAAACAGAGTGGAACCACACATTTTTAATTTCTTGTAAGTCACTTATGTATTGAACGCTCTCCCTCCCATTCCCACCTGCCAAATAAATTTATCAAATTACTATCTTTTAATGGGTGGGAAGAGGTGTATGTTATGTAAAATTTTTCACATTTAAATTGACACAAATATAACTAGGTCTTACTAAGTTGTTTGTTGTTTAATCAATTTTCCTTTTCCACTAACTACAGCATTACACGTACCATAGAGAATGTAAATTTCAAGACTTGTTCTTCATGACAAAAGATGGTATTTTGGTTCTAGATAAAACATTACACGTACCATAGAGAATGTAAATTTCAAGACTTGGTCTTCATGACAAAAGATGGTATTTTGGTTCTAGATAAAACATTACAAGTACCATAGAGAATGTAAATTTCAAGACTTGGTCTTCATGACAAAAGATGGTTATTTTGGTTCTAGATAAAACATTACACGTACCATAGAGAATGTAAATTTCAAGACTTGGTCTTCATGACAAAAGATGGTATTTTGGTTCTAGATAAAACATGACAAAAGATGGTATTTTGGTTCTAGATAAAACATGACAAAAGATGGTATTTTGGTTCTAGATAAAACATGACAAAAGATGGTATTTTGGTTCTAGATAAAACATGACAAAAGATGGTATTTTGGTTCTAGATAAAACATGACAAAAGATGGTATTTTGGTTCTAGATAAAACATTACACGTACCATAGAGAATGTAAATTTCAAGACTTGGTCTTCATGACAAAAGATGGTATTTTGGTTCTAGATAAAACATTACAAGTACCATAGAGAATGTAAATTTCAAGACTTGGTCTTCATGACAAAAGATGGTTATTTTGGTTCTAGATAAAACATTACACGTACCATAGAGAATGTAAATTTCAAGACTTGGTCTTCATGACAAAAGATGGTATTTTGGTTCTAGATAAAACATGACAAAAGATGGTATTTTGGTTCTAGATAAAACATGACAAAAGATGGTATTTTGGTTCTAGATAAAACATGACAAAAGATGGTATTTTGGTTCTAGATAAAACATGACAAAAGATGGTATTTTGGTTCTAGATAAAACATGACAAAAGATGGTATTTTGGTTCTAGATAAAACATGACAAAAGATGGTATTTTGGTTCTAGATAAAACATTACACGTACCATAGAGAATGTAAATTTCAAGACTTGGTCTTCATGACAAAAGATGGTATTTTGGTTCTAGATAAAACATTACAAGTACCATAGAGAATGTAAATTTCAAGACTTGGTCTTCATGACAAAAGATGGTTATTTTGGTTCTAGATAAAACATTACACGTACCATAGAGAATGTAAATTTCAAGACTTGGTCTTCATGACAAAAGATGGTATTTTGGTTCTAGATAAAACATGACAAAAGATGGTATTTTGGTTCTAGATAAAACATGACAAAAGATGGTATTTTGGTTCTAGATAAAACATGACAAAAGATGGTATTTTGGTTCTAGATAAAACATGACAAAAGATGGTATTTTGGTTCTAGATAAAACATGACAAAAGATGGTATTTTGGTTCTAGATAAAACATGACAAGAAAGACCGAAAATGTCGTGAATGCACTCACGTCAATGTCTAAAGTTTTAAATATATCCTCGATCTATTCGGACCTTGTCAAACAATACGGTCTCCATTTGAAGTATTTCTCAAGAAACACACTCCTCAATGCAGGAAAGAAGTGTCTCATTGTTACATGTCCAGTTTTTATTTAAAGACCCTGCTTAGGAATTTTACAGAACTTTAATTTAATTAGATAAATTAATTTCTCCTCTTTCCTTAAACAGACTGGTTGCTCAAATTATCTTTCGTCTCATATGAAAATGCGCCTTTGTAGTACAGACAAACAGATTCACGAACAGACAACTTGTGTACAATAGCCGGCTTGGAAACAGTTAACACTCTCTTAAATCTTTATGCACTCAAAATGTTACATTTAGCTCAGTCGATCCCCCATCCAAACCACGATTAGGTCTATATGCATAAAAATCACTACGAAAGAGGTATTAACAATAAAGAATTTAATAGTTAATATTTAACAATAACAATCAATTACGAAGACACAGCTTCAGATCTAAACTAAGGCAAGTTCAATGTGCTTGAAAGTTAATGTTCGAGAAAGTTATTTTTGCCAGCACATTCAGTGGATTCAGAGTTCGGGTCAGTTACTTATCTGTCTCAGTAGTCTTGATTAACGTGGTCTAAGGTTGGTTCGATCCTTCCACATATCAAGCGATGCTTGCACTGTATGATCCATAGCTTCCAATAACTTGTCGTCTCTCGACTTATTACGCTAGAGATCCGTCATGGCAGAACATCATCAACAATGGCAGCACAGAATTGTAACGTCGTCCGTCCAAGGTTGAATAAAGGAACACGCACCCAACGTGATACGAAGTTAGAACGTATTATAAGGTAGAGAAGAACCCGCTCTGAAATAAGAGTGTAGTTTCTATGAGCGATTTGCGTTTACATTTGCAAATCATCCCAAGCACGTGACTGATACAATGCGCTTATTTTTAAATCTTCGACTATCGTGTCTTTTACAATATATTTATATTTATAAAAGATACAATATAATTCACATGTGTGTTGTTTTTAACATTACATGAACGTATGAATTTCCAAACATTTACTTCATCAAAAATGGAATTCATACAAGGAGAACAAAATATAATTCAAATTAAGCATGAGCACTTTACAATTTAACAATGAAATTACACGCAAGAGAATCATTTGAATTACATGAAAATTCGCAACGAGCACAGACGTTCTGCGGCACAAGAGAATTAAGGTTTATACAAATTAAAGTCAAAAAGGTTACAATTAATTTATATACAATGAAATCTTTAGGCTTTAGTCATTCTATTGAATCACGTATACTCGGAGGAGAATTGTAATAATTCGCACAAAATACATACATAAATTCATATACAAAAATACAAATAGTAAAATGCAATATAATTGTAAGAAGTAGACGTGTTACCTTCTTAAAGTAGAATTACTGCACAAGACACGGGTTCCTATGTTCCTTTCTGACTCAGCAAGATATTCAGCGACTAAGGTGCTCGAGAGCTGATGTGTGTCGGCCGGTTTGCGTTATGAGTAAAGAATATTACCGCGTCAAGAGTATTTATTAAAGTGTATGAATGCGTCACATGACTTGATCACGAGGTATGCTTGTTGATCAGAACTTTCTCGACTATTGTCTAAAGTTACATAACAGGGTCGAACTCACTGTTGTTTTTCCTCTTGCTGGTGCACGACGGGAGGGTTCTAACAAAGGAATTCAATTTGAATATGATATTCGAGTTTCAGATGTGGGTCAGAAGTTCGTGACACAGAATTCGGTCAGAAGTCTGTCACACTCATAGAAAAAAAGAAATTGTCTTTTGTTTAGCCTTATGTCGACCCAGGCAGACACATAGGTGGTGTGCCTAAGTCTTGTACTATTTATTTGTATAAATAAAACCTAATTTGCCATTTTTCTCTTACTATTATCTTTATTGTAAATACCTTTGACATATTTCATATTTCAAAAGTTTTCCCTGTGAACTCAAGTGTGGTTTTGAAGGTTGTATATATACACCTAATGCTGGATTTTAAAGCATTGTCTACCTAAAGCTGGATGTAGGGTTTTATATATATATGATTATTTCATAAAATTATTCTTAGAAATATTAACCTTCTTGCACATATTGATAACAATATATTGGAGATATAGTGGATGGATGGGGGCTCACTAAATATAGGTTAAAGACGGATTTATCTTCTCCTTTGATAAGAAGTTTTCCACCTAAGAAATATTGTGTGACAGCGAGTGTTTGTCTTTAATGTTGTGGAAGGGAGAAAGCGTTGACAATACCTGCATATCCGCCAAGTAAGAGAGACGAGTGGTGTCTTCTTGAAAATTATTAATAATATAAATTAAGATTCTCATCACTTGTAATTAGTAATGGATGATTATTAATAAAAATAATAATCATAACCAATAACTAGGGTGGCGTTGTGTCACAAACTCATAATTCTCTTTCAGATCCATAATGACATATGTATCTGCAAGTATGTCACGTGTCAGCAAGTGAGTTAATGGTCTATAAGTTAATCTCGAATCTGAAAGTGATTTCCGGATCTTACAGATTTATAAATGCCTTTGTTTTTAAGTCAGGTTTCTAAGTCATGTTCAAGGCCATGGGTTTATAAATGACTTTGTTTCTAAGTCAGGTTTCTAAGTCATGTTCTAAGCCATGGGTTTATAAATGACTTTGTTTCTAAGTCAGGTTTCTAAGTCATGTTCTAGGCCATGGGTTTATAAATGAAGCACTGTAAGATCACTCACTCGTGACTCAATATTTAATCAATTACATGAGTGAACACGTACATTTTTAAAATTAAAAAAGTGTATATTTTTGCGAATAACTTTGAAATGTGTAAATCTGTTAGATAACTTCTAAATGGAGTGTGAATAAAATGTCGTTTCAATGATTGCAATTATAAAAGTGTATAGCAAAATAAATATATGTGAAATAGTGTAATCACCTCAGTAATCTCAGATTGAGCTTTCTCACTGAAACGAATTAACCTCCATGACAACTAGAAACATTCAATTCTGAGACTTCTAAGCTGACATAACTGATAATCACAGGTATGCTCATAATAATTAAAGGTAAACTTACCTCAATGATAAGGGTAACACTCATTACTGCAATAACGACGTTGGGTACACTCCGTGCAAAATATTCTGCATGCGAGTTTAGCAACTGACCATTTATGCAGTCAATTGAACTTTGATATAAAATTAAAACAATTGTTAATAAACATTTTCAAACACCACTTTTCTTTTGATCTTTACCAACTGAAAATATTTTCACAGTATTAAATAGTTACGAGAGGCTCAAGTTAGTGCGTTCAAATGTTATTAATTTCATACTTCACAGTTCATGTTACTGATGAATATACAGTGCGCGCATAAGGCACAGCAAATGAATAAGAACGCACTTTAATGTACGTCTAAGGCACAGCAAATGAATAAGAACGCACTTTAAAGTGTGTAGAAGGCACAGCAAATGAATAAGAAAGCACTTTAAAGTGCGTAGAAGGCACAGCAAATGAATAAAAACGCACTTTAAAGTGCGTAGAAGGCACAGCAAATGAATAAAAACGCATTTTAAGTATAAGGCACAGCAAATGAATAAGAACGCACTTTAAAGTACGTATAAGGCACAGCAAATGAATAAGAACGCACTTTAATGTGCGTAGAATATCACCAACAGACATAAAATGCAAGTTTCATATACATTTAGTTGTAAATATTCGTATAATACAATATCTAATTTTAATGATGGTCATATATAAATTACATGGGAATTTGTTGCTAAATATACAGTGTAATTTTACAATAATAAATTTTGATGATGAACATATCTTGTAAATTATATTAAATATAATTAAATATAAATTGTAGTTTAAAATAATAAATTTCGTTGGTGGAATAACTGTAATTTACATTAGAATTTGATACTGGATATACAGTGTAATATTAAAATAATAAATTGAACAGATGAATAGAAAACATAAATTACACTTAAATTTACCACTAAATAAACAGTATAATTTAAAAATAATAAATAGCATTGATGTATAAATGTTATAATTTACATGGAAATATAACACTAAATATACTTTGTAATTTTAAATTAATAAATTGTACTGATGAATATAGGTTGTAATTTGCATTGATATTTATCACTAAATATATATTGTAATTTTAAAATTAATTGATGATAATTTTGCATATGATTTGCATTTGTATTTCCTTAAGTCTAGAAACATAATGAGTCATATCTCTAACTTATAATAATGGGAATTGAAATGATTTCTCTTGATAAATTGTGTTGTATCTCGTCTTTCAGTGTGGAGACATAAACGGGTCATGTCCCAACTAGTAATGAGAGAAATTAATATGATGTTTAATATTTTAATGCTCATTGATTATTGAGGCATGTACAATTATATTATCTTGATTTCTAACGTGTTGAATTAAACTGACATAGAATTTTGTCTTATGACTATTTATGCGTATGTCTTATAACCAACATAGAATTTTAACATCTCTTAAAAAGAGGCGTATATGACGAAATAAATTTACCTACCCATATTTCTAAAGTTAACTGGTAAATTGTCAAATTGACCAATCTTGGGCACTCCTTATGATGGTAGTTTTGTAAGTGTCAGAGTTGAAGTAAACAACTTGGGTTGAGAATATAATAGAAATTGCTGATTGAATCCAAACCAGTTCCAACTGGATGAGAAGTTTTTCTGACTAACAGTCTCACACTTGTTCATAACAAATTCAACCAATGGGGATGGACTAGAAGATTCTTTGTTGAAGAATTACTCGATTCTATCACTTTGAATTTGAATATAACTCGAGTTCTGTCATAAAGGCGATCATTAGCTTATGGTAACTTAACTAAGTGATAAAGAAAGAATAAACTTAGGATATTTTATGCATGGTTGCTATTGATCTATGATTTGAATTAGAGAATGCTTGTGTAATTGAACCATTATTTCTGTCATTAATTTGACTACATTGTACATTATACTTATGTATATTGATCAATGCTTTATTTCTTATTTTGGGCTAACAAAACTGTTGCAGGATTTTGTAAGTTGAAATGTATGTAAGAAAGAAAGGAGTTTAGAGATGAAATTTGTCTGAAATCTAGTGCTGCCTTATTTTGACTTTTACACAGGAGCAAGCATTTTGCTTTAATTTTGTCACATCATGCTACAGTGACTACTGTGCTCTACTGATGACGTTGGTGTGTGAATCCAGCATTGTCGTCAACATATCAGTAAAACAGGATGCTGTTAGTTGAGTCCTGTGAATTCTGCTTGAGAGCCAATACAGCAGAAATGGTGGCTTGAGTTTATCTCGGGAATTTATGAAGATTATTTTGAATGTTCTTCGTGGAACACAAGGATTCGAGAAGCATTCCTCCTGATGTGCTTGATAGCGCAAGTGAAATTCAGGTCGAATCTCTATGGTGTGCTTTGTGAGTTCATCAAAGATTCTAGAACAGTTGTGTAACGTACCTAGAAGGGACACGTGATACCGTCACCTGAATAAAAAAGACAGTGATTTGTTGCAAACTGCATGATTGTGAACATATGCTGGTGACAGTCGCCATCTTTGAAAAGGTTATGTGCATTGACTTTCATTATTTCTCTGAACCTCTACTCTCATTTCCGTGATGATATCTAATAACAATTATATATTTAGTTAAGTGACTGCTAATGTCTATGCTAGGATAAACTGAATGATTGTCCAGCATTTTTAAATGTCAATGCTCTTTTATATTCATGTAACTTGTATATTTGATTGTTGATTTAATTACTTTATTGTCCTTCTTACACATATTGATAACCTTATGTTGGAGAAGAAAGTGGGTGGATGGGAGCTCGCTAAATATAGAATAAAAGACGGATTGTTTTCTCCTTTGACAAGAGGTTTTCCACCTACGGAATTATTGTGTGGCAGTAAATTTTGTCTTTAATGTTGTGGAAGAGAGAACACGTTTACAGCGCCCGCAAATCCGCCAAGTGAGAGAGACGAGTGGTATCTTCTAGAGAATTAATAATAACGTAAATCAAGATTCTCATCACTTGTAATTTGTTATAGATGATTAAATAATATTAATCTTAACCGATAACTAGTGTGTCGTTGGCGTCATTGTGTGTTTGTGGAATATTTTGTTAGTAAATGCATTCAAATATTTATATATATCTCACACTATTACAATATCAATATAATATATTTCCTTTAACTGAATAGAAAAATTAAAATATCTTACTTGAACTTTTCTCTTGTAAGTATAACAAATCCGGAGAAAAAGGAAAGAAAAATGGAATAGAGGAAGAAAGAGAGGCAATAGAAATAACGGCTGTATGTGTTCCACTTCTTAGACATCAGTGACGTCACTAACGGATGAGTGAGTAAAGTCTCGCGCTTCAAAGTCAACTGCAAAAAACCACCAATAACGTTGGTAACTTTAAAAATACCAACAAGGCATTAACTTTTAAAATCACCTCTCTTAGAAAGGCATCAGTAAATACTTGATTTTTAAAGACAGGCACTCCTTGAAATGTACTAGTAAAGTTAAAATATTTCACATGTATAATTCATAAAAATACAAATCTTTTAATTACCGGCACGTTGAAATGTCTTAAAGATACTATAAACAATTAATTCTGCAAAACACCACTTAACATTTTAGTATTAATCACACCAGTAAAAAAAGAAAGCACTTAGTATTAGTCACATCACTAAACAGTATTACAATCACATCTCTAAACATTTTAATATTAGAGACACAACAGTAAACAAAATTGTATTAAAGCCACAGCAGTAAACACTTTAGTATTAGAGCCACAACAGTAAACAATATTGCATTAAAGCCACACCAGTAAACACTCCATATTACAATCACACCTATAAACGCTTTAGCATTAAAATCACAACTTGCAAATCATCATTTTTAAAGACACACGACTAAAGACCTCAGTCTTACACATATACGCACGCACACACATGCACATAACTCACCATGAGGAAGACAGGATGATTTTTCTTCAGAACGTTGGCATCATTGGTGTACGGATGTCTTGCTTCATTGTCAAAGTTAAGGGGAGCTAAAAAACATTTCCAAAGTCATTCTGTTTTAGTCCTTGTCCTTGGTATCCACACATAAACTGTACAATTTATTATGATGCAAGTAGACTGTTGTCTTCACATAAGATGTACAATTATTATGATACAAATAGACATTAATAAAACTATTGTCCTCACATAAGATGTATAATTATTATGATGCAAGTAGACTGTTGTCTTCACATAAGATGTACAATTATTATGATACAAATAGACATTAATAAAACTGTTGTCCTCACATAAGATGTACAGTTATTATGATACAAATAGACATTAATAAAACTATTGTCCTCACATAAGATGTACAATTATTATGATACAAATAGACATTAATAAAACTGTTGTCCTCACATAAGATGTACAATTATTATGATACAAATACACATTAATAAAACTGTTGTCCTCACATAAGATGTACAATTATTATGATACAAATAGACATTAATAAAACTGTTGTCCTCACATAAGATGTACAGTTATTATGATACAAATAGACATTAATAAAACTGTTGTCCTCACATAAGATGTACAATCATTATGATACAAATAGACATTAATAAAACTGTTGTCCTCAGATGAGATGTGCAGTTATTATGATACAAATAGACATTAATAAAACAGTTGTCCTCAGATGAGATGTACAGCTATTATTATAAAAATAGACATTAATAAAACTGTTGTCCTCAGATGAGATGTACAGCTATTATTATACAAATAGATATTAATAAAACTGTTGTCCTCAGATGAGATGTACAGCTATTATGATACAAATAGACATTAATAAAACTATTATGTACACATAAGCTGATGTTTGTGTGCAATGTTTACCTGTGGTGAGTAATGCTTCAGTTGTTTGTGTGCAATGTTTACCTGTGGTGAGTAATATTTCAGTTGTTTGTGTGCAATGTTTACCTGTGGTGAGTAATACTTCAGATGTTTGTGTGCAATGTTTACCTGTGGTGAGTAATACTTCAGTTGTTTGTGTGCAATGTTTACCTCTGGTGAGTAATATTTCAGTTGTTTGTGTGCAATGTTTACCTGTGGTAATACTTCAGATGTTTGTGTGCAACGTTTACCTAGGTGAGTAATACTTCAGATGTTTGTGTACAATGTTTACCTGTGGTGAGTAATACTTCAGTTGTTTGTGTGCAATGTTTACCTGTTGTGAGTAATGCTTCAATTGTTTGTGTGCAATGTTTACCTGTGGTGAGTAATACTTCAGTTGTTTGTGTGCAATGTTTGTTTGTCTGTGGTGAATGATGTTTAGCTTTTCTTTGCTCTTTTCTGCTTTCATTGTTTAAACTTTCGTTTGGTGCAGAAGGATTGAAGAGTATATCATTATATATATATATTGACCCACCAGTGAACTGACTGACTACATGACGCAGGAAACACACTGTTAGATTTATCATTGACCCAAAAAGTTATGGGACTTGCCACTTGGAGATAGCAAAATATTCTTGGCGTCGATTATTATTGGTCCACCAGTTGATTTTCTACTATCAACCAATTTAAAGACTAACTACTTGAACATAGCAAAAATATGAAATGTCGAAATTTACTGAGTTTTATTTAAAGGATTATTTAAGTGTAACAAAACTTACTGGATGTAGATTATTACTGACCCACCTTTTAAGGGACTTGTATCCTGAAGTTGTGGGTTCATCCAGGATGCATACGAGTCATCAAGGAACTCGTAATTGAAGGTAATTATGTACGTAGGCTCTGGTATCTTCACTTCCTCGTAGGTAACGCAGCGATCAAACACGTGCTCGGCTGCCCCTGACATAATCACGTATTGTTGTACATAATATTGTCCTGTCTTTTTAATACATTATACAACATAAATAGCGTTGTACATAATATTGTCCTGTGTTTTTAAACCATTATACAACATAAATAGCGTTGTCCTTCACATCGATAACTATTCCGAACAATATGAAAATAATAATTAACAGAATAATGTTTACCTTTATATAAATAATTCTAAATCTATAGAATATGAGTTGTAAATGGAGAAGTTACGGTGTCGAAGTATTTTTCTCTATGCTTCTGTAGTAGCCACCATCTTGTATCCCATATTATTCATATCAGATTTACAGCAGTCACCGATATATCACATTTCAGTACATTCGTGTGCAATGAGGCGTGAACAGGAAGTAATTATAGTAACAAAGAGGATTTATAGACATTTAATCGCAGTCACTTAAACTCGAACCAACCCTAACCCTAACCGTAACTGTCTCTGCGGTTATCTGTCTGCGTTTAAGTGACGCGCGATTAACTGTCTGCGCACCGACAAAGAGTTTAGATCAGTGCTTATGTCTCTATGTGTGTCCAGCAGTCCATGAAAGTCGTAGGAAACGTGGGCGAGAAATAACAAAATTTAATTGTTTGATGACCACGGGAAGATGGGCGGGGTAAAAAATTAGCATTGTTGCTGACGAACCAAATTAACTTCACTCTACGCAAGACTGGGCTGAGAAGTCTCGTTTGCGGAGTTCCTTCAAGGCTAGGAGAAGTCGGCAAAGTTGAAGATTAAGTTAGAATCTGTTTTAGAAACTAAAACTGAGCGTCTGTAAGAGAGTGAATTTTATGATTTAAATTGTATTTTTATTAATTATGACTTTATATGACAATTGAGTATTATATTTTGCAGCAGTAGGCCTATTCTGTGAAAAAATTATTTCAGAGATCAGTAAGACTTAAAGGTAAAGTTAGAGACATATTTGAGACGAAACTTAAGGTAAGTGTTTCGTTATATTCCAGTGTTTCATGATTGTTCTGGAGTTTGGAAAACCCTGTAGTAGCGCTGACGGCTGATGCTACAAGTTCTTAAATTTACGCTCGAGCAGTCTAGCCTACCGGCTTAGATTTATTCCTGCGTGCGTTTGTGAGGGCCAGAGACTTATCCACGTTATGCTGCACATGCGGTGGTGGACGGGATAGACTATCACACCAACATGGACAAGTTAAGGGCCTCAGTAAAGGACTGAGTATTTCTTCTTTTATGTCGCGGATTTTACTGTTGGGGGTTGCCCCCTCCCCCCCCCCGAGTCAAAATTAAGCAATCACAAAGAACACCAGACTGCCATCTTTAAATCACAGTAGTCAAATATTATGTTCTGCCGAATTGTAACTGGGCTAATTACATGAATGTAGGTCACCCCAGATAGCCTATGATACTGGATAATCGGGAGTCTACAAAACATTTAACATATGTAGTAAATGATGAATTAATTTTATTCTTTAAATAGATACTAACATACGTATGAATATAAATCATAATGACAAAATTATGTTCGATTGATAATAAATTTATTTCACCGGGGAAGCAAATACATAAATTTAAGAAACAGTATATCTTAGTGGTAATGGAGAAGCGAAACAAGAATGCTTCCTCTCAGAGTGTTAGACAAACGGGTTCATTAAGTGCCATGACAAAAATTGGAAGTTCAGGGAGCATTTGAAGAACGCAAATGCGTGTTTAAAAAGGCAAACCATAACTTATGGACAGTAGAACACAATAGAAGGTTTAAAAAGGCAAACCATAACTTATGGACAGTAGAACACAATAGAAGGTTTAAAAAGGCAAACCATAACTTATGGACAGTAGAACACAATAGAAGGTTTATAAAGGCAAACCATAACTTATGGACAGTAGAACACAATAGAAGGTTTAAAAAGATAAACCATAACTTATGGACAGTAGAACACAATAGAAGGTTTAAAAAGGTAAACCATAACTTATGGACAATAGAACACAATAGAGGGTTTAAAACTTATGGAGAGTAGTGTTTAAAAAGGTAAACCATAACTTATGGATAGTAGAACACAATAGAGGGTTTAAAAAGGTAAACCATAACTTATGGACAGTAGAACACAATAGAGTGTTTAAAAGGTAAACCATAACTTATGGACAGTAGAACACAATAGAGGGTTTAAAAAGGTAAACCATAACTTATGGACAGTAGTGTTTAAAAAGGTAAACCATAACTTATGGACAGTAGAACACAATAGAGGGTTTAAAAAGGTAAACCATAACTTAAGGACAGTAGAACACAATAGAGGGTTTAAAAAGGTAAACCATAACTTATGGACAGTAGAACACAATAGCGTATGTATAAACAAACAATGACTTGTTCATAATGGAACATTAGGGCGCGTGTTTATAAAGAAATACCAAGGCATATTTATAACGGAATATCCTGGCTTATTTATAATGATACACCACGAAGTTAGATGTATCACCATGACATTTGTAATGGGTCACAAGAGCGTATTTATAATCGAGCATTGTGGTATATTAATAATGAAAAATCGTAATGTATTAAATTTAGAACATCAGTACAGTACAACAATAAAACAGTATAACAAACTGATAATAAATATTTTAATTTTTCTGCGGAATTTATAAATGATTCCATTATTCCAATCCCGCAACCCAGCTTGCGAAACAGCTGTATTCCATGGGGGTGTTTTGAGAACCTTCTCTCTCTTTCTCTTTCTCATTTACACAAACAGAAACAAACGAAAAATACAATTTTTATTACAAACACTTTAAAATATAGTTTCAAATATTATTTTTCAACATAAGTGAAATTAAAAACTCCTATTTTCTGACAGATACCTGATTGGAATTAGAAGCACGACAACGCTAAACATTGGCCTTGAGGAATAGTTATGAGTAATATTTTGGCGACGTGAAATAATTGTTAGTTAACTAATTATACAGGAAGTAAAAAGCAATTTAGTACATTGCTGTTGAATGGCACGATTAAGTACAGAGAAGATAAAGACTAAAAGATTAAGATGAAGAATTAAAAGGAATAAAACTAATAACTGAGAAGAATAACATTACAGATTATAATGATTAACCAACCAAGACTAAGTGATTAATGTTAATGACATTAGGGACTAGGATGATTAATTTAAAGCTGTAAAGAATTATACAGATACACCTTTACCTGGCATTTTCTTGATCAGTTTTCGAAGCGGTGTATCAAAAGCCTGGTCAGTGACGTCACATTTTGTGGATTTACGGAGTGCCCTCTGCCACATTCTGGAGTTGAGGATTGTCATGACAACATTCCTGCCATTCGAAATTCACAGAAATCAATAACGTAATAAATTTAAGTTATATGATGTTTTACTTTTCTTGCTTATCAGTTTCAACAACATTTTTTCTCTCCATCAGTTTACGGGCTAATGGGTCGTACATTTGCAAATTCAGTTCACTTAATTTCGTGTTTAATTTAGTGGTTATGATCCTTAACTATACAATGCGGAGTTAATTACAAAACAGAAGTAATGACCCGTAATTACATAGGTAATTATCGAATTATATTTCCGAATAACTGTAATAATGTGTGAATGAGTGTGTGTGAAACTTGTTAGCAGACTGATAAAAGAGAGGATATTTGAAGATTTTGACATTTACTTGTATTTGGAATTAAGGAAAGACTTACTGATGACCGTTTTCAATGGCCACCTCCAAACAAGTGTTACCGCTGTCGTCCTCCAGCATGATGTCGACATTACGATTAATGAACTCCTCGACAACCTCTGCATGTCCGAATTTTGCCGCGAGATGTACTGGAGAGACCTGAAGAAGTGAAGAGACCGATTTACATGTGGTGCTAATTGGTGTACATGCACACGTCATTTGCTAGTCGTAGTCTGCAATAATGACAGTGAGCTGACGTATTAAAAATATTAACTACAGTTGTCTGCACTTGACATAGAGAGCACACAGAAAAAAATCAATAGGTGTGATGTAATTATTGCACGAGAAAAAAAAATTACGGGTGTGGGCTACTCACTGCAAGAAAAGATGAATCAACAGGTGCACCACCGTCCAATAGCACAATGCAGGTGTGTAGCTTGCCCCTGGAGGCTGCGATATCTAAGGGCGTGAGTTGGTCACTGTTGCTGTATGCAAAGATAGCTGAAATCACCTATAGCTTGCAAACATTCAGATACTCGTATGCAAACACATGACGAACATGCACGCATTAAGGTACTCATATGCAGACACAAGTATACAAACACTCTGTCATATAGAGCAAAAAAAAATCTGATACAGCTCTTTGAAGTGCTTCGTTCTGGATAGACAATAAAGTAGACAGAGCCATATCATAGATTATTCATCAACGATTTATTGTATATTAAGGTAGACCATTTACACGCTGATGTATGCTACAGATAGACATTTCATGTTTTGATGCATGTGACAGATTGATCATTCACGCTCTATGTATGTTACAGATAGACATTTCATGTTTTGATGCATGTGACAGATTGATCATTCACGCTCTGATGTATGCGACAGGTACATCATTCACGCGTTGATGAATTTTACTTGTAGATCATGCATGAAGACATGTAGTGCCAAAGGCCGTGAGAGTGAGGTTATGAGTGAATGTTTATGAGAACTTTGCTGAATATTACCTGGACACGTTTCAAGGTCCTCCTGTTTCTGATTTTCGATTGCAAAAGGATTTTTAACAGGTAAATGAAACAGTAATTTTCACCTTTAGAAAAAAAGCTTTTGGTGATGAATACTGTCAGTACAAAAGTAATGAATGATGTCCGTATAAAAAGCGATCGCATCAGTTAGTTTTATAACTGATAGGTATAATAAACGAATCGGTGTTTTGTAGAACTTGGAGGTGACGCAACGCTCGTGAAACACTGTTTAATGTTATCAAGGTCATCCATTAAGTACAGAAATATGATATCAAGGTTATCCATTAAGTACAGGAATATGTTATCAAGGTTATCCATTAAGTACAGGAATATGCAAAAGAAGCACAAATTAAACCAGTCTTTTAATGTTATCAAGTTATCCATTAAGTACAGAAATATGCAAAAGAAGCACAAATTAAACCAGTCTTTTAATGTTATCAAGTTATCCATTAAGTACAGAAATATGCAAAAGAAGCACAAATTAAACCAGTCTTTTAATGTTATCAAGTTATCCATTAAGTACAGAAATATGCAAAAGAAGCACAAATTAAACCAGTCTTTTAATGTTATCAAGTTATCCATTAAGTACAGGAATAGGCAAAAGAAGCACAAATTAAACCAGTCTTTTAATGTTATCAAGTTATCCATTAAGTACAGAAATATGCAAAAGAAGCACAAATTAAACCAGTCTTTTAATGTTATCAAGTTATCCATTAAGTACAGAAATATGCAAAAGAAGCACAAATTAAACCAGTCTTTTAATGTTATCAAGTTATCCATTAAGTACAGAAATATGCAAAAGAAGCACAAATTAAACCAGTCTTTTAATGTTATCAAGTTATCCATTAAGTACAGGAATAGGCAACAGAAGCACAAATTAAACCAGTCTTTTAATGATATGTGCGGTGCGTTTACTAACCGAAGAGAAAGATCTGCACCGTGTCCAAGCAGTTTGGACACGACCAAGTGATGACCGTTTTCAGCAGCTAGGTGAAGAGCTGTGTTAGAATTATTGTCCTCATCATTCACCACAAACATTTCTTGCTGGGCAATTTCGCCAACAATGCTATAACAAACAATAGTCCACAAACATACAATATCTATAAACATTTCGTCATTGGTAATTCCACATGCATTGTTACAAGTTGTACTGCGAATACATTATACTTCATAATTTCAGAAGTAAATGTAATATCCAACGTACATTTACCATACAGTTTTCAGTGATTACAAACATGTCTACATTCTCCAAAGCTCGCCAACAACATAGTACATTTATTTGTTATACTAACAGTACTATAGCATCCAAATTTAATTTTAAATATCAATATAATTATTGGGATAGATCTTTCAAGCAATAATACTACAATCATGATTTTATTACAAGTATTTTATACTTGCTAATTTCACTATCATAAATACAGTTAAAAGTAAAACACTACATTGGATAATTTCACAATCATCGATATAACATTGGAAGTTCACAATCACCATACTGTAAGTAGTAATTACACCACCAGTATTATAAACATATCTAAACAGCAATACAGTGTGGGTAGTGATTTCACAAAGATTTCCCCAACACACAATATTCATCACCAATATAATTTGTGCTTGGTTATTTCTCAAATAGCTATACAGAAAGAGGATACAAACATACTGATAATTTTCCAAATAGTTGTACAATTACAAACTACAAACATACAAAAAAATTCATAAACATTACCACAGTAATTACAGACTACAAACATAGTACTGAAAATTTCGTAAACAGTAACACATCAATTACAGACTACAAACATACTGAACATTTCGTAAACAGTAACACATCAATTACAGACTACAAACATACTGAACATTTCGTGAACAGTAGCACATCAATTACAGACTACAAACATACTGAACATTTCGTAAACAGTAGCAGAGCAATTACAGACTACAAACATACTGCAAACATACTGAAAATTTCACAAATATTTCTACAACAAAACCTGGCTATAAAAATCGAGTAGAATTTTGTAACCTTAGAAGGTTTGCATAATTGAAAGCTCACAAGTCTTAATGAAACAAACTTACTCTGTGTGTCCATTTTGGGCAGCCAGATGAAGAGGTGTTTGCCCACTCTCATTTTTGCCGTTTAAATGGCCGCCATATTTAAGAAGGCACTGCATATGAAAATATACTTTTTGAAACGGCATTCAAATTACTGTTATTCTGAGAGTTTGGATGGTATTTTTGCACGACTACTTTGACTGCTAATTCATTATACTTACCTTGTTTTAGTGTAATCTGTTACTTCCTTAATTCATGTCACAGTCCCTGTCTTAGCATAAATTTGTTACTTCCATAATTCATGTCACAGCCCCTGTCTTAGCATAAATCTGTTACTTCCTTAATTCATGTCACAGTCCCTGTCTTAGTATAAATCTGTTTGTTTATTGTTCAGTTATTAGTCAATTCCACGTGATTCCCTCACACTGTAGAACACTGATTCACTGATATTCTCTCGAGGCTAACCTGGCGCTCCTTTGCTGTATTAGCTCCCTCAAGCAGAACAACAATTGTAGCAATTTCCAGTAACTTTCTTGTACCAGAAATTGCTCAATGTAGTTGGTATACTTTGCCACCATACATCAATGGAGTGTAGTGTATTCCTTACACTTACACACTGTGGTGATACTTCCTCTTACAATATATTCAGGGAGCAAATACTGATGTATTTATCGTGTTCAGAGGATACCTCTAAGATGGCGATGTGCTGTCGCGACTTTGTAGCACTAACGACATTTGTTTAAGTTCATGAAACAGGGTTCCAAGAAAATAGTCATACGCTAATTTAAATTCGTGTGAACTTAGAAAATAAAATTATAGCAAATTGTGAATACGTTTCCCAATGTACTTTTTCTGCACGTAAAGTCTATCTTTAGATAATCTCCAGTAAAAGGTTTATTACATAATATTTACAATCATGCATTTAAATCTAAATAAAAATAGTATTTATGGTTACTAATGATATTTTGTAAAAAGATATAATTTTTTTTTTCTTCAATTATTTTGCTAGCTTTGGAGTTTGTGGGTGTACAAATTGTTATCATTAGTTATATTAATTTATTTCCCTAGAGTAAAATTAAAAGGCGTTCTAATTATTACGCTGAACGTTGCTCACTTATATAAACGTATTTCTGAAGACTTAGAAAAGAAATATTTTCACCTCTTACCTTTTGCAGATAAATCGGAATAATCTAATTTCCAAACACTTAATATGCAAAGTGTTCACATTCTTACCTTTACAACAGTTCAATAATGTTAACGTATTTCTTACCTTTACAACAGTTCAATAATGTTAACGTATTTCTTACCTTTACAACAGTTCAATAATGCTAACGTATTTCTTACCTTTACAACAGTTCAATAATGCTAACGTATTTCTTACCTTTACAACAGTTCAATAATGCAAACGTATTTCTTACCTTTACAACAGTTCAATAATGCTAACGTATTTCTGCAGACTTAAATAAGAAATGTACTCATATTCGTACTGTAAACGACTTTTATTTAAAGAAAATAATTTTCGGAGAATTAAGAAAAGTGATTAAATTAAATAAAATATGAAAGTTGGTATACATTCTTTTTTTAAAGACAGTTTGAATAATATAAACATATTTCTATAGACTTAAAGAAATGTGATTACATTCAATAAGAAAGTGTACACATTCTTTTCGTAAGACGGTTGACCATTACAAACATGTTTCTGTAGTGTGAAATAAGAACGTGTCCACTATATGACTAAGAACGTGTCCATTGTCTCACTTTTCAGGCAGATCAGTAAGTAATGAAAGTAATTCAATTATACAAATATATTTCGCAAACTTAAATTAAAAAAAAAAGTTTCTCAGTACTTGCACAATTTGTAAGAATCCTTTCCGCGCTGCTATGTGCAGTGGAGTGTTGTCAGACTGGTCAGCTGTATTGGTCACTGCTGAGGCATTTTCTCTTTCTAACAGTAGCTGTTGTAACATTTTCACCAGACAAACAGAAGCCTTATTTTATTTGAAACGTAATAATAACACAAACATAGACAAGCTTACGTGTTGTTTATACTTTGTATGAACTACTATAGGAAAATGTCAGATTAGATGCCAGCACATAATTTCTCTACAGGATTCACTCTTTTGCAAGTATTTGATATAAGAAATTGATATAATTATTCTCAACAGGATTATTTCTTATATACGTACATGAAATAAGAATTAGAAATTTTCTTTTCTCCACAGGATTAACTGTTATATAAGTAATTGAAATAAGAATTAGAAATTTTCTTTTCTCCACATGATTAACTGTTATATAGGTACTTGAAATAAAAATTAGAAATTTTCTTTTCTCCACAGGATTAACTGTTATATAGGTACTTGAAATAAGAATTCGAAATTTTCTTTTCTCCACAGGATTAATTGTTATATATGTACTTGAAATAAAAATGAGAG
Source organism: Sinotaia quadrata (assembly GCA_028829895.1). Classification (NCBI taxonomy): domain Eukaryota; kingdom Metazoa; phylum Mollusca; class Gastropoda; order Architaenioglossa; family Viviparidae; genus Sinotaia; species Sinotaia quadrata. Next base: position 40,126,626 of record CM054181.1, on the reverse strand, counting down.
TTAATTTTTCTTATTAGTTGTTTATATATATATATATATTGGAAACATGAAAGTCCACAACATAAATTATGTTTCTATCTCTGTGATTACTGATAATTTTTATTAAAGTCAATAAAGGTATTAACACGACATTTAGCAGTCTACATTTATTATTATTTATAGCCAGTCCTATATAATGTTATTTGGAAATTTTGAAAATTTCACTTATCTAATAAACAATCCTTAATGCATAATTACAGATCATTTGTAATTTTCACAGATGATAAGGAAATTAAATAACAGGAAGCCATAGATTTGAGGCGATGTCGTAGATATTTATTTACTCTGGACAATGTTAAGGTAGACGTGTGTATTGTATATAATATTATGGTAGACGTGTGTATACTGTAGATAATGTTATGGTAGACGTGTGTTTACTGTACATAATGTTATGGTAGACGTTTATATATTTATTGTAGACAATGTTAAGATAGATGTGTGTGTGTGTACTGAAGTCAATGTTATGGTAGACGTTTATTTATTGTAGACAATGTTAAGGTTGACGTGTGTATACTGTACATAATGTTATGGTAGACGTTTATTTACTGTAGACAATGATAAGGTAGACGTGTGTGTACTGTACATAATGTTATGGTAGACGTTTATTTACTGTAGACAATGATAAGGTAGACGTGTGTGTACTATAGACAATGTTATGGTAGACGTTTATTTAATGTAGACAATGATAAGGTAGGCGTGTGTGTACTATAAACAATGTTATGGTAGACGTTTATTTACTGTAGACAATGATAAGGTAGACGAGTGTGTACTATAGACAATGTTATGGTAGACGTTTATTTACTGTAGACAATGATAAGTAGACGTGAGTGTATACTGTAGACAATGTTAAGGTAGACGGTATTATTTATCTCATATACAACAGAAAAATATCGAATCTACAGAGGTGAATAGTTTGTAGTTCTATAATTGCAATAATTCTTCAATTGTATGTTACATAATTCTGGTTTATATAAATATATATCTCTGCATATGACAATTAAAATATCTTTGCATAATATAATAGTTATTTATTACATAATTTAATAAAATTCTATAATGAGATCTTATATATTTCTATTACCTACCACACATTGCAGAATGCTTTATTTATTCATTACATAATTTTATAATAAGATATTATGTAACTCTATTGAATTATTTCAGATACAATAAATAATTTCAAACACAGAAACGATTCTGCAAATATTTCCATAAGTGGAGTCTCTCACTTTCAAAATTTTCAGATTGTTGTTTTCTGACGCCAAATACACAGCTGTTTTGTTATTGACGTCCACAACAGTGACGTCAGCGGAATGTTTCAGCAACGCCTTTGTTGCTTCTGCATGGCCATGCATGACTGCCAGTAACAGTGGGGTGCGCATATCGTTGTCTCGATAATCAATCATTTTTGAATTCCTGAAATAAAAATATTATACTTTTAGTATAATAAGAGTCAATAACGTGCAATGCTTTATCTGGACAATCAGTCAATCCTTCATTTCTGAAAACAAATTAAAAGTCCACTCCTAGTAAACAGCCAATAACAGTGGCGTGTGGTGACTGGAACCATGTTTGAAGCAATAAAAACCAAACATTTTTTTTAACAGCAAAATCTTCCCTGACAACAAGATGGAAAATATTATAGCAGATTGTAAACATATATGTAGTGTGAAAGCTGTAAGATAGAAAGTAGTTTCCATTAATTTATTTCAAACATGTGTACATATCAGCAGAAACTCGATTTAATGTTTTTGTTAATCTAGCAATAAGGGCAGCACCATTACTGTAAAGGTATCTGCTAAGCAATCAACAAGCAAAAATGGGGTAAAGGTATTACTTAACAATCATTAGCCAGCAGAATTAGTGTTATTACTAAACAATCCTCACGCAACAGAAATGCCTGTTGATTTACTGTGTCTGAAAAATAACTAAATGCTTGCAGATTTACTGGGTCTCTTGATCAATAAATTAAAACCTGCAGATTTACTGGGGTCTGATGATTTACTGGACCACCTTTTATCAATACATCAATGTATACCGATTTACTGGATTTACTTTTGATCAACAGTTCAGTTTGCTCATTTAGTGGTAGCCTTTGAGAAAAAATGTAATATCTACTCATTTCCCGGGTAGTCCTAAACTCCACAAGTTCTGCTGATCTGCTGACTAATTTTTAAAGTGGTAATATAATTTCTGTTGGTCTGACAGTTTGAGAAATAACTAATTTAAGTTGATTTGCAGGCTAACATTTTGAGCAGTAACTAAATCTATGTTGAGCTTTTGAGCAGTAACTAAATTTCTGTTGATCTGCTGACTAATATTTTGAGTAGAAACTTAATTTTTGTGGATCTGTTGGCTAACATTTTGAGCGGTAACTAAATTTCTGTTGACCTGCTGGCTAACATTTTGATCAAACTAAATTTCTGTTGACCCACTGGCTAACATTTTGATCAGAAACTAAATTTCTGTTGATCTGCTGGCAAACGTTTGAGCAGTAACTAAATTTCTGTTGATGTGCTGACTTACTTTTGAAGTAGTGATTGAATGACGCTATCATGATTTACTGAAGCGGCCTTATGAAGAGCTGTCGCGTGTTCATTGTTGACAACGGTGACGCGAGCGTCGTCTAGCAACAGCGGTGCAATTGTTTTGTTTCCGGTCATGGCGGCCAGGTGTATAGGGTACATGTTGTCACGTTTTGGTCTGCTCAACTCTGCTTCTATATATATACATCAACACACTCGTGGCAGATTATACTTGCCAGGGAAAGAATATTCATACTTAATGCCAACTTTAATAACCTTTAAATGAGTAACAATATTCAGTATCCAGAACAGACACCAATTTCGTTGCTTACTCCATATTAATGTAAACACTAACCTTTGTCTTTTGCACAGAGCTGACGACGTAAAGGTGACTGCATTTAGTAGAAATGTAAAGATCTTTTCTTTGCACAGTTTGAGACATAACACTTGTATATTTAAAATCAATGTAAAGACCTTTGCACAGTTTGAGACATAACACTTGTATATTTAAAATTAATGTAAAGACCTTTGCACAGTTTGAGACATAACACTTGTATATTTAAAATCAATGTAAAGACCTTTGCACAGTTTGAGACATAACACTTGTATATTTAAAATCAATGTAAAGACCTTTGCATTGTTTGAGACATAACACATGTACATACACGAGCGATGTGGGTCCTGGTGTGCTTTGAATGTAAAACTTCTTCGATTGATTTCTCTACGACGCTGCAAATATGGAACAGGTCATGACCTCAATTAATTATCTCTACCTTTCTCTCTTTTCCAAACTTGTGATAGAATCACAACTATGATTAGAGATTGTTCCTTCAGATAATCATTCTATAATATTGATTGTGTAGGAGAAAAGACTTGATGAACACTTGACCATTTAGTGTAAATACGTGAACTGTTTCAAATCTAGTATTTTGTGATATATGTATTTATTTTATAATAAATCTTTTATCTTTTGTTACGTCCTTCTAACGCATGTGCATTGAAGCAGGTCTGGAGTAGTCAGTGGGTGGATGGGGGCTCGTTTGGATGAAAGTAAACTGTGAAATTACATTCCTCCTTAAGTAGGAAGTTCCACCTGCGAACTTATGTGTTGGTGCTTATAGTTGTATGCGAGTGGGGAATTCATGTTGGAAACGAATCTTAAATTTACCACTGATAAGTGATTATGTTTATTAAATGATAAAGGAATTCATAAATAATAATCATAATAGAGGCCAAATGTACTATAGTGGCCACAATGGTGTATGTTCAATTATAACTGTAGTGTAGTGTTTGTTCAATTATAACTGTAGTGTAGTGTTTGTTCAATTATAACTGTAGTGTAGTGTTTGTTCAATTATAACTGTAGTGTAGTGTTTGTTCAATTATAACTGTAGTGTAGTCAATTATAACTGTAGTGTAGTGTTTGTTCAATTATAACTCTAGTGTTTGTTCAATTATAACTGTAGTGTAGTGTTTGTTCAATTATAACTATAGTGTAGTCAATTATAACTGTAGTGTAGTGTTTGTTCAATTATAACTGTAGTGTAGTGTTTGTTCAATTATAACTGTAGTGTAGTGTTTGTTTAATTATAACTGTAGTGTAGTGTTTGTTCAATTATAACTGTAGGGTAGTGTTTGTTCAATTATAACTCTAGTATAGTGTTTGTTCAATTATAACTGTAGTATAGTCAATTATAACTGTAGTGTAGTCAATTATAACTCTAGTATAGTGTATGTTCAATTATAACTCTAGTAAAGTGTTTGTTCAATTATAACTGTAGTGTAGTCAATTATAACTCTAGTATAGTGTATGTTTAATTAATTATAACTATAGTGTCTTTTTTTCGCGTTAGTGTAGCGTGTTGTAGCAATGTTAGCATCACTGTTGCACAAGTGTTTCGTATTTGTTACTTCATGTTGCCGTTTTTACTGCTGGGCGCGCGAAGAGCTTAATAATTAAGATTAATCATTACAATAATAACAGGTCATCTCCCCTTAAATAACCTAAGTCGAACACCTGTAGATGAATGAATGTGTTAGACCCTAGTGCATCTGCACTAATTGCATGAATATAGGTCACCCCAGGTATCGTAATACATAGTGCAACAGCTCTACCCTTTACTTTGCAATTTTGAAGACCTGACAAAGACAGTATTTAATAGAAGTGTAAAGCTTTATGGTTTTCTTTGCACAAATTGACATCATGGTAGCCACATTTAATGACGTACAAAGCCTTAACCTATTCTTTGGCATCAGCATGAACGTATTCAATGATAGTGTAAAGCCTTACCCTTTTCTTTGCACAGTTTGACGATTTCCGTGTGACCACCGTATTTAATGTCAGTGTAAAGTCTTACCCTTTTCTTTGCACAGTTTGACGATTTCCGTGTGACCGTATTCAATGGCGACGTGGAGACACGTGCTTCCCTTGATATCTGTGGCTGTCACCATCTGGAAATGTATCGGCTTGCTTATTCACATTTCTATAACAATCAATAGTAAAAATGCATGAAATGTTTCAAAATCCATTCTCTCTCAACCAGTTAGCCTCACACACCATTAAGCTAATGATTGCCTTTCAAAACCAGACTTTCTTTATCCACACCAAATTGAAAAGTGATCAGAAAGCAGAATTTTCTACAGCAATTGAACTCCTTAACTCAGCCCAACTTAATTGACTAGTCTCGTTCTCGTATATCATGATCATTGGATAATAGAAAGGTACTCACTCAGTTTGCATTACGTCAGCAATCTAGAATGTTCTTGCCTGAGCTGTTTATTTCAATTCAGTCAATTTAAAAAATAACATAATAAGAAGTGCCCAAGATCGGGTTACTCTGACAATTTAGCAATTTATATAACAATTTAAATTTAAAATAGGGAGGGGCAAATTTACTCTTTACACTATCTGTGTGTGTGTGTGTGTGTGTGTGTGTGTGTGTGTGTGTGTGTGTGTGTGTGTGTGTGTTTGTATGTGTGGGTATTAGTGTGTGCAAAATTTGTAAGGCCATTTTCCAAATTAAGGATGCCGTATGCATGCTCTGAGAATTGTTAGCACATTGTGAAGCTGCAGAAAGTGCTGTGTGCGAAATTGATATTCATTGTCAAGATACAATGTGACAATTCGTTAAGTGTTTACACAATAGAAATTATTTAAATATCGTATATGTGTGAATGAATGTAAAGACATTTGCTGAAATTTATTGCATTATTAAAACTTTAAAATTCCTTACATTTGCCAATATTTAAAACAATAAATTGAGATTACTTACATCACGAATCGTATTTCTATCCTTTACTTCATCAAATAACATTTTCACAAGTTCGTTATTTCCAAAAGCACAGGCATAGTGCAAGGGTGTGGCCTTTTTGTTGTCAAGACAATGGAGATCGACGAGCTTAGTTTTAAGAAGGTTTTGCATGATTTCCGCATGGTTATACATGGCCGCCAAGTGCAGAACTGATAAACCGCGGTTGTCTTTTGCCTGCATGCAAACGAACAGGATGAGTCTATGAAAAGTTTCTAGGGGTCAACTTAAAACTTTTAAAAGTTTTCTTATTAAAATAAACATAGAACTAGTTATCTATCTATCTATCTATCTATCTATCTATCTATCTATCTATCTATCTATCTATCTATCTATCTATCTATCTATCTATCTATCTATCTATCTATCTATCTATCTATCTATCTATCTATCTATCTATCTATCTATCTATCTATCTATCTATGTATCTATCTACCTATCCATCCATCCATCCATCCATCCATCCATCCATCAAATTGACTGTCTGTTAAGAAACTGATACATTCTGGTATATTAAATGCATGGAATTACTGTATTGCCATGTGTCTAATTTAAAGAGTGTAAATATTATTTTAAAATGGCTGCGGTAAAAAAAGAAATAAGAGAAGGTACAAGAAGTAAAATATCTTGAATTATTTTATAGAGAGGAAAGAAACAATAACAGTTTTAAGATGAAAAGTCAAAGTGCACAAAAATTTTTAGTTTTAACATTAAAGGAAATAGCAAAGACTGGCAATCAAATCTATACCCTGAATTATATGGTAGCATTGAAATCATTGCTTTGAACATTAGCACGTGACAACAAAAAAAGAAGGCGCACAAATTCCACGGAATAAAAGAATTGACACGGATCTCTTAAGTTTTTCATTGAATAAGACAGAACATAGTCCTGTATTCACGGAATGCAGGAATAAATGACGATTCAGGTCACTTATTATTAGCGCTACGATGACGATTAGGAATAAAATGAAGGACACAGTAAAATGTAGTGACCGATGATTACCAATAAAAGGCAGGACAATTAATACTATCGTCACCGAAGATTACAGACAAAAGGCAAGATACTTAATACTCTAGTAACTGAAGATTACAAATAATAGGCAGGATACTTAATACTATAGTAAGTGAAGATTACAAATAATAGGCAGGATACTTAATACTCTAGTAACTGAAGATTACAAATAATAGGCAGGATACCTATTACTATATGACCGAAGATAACGAATAAAAGCAGGACACAGTACTATAGTGACCAAAGATTATGAATAAAATCAGGATTCATTACTCAGTGAAAATATAAAATATAGTATCGACCAGTGATTATTGAATGAAGATTGAGAATAGGTGGTAAGAACATGGAAAAAAGATCTACGTACCATAATGGAAGATTTTGTCCTATCATCACTTTTTTTCAAATGATCCAGAAGGTCCAGACAAGCATTAACGTTTCCTCGCTTGACTGCGAGGTGAAGCGGTGTCCTTCCGTTATTTTCAGTGTCATCGGCTTGCGCCCCGTGACTCAAGAGACAGCAGATTGCACTCTAGATAAGTTTGAGAAATGTCGTTAGGTTAGGGTGAGGAGCGTTTGAAGAAATGATTCGTCTTCGAACACTAAGGCAGATTTAATTGCAAAATTACACATGAACTCTAACAGTATTGTGATGTTTATAAAAACTTTATTACAATAATATTTTATTATAAATGTTTGTAATGTTACATGTACTTTATACGATTATATTAAAGTATATTTAGATTGAAAACATTATCACTCACTTATATAAATGTATTATTTTTACGAGAACAAATTCTTAGAAAATGCATTATTGTGCTAGTAGCATGCATAACTGACCTGTAGTGTAACTATCGTTACATCTGTAACAAATCCCTTGGTATATAAGCAAATTGTAAGTAATGTGGTGTGTAAACATGCATACCTGACCTGTAGTGTAATTAGCATCACGTCTGTAACAAGCAGCAAGGTGTAATGGTGTCATCCCTCCCTCTCCTTTCACATTGACGTCTGCAACAATAAACATCTGAATGAAAATATAAATATGTAGAAAATACTTTCCCGCAGCAATTTGCATTAGAATTAAAAAAAATAATAGCATAGTACTTCAACAGATCTGTTAAAATTTTTAAAGTATTTGCAAAATATTTTTTGGCGTCATTTGGATGGTCACAATGGTCAATACCTGCTCCTCTCTTTAAAAGCAGTTCAATGATTCCCGGATGAGAATTGTGTCTGGCAGCGTAATGAAGAGGTGTTAGATTGTTCTTGTCCTTTTGGTTTATTTCCTTTTCAGCATTAGGACCAAGATTTTGCAGTACAGACTCTATTGTACTTGTATCTCCAAATTTTGCACACTGTAAATTTAAATCGGTATAGATTTATAACGACAAATTATCACTGATTTCTAGCAAGTCTAAATAATAAACCAGACCTGACAAACATCGCACTGAAAACATAAAACAATACGTGAATGAAACAATACAATATAACCATAAACATGTATATGCTTTTGACGTCAACTATCAACAGAAACATGTATTTACTTATAACACCACACAATAAACACACAGTAGTGTATGCTTTGTAACGTCATACAATAAACACACAGTAGTGTATGCTTTGTAACGTCATAACTGCATACGTGTTAGCGCATTCTTAAAGAGCTTAAAAACAGATATACACACTGCTTTACTTATTAACGCATTTTTAAAGAGATTACAAATAGTGAAGAGTTATTACAATGGTTCTCGTAAAGTGTTATTAAAGGAGTTCTAGTCAAATGTTATTACAATGGTTCTAGTAAAGTGTTATTAAAGGAGTTCTAGTAAAGTGTTATTAAAGGAGTTCTAGTCAAATGTTATTACAATGGTTCTAGTAAAGTGTTATTAAAGGAGTTCTAGTAAAGTGTTATTAAAGGAGTTCTAGTAAAGTGTTATTAAAGGAGTTCTAGTAAAGTGTTATTAAAGGAGTTCTAGTAAAGTGTTATTAAAGGAGTTCTAGTCAAATGTTATTACAATGGTTCTAGTAAAGTGTTATTAAAGGAGTTCTAGTAAAGTGTTATTAAAGGAGTTCTAGTCAAATGTTATTACAATGGTTCTAGTAAAGTGTTATTACAATGGTTCTCGTAAAGTGTTATTGTAAGGGTTCTAATAAGATGGGTTTTTTCTCTTGTCATCATGATTATTTTCCTTTTAAAGTGTTAAGAAGTGTTCTCTGCAGACGTCTTAAGTTATCTGATTATTTTATTTTTTAAAGTTTATACTTCACTTAAATTTAGATAGCATCTTACAAGCTGTAAAATTATTTTAAAAAATAAAATATGGAATTCAGATAATAATTAATTGGCTTTAAATGTTACTTTTAATGCTGTTATAATAAGCCTTAACGTTATACTCGTAAACAATTTTCACTAAAAACTACACGCACAACTTAAGGAAAGGCTCATTTAAATATGTATTATCAATGGCTTCTGTACTTATATACTGTTTATTGTGGCCAGTCAGTTCAAACTGACTAAATGTTTATTGTAGCCAGTCCGTTCAAACTGACTAAATAATTATTGTAGAGAGTGAATGAATAAATGAATCACAATGAATAAATGTCTGTTCTAGCCAGTCAGTTCAAATTAAATGTCTGTTGTAGCCAGTCAGTTCAAATTAAATGTCTGTTGTAGCCAGTCAGTTCAAATTAAATGTCTGTTGTAGCCAGTCAGTTCAAATTAAATGTCTGTTGTAGCCAGTCAGTTCAAATTAAATGTTCGTAGTAGCTAGTCAGTCACGTCAAATTGAAATCGACAGGCAACAATAGACAGTCAGTGAGTTTGAACTGAATGGCTACAATAAACATTCAATCAGTCTGAATTGACTGGCTATAGTAAATATCCAGTCAATCTGAAATGACTGGTTACTATAAACAGTCATTCACTCTGAACATGACTGGCTACAATAAACAGTCATTCACTCTGAACATGACTGGCTACAATAAACATTCAGCCAGTCTGAATACCTTCTGTAACCATTTAGTGTGAATATGTATTTTAGCCGTGTAGTGTGCTCCACTTACTTATCTGTGTCAATAAAATATTCAATATGCCGGCATTCTGATTAACTAAAGAGTTTTCATTCACTGACCTGTGACAATGAAATGTTCAATATGTCGGCATTCTGATTAACTAAAGAGTTTTCATTCACTGACCTGTGACAATGAAATGTTCTATATGCCGGCATTCTGATTAACTAAAGAGTTTTCATTCACTGACCTGTGGCAATGAAATGTTCAATATGTCGGCATTCTGTATAACTGCTAGTGCTCCATGGACAGGCGACAGACCCAGCGTGTCTGGGACTTGTTCCATTTTCAATGAACTCGGACTTCAGCATATGGGTGGGAAAACATATTTGTTAATATATTGGTGACAGCGACTGATTTTACTTAGCACCCATGACTGAAAGGTACAATGATATCCAGTTACGTGCCACTGAACTGTCAAGAGTATCGCTTCAATAGCTTACCATGCATGACTCTATGTACATACCGAAAAGTATTCGCAACAGTCTATCATGAAACATGCTCATAACAAATAATTATTTTAACAGTCTGTCATGAAAAAGTTGTTATTAATATCACTATGCACATAACAAATAATTATTTGCAACAGTCTGTCATGAAAAAGCTGTTATTAATATCACTATGCACATACGAAATAATTATTTGAAACAAAGTGATATTATTATCGTTATGTAGAAAAACAAATAATGATTTGAAACTAACTCCTGTACACATACCTGCTTTACAAACACATTTACTACAATTTTCATGTACCTTTAACTTGTTGTCTTGGATACGACCTTCGGTTTCCGGTAGATATCGTGCGTATGTGTGTGTGTGACTGTGGAAGGTGTTAAATTCCTTGGGCCTCCGTTCCCTGGCGGCTAGATAAGGAAGTATGTATGCTTAGCGGTTCGTGCCACAATTCAATTTAATGTTTGGTTCAACCAAACATTAAATTTTAGCTTTCCAAATGCACAGGTGAGCATGCTAGTTGTAATTATTAGCTTGTCAAATGATGCGTGAGATTGTCAAATTGGTTTTATTATTGATAATTTTGTGGGGCTGGCTAAAAAGTGCACCTGCATCTAAATATGCAGAAATTTAACAAATCAAAACTTGTTCACAAATGGTTTGGGTCTGAGTTTCACTTTGGTTCAGTCAAACCTTTGCTTGCCACAAGTACTGTTTAGCTTGTCAAAACTTTGTTGAGCAAACTAAATCGCCCAGTTGGTATGTTTTGGGTCAAAAGATAAATATCTAGTGAGGAAAGTCGAAGTACCACATATTTATTGACGAAGAATTTTGAAATGTGCTTTTGAATGAACACAACACTTTATATTTTATCAGTATAAATCAACTACAGGAGTTACTGATTTTCTTTTCTAATGCTTGTCAATTTTACAAGCTAAAGTTTCATTTGACAATTTAAAGTCACGTTCAGCCAGTTAAACGATCGATTTGACAAACAAAACGTTTTGGTTAAACTAAAGTTAAATTGTGATCGAGTGGCTAGTGAATATTTGACTTGTTAAAACTATAAAGATTCACTTATTAACTGCACATTTAAATTGCCAAATTTATTTAGCAAACCAAGACTGTTTAACAGCCAAAATATCATTTGACATGCTAACAATTACAGATAGAAAGTTAAATTCCATATTTGTAAAACTAAGAATTTTCCTTTTCAATTACACTTGAATTGTGGTCCGAATCGCTAAGCATAGAATAGGATAGATAAGATCAGGGCGGAATGTATGCCATAAATAAATTTCGTCCGGGTACAGTGACAAATCTGCTCTCACTCACCTAAGGCACTTTGATTAAAGAATTAGGGATAAGCACGTAGACTGAGTGCCTATGTGTTTCTCTGAATAGATAGACAAGTGGCTACACTGTACTTCATAGTACACTTCATGCTTGAATTAAGTTTTAGCGTGTGTCAGAGTACAGATTTATACTGTTGATAAGCTTACAATTTTAAATCTATTACAATGAAGACAGTGTTATTAAACTGGTTACAGCATTAGTCTACCACTCTCCCTATACTTTACTGCATGACTACACTTTAGTGTAATGTGTATATATTTAGTCTACTGCATTGACTGCACTTTCGTCTAATGCACTGTGTACAGATTTAACCTATTCCGACTACTCTTTAGTCTACTGCATTGCGTACAGGTTTAGTCTACTGCATTGTGTACAGATTTAGTCTACTTCGCTAACTACACTTTAGTCTACTGCATTGTGTCAGAATTAGTCTACTGCACTGACTACAATTTAGTCTACTGCACTGATGACACTTTAGTCTACCTCTCCATCTACACTTTAGTCTATTGCACTGAATACAATTTAGTCTACTGTACTGACTACACTTAGTCTATTGCACTGAATACAATTTAGTCTACTGTACTGACTACACTTAGTCTATTGCACTGAATACAATTTAGTCTACTGTACTGACTACACTTAGTCTATTGCACTGAATACAATTTAGTCTACTGTACTGACTACACTTAGTCTATTGCACTGAATACATTACTGCACTCATATCACATTGTCCAATATTCTTGTAAACCATTTCAAGCAGTAATTTAAGTCTCACAAATGAATTTTGTGGTCATTCCAAACACTATGCAACTTTAAGTCGCACTCATGAATTTCTTTCATCATTCCAAACTATGCAACTTTAAATAGCACCAATTAATTTTGTGCTATTTCCAAATAATATGTAGCTTTCAGTGGCAGAAATTAATGTTCCCCTTAATTTCAGACCATTTGTGCGTTGCTTGATTTTATTGTTGTTATTGGGACAGTATACAATTCACATTCACACTTATAAACAAAATGGTTGTCAAAGATTTTCCGTTTGTGCGCATTGTGAGATTTTGTCAATCTGTCACAGAAGCTCCAGTAATGTAGAGTTTCGGGTTTCATCTAAAGAGTAGTAGTTTCGGGGGTCATCCAAATAGGAAAAGTTTCGGGTTTCATCCAAAGAGGAGAGGTTTCGGGTATCAGCTAAAGAGAAGTTTCGGGTTTCATCCAAATAGGAAAAGTTTCGGGTTTCATCCAAATAGGAAATGTTTCGGGTTTCATCCAAATAGGAAAAGTTTCGGATTTCATCCAAATAGGAAAAGTTTCGGGTTTCATCTAAATAGGAAATGTTTCGGGTTTCATCCAAACAGGAAAAGCTTCGGGTTTCATCTAAAGAGAAGTTTCGGTATCATCTAAAGAGGAGAAGTTTCGGGTTTCATCCAAATAGGAAAAGTTTCGGGTTTCATCTAAAGAGGAGTAGTTTCGGGTATCATGTAAAGAGAAGTAATTTCGGGTATATTATAAAGAGAAGTAATTTCGGGTATCATGTAAAGAGAAATTTCGAGTGTCAATTAAACAGGAATAGTTTCGGGTTTCATCTAAAGAAGAGTAGTTTCGGGTATCATGTAAAGAAGAGTAGTTTCGGGTATCATATAAAAAATAAGTTTCGGGTATCATGTAAAGAGGAAAAGTTTCGGATATCATGTAAAGAGGAAAAGTTTCGGGTGTCATGTAAAGAGGAAAAGTTTCGGGTATGGTGTAAAGAGGAAAAGTTTCGGGTATGGTGTAAAGAGGAAACGTTTCGGGTATTGTGTAAAGAGGAAAAGTTTCGGGTATCGTGTAAAGAGGAAAAGTTACGGGTTTCATCTAAAGAGGAGTCTCCGTGACATATCTTCTAGACGGAAAATGTTCGGGTATCAAGTAGACAGAAAGTTCTGCGTCATTTAAGACAGGAGAAGATTCGCCTGTCATGTAGACAGAAGGTTCAGGTGTCATGTAAGGCAGGAGAAGGGTCGGGTTTCATGTAGACAGAAGGTTCGGGTGTCAGGTAGACAGGAGATGGTTCAGGTAGTTCTGCTATCTTATAGACAAAAGAAGGTTCGGGTATCCATGAAGACAGGAGATGGTTCAGGTGTCGTGTAGAGAAGTTTCGGGTATCTTGTAATACAAATGTACTGATAATCATGTCAACAGTCAATTGACACCTTAAGGTATGACTCTCGGTAGTGTTTGAATTAGCGGAAATACGCACTTAGTGATTAACACCTTCAGATGTTTGGATATCCACAGGTTTTGAGACAGTAATTCATTTTAACTGTTGTGTATATTTCAGGTTTTTTGTAAGACAGTAATTCATTTTAACTGTTGTGTATATTTAAGGTTTTTTGTAAGACAGTAATTCATTTTAACTGTTGTGTATATTTCAGGTTTTGTAAGACAGTAATTCATTTTAACTGTTGTGTATATTTAAGGTTTTTTGTAAGACAGTAATTCATTTTAACTGTTGTGTATATTTCAGGTTTTGTAATTCATTTTAACTGTTGTGTATATTTCAGGTTTTGTAAGACAGTAATTCATTTTAACTGTTGTGTATATTTCAGGTTTTGTAAGACAGTAATTCATTTTAAGTGTTGTGTATATTTCAGGTTTTTGTGAGAGAGTAATTAATTTTAACTGCTGTATATATTTCAGGTTTCTTGTATCCTATTTCTGTCTTTTTATTTATTATCAAATGATTTCTTTACGTAGTATAAGAATCTCCCTCCTCTCCCTCTCTCCCTCCCTCCCTATTTTCACCTATCCATCCATTCTTTACAAACTTAGCTATCTAGCTAGATAGATAGATAGACAGATTGATTGATAGGCAGAAACGTTAGGTTAGTAGGTAAGCAGAGAGACCAGACAGACAGGCAGACAGATTGTTGAATTTTGAACTTCTTTGGATCAGACCACCAGTGACTAGGCAGCGGATGTGTTCATTCTTTTTTTAAATTGTTGATTTGGACAAACCTAAAGTTGCAATGAACTCCGCCTCTGTTATCAAGTATCAGTCTCTAGAGGGCGCACAATACGTGAAATAAAGTTTTCTCCTTATCTCACGTTGCTCTCACCCACTACAGGCTGATCAAGAGCAGACAAAAGATGGCTTTCAACTGAGAGGGATTTATGGATAATTTTCAGTGTTTTCGCATTACGGATTCCTACTTCTAACCCGAGCTCTGTCTTCATCACAAACCAGAATTATCTAAAATGATCGAACTGTGTGCCAATGTTTCGTTTTGGGTACGTTCTTGCACTTTCTAGGATGAATGCATTATTTCCCCTTATAATATAATTTTAATTATAATATAATAATATAATTTTAATCAATAATAATATAATTTTAATTATAATATAATAATATAACATATTATTACAGTAATCTTACTTCCCTTTCTCATTTTGGGTCTGTTGTCACTTTTAATATTCCAAATGCATTGTTTTCGTTTATTATTTTCTTTTATTTCCCTTGTTTTCAATTAAAAAAAAACTCGTGTATAAGTGTTAGTCTGTTAGAAGGTGTAGTTCACATTGTGGGATAATATAATTTCATTTCCTTCGTCTTTCAATTTCATTTTAACATTTCTCCCTTTTCATAAAACTAGATAAATATTCATTTTATCAATAATTTCATATACACGTTATGATGTAGGTCATTCATTTAATTAATATTAATAATATAAATATTACATATTTATAAAAGGTTGAAGACCATATGATTATTTTGATCAGAACAGGTCTGGTGTGAAACACGTTATTATTTAGATCAGAATATGTCAGGTGTGAAACATGTTATTATTTTGATCAGAACACAAGTCTGGTGTGGGATGGCGACTGGCCGGAATTCACCTCTTGTTTTATGAACACTGTGCTAACCTGGACGCCATGCTTTGTTCTGTGGACTGTGGCTATTGTGTACTGGCCGTGGCTAGCTGCAAAAAAGGAGAAACTTCTTCCACGAAACTGGCTATTCTGGTCCAAGCAGGTGAATAAATAAGTTTGATAACAAAACATGTCCACACAATATTATCAGATACGGCTAATATAACGCGTTTGTTATCAAAGAAGGTAATAAGTAAACTAGCAATGTTTAAGTAGTATTAATGAAGGTAATAATGAAACTAGAACATTCAGATAATTTTAATGCAGGTAATATCTAAACTAGTTATGTTCAAATAATTTTATCATGTCTTAATTTCAATCCCACGTATACATTACACTTTTAAGCATTCACTCACTAACCGGAAGTACGAGTCTCCATTCTTAAACAAAATGGTCAACAGACTACAAACTAATTGTGTATTCATAGACTTGTACATTTTCAAGTTACGTCTTTCATATAATAATTATAATTCATTAATATATTAAATTATTATTATAATTCATAAGAAATTAAATCCCATTTCATGACATTACAAAACATTGTTCCGCAGGACACGTCACAGTCACGACAACTGTCAGTTATCGTCCTGCTTAGAAAATCCGCAAGCTTTCGGGCATTGCATTTAAAATTTGCAGGATAATAAATACATCGTAGCACTACTTACTGTGTAAACAGGCCGATAACTTGTCTAGCTCTACTTACTGTGTAAACAGGCCGATAACTTGTCTAGCTCTACTTACTGTGTAAACAGGCCGACAAACTTGTCTAGCTCTACTTACTGTGTAAACAGGCCGATAACTTGTCTAGTTCTACTTACTGTGTAAACAGGCCGATAACTTGTCTAGCTCTACTTACTGTGTAAACAGGCCGACAAACTTGTCTAGCTCTACTTACTGTGTAAACAGGCCGACAAACTTGTCTAGCTCTACTTACTGTGTAAACAGGCCGATAACGTGTCTAGCTCTACTTACTGTGTAAACAGGCCTACAACTCGCCTAATTCTACTTACCGTGTTTGTCACAAGGATTTACATAGTAAGTAGAGCTAGACACGTTATTTCAGAAAGCAATAAAAGACATGTTCACATGGTATTATTTGTGCAAATAATAAAACAACGGGTTTTAACTGGCTAATTGTTACTACTTTAAAACGTGTATGTTTATCTGGATATTAACATGCCAGTTCTTACAAATTTAAAATAAGATGGATTATTACTATATTACTGGGCGCTAAAACTAGCTGAATATTACTGTTTAAAATTCGTAATTGTAGTCAAGGCCGTCTTAACAGCATTATAGCCCCACGGGCAAAGCAATGCACTGGGGCCCCTACCTACACAACCACTCACAGGTATAAAAATGTAAATGGTCGATAAAATGCCCCTATGCTCGTGAGGTCTTGGGCAACTGCCCAACGTGCCCACGCGTTAAGACGGCACTAGTTGTAGGACCATATTGTGCTGGGCACTTTCACTTTAGAACAACTGTGACTGTATGAAAATATTTAGATGTAATATTCTACTAATTCAGCTTGGTAACTTAATAGTTAAAAATAATACTTGTGCTTTATGAAATAAAGAGATGTAGTGATCTATCTCCATTTGTTATCACTTGCTACTGTTTACAGAAATACAATTCTCTTGACAGGTCGATGGGTACTGTAACACGATGTTACTATTTTCATAAATGCAATTATCTGTTGCTGGATGCTGTAGCATACTGTTACTGTTTAAAATAAACAGTTATATTGTACTGTTGTTGGGCGCTGTAACGAATTTTTACTATTTTCAAATAAACAGTTATCTTGTACTGTTGTTGGGCGCTGTAATGAATTGTTACTATTTTCAAATATACAATTACCTTTCTAGGTTGCGTTTGAGGTGCAAGTTGCTTAATTTTTAATGTTTCCAGACTTGCATTTGTACTCTTCTGGGCACTATAACATGTTATTTTTAACTGTTTTCAGATTTGTTGCTGTCTTGTCCTCTTGCTGAGCGCTATAACAGTACTGGATGTTCTTAGTGAGGCGGTCGCCATGGACAACAGTGTGGAATCTTTGGATAATATCTTGGCGCCTGCCATTCGCACAGTTTCAATGGTTCGTGTTGTTTAATTATTTTATCGTCGATATCACATTAATCAACTTGTATTATATCGTCCATATCACATTAATCAACTTGTATTATATCGTCCATATCACATTAATCAACTTGTATTAATATATCGTCCATATCACATTAATCAACTTGTATTATTATATCGTCCATATCACAGTCATAAGTTTGTTGTCTTATTTTTTCGTCTATAATTATTATTATAATGTGTTAAAGCAAATTGTTTCTTGAATGTATGTCTTCCAAATTACGTTCATGTTATCGTTGTGATTGTCTCCCCTGGCCAGCGACTGAATATATTAGAATTAAGATAGGTTTGTCAATTTGCATTCTACAAACATGCACAGAGACAACTTTCTTTGAACAAACTATGATCCGATGGATAATGATTAATTATCGCTTCAATTAATGAATTTTAAAATGTTGGATATTGCTGATAGCTATCTGTGAAATGTTGGATATTGCTGATAGCTATCTGTGAAATGTTGGATATTGCTGATAGCTATCTGTGAAGTGTTGGATATTGCTGATAGCTATTTGTGAAAGTGAATTGTTGTTGACGACTGATGCATATAGTATTTCATTATAATAAAAATATTATATCGAGATATTTTGATGATGTTGATGATGACAAACTAATAAACTGTTGAATTCCAAGATTCTGGTGATGGTGGTAGTGGGGTTAGAAAGGCGAAAAGGGATTCATTCGTCTACCATTCTCTTTCTGTTCTGGCTGCTATTGGTTATAGTCGACATTATTCCTTTCTACACCTTTATTCTCAGGAAGGTAAGAGACATTTTGATTGCAAATAATGTCGTTATTTATTGTTACCTATACATTATCCTCTTATTGACAATAACACGAATTACCATTACCTAAACGTCACTCTTTAGTCGTTATTTCATGACCCACAAAGGTTAACTTCATAACAAACAGTAGGACTTTTTCACTTAGTGATTTATTTGATAAGATAAGAATTCTATAGATACATTTTAAATGTTACTTATAACTTCATAACAAACAGTAGGACTTTTTCACTTAGTGATTTATTTGATAAGATAAGAATTCTATAGATACATTTTAAATGTTACTTATAATTATTTTAACATATAAAGGAGAAAGTCGGCCACCCTTAGGCATATGTACACTGCGGTCACATAAACCCCCTACCTCTCGAAACGTAAGGAACCCTTAAGAAATATTTTATAATTTTTGATGGTAATATACGATTTGAAACGTTCATCAAACAGGTCATTAAAATTTTATCTGTAGTAATTTTTTTTAATTACTGACATTATGAAGTAATGTGTTAATTCAAAGTTCTATTTCCTATTTTTATACGCGTTCAGGTTTTAGTAGAATCAATGCTACCAAGGACGTCCTAAAACTGGACATGACTATCTGCTGTACTATAAAGCATTTACCTATTTGATTAGAACGACACATGATAATGAAATCACGTATTATATCTGTGTTCATGTTTGGAAGATCCAAATCGTTAAGCAGGCGTTGAAAACAATGTATTTAAATCGTTCCCCGTCAAGTCCTTCCGTTACATTTCTTCCATTTTGTTGTGCAGGACATTAAAAGTAATTTGTTGAAATCTGCTCTTTTCTACCTGACCTTTGTGCTTGAAGGTGTCCAAGTATTCTTGCATTGTTTTGCTCACAACTCATCATCTATAGAGAATGTAAGTTATTTGTTTTGCTCACATCTTGTTATCTATTGAGAATGTAAGTTTATTTGCTTTGCTTTAATTATTTCTCCGTATTCTACTCTCATTTCCGTGAAGATTTCAATGAACTTGATTATGTATTTACATTAATTGACTGCTTATGTCAATACTAGGATAAACTGAACGATTGTCCAGCATTAATCGAACATTGTGGTGAAATGATGCAAATGTCAATGCTCTTTTGATTTTTGAGCAAGAGTGAGTGAGAGAGTTTCATCAAGCTTTTTTCTTGACTCTAAATAAAGTGTCTGAATGATTGCAAGAGATGTCATTCAGAGGCAAAATTATGAGCAATGTGAATAAGGAGAAATATTACTATTTTATCTCCAGTCTAACAAATTGGTATTTGTTGTTGACCCATCTAAGAAAAGGCTGCATGTTTTAACTACTACCTCTATACGTGTACATTGTTAATCCAAGCTGAATCATCAAACCATATCTTGATTCACAGGACCCAGAAGACAAAAAAACCCCGCAGACTCTGTCATTAGCTTGAGGGACAGATTTTCCTTTGGTCCAGATAAGTTAAAACATGAGAACACTCAAAAGTCATTGCATTGCTATTGTTGACATTAGCATTACTATTATTATGTGCACTAACATTCCTCATTAATAATGATGACATTATTGAATCGCATTTATCTTGATCATACCTAGACATTTACTTCGTTGTTTCTAATTTCAATTAAGTTTATTTCTTTATTTTCTTTTAAATCATGATCATTGTCTCTCCATTTCTCATCTGTGTTGTGCATGCATGTTATAGGGACCGCTTTCACAATGAGAGTCGCGGGGAGGGGCTAGAACTATATTGAATATTAGCATAGGGCTAGGTGTGTGTGTGACGCTGTCATTTGTTGTCCATCCCTTGAATTCATATCTTGAACGTGCGTGCGTGTGACTGGGGAACGGGATTAAAATACCAGTGAGAAAGTGAGGAAGTAATCAAACAATGTTGTATTTTTCTTGAACCTGCGAGCGTGTGACTGGAGAACGGGGTTAAATTACCAGTGAGCAGTGAGCAAGAAATCAAACAACGTTGTATTTTTCTTGTCTTTCTCCCATCCTGCATTCACACGTAAACAAACGCCACAGGCGTGTTGTCAGAAATTGTGCTTGTAACCATTTGTGTTTAGGTCAAACAATTTGAGAACTTAATTATTTTCGATATAAATTTATTCCAGAATAGAAGCATTGAAAAACAGGCCTCATTTCCATCATGGCTTACCTTCTCTTGGATAAGTGGGTAAGTTTATTGATTTTGTTTCTTATTGAATATTTAATTAACGATGGGTATAGTTTCAATTAATTGTTAATCTTTATAGATTACAATATTAATATCAAATGCTTTAATCTTTATTTACAACAATAAAACCAATTGCTTTCATCTTTATTGAATACAACATTAATATCAAACACTAATCTTTATTGACTACAACAATAGAATCAAGTGCTTTAATTTTTATTGACTAAAACATTAACAATTTACAAACATGCAATTGAAAAACAGTTACAAAAATCAAAGTTGTGTCCATATTCCATTCACTGAAAATACACTGATTCATTTTCATTGTTCTTGCTAATGGTTATAATAAATGTGTCATCGTCATGTCAGTACGTTTCCAAAACGATGACTTTTATAATTGATCTTTTGTTATTTGTTACCCATACAGCATTTTCATGATTTGCTTTTGCTTTTGGTAGCAATGCTTATTAGTTTGTGTTATTGAGGATGACTCTTTGAAATGAGTGTCAAATGTTGCAATTAGCATTGTGGTTGTCTGTGAGTGAAGTAGTTTCTGTTCTTTTTAATTGATATTGTTATAAAGAAAGCCATTTGATATTGTTATAAAGTAAGCCATTTCTACGTATTAAGTCGCGGTCCTTTCTTAGACGTCAAGAGCGTTATTTTTGTACATTGTGTAGGAGTCTATTTTTACTCATCAAGTCTGTTATTTCTTTACATTTTCTAGTCATCAAGAATCATTTCTATACATTTTGTAATAGTATTTTTCTATTCATCAAGTCTGTTATTTCTTGACATTTTCTAGTCATCAAGAATCATTTCTATACATTTTGTAATAGTATTTTTCTATTCATCAAGTCTGTTATTTCTTGACATTTTACACTGGCCTTTTTTAGTCATAGAATTGTTTATTTCTATACATTTAGTAGGGTCCTTTTCTAGTCATAAAGAGTATCATTTCTATATCTGTTGTAGAGGTACTTTTCTAGTCATAAAGAGTATTTCTATATTTGTTGTAGAGGTACTTTTCTAGTCATAAATAGTATCATTTCTATATCTGTTGTAGAGGTACTTTTCTAGTCATAAAGAGTATCATTTCTATATCTCTGTAGAGGTACTTTTCTAGTAAAAAAGAATATCATTTCTATATCTGTTGTAGTGGTACTTTTCTAGTCATAAAGAGTATCATTTCTTTATTTATTTTTTCTAAGTGGTTTTTTCTACTCATCAAGCGGTCCTTTGCATACATTTAAGAAAAGGTCGAGTACTTAAATTTAGATGTATGTAGTGTTTTCAGCAATCCACCACCTGCGTTCCAGAATGAATTATTTCCCTTGGAAGTCGGTTTGTGGTATTTCTCAGTATTGTCTGTTACCAGTGGTTAATAATATGATCTCTTACAAAACTTTCTGAAGTTCGACTTTGAGAGAAAGTACAAAATCATATGTCCATGTCCTGCTACCTTGTTATTATTTCTGCTTAATTTCGACTTAAACATTATACCTCAATATACATTATTAGTATTATAATTGAATTATAATAATTATTATTATTATAATTCACCATATAGTTTGAAATTCTTGTGTGAACCTTGAAACTAGAGCTAATCCTTAGTAAAATGTTTAATTTCATTCAAATTTCGAAGGTTAATAAAAAGTGGCTATCGACATGAATTGGATGAAGATGAAGTCTTCTCTCTCGATTCCAAAGACCAAAGTTTAAATGCAGGGAGTATATTCTTAGAAAACTGGCAATCGTCGCAGAAAAGGAAGGTTACAGGTGGTAGTTCTCAAAACATTCGTCAAGGGTATGAATGCTGCTTGCATTCTTTACATAAAATTGTTTCACTTATCACTCTGTCATATCCCGTGAAAGTATGGTGTATCACGACTTATAAAACTACGTGCATCATATAAAATTTTAATATGTTGCTTCCTAGCATACATCACTAGTGTGTCATCTCATTTTTTAAATGTATCAAATCACATCTCACTAGTGTGCGTTGTCAAATTTCACTGTATTGTATCGTGTCCTATCTCATTGCGTCGTGTCCTTCTCAGTCTGTCCAAAGTAATTTTTTCACTGTTGCCACATATTTTATTATGTCATATGTCATGTCTGTAATGGCGTATTTAATTGTGTTATCGTATCAAACATTTTCATGTTATTTCATGTCTCAGTGTGTAAGAATGTAATAATAATGTAATAAATCATTTTATTACAATATTGTATTTTGTCATATCGTTAATTTAATAATTATGTATTTTTTGCCATGGGATCAATTTTTAAAATGTCGTAGTTAGTTTTAGGACACCCATCGTTTGTGATATATAAAGAAACGGCATCAACGTGATATATGAACGAATTATTATAAACAGAAATTTCTCTCTTGATTCTAAACATATAACATCACGTACTCACGCATATGCATACTCACACCCGTCTATCATATCTCTCTGTCTATGTGTGTGTTTGTGCGTTTATATGCGTGTGTATGTGTGTGTGTGTGTGTCCAACATAATAGTAAAATGCTTGGTTTCATGAGGTTCTGGACTAAATGTCTGATAAAGAATTTGAAGACACTGCTTGCATGTATGTATGTATGTATGTGGGTAGATAGATAGATAGATAGATAGATAGATAGATAGATAGATAGATAGATAGATAGATAGTTTCCTGTATATTATTTACATGTACTGTCCCCAGTGATGCTGTTCTTTATCGTATCGTATTGAAAACAAAACGACCACATAAACGGAAGTGCAAAGAAAAATACACTTTAACAATTAAACATTTGGCGATGGTAACATTTATGAGTTAGACCTAGATACCCCTTAATATGCCTAAGTATATCATGCGTATATAACTCCTTTCTATCATGTAGTACCACATTACATCTCACAACATTTCACTGAATAATATAATGCATTATAATCCCTATATAACTCCTTTCTATCATGTAGTACCACATTACATCTCACAACATTTCACTGAATAATATAATGCATTATAATCCCTATATAACTTTATAAAATATATATTTTATTTTACACTATGTTATATTTCACTGTTTTGTGTGATGACATATCTCACTATATTGTATCATGCCCTCTAACCGTGATAAAAAGTCATATCTCACTGCATTTTATCAGTTTATACATTCTGCACATTATTACAGATTCTTAACATCACAGAGGCAAACGAAAGGTGTACAGTTCGCAGTAGAAGAAAACACTTCACTGCAACAGGAAGACACGAATTCTCTACCTCCAGAAGCAACAAGTTCATTGCAGTCAAAGCCATGGACTTACAAATCCCTAATACAGTCTTCAGAGGAGGACGATGATTTAGATGAGAGAACTCCATTATTGCTTGATGCAAAAAAATGTCGAGTACTGCCAAAGGGAGACAAAAATTTATTACTTCCTAAAGCACAAATAGGTCCACTCTATACAGACACGGGAACTAGTCCACTGCTGCCAAACTTAGGGACTTACAGGACCCTTCAACAGTCTTCAGAAGCTGACGATTGTTCAGACGAGACAACTCTACTACTGCCTAAAGCCGGGAAATGTCCACAACAGTCCAGTCCAGAAAACGGTCAGCCTGTTACAAAGACTTCCGGGGTGCCACGAGAAAAGTCACATGGTAACTAACTTCAAATGTTGTAAAGCTTCTGGCAGTATTTGGAGATACTGGTTCAGTATCAGTATAACCCAAACTATATCGAATTTATTAAATATCATTATAGAAACTAGGTCAACCTTTTAAATATTACTGTAGAAGTTAGATAACGCGCTTTAAATATCATTATAGAAACTAGGTCAACCTTTTAAATATTACTGTAGAAGTTAGGTAACGCGCTTTAAATATCATTATAGAAACTAGGTCAACCTTTTAAATATTACTGTAGAAGTTAGGTAACGCGCTTTAAATATCATTAAGCAGCCGAAGTATAACGTTTTATACATTACTAAGAAACCTACAATTGCATATAATAACATTAACCTGATTATGTATAAAACTGTATAAAACTTATAATTAGACAATGTATAAAATTGTATACAACAGTATCCAGACTATGTATAAATTTGTATATAACTTTAATAAGACTATGAGTAAAGTTGTATATAATATTAATTAGAATATGTATAAAGTTGTATGTAACATTATTCAGACAATGTATAAGGTGTATATAATTTTAACCAGACAATACATAAAGTTGTATACAATACCCAACAAGCCTCAAGGAAAATCTACTTGAGTCACTAATCAAGCTAAGTAAAACACTTTAATATACTATACAGCAGAACGTTAACTTTCATTATCAAATAAATTAATTGCAGAAATAAAATGTTCATGCAGAGTGTGAAGATAAGCCTTCATCTCACACCACCGAGACATCGGGGTTTCAAGAAGCCAAATTAGGATGGGTGTTGGCTAAAACATATCTGTGGAGTGGAGTGAATAGCAACTTCTGGAAGATTCCCCACGATCTTCTTGCGATACTCAGTCCCCTTTTGCTTGGGTAAGTGATTGTTCATTGGTGTCGGAGAAGTGAACAAGCCTCATAGCTACTTACTGTGATAATAATTTATCCTTTCTCTAAGTACACGTGTGAAATGTTATGTTATAAGTAGTTAATATTGATTTAGTACATGACAACAATCTGTTTTGTTTAATAAGTAACTGCTCCTTAGAAGTGATTTCAGTTTTATGGTTAGTACTGTGTGTAAATAAAAGACATCAACAATTTATGGATTATTTGCAAGGTAAGTTAAATTTCATGCTACTCTGGTAAAAAGTATCTTTTATAGAAATTATTAACAGGGCAATTGATTTAGTCATTATACAAGCTACGTAAAGCCTCTTACTCACTATACAAGCTACGTAAAGCATCTTACTCCCTATACAAGCTACGTAAAGCCTCTTACTCACTATACAAGCTGGTTAAAGACTTTTAGTCACTATACAAGTTAGGTAAAGCCTTTTAGTCACCTTACAAGCTAGGTAAAGCCTTTAAGTCACTACACAAGCTTGGTAAAGCAGTTTAGTCATTATACAAGCTAGGTAGTCGTTTAGTCAGTATACAAGATAGGTAAAGTCTTTTAGTCACTATACAAATTAGGTAAATACTTTTCGTTACTATACAAGCTAGGTAAAGACTTTTACTCACTATACAAGTTAGGTAATGTATTTAGTACCCTACAACCTAAATAAAACCTGTTATTCACTATACAAGCTAGGTAAAACATTTTAAATACCAACATACAATCTATGTAAAGCCTTTTACTCATTATACAAGCTAGGTAAAGAATTTTAGTACCCTACGTAAAGCCTTGTAAATGTCAACATACGGACCAAGTAAAATCTTGTAAATTACCTATGGCGTGGTGTTTTTCAGCCCTATCTGTTGAATAACAGATACGAGAGATAAATATTTTACAGGAAGTAGAGATTTTACCTAATATAAAAAAATTACCGAGAATAAATATTTTACATAATGTGGACACATTATCTACTATCTACCCATATTAGATTTTAAAATGCCGTAATGATTTTATATGGCCCGTATAGACTGCCATTATGATTGTATATGATCATATTAGATTTTAAAATGCCGTAATGATTTTATATGGCCCGTATAGATTTTAAAATGCCGTAATGATTGTATATGATCATATTAGATTTTAAAATGCCGTAATGATTTTATATGATCATATTAGATTTTAAAATGCCGTAATGATTGTATATGATCGTATAGATTTTAAAATGCCATAATGATTTTATATGGCCCGTATAGATTTTAAAATGCCGTAATGGTTTTATGGCCCGTATAGATTTTAAAATGCCGTAATGATTGTATATGATCGTATAGATTTTAAAATGCCGTAAAGATTTTCTATGACAAAGATTTACATGGCATGAAGAGTTTACATGAAAATACGATTTATAGGAGGTAAAGATTCCACATGGCATTAGAATTGTACACGTCACAGATTTGACAAGACACCTTTCACACTTTTCTGTATTCAGTGAACTGATCCTGTTGAGTGGCGACCTTTCCATCAAGCCATGGCGAGGTTACCTCATGGGTGTTCTTCTGGGAATATCTCTGTTGCTGCAAGCGCTTTTATTTAATCTGACCTTTCACCTCTCAATGACACTCGGCATAAGAGTCAAGGCTGCACTCACTAACGCTATTTTCAGAAAGGTTATCTTGATATTTATATTTTTTAAATTAAAAAGAACAGATTTAATATGCTATCTTTTATTTACATTTTAGTTTCCATTTGCATCCAAGAACGTAGAAATGTGTTTTATTTATTTGTAGACATGTGTTTTATTTATTTGTAGACATGTGTTTTATTTATTTGTAGACATGTGTTTTATTTATTTGTAGACATGAACGTAGAAATGTGTTTTATTTATTTGTAGACATGTGTTTTATTTATTTGTAGACATGTGTTCCATATACTCTTCTCTAAGTAGTATCAAACACTAAAACAGAATTTCTTTTATTTATGTTTACTGTTTATTTAAGGGCTTTTCTTTTACATACACACGCCACAATCTTGCTATAATGTTGCCAAAATGAAGAAATCTGATTGAAAGAGGCATTTGTCATATTAGTTACTACCTGTAAACTGCTAAACTACAGACTAAAAAATCAATAAATTACGAAAATAAAAATAAACCAATCAGTATACCATTACACCAAACAACCATTCTGTGAAGACGGGAGCAAAATAGTAAAAGCAGCTTAACTGGACATCGGTTATGGTAAATGAAATCTTAATTGAGTTTAGTCGAAATGTGAAGATTTAAATATGTAGTGTTTGACCCAGAAATTTATTCCAATAGATAATGGCCGTGAATAAAGAATGATGGAAAGGATTTTGGCATGACATTATAAAGAGAATGGAGGACATAAACAACATTCCCTCTAATATTTTTCCTGTGTGCGCGGAACTTTTTTCTGTGTGCGCAGAACTGGCGGTTGCTTGCGCTTGCTACAAAAACTTGTGCGCGGAATTTTGAAACTTCTGCTCGGCATTAAATCTGTTGTGTTGATTGAAAGGATTTGGTATGTCCTTGTGAAGAGAATGGGATGGGATGAGAACGTAAATCTGTTATTTTGATTGATGTATAAAATATCAATTTTCATTTCCCTAAAATAATTTAAAGAAGAAGAATGTACATTATTTCCACTTGTCATGAATGGGTGATGAGTTTTAGAGTTGGAGTTATGGGGAAAATCAATGTAAGAAATACAAATGACGACAGATTTAGTCGTGCTTAGGATTAGATTAGAATTAAGGCTGTGAACACGATTACGCCTATAGTTATAATTATAATCAGGATCAAATATCAGCCATGATAGCTAGAATCTGTTGTATGAACTTTAGTTAAATAAATTGCTAAGTATAAAAGTGTTCTAATGTGCTTTAACTTTCCAGTAGCTAATGTAACTTGTAACTTTTAAGGTATTTTTTTCTGTTTTCATTAAGCATGATCGTGCCTGCATGTTTGCATTATCTTAGCCAATTATAACAATAGTCACTGAGAAATGATGAAACAGGAAACATTGTTGTCTTTTAAATGCAATTATAATGTTCTTTCCCTCACACGATCATGCCAAGAGAAACCATTTTCATGTTTCCACAAGTTTAGAATATAATAGCTGTCTCGTCTGCGCCATTGTTCATTTATGTATATTTGTACATTCATTGTATTTTATGTTTTGCTTTCATAAAGAAATGTCGTAAAATAATAGTATGATGAATAATGCTAATATTTTTGGTTTTAAATCTTGCGCCGAAAGGTATTAAAACTATCAAGTGATGGCTGCCGAAAGACTTCAGAAGGGGAGATCATTAACTTACTTTCAGTGGACACGCAACATATCAATGTTTTGATATCTTATTTCCCTTATGCCTGGTCTGCGGTAATCCAAACTTTGTTTTGCGTTTTCCTTCTGTACAAAACGGTGGGCGTGGCAGCCTTTTCTGGTAAGTTTGATACTAATTACATAATTATATATTAATTATCACGATAATTCAATAAAACGGTGGGCGTGGCAGCCTTTTTTGATAGGCGGATAATTCTGGGCAACATCAAATTTGCTGTTTAAGATTTTCTTTTGACGGATTTATGACAGTTTTATTGTGCTGGTTCCTAAAATGACATCGGTTTTGTTCAATCAGGTCAACTTTTTTTTTAAAATCTAGTTTTGATTAACGTTTTGATCTATTGCAACATTTTTTTTTACAGGGTATTTTCTATTTATATGCTGTAAAATTCTTTCTTATTTCTTTAAATAAACAAATTATAATTTGTTTTACATAATTATGAAGAGGTTACATAAGCTAATTTTTGAATAATTGATATTAATGATAATTTTCTTCTTTAGGTAATGAAATGGAATCGGCCAGAAGACATTGTAAAAATAAATCCGATGTATGTTGCTACATCTGCGGCGAAAACACCATTGTTCCTAACAGGAATCCAGTAAGAGGTTTTATAAAGCATGCTTACCTTGCTTATTTTGGTATAAAACTTGGTGACCAGAATAAAGTTTGTGCGCCATACCTGGTATGCAAGATATGCACCGAGAATCTGCGTCGTTGGACCAAGGGTAAGAAGAGTTGTCTGAAGTTTGGAATTCCTATGGTTTGAAGGGAACCGACAAACCATGTCACTGATTGCTACTTCTACACAGAAGGAAAAGTATGAAGCGGTGAAGTATGCGCTGGAGAAAATTCGTCAGCATGGATGGTTACTTTGTGCTGACCTGAAGATGGTAAACTTTTTGTTGGGACAGCAGTCTGGATTCACCAAGTACCCGTGCTTTCTGTGCATGTGGGACAAAGCTCAGCATTACACGAAACAGGACTGGCCTGTACGGGAGGAATTGGTACCTTGCAAAGCAAATAACCTCATAAACAACCCTCTGGTGGACAGAGACAAGATACTTTTCCCACTGCTGTACATTAAGCTAGAATTTTGTGATGGATTGATGACATAGATGCCTTAGTGACTATGCTAGAAATAGAATTTTGTGATGAACTAATGACAGTAGATATGTTTGTGAGTATACTAAAAATCGTATTTTGTAGTGACTATGCTATAAATATAATTTTGTGATGACTAATTACAATAAATACCTTAGTAACTAAGCTATAAATAGAATTTTGTAATGACTAATGACAGTAAATACTTAGTATTAAAGCGTTTCCTTTGTATAGGTGTAGGATTGATGGGGCTTGTGTTACCACTTAATGGCTGGATGCTTTCTCGGTTGGGTTCTGTGCAAAACCAGCTTATGGAGAGCAAAGATACCCGTATCAAAGTGCTCAGTGAGGTGTTAAATGCCATAAAGGTTGGTACAACAATGTTAATTGCCACCTGTTTTACATTCTCTTTGGGCGTCATAAAAGCTGGTACAACATTCTAACTGCCACTCATTTTACGTTGTTATGTTCCCATTGAGACACTGACATAGTTTCACACGTGTATGTTCCCCATGACACTCGTTTTACGTTCTCTTTGGATGTCATAAGGTTGATACAATAATGTTATTACAACTCATTTTACGCTTTCTTTTGTATGCCATAAAGTTAGTTTTCTTGGTGTCAATACGTCAGCCGTGTTATTATTTTAAGCATAGGATTTTGTTCATTTGTACTCATCATTCTTGCAATGCTTACTCTGTGACAGGAATGTGTGTAGAGAGTCTGTGTACTGAATACCTGAAAGGCTTACCGTGGAGAGAAGAGAAAGAAGAAATTGTATAACATCTTCATCTAAATAGTTGTTGTGTCTACATGCTCTTTGTTTGCAACATAATAGTCTTTCTCCAGTGTAGTACGCCTTTCTTCAACGTAATACGTCCTTCTCCAACATAGAAAGTCTTTCTCCAGCTCAATAGAAAGTGAAAACGAATGTAGACAATAAATAAGTGAAAACGAATGTAGACAATAAATAAGTGAAAACGAATGTAGACAATAAATAAGTGAAAACGAATGTAGACAATAAATAAGTGAAAACGAATGTAGACAATAAATAAGTGAAATTCATTCATGTTCGTTGTCCGTTCTTCCTGATAATTTCACTGTGCTATTATCATTCCAGAAAATTTCATTTTATCAATATTCCAGTCAATTTCACTTTTTTAATATTTCAGACAATTTTAACGTACTATTATTTCAGAAAATATAATATTACTCCAGACATGTACACTTTATAATTTAATTGTTCCAGACAATTAAAGTGTATGCCTGGGAAACCGCTCTTGGATCTCAGGTAACGGCTGCCAGAGAGGAAGAACTAAAAGCTCTATGGAGAACAGCACTTCTCAACGGTTCCCAAACAGTACTTTGGTCAATGGCTCCGGTCTGTGTAAGTGTATGTTGGTTGCTAAAAATATAAATGATACATGTCAATCAGCAACGATGTTAGAAGCTTTTGTACGATTACATCCACGTCTGTGGGACGTCAATTTCTGATAGCAATTTTCCATATGACATTGACATGTGTCACTGAGTGTGTCATGAATGACCTCCAATTTCAGGGAATATATTTTGCAGAATAGATCTGTTATGATTTCAAGCAAAATATTTTTTAAATTAACATTTCTTCGAATTAGCATAAATTTTAATAAGTCTGGGTAATCGTGATTAGATTTATATCAACTAATACTCCAGCAATGGCGACATTGTAAGCAGCAATATTTCTATGTACAAAAGATAAACAGGCAAATAATAATGTTTCGCTACTACTACTACTACTACTACTAATCAGAAGAAGAATTTATAAGAGCACTTAATCTTGAAAATATTTTTTTTAATTCTAAGCTTTTTGCAATGCTAAATAAACATATAGCTTTGAGTGCTTCCCAAAGTTTTAAGAAAACGACCCAATGTTTAGAACATTTTCGCGACCCTTTAAAAACCGGCCCACATTTGGGGACTCACATTTGTGGAAACAAGGGAGTAATGCATTGTACAAAATAAATTTGCTATAAATGTTGCAATAGCACGCAGTAATAAGCACAACCACTAGCACATAGAATAAATATAGAGAGAGCAAAGCAGCCAACACCACATAAAGCAAATATGAACATGTTGCATAAAGGTCATTTTGACCGACAGAACACAGCGAACAAATAGACGAGTTCAGATTCTATTGAATTTTCAGTCATGACTCATGAACATGTTGGGCAAGGTCATTTTGACAGACAACATATCAAATAAATTGGCGAGCTCAGATTCTATTGAATTTTCAGTCATGACTCATGAACATGTTGGGCAAGGTCATTTTGACAGACAACATATCAAATAAATTGACGAGCTCAGATTCTATTGAATTTTCAGTCATGAACATAAAACAAACTCACGTAATTTAGTGGCTAGCAACAAGTTGCAAACTGACCTCATAAATAACAAATATGTTTTCGCTGTGAGTAACGATTAACTAACCTTGATGAAAATAATAACTACAGTTCCTAATGTTATCAGGTTGTTCCAGACTGGCATAGGTACGAGAACGGCTCATCTCCTCATAATGTCGAAGGAATCCTAAACAAAGGCTCAAATGTTGGACTCTGCAATATTGCACAGTTTCATGATAGATTCTGAAACAGACTTCCAGTCTGAAATATATTTAGTCTAGGAAGGGATGATTTCTGAAGGTCACCTTTAGTTGAAAGAAAATTAGGAAGAACTGGAGATTAAAACGAGGCCCACCTGTAAACTGGGGCTCCTTCACACATCTATGCTGACTACTAGAGGACAAAGATGGTCTCATAAATAATGTTAATTATAGTTTTAAGAATTTTAAGAATGCTCTTCCTGAACAAACACATTGGCGATATTTAAAAAATAGAGGCATGTAGGCAGATATGTATTATGACTACGTTTTCCTGGTCACGAATCACGTATTTGTTAGCTACAAGGTATTTGGGGATATATATGTTATGACCACGTTTTCCATGTCATGAACCACGTATTTGTTAGCTAGGCATTTTGGGATATATATGTTATGACCACGTTTTCCATGTCACGAATCACGTATTTGTTAGCTAGGCATTTTGGGATATATATGTTATGACCACGTTTTCCATGTCACGAATCACGTATTTGTTAGCTAGGCATTTTGGGATATATATGTTATGACCACGTTTTCCATGTCACGAATCACGTATTTGTTAGCTAGGCATTTTGGGATATATATGTTATGACCACGTTTTCCATGTCACGAATCACGTATTTGTTAGCTAGGCATTTTGGGATATATATGTTATGACCACGTTTTCCATGTCACGAATCACGTATTTGTTAGCTAGGCATTTTGGGATATATATGTTATGACCACGTTTTCCATGTCACGAATCACGTATTTGTTAGCTAGGCATTTTGGGATATATATGTTATGACCACGTTTTCCATGTCACGAATCACGTATTTGTTAGCTAGGCATTTTGGGATATATATGTTATGACCACGTTTTCCATGTCACGAATCACGTATTTGTTAGCTACAAGGCATATCCGAACATCTTCAAAGAAGACGCTATTTATTTCCCAACACACTGCGATTTATCACGCCATTTAGAAACAGAATTATGTTCCTTGTGTAGGAAATAGAAACTCGGCGCATCAAGTGACTGTTATGTTCCATGTTAAGGAAATAGAAACTCTGGGCATCAAGTGACTGTTATGAGGGAAATGTAGGTGTAGCATCGAAATAAATACAGCAAACGGAATTCTGTTTCATATATAGAACACAGAAACTTTTAAACATTAGATAGAATTTAGGAGAGGAAAGTAGTTATAAAACTATAGCTGACATTTATAGCTTACCAACAAGGTAAATCAAGTATCACATATACAGCTGTTACGTTTTATTTTTTGGGTTTAATTAAATGCATACCTTAAATGACCAACATTTAAAAATGCTTTGACACCGAAGTGTGAGAATTGACAACAATTGTCTCCCTTCTTTATTTCAGATGTCTTTTGTGACCTTGACCACTCATGCATTCCTGCAACAAGACCGTCGTTTGACGTCATATGACGCCTTTGTCACGCTAGCCTATCTCAATGTATTACGCGGATCCATCGTTACAGCTCCTATGGTTTTTACAGACTTGATCAAGGTTCGTGATTGCTTGAAACAGTTTTTTTAAAAAAAAAAAAACTCTTTGATAGTGTTGTTTTTGTTCCTTTCTTCGCTTGCTTTACGTCCTTTTAGGTTAATGATATGTTAAAATTATAAATGAGTATGTTGTTTTAATTTCATATTTAGAAATAATGTTTATATATCGTTCACGTCCATTTTTGGTAATATACCAGGTGGTGCTAAGCAGAAACAAAAGCAAGATTTTTGTAAACATTAGAAGACGGTAAAATTTGGATGAATGTGAGGTTGGATGGAACAACCTTCATCTGCACTTCTTTTCACACCTCGTTGCGGGCGAATGTACTAGTATGCGACAATGATAAAATTGGGGGTGGGGTGGGGGTGGACCTCCTATATAAATGAAGACGTACTGGTCTGACACCATACTTCCTGTAAAGTGAAATAACAAACATAACACTAAAACTTCACTTGATAACCAGTGTGTCAGGCTTGTGTCCTAATCCCTAATCTCACTTTCCTGAGATCTTTTCTCTTTCTTCTGATACCGCCAGGCCTTGTCCGTCAAGCCCTGTGACCTACCTGCGTAACGGCCATCTCGACCCTAAGTGCATGTGGGCGTCCATATTGTAGAAATTAGGCGAAATTAGGAAAGCTACTGGTAAATGCGGGAGCGTGCATTCTTGAATTCTAAATAAAATATCTATTTTAATGTTCATTATTAAAGGTCGTGATTATGAACTTAAATATGTATAAACTCTAAATGTAACTGTTAAACTCTGAGCTACATGTAATCAACTGTTATATGTTATTTCTTGTTGAATACATTTATTGTTGATACATAGACTCCTCGAGTTAGCATGGCTCACTTATATGTTATATGTTGTATTTATCACCGTGTTAGCGTGACTCACTTACATGTTATCTATCACTGGTGTTAGCTTGACTCACTTACATGTTATATGTTATATCTATCACTGGTGTTAGCGTGACTCACTTACATGTTATATGTTATATCTATCACTGGTGTTAGCATGACTCACTTACATGTTATATGTTATATCTATCACTGGTGTTAGCGTGACTCACTTACATGTTATATGTTATATCTATCACTGGTGTTAGCGTGACTCACTTACATGTTATATGTTATATCTATCACTGGTGTTAGCGTGACTCACTTACATGTTATATGTTGTATCTACCACCGGTGTTAGCGTGACTCACATGTTATATGTTGTATCTATCACCGATATACCTTACTAAACTTATAAACTAATAAACTTACTATCCTGGCTGCATGTATCAGGAGAGCTCGAGCTATCTTCTAGAACTATCACTCTTCTATTCTACATTACATATCATTCATTTTTCTAAAACGTGTGGCCAGCCAGGTGTGTTTTAGGGATTAACCTAAGGTTACAGGCAGCCCGGGTGTTGGAGAATTAACATCCTACCCTTCTCCCAGCAAAACGTCATACCATTTATGTAAATAAGTGTGATATGTTCATATCATGTTTTGTAATGTATGTTTCCGTTAAAGCAATGTTTGGCAATATTTATTTTATGTTAGTGTGTTATTATTTGGTAAAATAAATATATGTTCAGAGAGAGAGAGAGAGAGAGAGAGAGATTAAGAATGTATGGTCAAGAGTAAAATTTTCTTTACTACTTTTACAGAATAATTTTCTAATAGAATCAATTCGCTATTTTACTGGGCGGTTTCATAATGGCTGTTTCTCTTTAACATTACGTTTATCATGAAAATTTCATGACTAAAGTTAAAAGTATACATTTGTTTACCGTGTTAATATGTTTATAGTAATATCGTGTTTGAAATCAAATGGTGTTTTTTTTCAAAATATGCTTGATAAATCGTTTTGTAACAATACTTTGCATATATAGTTC
The DNA here is from genome assembly GCA_028829895.1 of Sinotaia quadrata. Taxonomy (NCBI): domain Eukaryota; kingdom Metazoa; phylum Mollusca; class Gastropoda; order Architaenioglossa; family Viviparidae; genus Sinotaia; species Sinotaia quadrata. The sequence continues at coordinate 40,090,815 of CM054181.1, read as the reverse complement.
TATAGACTTGTCTTGTACGAATGGCATATTGGATTTAATATTAGTTTTAAAATTTTAATCTTTAAGGCAGCGACATCTCTCAGCAGAATTCAACGATTTTTGTGTCAAGACGAATTAGACCTTAATGTCATTAAGGACAACAAGCAAGGTAAAGACAATATGTTGTTGTGATAAGAAAATATACCTGTATATATGTTATAAAGCAAATTATAAAAGTATTCATTTAATTTATCAGGAAAGTTTTATTTCATTAACTGCAATATTCTGATTGATAAATTATGAGGAAATGTACACGGAGATTAGTAAAGACAGACGAGAACACAGATTAGTGAAGTCAGACGAGAACACAGATTAGTGAAGACAGACAAGAACACAGATTAGTGAAGTCAGACGAGAACACAGATTAGTGAAGACAGACAAGAACACAGATTAGTGAAGTCAGACGAGAACACACAGATTAGTAAAGACAGACGAGAACACAGATTAGTGAAGTCAGACGAGAACACAGATTAGTGAAGTCAGACGAGAACACAGATTAGTGAAGTCAGACGAGAACACACAGATTAGTAAAGACAGACGAAACAGATTAGTGAAGACAGACAAAAACATACGGGGGTGAAGACATACGTTAGTGAAGACAAACGAGAACATATATTTTATATAGAAATATATTTGACTGACTGCCAGTTAAGAAGTACTTGGATCCATTACAGAAACTATTTTAAGTTCTTAAATCAAGCATTATTAGTATCTGTGGTTTTGTCTTCTAGAAATGGCCGTAAGCATAAGCAATGGTACATTCAGTTGGGGAAAAGATGCTGACCCAGTTTTATCGGGGTAAGTATCATTACGTTATGACTAAGTAGCGTATCGATATATATGCTTATATCTTACTCTCCGGACAACAATTATAAAGTGCACTCAGGACAACAGTTATACAGTGCACTCAGGACAACAATTATAAAGTGCACTCAGGACAACAATTATGAAGTGCACTCAGGACAACAATTATAAAGTGCACTCAGGACAACAATTATAAAGTGCACTCAGGACAACAATTATAAAGTGCACCCAGGACAACAATTATGAAGTGCACTCAGGACAACAATTATGAAGAGAATTGTATATTTCGAGCCCCTGTAAAGTCCAAAAATGATTCTGACTGTTACATCAACAGGCATTCTCACAACTTTCAAAAGAAATTAGTAGTTTGATAGACAAGGGAAATTATAAATGAATTTATTTGGAATGGACTAGCAAGCATATGTCGTGTTTGTCTCCTAAAATAAATATTTTAATCAAGAACTGTTTGTCTCCTAAAATAAATGTTCTAATCAATAAATGTTTGTCTCCTAAAATAAATGTTTTATCAATAACTGTTTGACTCCAAGAACAGAAACATGAAATATTAATTTTGGTGGTTATTTCTGCAGATTATTTTCTTAACAACTATATATCTTCAGTTGCAAATGCATAATAATTCACATAATAAAATATCAAATGAATACACTTAATATTTTAAATTCCATAAGTGTATAGCACTTCTATTGCGTAATAAGATTTATTTTATCGTTGAGAAATGCGTTAATTAGGCCAACCATAACACAAGAGGAAAACGTTAGTTAGGCCAACCATAACACAAAATGGTGTTAGTTAGGCCAACCATAACACGAAATTGTGTTTTTAGGCCAGCCATAACACAAGAGGAAAACGTTAGTTAGGCCAACCATACACATAATGGTGTTTTGTAGACCAACCATAACACAAAATGGTGTTAGTTAGGCCAACCATAACACAAAATGGTGCTTTTAGGCCAACCATAACACAAAATGGTGCTTTTAGGCCAACCATAACACAAGAGGAAAGGGTTAGTTGGGCCAACCATAACACAAAATGGTGTTTTATAGGCCAACCATAAATGGTGTTTGAATTAATTGTTCAGAGTGGACCTTGAGATCCAGGAAGGATGTCTTGTAGCAGTAGTTGGCGAGGTGGGCTCCGGAAAGTCATCACTGTTGGCCGCCATTCTGGGTGAGATGCACGTGCTACACGGTCAGGTGAAAGTAAATGTAAGTAGAACATTTCACAGCTTGTCAAACAGGAGAAAGTAAATGTAAGTAGAACATTTCACAGCTTGTCAAACAGGAGAAAGTAAATGTAAGTAGAACATTTCACAGCTTTGTCACGTAAGTGAAGGTGAATGTTAATAAATAAGTTCACAGCTTCAATACCGAAATTCTCAACCCTGAATCAAGTTGTAATGTAAGTTCGAGATTAATTAGTCACTTACAACATATTTGTGTAGTAAAGTTAGGAAGATTTATTTAATATTTTGCTTGTAGTACTTTATATCTTACTGTATACTATTTTGCTTGAATACAGTACTTTATATCTTACTGTATACTATTTTGTTTGTATACAGTACTTTATATCTTACTGTATCTATTTTGCTTGTATACAGTACTTTATATCTTACAGTATACTATTTTGATTTTAGTGCTTTATATCTTATAGGATACTATTTTGCTTGTAGCACATTACATCTTATTGTATAATATATCGCTTGTAGTACAAATATATATTTATATCTTGCTGTACAATGTTTCGGTTGTAGTGCAGTACTTTATATCTTACTGTACAATGTTTCGGTTGTAGTACAAATATATATTTATATTTATATCTTACTGTACAATATTTCGCTTGTAGTACAAATATATATTTATATTTATATCTTACTGTACAATGTTTCGGTTGTAGTGCAATGCATCATATGTGCCGCAGCAGTCCTGGCTTCGACAAACAACAATACGAGCCAACATTGTCGGACATGACGCTGATCTAAAACGACATCGCTACAACGCTGTTTTGAATGCGTGTGCCTTGACCTCCGACCTCTCTGACATGCCAGCTGGTGATAAAACGGAAATTGGAGAAAAGGTTAAAATAAATATTATTAAATGCGAAAGTAAAAAAAAAAAATAATAAACAACGACAAAGTAACTATGAAAAATAATATAAATAAAAGTCTGATGACAAATATTAGTGTATGTCAATGTAACTTTAAAAATATTAATTAATTAATTATAGTAATAATTAATAGCAGTACGAGTTAAAGACTGAGATTAAAACATAAATTAACATGTTTCTAATAAAATATGAGATAGAAGGAGACTAAATTAAAATTAATTGTACAGGACAAAAAGAATAAATTATTATTAATAGTTTAAGAAAAGTCTGAGCATTTTAGTATCAGAAAAACAGCCAGCGAGAAAAGACTGAGTTGCTATTATTAGTATAAGAAACAGCCAGCACGACAAGACTGAGTTGCTATTATTAGTATAAGAAACAGCCAGCGCTGCAAGTTAAAGTATACGATAAAGAAATAATTACAGAAAATAGTAAGCATAAGAATGCTGCTACCGTCATTCAGTTGTAACGTGATGTCCGACAACGCAATACTTTTATCATAGTTTGGTAACGGTCATCACCTCGGCTTAACATATTATACTTGCTTTCAAGTGTCCAAGTGTTTTTTTAAACATTGTTCCTTTGAACATTGCCATTGTCATGATCCGCTGTCGAATTGTAGTCCATCGGTAGTATCCTTTTCTTCATCATTATCTTCATCATCATCATTTCCAGGGTATAACTCTCAGTGGAGGTCAGCGACAGAGAGTGTGTCTAGCACGTGCTGTCTACGAGTCCAGAGATTTATACTTGATGGATGACCCCCTCAGTGCTCTGGACAGTCGAACTGGGCGCCGAATCTTTCGCGCTGTTATTAGCAACACTGGACTTCTACGAGATGCGGTAACGTATTACAGTGTATTGTCGCATGCAAGTTCAGTATAGCTCTGTACAACAGTTACGTCGTAGCTATACGGGACTGTTACAAGATGCATTACAATTTGTATTCTCGTACAAGTTCATCATATCACTGGAGTTACCGGTAGTCATTACAACAATTACGTCATACAAATACGGCGCTATTATGAGATGCATTACAATTTGTGTTCTCGTACAAGTTCAGTATATCACTTTAGTTAGTCATTACAAGAGTTGCGTCATAACAATAATAACGGCGTTATTACAGTACACATACATCACAGCCATGTGGGACTATTAAGAGACAGAAACAGTGTTTCAATATAGTTAGTTATTACAACTATTACGTCATAACGACACAGAGTAGTATAGCAGAAAAGCTAATTATTGCAATAGTCACGACGTACCAATGCAGGGTACTAAACACGCACTCGCACGCACACACCAACACACCCTCTCACCCCTATATATATATATATATATATATATATATAGAGAGAGAGAGAGAGAGAGAGAGAGAGAGACATGTAGATAAGGAAGAGATATTAGTCAATGTGTGACAAAACGCCACACTATTTATTGGTTATGATTAGTGAAAATTGGACATTTTTCCTAAGAAATGTAATGTAAATGATGATCTGAAAATTTAACAGTTACTGAGATAAATAGAAATAAAGTGCTGAATATTGATATCTGTTTCCCACCTTGTCGTTGTTAATTATAGTGAGAAATCATTAACATGATCAGAGTCTTCACATTATTAATAATGTATAAAGGCAAACTAAGTAAATTTGTTATTTCAGAAGAGTATCAAACTGGTAGCCCTTCGTATGACTCAGTAATGAAGTAGCTCTCAGTATCAAAAAGGTTGGTGACCCCTGGTTTAAGACAATCAGTTCAGATGACCAAAGCAAAATTATCTTTGGGTCAACTAAAGACGTAAACATAGGTCTTAAGTTTGTTTTCCGTTTTTACCTTTTAATTTCAGACGCGAGTAGTGGTGACAAGCACCTACCACTGGCTACCGGAAGCGGATGTCGTACTGGTTATGGCCGGGGGTCAGATAGTGGACAGTGGGAGTTTCAACAATCTAATTAAAGGCAGCGTATTTCTAGCTCAACTGTTAGCGGTGCACCCTGTAGACGAGCAGACCAATTGCTGGACAGAAAACGGGCAGGACTGGACTTGTGTTGAAAGTAAAGAAATATTTACGGAAAATAATGAAAGTGAAAACACTGAAAGCCTTAGTGACTTTCACAATTTAAAGCATACTAGAATGAGACAAGGATCACATAATTTACAGCAAGAAAGTTGTTGTCGCAATGAGGATACTTTGGGTATCTTAGATATAAATCGGGTAGAAGCAGAAGATTTGGAAGATCCCATCAATAACCATGCAGAGACTGGTGAGGAGATAGCAAGAGAATTCTGCTACAGCCAAGCAGGACAGGACGCCCACCACAAAGTCTCAGAAATCTCAAAAACATTTAACATGAAATATCTAGACACTTTAGCACATTCGCATTTCACTCGAGAAAGGACATTGCAGGGTGGGAAATGGGACAAAGATAAAGTGGTAAAGATTCTGGACAAAATTCCAGAAGAAGGTCCTTTTGAAGATGGTATGTCTCAGACGGCACAAGGAATTCAGTTGACAAACAAACACCGAGATTATTCCGAAGACGCGTCAGTCCAAGAAAGCTGGCAGTCTTACACACAGAACTGCTTGAGACGAAAAACGGCACAAGGAATTCAATTGACAAACAAACACCGAGATTATTCCGAAGACGCGTCAGTCCAAGAAAGCTGGCAGTCTTACACACAGAACTGCTTGAGACGAAAAACGGCACAAGGAATTCAATTGACAAACAAACACCGAGATTATTCCGAAGACGCGTCAGTCCAAGAAAGCTGGCAGTCTTACACACAGAACTGCTTGAGACGAAAAAGGACACTTCGAAGCTCGGCGCATGTTTCTCCATTAAGCATTGTTCACAGACACTCGCTCACTGCCACTGCCAAGAAACACGGCTTGTCTTATGCTGTGGTTACAAAATCACATTTGCAAAGTGAACACTCTTCTCAAGTGAACTCTGTGTCGGGCGAATATAAGAGTATGAGAACTTTGACTGGAAAATCTGAACCTCGTTACATAACTAATTCAATGACAAGTATGTCATGTGACTGGCTAACAAAGGGCAGACGAACTCAAAATCTAGTCAACAACGAGCA